>PVKB01000019.1:0-614429 GCA_004027205.1 Ctenodactylus gundi
GTGTACATATATTTTTTCAACATAAATATGACTGCATTTACACTTGTCAGCTTCACAGCTAAATACAAGCATACTAAAAAACCAAACAGAATATTACTTTTATAGGAGAAACTGTTGGTCATTTTTTATGGCCCTTTTCAACCCTAATGCTCAAGAATTCTTTTTTCAAGAAGAAAACAAAGATAGCAAAGGAAATTACTCAGGGAAACTGCAAGCTGCCTCCTGGGATCCTATTTCAAGGCAGGCATTGCTCTACTCTTGGGTTCTTCTGCATGTTCATTCTGCACTATACATTCTTCAAGAAACAAAATTTGTTTCCCAATAATACTACATACATTACTCCATGACAGATTAGCACATTTTATGTATAATTTACTGGTTGCATCACACAACATACTTATATTTCCTGAAGGTTGCATAAGTTATCATTAGGTTTTCATGGAGTTGCATACATGGGAAGGATGCCTTAAACTTGCTTTCCATTCCCAGATACCAACAAAAATGAAATATCAAAAATTAGAGCTGAAAATTATGAAAGACCATATAGAAGATATGTAAGGCAGTGAGATTCGGATATGTGATATTTCAGAGCCACGATAATGTTTCCGGAAACATGATACCTCATTTCCAATGTTTATAGGTGCAATTTAAGTGTTTGCATTATAGGCACCAAAAAAATTTCTTCATGTCGGAATCAAAGTTTTTTCTTTTATATTAAATCAAATAAATTAATATAAAAGTGTAAAAGCCAACCTAAATCACTACTGATAAGTTTAAACTGTCTCTGAAGTTCTCTGAAGACACATGAAAACTGTATCACAAAAGATAAGGATTAAAATTAACTAAGATATCCTAAGTCATAAACACAAGCTAGCAAGCAAGTAGGAATATTAGGGAAGGAGGAAGGGAGAGAGAGAGAGGCGGAGAGGGGGATGAGGGGGAAGGGAGGGAGGGAGGGAGGGAGGGGGAGGGGAGGGGCGGAGAGAGAGAGAAAGAGAGAGAGGGGAGAGAGAGAGAGGGGAGGGAGAGAGGGAGAGGGAGAGAGAGAGAGAGAGAGAGAGAGAGAGGAGACAGCCAGTGAGCAAGGTGTATGGTCAAAATGTCCGTGTTTTTTTTCCCCCTATACTGGTCACAACAGATCATCTATAACACTATAATTCAATATTGGGTATCTACCCAGATATATTCCTAGGTTAAAGAAGGTCAATTCATTAAGATATACTAGATTAAAAATCACCTTCATGCAATTCTATGTGTATGAAATAATTATCTAATCTATAGTCTGACATTCTGATGGAATTTATCCACATATGAACTAGATTTTTAGTCAATATACATTTCTGTTCTCAACAAGAGCAGTGGAAAAAAGAATATTTACTTATCACATAATGTATTCCAAGAACTTTCTTACCCATTTTTCACGCATAGCATATACTTATTCTCACTAGAGTCCTGAATGATTACCACAATCATTTTATAAGTGGGAAAATTAAACTCAGAGACATTAAATAGTATCTCCAAAGTTAAATAGCCATTAGATGAGGCTGTGTGTTAAGACCTGTTCTACAGAGCTCCACAGTTCACGCTCTGTCTGTTTTACCTGCAAATTAATAAAATGCAATTTTGCCCTATAAACCAGTTTCTGATGAGCTTCCTTAGTGTAAATCACTTCTGTGGACACTCCTTACCTCTTGTGCGATGGATAAACCAAAAGTCTACCTTGATTGAGTCACTGCATCTTCTGATTAAAAAAAAAAATCAAACAGCAGGCTTGTAGGCTTGTAGCATCTGAGGCTAGGAGTCAAATATCTGTTTGTGTATTTGACCTGTATCTAGACAGAATCAATCCAGGTCATTTGTCTCTAATTAAAATATGATGAAACAATGTTCTAAACATTCAGAGTTCATAACCCTTTCATTCTGCATGTCTCAGGGATACGATAGTACAGTCACCTCTTGATTAAGCTGGATGGAGAAGTTAACCTTGAAGCTATAACCTAGTATATGCAGAAGAATGGCTTTGATAACAAATGGAACTGGATGCAGAAGGAATATTTTTAAATAAAAAAACCCAAAAAACAAATGGATATAAAGAAAGCACTTACATGTATCTTGTCCAGGAAGAAAAATCTTCAGGTTATATGTGCCCTTAATAAATGGATAACTATTTTAAATAAAAATGTGATGATGGTACATTGAGAATGCTTTTGCCTGGTCTCTGGCCCCTGATGCTGAAATGGCTGCTGTTTGCACTTAACACCACAGTCACCCTGGCCTCTTCAACCATGACTTTTTGGAGAACTTTCAAGATGGCCAGAAAAGCATTTATTATGTGAAGAAGGGTCTGAAAAGTAGGAGATTGTTAACCTACAGGGTCCAAAGTTCCTTTCAAATGTTCACCAATTAAGAAAGTATTGTCAAGGAGCAGGAATAATAAGTCAGCTGCCTTCATGTTCTTTCAGCTAGAATTTCATGTCAAAGAAGGAAATAATGGACACAAAATTTTAAATAAATAAACATTAAGACTATATAAGCACCTTTCAGTAAAATAAAAATGCAAATCCGTGTTTCTAGGGATGCTTGGCACTTTAGAAACTGGCATCAATTATTGTCAGTGAAGCCACTGGAATGCTGAGCTTCTAGACATCACCTTCTTCTTTATGTGTAGCTCTTCATGACCCGATTCACCTCCTCAGAGCACATATCCCTGGTGTGAGGTGGTGGTATACATTTTGGTCTCATACAATCCGATATGTACATGCTTTTGTGAAGGACTTAAAGCTACAAAATTTTCTTGTTTTGAAGAATGTCTCTACTGAATGCATTTAAATCCTTAGGTAAAATAACATTAGTAATATACACCAAAATAAAACATGTCCTGAAGTTGCTTACGATTACACCATGTGGTGTTGAAATGCACGAGTTTTTTTTTTAAAATTTAGAAGCAGAAATTTCATTTTCCTAACCCAAACCCCACATATATATATATATATATATATATATATATATATATATATATATATATATACATATACACACACACACTAATAATCTGAAGTTCTTTCTCATATCACTCAAATTTTGTGAGATTGATAAGAACAGGTCATTCTTGTGAACTTCTAAAACATTTTTGAAAATGGAAGCTAATGAACTGGTAGAATAGCATAGCAATTAAAGCACTTGTCTAGCACACACAAGGCTCTAGCTTCAATTCCCAAGCACCACATAAGCTAACCCCAGCACTCCATAGGCTGAATTAGGACGATTGTCGTGAATTCAAGGCCAGTTTGTGCTCCAAAGTCACATCCTCTCTTTAAAAAAATGGAATCCAAAGAATAACCACTGTAAAGATGGAATGACAACTGAGGAAGTAGAAAATGCTACTTTCAGACATAATTGTGATCACGATAACAAATTTCCCAACCCACAGCTAAACAGTGAAGATAATCAGTGGGTCAGAGTGTCCCTCCCATTCCTAGGACTGATTTCTCTCAATGTATGTTTCTTCAGCGGGCTTCCATTGTCATTCTGACTGTCTCCTGAACCCATCTATCTCATCTGACCTTGCCTGTATAATGTCTTCTGATTCCCCACACATCTATTCCTTAGAACTTACAACTTCTTGGGGGAAAAAATCATGTATCAATGTTGACTGACATCATTATAAAAATATTTACACATATCACTATTGACACCTCAGGACACATGTTTCTATTATTTTAATCTAGCATCACTGTTCATGCTTGTTTTGAGTCTCATAGATTGCTCTTTTTCTCTAGTCTCATGAACAGTAATAAATTAATCTTTTTCATCTGGACAAAACTTGGCTCATGTAACTTGGGTGACATTATGTTCTTGCACTTCTTTCATTCTCAAGCTTTGTAAATCTGCTGTTTTATTTATATGAAATTCAAGAACACATAAAACAAAGCTGTGGCTCAAGAAAATGAAATTGTTTCCTGTGGACAAGGGAGGGCAGATGGATTGGAAAGAAACATGAGGAGACTTCCTCCGTAATGAAGAAGTTATGTCTACTGATTAGTTATTGGTTACACTGTTAGATGCATTTGTCAAAACTTTCAAACTGTACTATTTATATATGTAAATTATATCATAAACAATATTCTCGAGTGTTACATGCATTTTGATATTTCTGCCACCAAACTACTCTCTTTAACTTTCATTTCTTGTCAATAATGCCATCATCATGTTATTTGTAGTTACTTTTTCAAAAAATAAATTTTCCTATTAAAATTCCACTAGTCATTAACATCCCATCACCTTTCCTGGAAAAAAATTATTCCTTGATAAAATGTTATTTTTTCTTTCTTATTATGAAATACAGTTTTTTATAAAGTAGAAAATATATCATATTATTTCAATGGCATTCAGTTCAATGAAAAGTTGTTTTTCTGTTTGTGTGCTTGTAGTTATAAAAGAAAAAAATAATAGAAGGAAAAAATAAAACTTTTCTCTCACACACACTGATAATCTCTGGACTGCAATAGTCTTTCCTTGAAAAAGCAAATGTTGCCTACACATGATTGACAAATAGAAAGCATTCTTCCTTTAGAAAATTTCATAACTTCCCCTAATTAAAAGCTATCCATATAGAAGTTTTACCTGTTTAAGAACTAGAAATGTATATAACACAACAGTATGGATTAATGTTTTCAATTGTTGATCTATTTTTTTTTTTCAAACAGTTAAACATTCCGTGAAGTAGAAACTTCCAAAGAAAGATTTAATTCAAAATGAAGTGTAACCAATGTTTTCTAACAACACAGTGGTACCAGGAAAAAAAAAAAAGCACTGTATTCACCCAGGCCCATCACGACTAGCTCCTGGCCTATACTCTTCTTAGCATGGACATGAAGGCAACAGATCAGTCCTTTGAAAGTAGCAGGTGGCTCATGGGCACTAAATGAAAACAAAATTAGCTGCATATTCTATTACCTTATTTTATTGTTGCTGTGATGAATAAAATATCTGTACTTCACAAAAACCATCCTCTCGAAGGATGCAAATTCTATAATATGTCAGATAAAGTAATTTGCCATCATTAGGAAACTCTACATTTTCCATTGATTAAATGACTTCAGGCAAAACACTTCAGTAACAAAATAAAGTCTTCCATATTTCCAAATACCTTTATTGTATGTCTGAATTCATAGCCTTGATACTCCACAGATAAATATTATCACAGATTCATTGTGGAAATAAATGTCATATACATCTGTGTTATTTCCAAAAAATCAACATGGCATTTTTAAAAGTAATTTTGAGTTTTAACTTTTTAGAAGAATTAATCTGGTTTTATCATAGAAGTGCCCACTGAAATATTTTTTTCTTATAATTCGGCAAATTTCTAATTCATACAAATTACAATCTCAAAAAAACTTAACAGGAAAGTTTTATATTTCATAAAATGTCTCAAGAAAGTATGCCAAGTGTTTCATATGGAAAATTCTCTCAAGTTACATAAAGTAACACTGACTATAACATTAACTGCTTAACATATAAACCGAAGTTTACTGGACACAAAAATAGACAAATTGGGAAACACATTCGTGAGATAAAAATTCCATCACAGCAGGCAGTAAAATGTATGCAAGAAAGCCAGCATTAGCGAGAAAACCTTCCCGATGGCTGCAACCTGAGATAATGTTGTGCTGACACAGTAGAAATGGGACCAAGGGAGGTGAAATATGGCTGGAATTCACGTGCTGAGAAGTTCCCTTTGGGTACACAATTTTAAATCAAAAGTGTTAAGCGAATATTGATTTTGTCCTTTTCACGATGGAAGCACGGTTTTGCGAAAGGTGTGAAAGAATATAAGGATAAGCTGCACTACATTTGTTATGTAGAATGCCAGTTATGAAAAAGTAGCTTTAAAAAGTAATAACCGAGAGACGAAATTAAGATGGTCATGCTGACGCTTTATTGCTGATACATATGGATCTGATCTCTCGCACTTTTCACGTTAAATTTAGACAGTGCATAGCTAATATTCTGTGTGTCTTGGAAACATGCCTAGATAAGAACGGGACACAGATGAAAAGGTGAGGCCAGCTGCATAGTATTTTTTGAACTGAATATTACTAGGCAATGCAAGCTTTGCAAGTACGTATTTTATATTACACTACCTACGTTTTACTGCTTTTGGCATGGTTTTCAACTGTTTGATCAGGTGTTAAAAGTAATGCTGAGTCTGAAGCAGCAATATAGACATTTTGTTAACTTTATATTCTGTAAATTATTTTGCTATAGGCAATGAACACTTGAATAAAGTTCTTTTTTTCTCCTAGTACTAACTCATATTCACAGGTTAACAATGTAGTTATTCTTTAAAACATATTACATTTTACTCTATGAACTATGGATCCTTTGCTATATATCTTAACTACAAACCAGGGTGTCATATTTCAAAAAGAGTATGCAGACATTTTTGGAGCTTATTTTCACTATATATACACATGCACATTATTTCTTCATAAAACGCAATGTTATCAATAGTATGGATTTAAGACTTTTCAGAGGACGTATCAGTATTAGTCTGAAATTTTTGGTTTTTTAAAAAATTCTATGTATCTGCTCAAATCAAGTGCTACCCTATCAACAACCATCAAAGACAAGGAAACAAAATAGTAAAAACATTACGTATACTGATTTCAATCTGTCCTGAGGACATTTTAAGCTTAGGAAGGTTGCAACTTATGCATTTAATGGGTTCTGAATGAAAAGCATTCAGTAACTAAAAACACTATTGAGCAAATTACTACTGTAGTTTGGCTACCTACCTCTAATTTTCAATAAACTTTTAAAAATAATGATTTTTAAGTATTTGGTTCCATGATATTTGCAAGTCTTTGGCATAGTATACAAGTGCCATACCCAGAATTATAGAAATTACCAAGTAACTCCGCTTCATCCTACAATAATTTAAATGTGGTTTGTGTGACTGTTTATGTAATCTGTTGGTAATGAAGTTGGATTTGACCTATATTCATATGCATGGGAGAGTATACATAAGAATCCAAGTTCACTGTACCCCAGGGTGTGGATTAGTGCATAGTACTTAATAAGTATTCAATCAGTATTTGCTTAATTAGTAAGCATGCACATTTTATCCCAGTTCAAGTAGGACATGGTAGAAGATAAAACAATGAACTAGGAATTTGAAGAAATAATTCTAGTCCTTCCTTTACCTTCACTCAGCACAAAGCACTAATTGTTCCATTTCTTGTCTCCGTGAGTTTCTCCTATTTACTCACACTCTTAGCTGCCCAGCCTTCATATTCCAGATAAATCTTACTACTTTACGTGGTTCTTGCTAAACCTCAGCCAAAATGGGTCTCCTTTTGCGCCTGAACACTTACAAGTTTGTTCATTGACATTCCACTTTATTTAATTTGACATTTAATTATGTCAAGCACTCCTAAAATGGCTAACATGTTATGTCTTTTTTTTCCCAATAAAACTCCAATCCATAGGTTTTTAAATTGGTAAACTATAAAAATAAATTTGTCCCATAGGTATGCTTTATTTGACCATCATAAATAATTGCAGAGACTGACATGAAATTAGATAAGAAATATATACTTTATTTTTCTAGTTTCTCTCAGAAAAATACAAGATTTGGTCACACTGGGGGTACA
Source organism: Ctenodactylus gundi (assembly GCA_004027205.1). Lineage (NCBI taxonomy): Eukaryota > Metazoa > Chordata > Mammalia > Rodentia > Ctenodactylidae > Ctenodactylus > Ctenodactylus gundi. Next base: position 7,659 of record PVKB01000019.1, read on the forward strand.
TTCTTGTTTGGCACTCGGTAAGCGGCAATTGAGTCGTTAATGGAGACACATTCCTGTGTGTACCTCCAACCCCTACTCTTGCTTTATTTATTTATCTTCTCTGTGTCAAACCAGTGGGATATGTGAGGTTTTTAACTCCTGTATGATACTTCTTAAGAATACAATGAACTTAATGCATACACTCCAAATTTATTTGAAACCTTTGAAAAAAAGCAAGGTTTGTAACTACATATAATTAAGAATTTATATTTAAGATGTTTAAATTATCAATTTATTCCTCAATACCTCACCTAGCAGCAAAGCAGAATTAAAGGAAAATGAATGCTAAGCTACTCTTTTAATTATTATTTTTGCTAATGGTATTAGGGGCAATTATAAGCTGAAAAGCCACTGATTTTTTCTACATTTCTGTGCCCAGTGATTTCCAAAGTTCTGCCAAATTTACTAACAGAGAGAAGAGGCAGAATGGAGGAGGGAGTATTCATTTCCTTTTCTCTGTTTGTACTGAGTCTGACCTAGACTCTGCATTTGGCAAAAAAAGTGTCCCTCTCTCTATGGAAGGTCCTGTCCTCAAAATTAACACATTCCTCTTAGGAGACCTTTTTGCACTGAGTCCAAATTCTGAAAGCCAGAATCAATTTACAGTCAATAGTGAAAGAATTGTTGTAGAGTCCAAGTTCATTTTCATGGAGACTGCAAAACGGCACTTTGCAATATTTACAATGATCTAAGAGATGACTGGTGAAACCTTTTGGCACCAGCGAGTCTGGCATGCGGCCCTCAAGGCAAGAAGCATTTCAACCTACATCCTACTTGACTTTCTCTATTAGAATCACTGCATGTGAGAGAAACAGGAAATCTGTGCGCCACTCTTAAAACAATGTGATGAATTATAAATTAATGAGGGTTTAGTAGGGGAAGAGAATAACATCTGCAGAAGAGTGGATTTCATAACGACAAAAGGGGAAAAAAGGTTTCCCTTAATAAAACATAACCTTTCAGCATGCACAATCAATTCTCAATTAGTCATTCCAGAGAGGGTCTCCGCCACAGACTGTCAAAGCTACCCCACTTGGACTGCTCCCTTCTTACCACACTGTTCTTTCTGTTTCTGCCTCTTCTCACCCAAAATGTTCCTTGAATTGATATTTTCAACAATTTATCCCTGTATTTCTGTGACATCAAAAATACAATTTATTTGTCTGGAGCTTTTTGTTCATGGCATAACTTTCTTTCCATAGGCACCTGCCCTTCCCTGCCTAAGCCTAACTATCTGTCAGAGTGGGGAAGAGGCCAGAAGAGGCCAGGAATTAAGAGAAGTGATTTCCCTAGGAAGTTCTCAAATTCCTTACTTATAATTCTTTAATGATTGCACAGCACTGAAGTCATCACTTGGAAGCTCAAATAACCACAGCGTGCAACAGGGCTTGGATCACAGTAGCACAGAGAGAACTCATCAAAATTAGGCAGGTAGTCATTTTGTAATTTCCTTAGAAAACATGAACTAAACACCCACCCACCCACCGCTTATCTGTGAAACAAGATCTGTGAGATGCTAGCCCCATCTTATCAGTCTATTAGGTAAGAAGTGCAAGCACACAATTACAAACACCAGGAACCAAATTATCATGTGAGTATAGAAAACTACCTATAGGAGGACCAAGAAAGGTTTCTATGGAAACCCGAAGATGGAGAGAAGTGACAACATCTCACCAAGAAGAGCAGAGCAGAGGAAGAAGGAAGAACAGTTCATGATCAGGTATCAAGATGTACAGACACTTGGATGTATGAGAAAATCATGCACTTTCCTGGAGAGGTCCATAGCTCCAATACAGCGAGAGTTTTTTCATAGGCAATGACAGGAGGAAAGTGAGCAGGCATAGCAAGGGAGAGATAAAATCCCTGAAATTTTCTGTATGTTAAATGGATAGCATAGAATCTGAAATGTAATAGGCAAATGTATGTAAACATTTCAGTAAGGAATTTGGCTTTTATCTTAAGGGCATTAGATATTTATAAAGGATTTTTATTTGGGGAAAATAAAACTTCCACAGGTTCTCTAGAGGGTGAATGTAAAACATCATTTAGGTTTGAAGGGCTCATACTAATTGCAAAGAGAACAGCAGTTGTTCCTTTAATTTACCGCGTAAGACTTCATGGAAGATGATACAACCTCTTGATAAAGGGAAGGTTTAAAAAAACTAGAGCAGAATTACTTTATGAGAAATGATGTAATTGTTGACAAATGTGATTTAGAGAAGAAAACTCTCAGAATGAAAGGCTTTTGTTTTTTCTCAGGACTGTGACTTTAATCACTGAGTAGTTAGGTGTAGTTTGCATCTCAATGTGAAATGCTGGCAAAGAAGCAGGTTTGGCATTAACTACCACACCCAGGATAGAAATTGATGTGAAGTATACCTATGCTTAATCAGATCATTTTTAAAAGTTTAAATAGTTTGGCCATCCAACTAATAGTCAAGCTGGGATTTTTGAGTAGGTAGGTGTTTAGAGAGCAGTAAGTGATAGTCGATAGTATAATCACAAACAAAAATAGACAATTAAAATCAAAAATAAAATAATCATGTAAAACAATCCTTATGTCTGGTATGCTTCGTGACACTTGACATTTCTCTACATGCTGGAAGATGATCCTCCTTTGGCCAGCAGAAAGAACAGGACTAGCTTCCGTAAAAAAGGTTAATGGTACAACCAGTATTACTGGCAGTAAAGGGCATGGCTCTGCACTTAAAGTACCAGCATAGAACAGCTACACTGAAGAAAGTTTAAGGTAACTTGTAATTTAAAATTATTTAATATTTATCAAGTATTGGATTGAAATAACTTCTCACAGTACATAGTGATCTACAATTCATCTCCCCTACAAAATTTATGTCTGATTTAAGTGTTTCTTTTTTCACAGGAGTTAAACTACGTCAGTTCAATTGCAAAGATTTTGCTTGGTTTTATTTTATTAAATTGAGTGTATAGTAAGGAAGATTATAAAAATAGCTGGAGGACACCAATCTTTATGATGAAAATGATTGTGTTGTTTAGGAGTTTATTCAATACATTACCAGATCCTTTCCATTCATTCAAATGATATTATTTCTTGTCCATAATTTTCCAGATACTGTGCAGGTTTTTAAGTACAGAGATTAACAATACTTGGCCACTGACATTTAAGAGTTTTCAGAGGCAACTAAGTAATTATAGTACACAGTTGTAAGTGCAATGAGTTAGGTGGCACAAATTCAGGGGATGAGATTTCCATAAGCACATAGAAGTGGTAGATCTTCCAGGTACAATGGGGACATGGAAAAAGGTGTGGAGACATTGGAAAGAATATCTTCATACTCAAAATAGTTCTGATTCTTCCACCCCTTTGAACATAAAAATTCATTGCAGTTATGAGAGCTCCCTTTTTTCCAGCAAATAGATGAAACCTCACTATATATGATTTACAGATTGTAATTCATGTGTGTGCTGATTTCCTTGTTTTCTTAATGCTGTTAAAATATTTCAAGATATATTTTCAAGGAACATTAAATTTCTTCATTATACACATCTACTAACAAGAATTTAGGTGGGAGTAACACTAGTAGCAGCATCCTTTGGAATAGAGGCAAATAATACATAAAGCTTGAACTACACCTCAAGAACGCCAGTATGTAGTATTCATGCAACCATTCCAAAGTCATCAACAAAAACTTACTTTTCATGTACTATACAAAACGTTACTTTTGGGTATTTAATCAGATTAAATAACTAATTTGGCACCTATGTTAACAAATTTACAAGCTTTTAAAATAAAAACAAAACTTGTCTGACTTTTTTGTCTGGAAGCTGAAATTTTCATAGATTAATAGAAACAGTTGTATTTTAATACATTAGAGTTAAAAATCTACCTATGTTCTCTACTTATTCACAGTAACAAGCAACACTATAACATTTTGTACTTGAATGCATTTGGGTTGGCTGTATAATTACAGGTAAAATATAAACAGGAGTTGAGAGAAACCTTTATTTATGTTATCTATGCTTGGGTATACAATTACTACATAGAATAATAGTACATTTCTGTTGAAAAAAAGAATTAGAAAAGGGAGATTTGTACCTAGAAAAACTCAGAAGTCATTTTTAGGGGCTCCAGTTAGGGGACTGTATATTAATATTAACTTAATTATTTTTATTGGCAATTAGTAAGTTTTGCTTTCACATGTGTCATCATATATGACATGTATATGATGACTTTGTCTTTTTAACTTATTGTCTCAAATAAATCTTTTCTTATAAAATCAGATGCTGGTGAAAATTTCAGTACATATTAGCCAAGTTTTAAACTAAGTAAAAGAAGGAAACAAAAACCCATATCAATGCAATTAGAAATAAAACGCAGGAATTTACAACAGATACTGCTGAAATTCAGAGAATTACAAGGATATGTTTTCAAAACTTACACTCTAACATGGGAAATTTGGAAGATATGGATAAATTCCTAAACAGATACAAAATACTAAAATTGAACCAAGATTATATTTAAAAAAAAAAAACAAATAAACCAGCAAGTATGAAAACTGAAGCAATCAGTCTCTACCTAAAAAGTTGAGGACTAGACAGAGTCTCTGCAGAATTCTTTCAGAATTTTTCAGAGAAAATCTATTACATATACTTCTCAAATTGCTCCATCAAATCAAAAGAGAAAGAACATTGCCAAATTTATTTCTGGAAGCTAGCATTCCACCTATATCAAAACCAGAAAAAGACTTAACAAGGAAAGAAAACAATAGGCCAATTTCTTTAATCAATGTAGATGCAAAAATCCTCAGTAAAATATGGGTGAACATAAATTAACATATCATTAAAAAGATCATTCACCATAGCCAAGTTGTCTTCATCCCAGTGATGCAGGGATGTTTCAACATACATAAGTCGATTAATGTAATACACCACATAAATAAAAGGACAAAAATCACATAATCTTCTCAAGCGATGCAGAAAAAGCATTTAACAAAACCCAATAGTTATTCATGATTAAAAAAAAAAACCTTGTGAACATAGGTTTAGAAAGACCTTACCTCAAACTGATAGAAGCCATTTATACCTAATCTACTGTACATATTATATTAAGGAAATTTGAAAGCATTTATACTTAAGTCAGAAGCAAGATGTGGCTCTCCATTCTCGCTATTCCTTTTCAATACAGTACTTGAAACCCTAGCCAGATCTATCAGGCAAGAGAATAAAATAAAGGAAATATATATATTGGAAAGGAAGAAGTTAAATTATCTTTCTTTGCAGGTTACATGAATCTCTACCTAGAAGACCCCAAAACTTCTCTAAGACACTCTTAAAACTAATTTACAATTTGGAAGATACAAAATTAATATAAAAATCAATAGCATTCCTCTATACTAACAATGACCTCACTGAAAAAGTGTTGAGAAGACTAATACCATTCCTAATAACTTTTCAAATAATTAAATACTGAGGAATAAACCTATTCAAGAAAGTGAAGGTCCTCTACAATGAAATCTATATTATGCTGAGAAAAGAAACTGAAGAGGATTTGAGAAAATGGAAAGGCATCCTGTGTTCCTGGATAGGCAGACCTAATATAGTTAAAATGGCTATATGGATAAAATTGACATACAGCCTCAATGCAATCCTTCTCAAAACACCAACGTTTTTCATAGAAGTAGAAAAACAATCCTAAAATCATATGAAACCAAAAGAGACCCAGAATAGCCAAAGTAATTCTGAGTAAAAAAAACATCGTGATTCGGGACATTTAAGTTATATTACAAAGCAACAGTGATAGAAACGATATGGTGTTGGAAAAAGAAAGACAGATTGACTAATGGAACAGAATTTAGAATGTAGAGACAACTTCAATACCCTAGAAAGTCCTTGATCTAATCTTTAGAAAGGGGCCAAAATCATGCACTGAAGAAAGGGCTACCTCTTCAATAAGTGGTGCTGAGAGAACCGGTTATCCACAAGCAGAAGAATGAATCTAGAGCCCATCTATTGTCATGTACTAAAATCAAGTGGGTCAAAGGCCTATAATTAAACTGGAAACACGGAACATCTTGGAGGACAAAATACAACAGGCAAAATTCAGATAGGAGTGGGCAAAGATATTCTCAACGGAATACCTGAGGCAAAAGAAATAACCCCCAGAATTAATAAATGGGGTTATATCAATTAAAAAGTTTCTGCACATCAAAGGAAACAACCTACAGAGTGAAGAAAGAACTGACAGAATGGGGAAAATATTCTTTTACCACCTACAATTCAGAATTTACAAAGAAATGAAAAAAAAATAAATGTCTCTTCATTCATTTTAAATGCCTATTTTTAATTGGGTCAAAATCAAAGACTCAATTAAAATGGGCAATTGAAATGAATATATGATTTTGAGAAAAAATACAAATGGCCTGAAAATACATGTAAAATTGTTCAACATACTCAGCCTTTAGAGAAATACAAATCAAAACAACTCTGAGATAACATCTTCCCCAGTGAGAATGGCTTCTACCAAGGACTAAAAAAAGTAATACACAACAAGACAATGGATACATAATTTGTGGTATTTATATACAATGGAATACTACTCATCTATGAAGACAGGTTGGATCCTTTTGTAGGTAAATGGAGGCAACTTGAGAACATCATGCTTAGTGGAGTCAGAAGCAGAAGGTGAAATATTGAATGGTTTCTCTGATATGAGAAACCCAGATCACAATTATTTCATAGAACTTAATGTGGGGAATGATGGGGACTGGAGTGGGGCAGGGAGTGTGAAGGTCGAAAAGAGAGAAGGGAAGGATTTGTAATTTTGCTCTGATATGTATGTGCACAAAATACTCAGGATCAATGTACATTTTATGGTTTGCACTTATACATATCAATAAAATGGGAAAAAAGTAATAGATGCCCGAGAGGATATAGGGAAAAGGAACCTTTTTACATTGCTGGTAGGACTACAAACTGGTGCAACCACTATGGAAAGCAATATGGAGATTTCTTTAAAAACTAAAAATGGACATTTTATTTGACCAAGTGATACTTCTTCTGGGTATATCACTTGATAAAACAGTTAAAAACAGAAGCAAAAAAAAAAGAAAAAAAACAAAAAACAAAAAACAAAAAGAAAAAAAAAACTTGTCCAAAGACTGTTAAAGTTTTCTGGAATACGTTTTGAAAAGTATAAACTGGGAATGAGGGTTTGTGTCTACAAGCCCAGCACTCTAGAAGGCTGAATGCAGGTTCAAGCTCAGACTGGGCAGTACAGTGAGACCCTGTTTCAAAACAAAGCAAAACAAATATAACAAGAAGGTAGGGGTTGCCTAGGGACAAAGCTCAGAGCAAAATCTCTGAATTCACCACCTAATACCATAAAAATAAAATAAAGACATAATCCTATCACCCTTTTAATAGAGCAAGTTGTTTCGGCAGGTTATTTAACTTCTTAACACTTTAGTTTCCATCTCTGTTAAACAGGCATACTAATAAGAGAAATGGATTATTTAAAAATAATATAAAATGATACAGAAGAATTTAAATTTCACTTGGCAAATTAAAATTCAAGTATAGGACAAGTACTATCATCATCATCTTCATTATGACTACCATTGGTTTACTCAAAGGGACTATGATATGCACATAATTAAGGAAACATTATTCTATGCTGTCATATATTTATTTTTCATTGGGGATAGTAAACACTTTATTCAAAGTACCATACATGCTTTTTTGAATTCTAAGAGTGTCCATGTATAGCAGAATTGGGAGATAAACTTGCCCTAAAACTTTGAGAAGGTCTTTCTGCTTCTGCACAGGAAAAGGGAGTTACACTAAGTGGTGACAAAGTAAAGGATGAAAAAGGTGAATAAAAGGGAGATTTTAAGCTTGGGACACAAGGATAGAAGGACCTCATGAACCTGTGATTTACCTGGGGGCATCTTAATGATTTATGGAAGGTTATTGTGTTATATAGTCAGAGCACCTCCAAACTAGTAAACAGTCCTTGAGGACTATCAATATCATTGGGGAAAAAGCAAACTGTTCTTAGAAGGCTGTAAACATGTAGATCACTTTTTGGCCTAAAGATACAGGTATGTATCATGTCTCATCATTAATCAGGGATGAGGTAGTGCAGGATAATAAACTACTCTGTTTAATTAGTAGTGTTTTAAATTTCTCATTTGGAAAAGCAGTAGATTACAACGAGGGATATGAACTGTCCCCTACTTTCTTCTAGGTTGTCTTTCATTTCTCATTAGTTTCAACCCATTAAAATTTCTGACAAATGTAAATCCTATAAGGCTGATTGGTTTGATTAACCTGATAAAGAAAAAAAAAGCCATCCACTTATCAACCTTCACCTGACATTGACATAAAGTTTTTATGTGGCACAGTTCCTGGTTTTTGTCATTTGAAATGGGGTGAGGGATTGCTCATAGAATGAATAGGGTTGCAGTGCAACAGATTAATTAAGCAGTGCTCAGGAATGATATTGAAAGGCAACTGATTAATTGAACATTGAAGCCATCCAATCAAATAGCAGACACAATAAATATGATTCTTCAGAGATAAATTATGCACTGATTAGCATATTCATTTACACAGTTGGGTTAACTCTTTATGTGCTTTTGAAGTTTGCCTGGTAGGAAATAGCCACCTGCTGCAGATTCTCTTTCACATCATTCTAAAAATGTCTGGAGGGTACGCCTGTATTCTTTTAGACTTGGGCTGATTATTCATTACATATGCAAACTTTCTGTTCTCAAAAGTTGGAAAAAATCCATGGAATCAATGAATTGTCACCCCATATAACCTGCAGTTAAGAAGAACATACAGTAGCACTGAAGATTAATCATTAAGAAACTATTTAATGCTGAAATCAAGTATTTAATGAGAAAGAGAAGCGATTCTGGGCCCAGTGCCATAGATCTGTAATCCCAGCACCCTGGAAAGCTGAAGCAGGAGGATTACAAGTTTGAGCCTATCCAGGAAAGCTTAATGAATTGGTGAGACCCTACTTCAAAATTTAAAAAACAAATGGTCTGGAATATAGCTTTGTGTAAAGGAGGGTCTAGGCTTCATCCTCAGGGCAGAGAGGCACAGAGAAAGACAGAGACAGAAAGAAAGCAAGTGCAATTATGTAGTCGTACAACCATTAATGCCAAAGATATGTAAAGACATTCATGTATACAAATATATCTTTTGTGTATGGAAATATGTTTATTATAGTCTTTTTTTCTTATAAGCCTACAGAAAAGATGGTCATTTTATAACTATAACATTTCAGTAAAACAAAGGTGGATCTTAAATCTCAGGACATGTGGAAAAAGACAAATTCCCCAAGCCTAGAGAGGTCCATTTACCCTAGAACTGACTTCCCTTTTGACTGAACAGAAGCCTTCCTCCGCTGCACCCACCCCGATCCTGACACCAGGGCAGAATCCAGTTGCCGCAGCTGTGGAGCTCCATGAATAGCAAGTCTGCTCCTTGGACCCTTGGATGCTCACCATCAAAGGGGTCTGTTACCCTTTGGTGCAGACAATCTCCCTGCCAGCCTGGAAGAGAACAGTTTCACAGGGACAGGAAGTGGAATCCCAGAGATAAGAAATATTGTCTTGTCAACATCTGATCCTTAGCAGCTTCCAGTTCTACAGCAGAGGCCCGACTAGATTCCTGTGTCAGTGACTTCCTTACAGAAGCTGATGCTCTACCTACGGGATAGCTCTCCAGGAGAGGAGGTTGGCTAATGCCTCTGCTGGCACGATGTCATGTGGGAAATAGGATGGAGCCATGGTTACATAGCATTCTAACTTGGAATCTACTGAAAGGCCAAACGATATGTACAGGCAAGATGTTACAGAGCTGTTACTGAAATGTTTTTTTTTTTTTTTTTTTTTTTTAGTGAATTGTTCTTTCTAATGGAGATGAAAAATGCAAGAGGCACTTTTCCTTTAGCTTAAGAGAAAATTATTTTTCTTTTGGTATAAAGGAATATAGCTTAGAGCAATTCCAGATTGCTCAGTAACTGTTATTATACTCCATGATATTTTATAAATTAGTTCTTCCTGTTTAAAAAGTACTTTTAATCTTTAGGGTTTATAAAAGCTGGAAGTATGTTTAAAAAATCTATATGAGAGCTAAATTAACCAGACAATGCAGAACTTTAAATCAGGACTGAAATGATCTATGCCTGTACTGAAATAATTGGCTCAGCTTTAGGTAACTAACTTAAAAAAAGTATTAAAGAAGCGTTCATTATATGATTAGAAATTTAAAATTCTAACAGAGTTTTCTTTTTGTTAAAATAATTGAATTACACACATCTAACATTCTTTCTCTCTATTTGGTATATTTCTTAGACCATTAAAAAGAGAAATAATAAGTATGGCCTTTTATTTTTATGTGCTTATTAGTAACAATAATATGAAGGTAGATTGAACCTTATTGCATTATCAAAAACCAGTTATTTGACAACAAAAGCAAAGCCCTTTTCATAACTCTGCCACCATTTTCAACAAGTGTTTCAACCGCTGAACTATTCCTCCAGCCCCCAATTGAATTTTATACATTCATTTTACTTGTCTTCTTTTTGTATTTAGAATGCATGAGACATTATATATAACACACAATATGCATATTTTTCCTAGGGACTCTTTCGATATTTGTAAATAAAATATCTGTCTATATTTGTTAAGACAGCCCATGTTGGTTCGTTCATGATTTAATACAAACCTGCCTAATTACCTAACTGATTTCTTATCTTTAAAAAGATACCAAACCTGAGGACGTAAATATCATGAAAACATTTTAAAGGTATATGTAAAATAAAAAAAATCTTAAGCATGGTAGCTCTAATTATGAAGGGAATCATATTGCAAATTAAGAGAATTTAGATAGTTGTAGCTTTTTCATTGGTGGAACAAATTTTAAGATTTTTGAGACTTTTTGGAATGACTTTATATTGTGCTTGCTCAATATTTTTATTTATAGAAATTAGACTACAATAAGTGCAAAAAGTAACAGAATGCATTGTAAAACATAATCACTCTTATTCTGAATGCTTTTCAAAGAGTGGTATTTCTTGCTCTGTGACGGCTATGTAATACTGTTCCAGCAGTCAATTCTTTTAGAATTCCTTTAAGAAACTAAATGTGGTTTGGTTTCATTAGAAGCATCTCATAAGAGTTCAGCACTTAGACGGTGCTTTAAGATTATCCCAGATTCTCTTCCTCGTATCAAAAACATTATTAAAAGTTCAGTCTGGGTTTTTTTTGTTTGGCATTGTGACAGCAGTCCTCAAAGAGTGTGCTTGGATTGAATGAATGCAGGGATTAGAGAAAAGACTTAATTTATCTTGCTAACACTGTGAATATGAGAGAGTTTTGAATTTGGTTCAAAGAGAGAAAGCTATAACTGGCCTGATTTGAAATTACACATGTCAGCAAGTTTATTTGCAGAAATCATTTGAAATATATCTATGCCTTTTTAAATCACAAAGGCATTTGGTTCTACATTTGTCCATGCTTAAGGGTGGAAGCCTATAATTTATATTTCATTATAAATTCAAAGAAATCACTTCTAAATTAGATATATTTTTCTTAGTAAAGTCTATTGTATTTATAAAAACTTCAAATAGACTTTTTATTAATAATAGATAATCAAATTCTATTGTATAAGTATTACGATTACCATTCCATGCCTTGTAGGTACCTGTGATTTAACTCTTTAGTCCTGAGTGTCTCAGCTTTCAGAAAGCTTGCTGGGCAAGTCAATCAGGCTAGAGTTGAGATAAGTTGGTTTTAGACACAATGGACATGGAAGAAAGAGGCAGATGTCCTAGTAGGACCTAAAGGAAGCGGGGAGGTAGGAATACAGTATGAAATACAATCTTAGGGATTATCCTTTAACTTTTTGGAACATACAGTGTCTTAATTTGGGAACAATGGACTAAATAAATGTTTCAACTTCAGTTTTTAAATAAGATATGTAAAATTTTAATAATATATTTGATATCTCAGAAGAGGTACAAAGTATGAATAAGAAAACTCTTTACGTTTGAAAGAACCATTGTAAAGTACAGTCTCTACCTCATATAGTAATAATTTTGACACATTAAATGCATCCTTTAATCTGCAAATTTACAATTTGTCCATTTGTAGAGAAGAAGTGCCTTTTATAATGGCCTTTTCTCTCAAGTATTTAGCACTTTCTCACCTGTCCTAAAGAAAAATTAAAAAGATACTTTAATATTTTCTAGGAAATAAAATTTATAAAAAAATTATTTGACCAGCATCCTACAATAACTTCATATTTTGTGAAGGTTACAAAGCTCATTATACTTAAGCTTGTAGCATCTCCAAGAGATAAGGTGGGCCTAGGTATGTCTTCATCCCTGCAACTCAGGGTGGACAGGGTATAAGATCAAACATAGATGAGCACTGGCTACATTCTACTTCAAGTTAACAATATAAAATGCCCTCCAGTTTCAAATCCAGCACTGACCCATTCCTGATCCTTTGCTTTACTAAATAAATTCACAAATACACAGAAAAAGGCAATGGTCGGTGCATATTATAAGTCCTTTAAAGAATCTATTAACAGAAAATTTTATTTATTCATTTAATAATATTATTTATGTTGTGATTCTGGGGATCACACTGATGGTCACCTTACTGTAGTACATCCCAACCTATTTTTTTTTTGAGACAGTCTTACTAAGTTTGTAAATTGCCCAGGTAGGACTTGAACTTCCAATCCTGCTGCCTCAGCCTGCTAAAGTGCTGAAATTACAAATCTGTACCACTGGGCTCAGCTATTTTTAAAATCTTCAAAATAAAGTTTAAGTGACTTTTCCATGGTATGACAAGAAAAACTTAATGTGAAAGGGTAACACTCCTGGAATACACATATCCCACCCCCCCTCCCCATCTCAGGGTGATTCAACTGAAGAAAGCATCATGCATGTAAACATTTCAGAGTTAGATTTCTTAACATATTAATCTTGTTAATTATTTTACAGATATGCCTCGATGAAGAGAAATGCTTAACACTTCATTTGTGAGAGGACTAGAGAAGACTGGACTCTACAAGGGAAAATAATTTACAGAAGCTTAGATGACTTTTGGAAAAACAGAGATGTGAAGGGGATGTAATACTATTTCATTTATTGACCACAAGAGCTACAAGAGGCAATGTGGAAAGGAAACCTAGTCAACGCGAAGTGCACATTTGAATGTAAGATCACACATTACTGATGAGATGCGGCTCCATATGTCTCCTGCTTAAAAAAAAAATCTGTGAAGGCTTTTCCTTTCAATTGATTAAAAGCAAAGGAAAGTTGACAGGATAACTAATGAGCTATACATAATGAATAAGGTGGCAATGTTCTCATACAGTCAATTTTCCCTTTTATAAAAATGAGAGTGGAGAAGAAATCTTATTCAATGCATTGCCACAGATGCTGAACTAGGAGTTTCAGTCATGTTAACAAAAAGACAATTGTTGTTGGGACCATTTAGCTACCATTGTTAAATAAAATGTAAACACATGAAACAAAATCAGACAAAAGAATTGTGAGGTTCAGAAGTTTTTAAAAACCCACAAGGAAAGTCATATTGAAAATTTTCTTATTTTCCTTCATTTTTATTTTGTAACAGACATTTAAGGGCCTTTGGCAAGTGATACTTCGGCCTCTGTTCATAATTAAAGTAATTATGATCGATGCACAGAATTAAGTGAAAATGCAAGTTCTTAGTATCCTTAGTATCTCACATTAGTTCAGATATTAGCAATTTATAGCAAGTATTCTTCAAAGTATTTTCCAACCCCTAGAAATACCCGAGCTGATAATTCAAAGCAGAGGATGTTTTCAGTGCTTTCTTTCTGCTCTCCCTTCACCTTTCTGTCTTGTTTTCATGTCCACATTCTGTCGTCCAAGCAGATTCACTGGACCCAAGGGACCAGAATTACCAAAGAAACTCACACCTGTCCTTTAGAGTGTCAAAATAAATAAATGAATAAATGAATAAATATCCTTGGGCAGAAGATCTGAGATAATATGAAAAGGAAAACAATCTGTTTGGTAATCTGATGGAGGTAATTTATGTAGAAGTGGGAACTGACTTAAATTTCCAGCCTGGCTTGTTTTTAAAAGGAGGATTATTAACATAAATGGATCTTAATGAATGACTAGACCTGGTAGGCCTCCTGCTTTCTGTTAACAACTTCCCTAGGGCATGCTGGAGATAAGAGGTCAGTATCTCCAGGACTTTTTAAAGAAGGCCAAGCACTGCCCTAATACCTTCTTTTTAATTGGATGTTCCTGATGAAGGCAGAGACAGTCTGCCTTTGAGAAGTTACAACCTGATGTTTTCTGAACTTATTCTGCCAACTCCTGCTAAAACAAAACTTCAAAATTTAAGCAAATTGAAACCAAGGTTCAAAGGTCCTCTGTGCCACTGTAATATGACTAGTAGATAATTAATAATTATTTTGCTCATCCACTTTAGAATTGCTCAGCAAACAGCTTATTCTTTTTTCTTGGCTTCAGGGATGCCTCTGAGAGGAGCTTCTTCCCCTTTTAAGTTCTCTAGACAGCCCTGCCCCTCCTTTTACTTAGGTGCTATTTTCTTTGATTCCCTTGTGTGTTCTTCTAGTTCTGAGTTTTCTTTTTATCCCTTGAAGATAACACTTTTAACTTTATCGATTAGTAGAGTAATTGCTAAGCGATATTTACATATTCAATAAATGTATAACTGATAACTTCCTATAGAAATGATATAGTCCATTTCAATAATCTCAAGAAATAAATTTACTCAAAACATAACCTAACCTGCATCTCATTTTACATGAAAGATAGTCATGTTACAATATAAAAAAGTTTTAATTCATGTAACATAAAATTTTAAAAAAGCAATTTAAGATATTCAGTGAAAAGGAATAGTCAGCTTTCTATATGATCATGTGTTTCTCATGAAAAGGTATGTCTTCTAAGTTTTCTCATGTTTATATGTCTAAATTTTTTTTATAAAAGATTAGCAAAAAAAAGAGAGACAGACACACAGAGAGAGACAGAGACAGACAGAAACAGAAAGATAGAGTGAGAGAGAGATTAGCACACAGTACTTCAATCACCCATGACAGTATTTTCTGGAAGAATTCATTAAAGTTTCTCCCACTAGAAATTCATTTTGCTAAGATATTTTTTTCTTTTTGTTACTTGAGACAGTCTCAATGTGATCCTCTGCATGAGACTCCTGCTATTACTGGTGTATTGATGGTGTAGCTGGTATTACATGTGTGGGCCACATTTGGCTTAAAGTAATTTAAAATAAAACTACTTACAGGTGTCAATGACCAAGAATTAAGATGTTGTTTATAGATATTACTTTTGCAAAAGTATATATAATTTTAAATAAAAACCACAGTTATTTGCCTCAGTTTGCATTCTGAACTCTAAAGCTGATAGAAATAACTATTATTAACTACCCATCCAAAAATTTAGTGCTTTTACTAGATGTATTGATTCATATCTTGAATTAAATATCAGCAAAGAGAATAAACACAATAATAAATTATTAAATTATATTGCAATGATTTGAAAATAAGACTGAAAAGAGGCTGAAATAAAATAATTTCATTTTTAGGATATAGAATAGTATCTTATAAAATCTTATTTTTACACATCTTCCAGAAAACACTTGAGAGTGGTCATTAAGGAAAACAGGATGGAAGCTTCCTTTAAAAATTAAAACTTGACCTAGTGTGTATATCTTAGTCACTTCCTCATTGTTGGATATCTGAAATCCACAAACCAAGGAGGTGAGGTTTATTTTAGGTCATGGTTTAATAAGTCCCAGTCTCCATATTGTCAGCTGGCAATTCAGAAAGGCCTAGCATGGAGGAAAGCCCTTTTTCCCCATTTTATTGATATGTATAGATGGAATATATAATGTTTATATTGATCTTCACTATTCTGTGCATATACATATTGTGGCAAAATTACAAATCCTTCCTCTCTCCCTTTTCAACTTTCCCAATCTCTCTCTCTCTCTCTCTCTCTCTCTCTCTCTCTCTCTCTCTCTCTCTCTCTCCCCTCCATTACTGCCCTCAATTAGTTCTATAAAATAATTGTGATCTTGGTTTCTCATATTAGAGAAACCATTTGATATTTAACCTTTTCCTTCTGGCTCACTTCACTGGGCATGATGGTCTCAAATTGCATCCATTTATCTACAAAAGCGTCCAACCTATCTGTCTTTATAGATGAATAGTATTCTGTTATGTATAAATACAAAAATGTACCTATCCTCTGGTCTGTTTTGGTATTTTCCACATGTTGGCTATTGTTAGTTGTGCTGCTATGAACATGGGTGTACATGTATCCCTGTTATATGTTGGTTTTTAACTCTTTTAAGAAAATTCCCAGAAGAGGTAAGGCTGGATCAAAGGGGATATTTATTTCCAATCTTTTCAGCCTTTGAATGCATGGTGGCCAGGAGGCAGAGAGAGAAGGGACGTCCTGTGGTGGAACTTACATCTTTTCAGGTGACATCGCTGGATAGCTGCTCATTCCGCTAACCAGGTCTCACAACCTAACAGTCCATGAAGTCAACAATGGATTAATCCTTTATGAAAGTAAACATCTCTATGATTAAATTACCTCCCAAAAACTTTGGGGTGGAAATTTAGATTTAAACCACAACAATTTGAATTAGGAATCCTGTTATTGTGTGTATATCCAAAGAAAAAGCAAAAACTTTCTACAGCTCCATGTTTATTGCAGCACTATTCATAATAGTCAAGTTATTGAATCATTCAAAACGTTCATCAGTTGATGAATGGATAAATAAAATACAACTCAGCCACTAAAAAAGGATGAAGTGTTATTATTTGCCATAGAGATGGATGAGGAAGTCATGTATATGTGGAATCTAAGATTGGCATGGGGGCATACAACTATAACTCTAGCACTCTGACAAGCTGAGCAGGAGAATCTCAAGTTTAAAAGTAGTTTCTACAAATGACTTTGCAAGATTCCATGTCAAAAAAAAAAAGTGGCTGATCTTATGGAAGTTGAAGGTAGAATGTAGAGAGAATGGTTGCCAGGGTAGAAACTGCTGAGGGTTTGTGGGAAAGGGGCAGACAGAAGAAGGTCACTGGATACAATGTTACAGCTACATAGAAAGAATTCATTGTGGTGCTCTAATGCATAGTAGGATAAACATAATGAACAATGATGCAGCACATATCTCAACATAGTAAGGAGGGTGTTTTCAGTCTATGGACCTTAAGAATAAGATAAAAATTTAAGATGATGGATGGCTAGCAATCTCAATTACCCAATACATATATGAATTAAAACTTCATATTGTATCTTATAAACATCTATATTATTGGACTACCAAAATTTTAATTTTAAAGTCACTAGCATAATTTAAATAAAATAATTTAATGTTAAAATGTGTATGTGCTAAAGACTAAAATTAATTTTTATTCATTGCTTTCTTTAAAAGAAAAAAATGGTATTAGTTATGTAATCCTATCTAGTTTTTTAAAATTTGTATTATTTTCCACAGTATTAATCTTTAAAAACACTTACTTTTACATTTTGTATTTCACTCATAGTTCAATAATTACTGTTAGACCTATTTTCTAGTGATAATATATAAGTGCAAGAAAAAGTAAAAAAATTACAATAAGAGGGCATATTATGTTGTATAATTTTGCTATTCACTTCTAGATAATCTTTTTAATTAAAAAAATGAATGGGGCTGGAGGAATGGCACAGCAGTTAAAGTGCTTGCCTAGCAAGCACACAGCACTGAGCCCAATTACCCAGCATCACGTAAAGCTGGGTGTGGTGGTGTAAATCTGTAATCCCAACACTCAGGAGGTTGAGGCAGGTAGATTTCCTTGAGTTCAAGCCAGCGTGGAGCTACATAGTGAGTTTAGGACTAGCCCGGGCTACACTGCAAGACCTTGTCTCAAACAAAACAAAACAAAACAAACAAAAAAACCAAAAAGAAAACCTTTGAGTACCAAAAAAACTAAGAAGGAGAATTGCCATACACAAAGTTAATATAAGTGTCCCTTGGTGGCTGAACATTTTGTATCTGTGAAATTCACTAAATGTAGATCGAATATATTTGAAAAAAGAATCACATCTCTATTGAACATGTACAGATTTGATTTTCTAAACAATGCCATGTGGCAACTATTTATATCACATTTAATTCATAATAAGTATTATTAGTAATCTACAGATGAATTAAAGGGAATCTAAGGATATATTCAGATTATATAGCATGATAATGCTATGTTATTTTATGGAAGCTACTTGAGGATTCATAGATTTTGGTATTCAGGAACCAGTGCTCTAGAATTAGGAAGGGGTACATAACTACACTTGTAACTTAAGAAAAAAATTATCTCTTCTAAAATAATCTAGTTATAACATACATGAATTTTATTTTTGAAGACATGCATATGTAAGAATGAAAAATATCCTAAAATCCACATTTTTCTCTCATTTGTACCCAAATATCAACAATGATAAGAAATGTAACAAATGTTCAAGACACAAGATTCTGCTCTTCATAGAACAACTACAATTTTTGTTCTTATTTTCACCTTTAAAGACTCCTTCAGAAATCTACAGTAGGCCATAGAAATTATTCATTCTGTTTGAATTCATTCTGTGTTTTGAATTTTTGTATATTGATCTCAGTGCTTCTAATCTTTCAGATTCTAAACACTTGTTCCAATTGTTCATTTTCGAACACAAGAATTTCAAAATTGCATAGTAGGTCTTAATTCTGCACCCTCAATTCCCATTCATTTGTAATTTCTTTCCAGTAGAATCATAACTTATCTTTGAATTAGATCACTGTTTATCTATATTGTAGCAATTATAATTTGTTGATCACTTACTATATAGCAGGATTATGTCATATGATTTAGTTTTATATATTAAAAAAATCAACACATAAGTAGTTGTTTGGCACATTTGGTCGCCTATTTTTACTTGTAATAAAACTGAAGCACATTTTAATTGTGCAAATCATTTGAAATAATCTAAAAGACTGATCAGGGATTCTAATCCAGTCTGAGTCACTATCTGTAGAAGACTATGCACTCAAAATATATGCATAATTTAAATAATAAAATAAAAACACTGCTTCCTACTCCAAATTAATTACCTTAACATCGTTGGTCTCCTGATGACTGAGAAACCAATATCCCCTTTTGTGTATTCTAACTCCCTAATCTAGCTACTAGCATCTAAGGAGTCACAGTCTCGGTGACTATTCATAATCTAAGACACTCAAACCATTTCACATTAAAATGAAAACGAAATATTTTCACCAAGTTTTCAACATTGATTCTATATACACTGGCTTATAAAAATGTAGCATTATTTCTATATGTTTTATCATTTGTATCTAGCAATATGAACTGTCACAGGGACAAGTTTGACAATAATGTTATTAATCAACTCTTATCAGTTACATCTTATGTGACCCTCAAGTAGTGAGAACTTTGAGAGAGTAACAAAACCTATATGTATACAGAAATGTTTATATAATAACTAAAAATTCATAATCAAATAATTTTGATATCTGTTCCATGAAACAATGTTTTTTAGTATTTATTAAATCTTGTATGGTAGATACTGCATGAGTGCTATTAAATGCTAGACATTTTTATAGTATTTTAAGAAATTTTTGAAGTTCATTAATATTTTAAAGATAAGATGATTTACATTCATCACTTACAAAGATAGGCAAATAAAAAGTTAAGCAGTCATGACGCTCAAAAACTGTAATATATCGGCAAATTCTGAAAGAAATCTGAAATTCAAGCATGTCAAATTAACCCAATACCAGCATACAGACTATGGAAAATGAGAGACTAACAAGACCAAGAGAAAAGGATCATTAATTGAAATATTGAGCTTTCACTTGGAGGCATATCACATTCTTCTTAAAGGCTATGACACCTGTGATTAAATATTTAGAAAAGAATGTCTAAAAAGGTGACAGAGTCAAGTCTTCCCTTAAAGATGATTTTACATTTTATATGAGTCTGTTTTGCAGATTGACTTACTTACAAATGAACTCTGAGTTTATGCTGTACCATTTTATTTATATTTTAAATGTTACCTAAATTTAAGATTGATAAAATATGTAATCTACTATAAGAATTTAATAATGTGCTCACGTACATAGCTTTAAAAATAAGATGCTAAAAACAAAAATATGCTTTCTCTAATTTGTGTACAATAGTTTAAGAATGGCATGTTTGTTCATTGATAATTTGAAAATGAGTTCATAACATTGTAATGAGGCTTGGGTTAGGATCATTTTATTCTTCATGTTAATTTATATTCTTTTCTCTAGAAAAAAATGTAAAAGTCAGATCCAAGAATGAACTTATTTTCCCAGGAAGACGGTATGCCTATTAGGACAACAGTCCTTTAAATACTACAACTAATTAGAATTACCTACCAGCTCAATACCAAAGGGTTTATGTAATATAGTTGAATTAATCAGAATGTCTTTATGCATTATACTTCTCTAGTAATTATTATTGACCAAGTGTCCCAATATTTTAATATTTAAACCGATAGCACTTTTCTCACAAATGATCTATAATTTATTTTAAAAGTCATTTTATTTCCTCTGGAAAAAAATTATCCTTCTAAGTATTATAAACAATACTGAAAATATTTTTTTTACTTTTCATTTATTTTTTATTTCTTTAAATCAAGACTGGAGGGGATGGAGGAGTAGGAAGACTAAAAGAATAAAAACTAATTTTAGTTTGGCCACAAAGTTATAGAGTTATTATAGAAAAAGTGTTTCAGAAATTTAGAAGTGCTTTTAAAAGAACAGCTAAAGAGTTATCGAAAAGGCATATGAAAAGTAATTTTTTTCCAAAATAAAACCTTAAATATAATATTATGCTATATTTGGGTTTCAAAATTCTACATATTGTATTTTCAGAGTTTTGTAAGTTGCAAGAAAAATAAAACAAAATACTTAGCAATTGAAGCATACTTAAAATTACAAGGGCTAGCAGTAATAAATGAAATAAACTCAGTCTTGAACTAAACTTGATATAATTCCTACAATACAAAGTATATTACACTAGTAACTGATCAGATGTTAAGATACATTTTTTCTCTCACCAGAGTAACCAAAATAAATTATACAAGGACACGGATGTTTCACTGCTTTGCTCATCTCTATATTCTCAGAGAGTAAGACATAGAACAACAAGTAACACTAGAAGTCTCTTATTTTATTTTTATTTGTTTATTTTTATTTTTATTTTTTTTTTGTACTGGGATCAAGCTCAGGTCTTCACTCTGAGCTACTTCCCAACCCACATTTGTGGTTTATATTTCCAGGTAGGGTTTTGCCAAGTTGCTAAGTGACTCAGCCTAGGATTGAATTTATAATCTTCCTGCCTCAGCCTTTGAAAATGTTGGGACTTGTGCCACTGGACCTGGCCGGTAATATTTTCTCTATTATCCCTTTCTTTCTGACTGTTCCTTGGAGTGGATATCAATTACTTTTATCAACCCAACAGCTCTTCGACTTTCTGGAAGCAGCATCCCCATCGTCCCTGCATCATCACGCCTCCCCGAAGTTGGCCTATGCACACTGACCTTGTTCTAATCACAAATTGACACATCTAAAAGAACATACATTTTATTAGGAAAACAAGTGCATCCCCCGGAACCACAGGATCCTTCAGTGGGCATGTGATCTATACAAAGCCAGGCAGTTGGAGGAACTATGAAAGGGAACTGCTTTGCAATAAAGTCACCCAGTGAATATGCTGTAATCTCTGACATCCTAACATACCATGGCAAGCAGTTGTCCTAATAAAGACAAAGAGAAACCATACTTCAACTGATGGTAAAAAGTGTATTTTAGCATCATATGAGTTTTGCATTGTAGGCATGCTGCCAGTCTTCCCATTATTCTGAAGCTGTGTGACCAAATAAACTTCATTTTCATTTAATTTGTTTGAAACAGATTCCTATTGTTTCTTACCAAAATACTCACAAGAAATAAACCCTTCAATATCATTTTACCAATTACTTATATATGTTACAAGAGAAATTGCACTGAATCATATAATAAAAATATGAGGGAAACAGTGATAGTCATAGCCTAAACTCAGATTTGATCACAAGTGCTTGTGTTTTTCTTCTGATTGGCTCAGGTTAAAAGTCAAAAGGAGCAAGAGGAACATCAATTGTATTGCTGATAGTTTTACACACTCTGGTTGTTGGAGCAGTGCTGACTGAAAAAGTGGAGTAAGTTACAATAAATCATTTTAATCATTTTACTTTGCCAATAGCGAATTACCATAGTCATATTTTAGCAGTACAGAAAGAACAATCAACATTTTAGAGTTAGAATGCGACAATGCATGCCCTTATTCTACAGTTGAAGGAGGCTAGGACTTATCCAGTGTCAAACACTGACTGTAACCTAACAAACCATATGGCTTTTTTCTTGTTTTCATACTCCACTTGTATATTTGCTTTCAAATATACATAGGATTTTATATACACAGGATTTTAAAATATTTTAACATTAGAGTTCCATTCACAAGCAGAAAACTGGTTCAGGGTTTCGACATACAGGCAATAATACACAAGAGAAATGGCAAATATCTTCGTAGAGTATGCTAGTAAATAAGAGCTAACTAAACAATAACTTCATTGGCACCCTCCATATTCCAGTATAGCCTTACATAAGAATAAAGACATCAACTCTATTTCATGTCTAGAGAATTAGCTATCTTTTAGGTCAATGAAACATAATTTATCTAATGCTACTGTAGTGTCATGACAAATTTAATTTATCCTTACCCATAAGAACAGGTCTATGAATTATCTTAGTAATTGCCCAAGAGGATAAAAAGGCCAATGTGGAATACATTTACATATTTTAAAAGTGTAGTTTTTGGTGAAGGAAACTCAAAATCAGAGGCAAAATATTCACAGCAATATATTTAAAAATAAGGTCAAGTTATTTGAAATTAAAATGTAATTTAAAAGAAACAGATGTTAGAAAAGTTAGGTCTTAAGTGGAAGCACATTTCATTGTAATTTACCATGGGCTATAAAAACTAAGACAATTAGTTATGATGAAATCTTATGGATTGGAAAGTTTTCCTACAAATATAATTTGTTTTTCCTAATGTTTTCTCAGTCGAGTATCAATTATAAAAACAACTTTCAGCCATACTAAATAACCATAGCATGTGACAAATAAAAAGTGCTTTGAAGTTTCAGGATGAAAGGCTTTGTGTGAAAGTAACACATTATTAATGCCATCTATACTCAAAAATTTATAAGAGAAAGGCACTTTATGAGGAGACTAGACAAGGTTTTAAATTTTCTATGGATAATAAAGAATTCTTAATATAAATGTGATCTTAGTCTTATATTTTGGGACCTATCAGTCTTATAATCGGGACTTTTTCATGTACTCCCATTGGAGGAACAATGATTAGAAGACACTGGGCAGACATAAATGACAGCAAAACAAAACATTCTCAGTGTTCTTCATCACTCAGGGCCCCGCGCCCCAGCTGCGACTGACCCAGGAATACTTAGATACACTGAGATTATTTGAAATGGTAAGTTTACTCCGATAAACTCAAAAGATGCCCATAATAGGATTTAGATACATTAGCTATTATCCAGTTTTCCTATGTCAGCTTGTGTACAAATGTTCAAATATTTCTCAAAGTGACAGAAGCAACATCAAGCTCTACCTAGAAAAAAAAAATAGCCTTCTGCTTAGCAACATCCAAAATAAATACAGTAGGCATTGGTAGCTGGAGCATAGCTCTTACTCATGTATTCCATTCAATCAGATTTTCATGATTTTGTAGAGAAAATTTTATTGGTTGGCCATCCATGCTGTTTCAGTTAATCAAAGAAAGTTTTCTGATCAGAAAGCAGGACGACCATCTATTTTTCCCTTCAGCCTGTTTCTCCAATAGTAATTTTGGCACCAAGGAGTTGCCACCCTGTATGGTATCTTCTAACAAGCATTAACGTATGAACGGTTTCAGAAACGTATTTCCTATCACAGCCTGATGATTAGAGCTATAAAGAAGTATTTACTGTCTCTGAAAGAAGAAAAAGTGATTTGCAAACATAAGTTTGAAGTCTCCAATCCTGTTCGACTTCTTGTTGGCCATTTCATGTATACTGACCAAAGTTATCCTGTGTAAAATACAGTAAAGCATATTTAATACTGATAGTAGTTGAAAAAAATTAGTTATGTCAAGGTGGATAATATCTGTGAATGTTAATCCTTGCAATTACATATACCATTTTGTCCCAGTAGTTTATTTTGCTTACACTCAGTAAGGTCACTCTCTGTCCAGTACATGTTTCGCATTATAGTATGCAAAAAGTATGTGGGAGCATGAAGTAAATACATATGAAAGTGTGTATTTTGGAAAGCAGTGATAGGAAAATATGAATAAAGATTTGCTATGTGGAAAGCACTGTGAAGTTTAACATTTTATAATTACTTTAATTCTCACTAAAAACAAGACACAGACATACTGCTTTTTACACAGAAGGTAAGGGAAGCTCAGAGAGGTGAAACATTTTATCTTCTATGATAATTTTACAGAGAATATCAGAATTTCTACCCAAGTCTTTCTGGATCTAAATCTCAAGTATGTTTTGTTAAAAAGTGCTTTCTCAAACATAAGAGAGCTCTAAGGGAGAATGATGCAAAATGCTTTATTCCAGATGGAATTTCGAATAAGGGGTGTAAACAATATGTTTTATTACATATTAAATATTTTCAAATGTCTTAAGAAGACATTTTATTTGAGTATTTTTTCTAGGATTTGATTTGCACAAATGCGTAAAGTTTAATTTAAACAAACTCTGAAACAACAAATTTATAAATTGTGTACTTTTCGTTTTTAAAGAATTCTACTCAAAAGAACATTTCTTTAGAGATTTTTAAGAATTTACCCCTTGTTGCATATTTAATAAGAGTAAATTATTTGTATATTTAATTCTGATATAAATGTCCATGAGGGAGATTTCTACACTTAGCCTATTCTTTCATTTTACAGACCTGTTCATTATTGCATTTTAAATTTTGCTGCATGAACTCATTTGTACTGGGAACATATGCCTATTAAGAAGTATTCGTTCAATAAGATTTCATTAAAATCCAAGATGTGTGCAGAATTAAAAAGTAAATTACTGTCGTATATTCTTAAATGATTTCATCATCAGTTTAGAAAGAGCAGGTTCTGAAATACGACAGAGTCAATGAAATGCTGTACTTCGAATCAGGCTCATAATTAATAGTAAAAACACAGTGAAAACTTATTTCAAAAACAACACAACCATGAGAGCTTAGGCACTGGCCCTCACATGGTTAAGAGTGACTTCATAGTGTGGTCCCTGTTTTGTACCCATTTATATACACACTGCATTTGCATGTAATGTTGTAGCTCTTCTCAGAAAGGAGGCACAATTCATAGAATTAAACCTTGAAAATGGGCTCACTGGCTTCAGCTGGTTACTCAAATGTTAATAAATGTATTTCAACCGGAGGCCGGAGGAAAGCGTGCAAGCATTTCTGGTTTCTCTTGCCCAGAGCCACCTGCACGAGAGTAAGCTCAGCGGTCCACCCTAATGGTGAGAAGCAAGCATGTAACAAACTGAGGGGCTTCAGTTCTGCCACCAGAGGCAAAAAAAAAAAAAAGCGACTTCACCTGGCTTCTCCCACCATCTCATCCCACCTCACCCTGCACACACAAGTGAGTCTTGCCAAAATCAAACTTAATCCAGATAAGCTATTTTGCACAGACTTGTGAACAAAACAAATGTTTACTGATGCTTGCTGCTACTTCGGTGGTTGTTTACAATGTCTCACTTGCCTCTCATATTGTTCCTCAAGGGAGTAAGTGGAGACCTGCAATTAAGGATCAGATGCAGCTTATTAATTTATTTAGCAATTAAAATCTAATTACCTAGAAAACAGTCTATAAGCCTAATTCTACATTTAAGTTTAAGTGTCCATTTGTTGGATAGTTTCGGTACTGTGTTAGAAACTTTCAAATATAAATGAGTAGTTTAAACAATACTATCTGGAACTGTTTAAACAAAAAAAAAAATCAACACAGTAGTAATAGACTATAACTCAAAGTGTAAAATAAATATGTATGTGTCTGATAACATAAATGATTCAATAAAAAATTTTAATGGAGCACAAGAGATACATCCCCCATGCTTGAAAGAATACTTCTGACTATGAGGTACAAATTTCTCATTTCATGAATTTATTTGCAGGACTTGTATAACAATTTCTTTCCTGATAGTATACAACTAGAGAAAAAGAATACTTGACAGTAGAGAAATCTGAATATCACAAACTTGCAAAGTGATCAGAGTTAGCATCAACTATAACTAGAGATTTTGATAGCATTTAGTCTTGATATGCTATAAGACTGGCATTCTATTTCTGTGGTTGTCCTTCCTAAATCCCACGTATATTTATATATTTACAAATCTATACAATCTATATCTACGTATTTATTTCTAAACTCCATATCGTCTTCAGATTCCTAATAAAGATATTTAGTAGCCCTCAAAATGCACAAATGGTGAAAGGAAGAAAAAAAGATAGGAATAAAAAACAACCTACTCTTAAGTCAGTGAGACTTGAGCGAGACACAGGGACTAAATGGACTGTGCTAGCGGCACCTCCCAGAAGAAGGCTACTAGGTAAAAACTATCAAATTATAAATTAAGTATAAATTTTGATCGACAGCACTGTGTCAACAACTATTTACTTATTGTGAGGAAAGCACCTAAACACAGGATGTCAGTAACAGGGAAAACTGGGTGTGGCATCTAAAGAAACCTCACATGATCTTTACAACCTTTCTATAGACCCAAAAATTGTTCTAAAATTAAATTTTATTTAATTATACAATGACTACTAAACTCTATATAAATAAATGATGTGTTTGTTTATACTGCCGTCATTGTCCTACTACACAGACTTAAAGTTTTGAGGCAATGGTTATACGCATATTTGCTTATATATTGTTGGCTTGCCTTTACTTTCGTTATCTAATTTGATTCTCTGGTACTCTCAGTTGTAGCTCTAAAAAGAAAAAAAAAATACCAAACAATGCTATGGGGAAATTTATTTTAATATAATGCTAATTTAATGTGGATAAATAATATTTCATGTTAAAGCATAAGATGAATTTTGGAAGCAAAACAATTTTAATTCTAAACTGCATTTAAGTGAAACAACTACCTTCTATTTTAAATTTACTCTGAAAGTACAAATTTCATCATCAAATAGTTTTCACTAACATTTTCTAGAATTACTGCTAAATATCACCTCTTGTCAGACTCTCTGGAACGCATTAGTGGTAGGACCATTGAGATCCCAGCTGTTCAAATACTCTTTTGTTTACAGTGTTAGCTTAATAAATAACTAGTCTGCTTAGCAACTCCAACCTTTTTCAGCTGAAAATTGTTCATGGAATTTCACTACATATATAGCCTTGTTATTTTTTAATATCAGATCGTCATTTTAGTGCTTTAATGAGAGATATGTTCAATCATGCTACAAAATAACTGCAAGTTCTTAGCTCTAAAACAATCCAGGATACCCAACGGGCTTTGACAAAGAGGTCTCCATGACTCTGGAAGCAGGTGTAGATGACATTTAATAAAGCATGCCTCATTTTTACTCCATTTTGTTTGGTTTCTTGGGAATCTCTGTTTGACAGTGAACTCCAGTGTGTTTGCTTCAGGGACATTCTGCTATTGCTTGAGTCTACTGATGTGGCAACCTCAGGATGATGGAAAGTATGGTCGAAACCTAATATTATGTCCTAAAGTCAAATACAATCCTTGCACACAGAATTATTAACAAAATGTTAGTCCAATGCTTATTGTCTGAACTTGGATTTGCTATGATTAAATATTGTAACAGTGGTTTACAATGGTTCATATTATTTGATTTTTTTGTCCTAAAATAAGAACATCAATATAAATTCACTAACAGTGTTTCCTTAGTGGCCATCTAAAGGTTATATCAAAAATAAATGGAGAAATGTAAGTCAGTCATAAAACTTAAGATTTATTTCTTCTTTTGCTCAGAGCCAATTCGGGTCTACAGATGAACGCTACTATGTCAAAGCATTGTCTTTTTTGCAATGCTCTAATGAGTACCTTCTAGTTTCAATACATTTTTAAGTTAGTTAATTCAGGTACCAGTGGTATTAAATTATGCTTGCTTTTCATAATGTTCCATGTACCAACTGTTATATTTCTATTTGTGATACGAATACTGGGCTTATTACAAATTACATGCTAAAAGTATTAGTTATAAAATACTTTCTTAGAAATTAAAAATGTAATGTTTACTCCTGAAACACCATTCATTTTCTGATTTCCTCACTAATGAGATCAGCAGAAAATTAAATAATGGAGTATTTGTCTATAATGTATGCATTATGTATTACATTTTAAACTTTATAAAGTTCCCCAAAAATCTCTCCTGCTGATAAAAGCAAATATATCAAAATATATGGTAAAGACAAGTTTTTGAAAAGAAATTTCTTCTTTGCAAATCAGTTTGTTCACAGATGTAAGGGTAAAAACAAATTAAGAGATAGAAAACTCTTAAAGTACAAAATTTTCTTTCTCTTTCTTTTCTTTTTTTTCTTTTTGACTTTATTCTTTCCAGATTGGTTACACTTTATGAAAACCATTTACTTGTTGCAAAGACCTTTAATACCTAGAAATTTTGTATACCAGAAACCCTAATCTTCTCATTTTAAGACTGATAATAAATACTTAGTCATGGAGCATTTACAAAGGATATGAGTAATGCGATCCCCCAAACACACAGAAATTCCAGACTTCTGCAGGTCTTTAAATATTTGATGGAGATATCTGAAGATTACAAATGATAAAGTCAAAATGTTATTCATTTTCAAAATTTTCTGTGTATATTTGTGTGGGAAAATATATAAATTAACTCAATCCAGAAACTGATTCCTTAATTCTAATGGATGTTTAAGAATGAGATAGGTTGTCATTAATCTTCAATTAAAATTTCCTTGAAATATCATGGTATATCCACTTGAAGGCATTTTTGATGGAAACAAATCTTTGTGTGATGGTGGTTATGTTTTCAAAAGCTCGCATACATGATCTTTCAAGCAAAATGAAGACATATGAAGTGCAAAAGCTAATAGTCAAAAAGCACCTGAGCACATACATATCTTGTCAAGGTGACAAGGACCTTCCCATGCACAAAATGCTAAACTTCATAGCAAACCTTATATTTTGCACTTATACACAACAATAAAATGGGGAGGGGGGAAAGCACCTGAGTACAGGGATGTTACGATAAAATAACAGCTCTGGTATATGTAGAAATCTGCCAAACCCTACAGACATTCCAAGATGGCCAAGTTCTGCCTACTAGTTCACAAAAAAAAAGAAAAAAAAATGTCGAGTTCATTCAAGAACTACCAGAAACTTAGGGGTTTAGAGCCCTTGCTGCATAGACTGTCTCAGAAAAGGCCGGGGTTACAAGTGGAGAGGATTGGCTACCGAGGGAGACCAGCCCTTTCCTGTCTCCAGTCTCCCCTTTCCTTCTCCCTCTTAAAGGTGATCTTCAGCCTGGAGTGATGAAGCAGTGGGAACAGAGGGCAGCTGGTGGTAGCAACAACTGAAGTGTATTTTTAAAATGGTTTGATTTTTAACTGACAAATAATAACTGTGTGTATATACATGATACAATGTTTGTTCTAAGAATGTTTGCAGAAAAAATTCAAGCTTGTTAACATATTCAACACCTTTCCTACTTACAACTTTGAGACAAAATTTTTAAAAAGTCAATTCTCTGAGCAATTTTGAAGCACACAACACTCTGTATTATCTGGGAAGTTCTTTAGAATATTAAAACTTGTTCCTCTAGTCTGCCTAAAACCTTGCACACTTTCATCAGCTTCTCTCCACCTCTTTTTTTTTATTTCCATCCCTACCCTCAGTATCTCTGGCTCTAGTCATCTGCTCCTCCACTGTGGTATTCCACATAGAATTAATATGATAGCACATATGTTTTGTGCCTTGATTAACTCAATATATCCTTTAGTTTCATCCATATTCTCTCAAAAGACTAATTTTTTTTCCTCTAAAACCATGTATACACACATCACATATTCTTTATCTAGTCATCCACTGATGGACATATGGAGTGCTTCAGAGAAGCTCAACTAGAGTTTGTCCTTCTCCTCCAACTACACCCCTTTCTTGTTATTGCCTCCCAGCTACTCCTCCTCCCATCTCCTCTACTTCTTTATTTTGAATGAAAAGAAACACCAAGTAAGGCAGGGGCAGATGAGACTTGTTAGAGAAAGGAGGGAAGGCCTCATGGTAAAGGATGGTGATGATTACCTACCCCTCCTGTTCTGTTCCTCAGTTACCTTGGCTCCCTTCTCCTATATCTGCTCTCTCTCAATTTTCTCACTGCGATTCATGTAAGTACGAACACCTGGACTGAGAGGGAGTGGTGATTAAAAAACGATTTCCCTTCATTCTCTTCCTTTTTCACTGCGGAAGGACAGAACAACTCCATGTGGCTCTGAAGAAGAAAGCTGGATTATCCTGTCATCTCAGAAGGATCACTGGATGTAAAATACAAGATTATCCATGCTTGCTAAACTGTAGTTTTGTCTAAACAATACTGAAAACACTAGCAAATCTTTCAGATGATTCTTTAGTTTGGACAGGGGAATCTTAGCGAAATTGAAAATGTCCAGGAAAAAAACATATTAATATATTACTTAATATTCAAAGTGAATGCTACTTCTACATTGACCAGATCTCTTTCCAAGTATCCTAGGAGACCTATATCCCTACAAATCCTTTTTTAAAATATAAAATGATATATATTCTTGAACTATGTTAGCCAGGTTTTAAAATTTCCATGACTTTCTGTTAATTATCGAGTAACAAAGGATAAAAAATAATCAATGGCCAACTGAGATAGCTAGGGATTAAAATTTAGAATTCTGAGCAGCCTTAAGAATTTTATAGCATTTCATATAATAAGATCCCAAGTCTAATTCAGGAGAACATTTCAATAAAGGTGGCATTTCAATCTACATAAAAGAATAGGAAATTGTATTTTCCT
Source organism: Ctenodactylus gundi (assembly GCA_004027205.1). Classification (NCBI taxonomy): domain Eukaryota; kingdom Metazoa; phylum Chordata; class Mammalia; order Rodentia; family Ctenodactylidae; genus Ctenodactylus; species Ctenodactylus gundi. The sequence continues at coordinate 38,930 of PVKB01000019.1, forward strand.
TCATTATCAGAACTTTGAACAATTTCCTTTTTCAAACTCATTTTTAAAAATCCAAGATACTATTTAAAAAGCTTAGTGGCAAAGAGCATTTATAGAGTGAATATATAAATATGATTACTTTTATTGATGCTAAGGAAGTAGATCACTTAATTTAACTTAATTGACTATAATTAGAATAATAAGGTCCAGAGAACTTAAAGAACTTACCCAGAAAATCAATGTGATGAGAACAGTTCTAAAAATATTCTACCTTTCATTTAAATTATGTTTCTAGTCAGCTCATGACCTAAAATATGGAATTTAGAGACAACAAAAATGGACATTACAGTTGGCATTGTCCTATCGACATCACTTTCTTCAACTAGAGGAATGAGTTTCTTACAAGCAGAGAGCAAAAATCAAATTATATGAATCTTGGAGCAGAAAGACAACTTCCTCAATTTTTAAGAGATGAACCTCACTAATCACATAGCCATAAATAAAGGCTGTTGTTCTGAAAAAAAGTCTGCTATTGTTATAATCATGTGATTGATATACAATTGTAGAGAATATACTCCTCACCAGAGCAAAATTATCACAACCATTCCAGCCAAAGTGCCTACTAGCTCTGGTATTAATCTTCTTACCATGTAAGTATTAGCGACTATTTAATTTATATGTACTTATTATAAGTTACTGCATGGTACATTTAAAACATAAACTCACAGCTAATCAGAAGTTAATTAAAAACTTTCCACTATAATTTTCTGTGCTTGCTTTTATCTATAGTTTTACAGAAGTAATTATATGATTTTTACAGTGCAATGTACTTAATTTTTCTGATAAATTATGTCTCAAATCATTTTTGGAGAAGAAAAATCAGTGTCCTGGTATTAGAATTGTTCAGCAGAGGCACCAAAAACAGGAGATAACTGTAACATAAGCTTTTCATTGGACAGATTGAGACTTTACACTCCAGAAGAGAAGAGATTCTGGCTTCTCTGTCTTGCTTAAACCTAGGAAATCCCCAACTCCTACACACAGACACATCATCAAGCAAAGCAAACAGAGCCATTTTTTTCAGAGAGATTAGCACCTAATATAAAAACTTATATAAGTATTTAATAACCATTAAATATAGCACTTATTCCTCTACCCAGTGTTAATATAACCACAGCCATTGCTGATACTCATACTCCTAACCTTAAAATAAAGCTTAAAATAAGTTGCTTCTCATTTATTTTGGGATTGTAGCTAAATATGGTGTCACTCAAGGGTTGGAAGTTATGTAGAGAAATTAGTAATATGGATTGTCCTGCGAAGCATTCCCAAGTTCATGGTCTCGTTTGGCCACTATTCCACAATGAGAAACAAAGTAGTTCATCATATACCAAGTGCTGCATTTTGACGTGTAAGTAAGTGAAAATAGCCTTACAAGTTAGAAAATCAATCACCTCTTTCAGCAACTATCATCAGTCTGTTAATATACGAAAAAGTGATTTGTTTATCATGGCTGTGATATGATATTCTGGACAGAGTTTCATTGTTGGACACCATTAAGTTTGGCTGTGTGACCTGCCACTTAGAGCCTTGTATAGTTATCTTCAGTTTTTTCAATAACTCTGGCTCTTTTTGAACAAACTCACCTATTTTTCTCATCTTTAGATATATCCAATATCATCACTATGTTTAAATATCAAACATGTCAAATCCTAAAGTTTAATGTTTGTCTTTTAAGATATTCCCTAAAGTAGAATTTAAATTACTCAATACTATTTATTCACAACCTGAAGTCAAACAAGGTTAATGTCTCAGAAGACCACCGCAACGCAGTCTCATTCTGACACCATGATGCTTTCTTTATTCTTGTCAGTATTTATTTTGCCTGCAACATCTTCTCCTCTCTGTAGTAGGAAGAACACAGTTTTTGGATTTGATCATTCTGAGGATTAATGGAAATCCTGATACTTAAGTAAATATATAATTTAATGTGTAATCTAGCCTGACTTTCTGTAATGTGAAAAAATAACAATAATAATTACAATACTTATATTATTTTCTCCTTTTGAAAGAATGTTTGAAAATGCCACACAAAATGCAATTAAATATTAACCACTGTTTTAAAATAATCCAACAATAAAATCCTAAGATAATTAATTAGATTTATTTTTATCAAATTATTACCATTCTTTGTCCTCCAGTAAAAGAATTTGTAATGAATGAGGCAATACATATCACAATATTCATCTTTTTTGTATAGGCCCTGAAAGGTACATTAGATATTTTATTGACCATCAAGATGGGAAGAATTCAACAAAGAACTGAATATTTTACAGTAAAGAACTAAGTATTTTATACTATACTGCTGAACAAACTATTGTAATAAAATTCTTGTTCTTGTGGCTTATGGACTCATCATCTATCCTATAGGAATGCAGATCTTACAGAAGCTTTCTATCTCATCCTTTGCTTTCCAAATATGACCCAGTGGCCAGCTGTTTCTTTCACTGGTAACAATAAGAACATGAGAAAAATCCAGTCAAATTATGTGACTTAACTATAAATTACACTGTAAATGAAATAGCTACTATATTTTCAAAGAAGAACTAAAACTGTTAGTTATGAGTTTAAATCTTTTCTGAGGATTGTGTATGTTCAGTTGTTGAACTACAGTATTCCCCAGGGTGACAACTACACTGGCTCCTCTGTCCATCAGCGTTTCTCCCAACTCAGACACTTTTGTGTTGCAATGACTCTTCGGGAAATGGAAGGATTACAAGATAAGTACATCTGGTAATGTTTTATAATTATCGGCAGCATGAACACAGGTTATTTAAAAGCCTGTTCTATTTCATAATTGCTCAATATTCTTCTTCATACTACGCTAAAAAGTCAAAAACCATAACATATTACAACATCCAGGATATTACACATATCAAATGATTACTCTAGAGTGAAGGAAAAGTACTATTTTCTCCATTTATCAGTTGTCTAAGAATTTTCCCCCAAGCCTATGAAATATCTCAAGGTAGAGCAAATATTCAGAAATATTAATTTGTTAACTGGAGCCCAACAAGTACACTGATTCAAGCAAATAAGAAGGAAGTTAAATATATTTATGGCCCGAATACATTACAATTATTATTGAAAACAATGTTGATATCAATAATTTTTAGAAGTATTTTTTACCATAGATAGGTCAACACTGTTCAAAACCGAGGTGTGTCTGAGCAGAGGGAACATATTTTAATGTCCTTTAGGTCATGACTGTTAAGAATGAGCAGACCACGATGTTCTTCATCATGAATGGAACACTCCCTGAGAGATCTACTTTGAATACTATAGATTGGTTGCAGTTATTTAATGTAGAATTTCTATTAGTGATAAGACTTACTTCACTTTTCAGGGTTATGATGCTTTATCATGAAATATTTCTTCTCAATTCCTCATACAAAAAAGAAAGGCTAAGATAAATAGTATTATGGAAAGTAATCTATTTTTCTTCTCTTTTAAAAATATGAGGAATATTTCTTTAAATTACCAGTTTGGTGTGATTTAGAAATAAAAGTTGATTATGAACAGCATACATGGTCTGAAATCTAGTACATTCAATGTCAATGCTAACATGAAGACTTAAATCCTATGTTATGTACTTCAGCAGAAATGTGGCTCAGATGCTAGAAATATCATTAATCTCATTTCTATATGCTTCTCTATTACATTCACTGAAATCACTCAGACTGACCACTGGTTATGATTATTTTTAATAAAAACATTTGTTCATCTTCTTTGAAATGGTTCCAGCTCTAAATAAAACTAACCACTCTTACTTTAGAAGTGTGGTTTTAAATGACTTAATACAAAGAAAACAGCCAAACTCTAAAACTCGCTTCAAGTAGAATCTGAAGAATAACACAATATAGATCATTTACTCACAGGCAAATCCTGAAGGAAAGGAAAGAGATTAGTTTCTACTAATGCATCACTGATCTCCTGGCTTAAAGTCCATCCCTATAGCACCTAAAACTCCCGAATATTTCTCTACGTTTTCAAGATATATTGAATCCCCTTTATTTTTCCTTCCTCTCTTCACTAAATATACCTTTTGCACCTCATCCATAATACATTTGTGCTTCATCTGTGTTCCTTTAGCAGTGTCTGCATTATCCTTGTACTTGATAATTACTTGTTAGATGCCCATCAACTCTGCTGCTCTGTGAGCCACACAGAGTAGAAATCTATTTATGATTTCTCTGGATCTCCAGAAACTGTTAACCTACACAAAACATGTTAGAATCTGTCTAACTAATAAAAGACAGCATTTTGACAAAGATTTTTGTTCGATAGGACATTTAATTTTAAACATTAAAATATATAATTCCACCTAATTCACCCATCTCAACTGTTTATTCTGCTTTATCTCATATTTGGTACTGTTTTGCTGATGTCTAGATATAGTATTTCTTCAAATTAAGCATCCTCAAAGGGAAAATTGGGTTACAGTGGATGACAGTATGAAACTTCTCATAGATGTTTTTCTGACTTAAAATGGTCTTCTCAAAATTTTGTGATAGTGGACTCAGAGAAGGAAATAAAGAACATTATTTATATAGCAACTGACAACTTTTATACTTTTGATTCTTTAAAGAAAAACATAGGTTATCTAAGGTGCTTCAGGTGTTCTATACATTGTGAGTAGGCTAGAAAAAGTTGCCATTTTAGAACAAAAACATAAGGAAAATTTCTCATTCTTTACTTCAGAGTCAGGAGTGTCTTTTTTCCTTGTATTTATTTTCTAAGCTCTGTAATATTTGTGGAGTGAAGACATTTCAGGGATTCTTAGGAAGCATGATCCCAAATTCAGTCCTACTCAGGCGCACCCAAAGAACAAGTCAGATATCTGATATTTGACAGAGACGTCCATAGAGATCCAAGAACTGTTCCTTCCCCCTGGTTCCTTAAGCTTCATCCCTCCATTGTACTGAGGCTAGTCCCTTCAACTATAAAGACCTTTTTCAAGAAATCAAGAAGAAAAAAGAAAATCATCTTCAGAAAAGTGCAAATGAGCCAGAATGTGAGCGCTTTAAAAAAAAATTCACACTCTAGCTTGTCTAGAGTCCACATCAAGAATTTTCGTGCTTGCACTAAAACAAATAAATATGAATCACACCAGTTTAGATGTACATAAATATGGCTTAGAATGAGTTTCATGTCAATGAGTTGTTATAAAATTTTTGAGAACATAAGTGTTTCTTAAAGAATGTATAAGTATTTTTAATCTATAGCTAGAAATCTTTATTCATTATGTTCCTCAAAGTCTTTGAAACAAAAATAGAATACAGTTCTCACTTTTCTCCTAAAATTTGGAACCAAATGCTTTTTCTTTACATGAATATTTTTCTATTTATTTTTAAAAGATGAAAGCACCATAATCACTTTTGGTCCTCTCTTTCCTATAGGTTCAAGTAGTGGAGAACAATAAACAAAACGTCTACCTAATTTTATTTCATTACTATGATACGGTTTTACTTTAGAAATGAAATACATAGAGATTAAATGAGGTACATAATACAGCAACTTTGTGCTACCATGTCAAAACCCTTCAGTACTGTTATGGTTTGGATCTGGGATGCCTCCAAAAGTCTCATGTATTTGGATGTAGTGGGGTTACTGTGGAACCGTTTGTTATGGGGTGGTAGGGGATGGCTGGAAGGAGCAGATGCTTGGGGTTTGACTTGGAAGGACTGTGTCAACTTGTTGAAGGGGGAGAGCACCCAGGGCAGACCTTTCAGGTGTTTGCTATTGCATTGTGGGACAGGAAAAGAGGGATGGGAACCCACCCTGACTGTGGAACGGGCCCAACCAGCAGCTTGGAAGGAAGCAGAAACACTGCTGCAATTTCTTCCTGGGAAAGCCCTAGCCGGGCCTGAGTTTCCAGACACAGGTTTGCTCCTACTTCACATGGTTTCTGTCTACAATGCCATAAGCAGCTCTCCAGCCTCTGCCATGTGCTTCCACTGTTGCCAGCTGCCTATGAATGGACTTCATGAGACCTTCTGAAACTAAAACAAATAAATCTTTCCTTATGTAATTTGTGGATCTTGAGTATTCTGTCACAGCAATGAGAAAATAACGAGGTCAAAGTACCCCATGTTGTCCAATGATTTATTCTGTGAACAAAGATAATTAGCTCATGCACATACCTAGGATATTTACATCTACTTTCCTTATAAATAAATTCTGACCATTTTTCTTTGCACTTAAAACATTCTCTAAATGTATGTATGAATTATGTAAATAACTTCATACTTTATTTATTCAGACATTGACACAGTCTCCCTCTGTAGTCCAGGCTGGTCCTGAATTTATTATATACTCCAGGCAGACCTCAAACTTCCAGTAATTCTCCTGCCTCAGCCTCCCTAGTGCTGGGATTGCAGACATGCACCACCATTCCTGGCATCACTGGGGCTGGAGAAACAAACTCAGAGCCTTGCACTTGTTAGGCAAAACCCTAATTGTGTTATTCCCCAGCTCCTTCAATTCACTTTTATGAGATTAGAAAATAATTAGAAATAAAGTGGAAAGATGCAAATTAAAAGGCAGTGACAAGAAGAGAGAGGAAAGAGTACATTCAAGGGAAGCTCTTCCCAGGACATTAAGACAACCACCTCTGTATAATAAAATTGAAACACATTATTTAGGAGAAAATATTAGGGACTTAATACTTGATAATCTTTTGGATGTTAAAATATAGTGATTGATATTCTGCAAAAAATCCAAACAGTTTTTGAATATTTGCCTGGACATATGAAAAGGCTTAATTTCTTCATCTGTTTTATCCATCATCACACACACACACACTCTCTCTCTCTCTCTCTCAGAGAATTAGGACAATGAACCTAACGAACCTATACCTACACTAAGCAAGCACACAGTATGTTCTCAACAAATATTCACTCTTGAGGGATGAAATCAGAATTATGTTTACCATTTGACATTATTCAGTACGTACCTACATGATAACATAATTATTTCCATGTCAACTCTTATTAATTCTCAGAAAATTTAGTTTATCATTACTGCATACTTATTTTGACCACAGAATACTGTTAAGTCTCTAATTAGTAGCATCTACTTCAACTAAAAAAAGACTCTTTCAAAACTACTCATAATTTCTGGCATGTTATATTTTTTAAATTCCCTATGAAAATTTTTATTATTATCTGTTTTAAGGCCTAAAATACAATTATATTCATTTCCTTCTTTGCTCTTGGACTTTCCCTGTCAAAATGGCCCTTGAGATATGATGCTGTCTGCAATGTGGCTTGGGGCATCCCCTCAGTAGTCAGTCAAGATGACTGCAATGTAGCCCTGTCCTTTCAAACTATGTCTTTTTTCCCACTGATGCTCTAAAACTCATCCTTGTTCTTTATTTTTTATTAGTCACTTAAGTCTTTTACATTCTGAGCTTAGTACAATGTTTCTTAAATATGGCAATGAAAAGAAGGGATGCCAATCTGAATGGGACTCAGAAATCAAGCTGCCTCTTAAATATGCACTTTCAGCACTACCCTTTATCCTGTAGATGCACTGGTGTTAGAGGGAAAGGAGAACGACCTCAAAAGAAGGTAAGGTATTGTAGCTGTTAAAAGAAACAGAAATCAGGAATTCATAAGAAAGTTTTATTTGCAAAAAGAAAAGTTAATGGTAGAAATGAAGGAGTAGGTAGATAATGATACATGGGAAATGCAGAGAGATGCTGTAGAGTTTCATGTTAAAAACATAGAAATCAGAAAAATTTCCATTTGTGACCACCTACATTTTTTCCAAAATGAATCCCTAGAAAACCGGCCAACACCACATCAAAAAACAATCTGAAAATAAAATTGGATATCACTGGTAACATTGCCTTTGTCTTATATGTATCTCTTCTTCACCCCCCCCCCAAAAAAAAAAAAAAAAATCCAACACAAATCTTTTCTTTCCTCATTTCTATTATGACCTTCTAATGTTAAACCTCCCCAAGTTTCTTTTTGTTGTTGTAGTTTTGTCTGTCAGTTTGTCTGTTTGAGATCTCACTCTCTAGTCCAGGCTGGCTTTGAATTCACCGCCTGCCTCAGCCTACCAAGTGCTGGGTTTACAGGTGTGCACCAATACAACAGATATATGTGGTTGTAGAATGAAACTCAGGACCTTGTACTTGCTAGGCAAGTGCTCTAATCACTATGCTCTTCCTCCAACCCAACCTCCTCAAATTCTGAAGTCTTGAGCCTTAATGCATAAAATAAGCTTAAGGAGAACACACGAACACACACACACACACACACACACACCCACCCCCACCCCCACCCCCCCCACCACCACCCCCTCGCCCAGAAGAAAAAAAAAATCCAAAATCTCAAGCATCACAATCTGTCTGTTGGAAAACTTTGCTCTATGAAGTGAATCTGAACTGTCATTAACTAATCTTCGTCTTTTACTCTTTTAGCAGTACAGACTGATGGAAAGAAACATCTTCTTGAGAGCAAGATCAGGGAAAATAGTGTCATAGTCAGCCTCTCAACTGTTTCTACATGGAGGATCAAAGTGTTTTGAGCATTTAAACTCCTACTCTAAAACAGGCCAACACACATAGTACCTTATGTGAGAAAATGAAATCTAATTGAAAAATGGATAGCTGTTTAAGATTGAATTTTAATATTCTTAAAGCCAAAAGAGTCACTAACCTCTTATTCTCTGTTTTCTCTTTCAAAGAAATCAAGTAAAATCATTAAAAAATACACAGGATTTGCATTAGAGCTTATAATTGATGAATTTAAAAACCTTTATGTACAAGGCCAAGTACACCATGATTAAGAAGAAGAAACAAGAATGACACACATTTTGTTCTTAAGTTGAATCAGCACCAACACAGAAGCACAGAATCACACCCCACAAACAATCATCACAAAGACAACTTTTTGGTACTTTTAATCATTAGATCATTCCATTTCCCAAAGTCCTTGCAAAGAAAAAGAAAACATTCCTGAAACAAAAGAGAGTAGTTTCTCTATTCCCAAAGGCACTAAAATTACTCATTTTCAATGACTCACAGAATATTGACAAGAAGGGAATAATTATATTCCGTACATCCTAAGAGGAAATGCAGCAAAATGACAGGAGCACTTCACACTCATCAAAACTACTGCTATTACTTCTAAACAACTTTAAACACAAATAGGAAAAAGAGGAAGCAACACGTATAAAAATATATTCGAAAAAGCTAAGTACACATTTCCTCATTAAGCTCTCATAAGAGTATAATTACTGACAATTTTCTGGCAAAATATAGAAAAAAAAATGAAGCTGGGCGTGGTGGCACACACCTGTAATCTCAGCACTCAGGGAGGCTCAGACAGAATGATCACAATTTTGAGTTCAGCCTGAGTAATTTAGCAAATTAGTAAGTCCCTTTCTCAAAACAAAGCAACAACAAAAACAATAAAGTCTGAGTACATAGCTCAGTGCAAAGGCCCTGGGCTCAGTATTTCAACAACAGCAAAACAAAACAAAACCACAAAAAAACTGAGGCCACACAATTTGTTCAAGCCCACAGTTATACGAGGTAAAGCTAGAATTTTAATTTTGAACTGAGGTTTCACTTCAAACTTTTATCATAGTTTCATTATCATTTACTCATTTTGTTCAAAACTTACTACATATTTACTGTCCAATATTGTACATTGTGTTTACATGGTGAAAATAATGGAATTGTCTGTCCTCAAAAAATTTACCAATTAATTAAAGAATCTAAATAGAAAAAGAAAATGCACTGACTGGTATATAAATACAAAATTATATAAAATCTAATGATAGGTTGGAAGAGGGTGGAATCATATAAGGGAGGTATAGAAAGTTTCTGGGAAAAGTCACCAGTCCTCAGTGATGAGCTTCGGAGGCACACTAGGGCTGAGGAAATGGTGTGCAAATGCAGAGTAGAACTGGACAGGAAGACTTTGAGAAATAACTGAAGTTTAGTAACCTGAGCTTTGAAACAAAGGTAAATAAGGGATAAGCAGCACCAGTTAATTAGGCAAAAGACACATTGACTTTATGCTTTGTTTATTTTGTGTTGATATTTTGAGACAGGTCTCAGCATGTATTTCAGGCTGGCCTCAAACCTGCAGTCCTCTGGAGTCCTGGCATTATAGGCATGCACCACTGTGCCCAACTGTGATTTTCTCTTTATAAAAATTTTATGAATGGACAATTGAGAACTGAAAAATTTAGTAAGCTCGTCAATATTAACATCACTTATGCAATGATATGAACTAGATAGAATGTAAGAAAAAGCATTAATGAGAAATCAAATGATATACTTAAAAAAGATATCTCAAAGCATTAGTCTCCCCTTAGTGGACTAATTATAAATGCATCTTTGGCCTAATTACCTAGGGTCTCACTGATCAGTAGTCTGGGCTAGTCCTGAACTCACTTTGTAGCCCAGTCTGGCTTTGAACCCACAGCCATCCTCCCGTCATAGCCTCCCAGTGCAGGAATTATAGTCGTGCACATCATGTTCGGCTTATGAGGTGCTAGAGAATTGAACTCAGGGTCTTGCATTTGCTAGGCAAGCTCTGTAATCACTGTACTATTCCTTTAGCCCCACAGTCATCTGAGTTGTATAGAGACATATTAGCAAGTATATTATTCTGGGAAAACAGTGTCAAAAAGTCAGTATACCTCCTTGAGAGGGAAAGAGCAAGGACATATTAAAAACGACAGAGCAAAACACGAGAAGCAAGGCAGAAACTAATAGATATAGACTCAGTTTGGGGACAAGTCAAAGAATCAAGATTTTCCCAAGAAAGATTATGCAGCTCATTTGTGTGCATGCTAGGTAGAGAAACAGAAGACACCTCATGTTCCACCTGATTCTCTTGAAGTACACAGTTCCAACAAAGAAAATCATTTTTTAAAAATGGCAAAACCCAAACATAACATATACTCGCTTTAGATTCAGAAATATTAAGTCTTTTAACTATAACACCTATAGCATGGCAGTATATCCTAGAAGATGAACATCCTTGAAATCTATAAATGTTTATTTATGATTGCATGAAGTTTAACCACTGGTAAGAATAACATGGACATACACTGTAGGGATGGATTAAAAGGAAGGAAGAGAAGTCATATAGAAAAATATAACATCCAATTCATACAAGTCACAAGCAGAAAAAATAAAAGATTTTATCTGTAATAAACAGAAGGCTCTTGTGGTTTGGATCTAGAATGTCCCCTAAAACCTCATGTATGTGGACATTGTGTATTACCTATAGATTCTATGTGCTATTAAAGGGGGAGGGACCTTGTCTGGAGGGCTGAATTACAAGTCTGTGGTGGAATATAGGCCTGTGGTAGATTGTAGACAATGGTTGTGTGACACATTACTGGGTGTATGATCTAGAAGCAGAAAATCATTGGAGCTTCACCTAAAAGAGGAGGAACGCTGAGGCTGAACATAGAAAGGGTGGATCACTGGGACATGACCTGGAAGGGCATACACTAGTTCCATTCCCCCTTGCTGACTGAGCTTCTACCTGCCATGCTATGTACAACTAGGCTTCCACCACATGCTTCCACTATTACCAACTACCCATGAATGGACTGTGACTTTCTAAAACTATGAGCTAAAATAAATCTTTCCTTTCTTAAGTTGTGTATGTTGAATATTCTGTCCCAGCAATGAAAAATTTACCAAGTCAGTTGCAGATCCAAAGACGTCTAATTTCTATGTGCTCACTTTGATTCAACATGCTTATACTTATGGCTTCCAGAAGAAAACCAGTAAATATTTCCATGTCTAACACTAACATGGCTTTGAGCCTGATCAGAAAGTTTTCTTACAAAAGAAATACAGTCATTTGGTAGAAATATTCATGTCCTATGCAAAATGTTCCTAAGAGGGCTTTATTTAACGTAGTATGATTAATTTTAAATAATTTCTGCATTCATTTTATTTATTTTCAAAGCACAGACCAAGGAACACATGTCAGATTTGTTTGAGGAAAATTGTATGTGTCCTTCAGAACAACTTCATCTTAATCTTTAAAATTTCTGTGAGACCAATGTGAAGAAGGCAAGCAATTCATATTTACTAAGAATGAGCACTTTCAGTCACTTTTCTTCAAGTTTCTAAGTAAATACAACTGGAAAAATAGGCACCAATCAACCTATATTCCAACGTGTTCTCTAGAGAGGTCTGTTTCCAGGCCCCTCTCATCCAGTCATGCAAGACAGCACTTCCAGAGCAGCTAGAACCATCTCAAGCTGGCAAGTCTCCTGCTGGTGCGGGAGCTCTCATTTCTCTTGTGTCAGCTCTGACCTCACTGCTGAGACTGCAGGTCAGATGGTCTCTGCCTTTTGCTCTCACTTCATCTCTCTGTCTCCAAATTCACCTTTTGTGAACACACTGAACACGAGCATCAACATGACTTTTCTCAAATACAAGTTGAGTCTTTCCATTTCTTTGGTCAGAAGCCTCTTAAGTAGTGCCAGTATGGAGAAAATAAGATCAAATGCCTTGACCTAGAATTCAAATTCTCTTCTGATTTAATTATGACTGAATAATATATATATATATATATATATATATATATATATATATATATATATAATAAAATAGATTATATATACATTTATATATATAATATACAGGATATATATTAAAATATATTGCAAATATCTTCCATTGTACTCTCTCTGGCCATTAGCCTGTTTCTTACAAATAACTACAACCACACAAATCCATATGCACACAAGCACACCCTCAGTTCCTCTACTTCAGTTCCCTGGATGTTCTACCTTCTCAAGTCCCAGGCTCTTTGATTTTAGTGTCCATAAACCTCATAGCACGCTTCTCATCCTTCACACGTTATCTGTATCTATATAATTCATTCCAGTTACAGCATGTTCTATTTCTTTCCCGATCTTACAGCACTATGAACATGTACCTTTCCAAGCTCTTTCAGTGCATATATAAAGCTCCGTGTTTCTGTTAATCATTGGAATTAAGTCATTAAATAGCATAACTGTAGCTAATATATTTACATTTATCTTCTCCTTTCACCAGCCTTGGACACAATGTTATATAGAAAGTCCAATTCGCTAAAATGTACTAAATGTTTGATAACTAACATCAGAGTACATGGTAATTCTATGTTTAAATTATATACTTTACCACTCTCCCATTTAACTACTACAAAATTTCAGCCAAAATATACAAATACTATTTTCTAATTATTCTTATTTTTCATCTTCAACATAAAAATGGTAATTACAAGAAGCCTGTAATGATCAAACACATATGACACTGTTATAGATCGTTTATCCACATTACGACTGTTCTGTTAATCATACAGATGCTTGGCATTCCAGACAAGCTATTAGTTACCTATAACTGTTATTTTACATGTAACAATTCAAGGTGCACGATGAGATCAGCTTATGTAACATCTATTTTTAAGTGCCAGGATAGGCACAATGTATTTGAGTCTCATATGTTCTAGGCTACAGTACCATGGCCCAGGCCTATAAAACTGGAACAATAAAAGAAAATATAAAAATTATTTTGCATTCTTATTTAAAAGTAAATTTATCAATAAATACCAGAGAGACATCTTTTACAGATGTACCTCTCTACAATAATCTATCCAGTAAGTAATACTTAATTCAAGCTTAGGATGTTATTATCAGGTATACTTCAGATTATAGTAATTTCAAAATATAATTTTCAGTTGTACCTATTTAACATGATTCACTGTATTAAGCAGTTAATTCATGAATGAATGGTTTTATTCTCAACAGAACACTGAATTAAATATTGTTATTATATACATTTTACAGATGAAACAGAAAACCGAAGTGTTAAAAAATCTTACAGTGTCAAAGCACTAACTAGTTTTAGAAGTTTGATTTAGAAACAGATCTACTTAAATGGCAAGATACATTTATTTACAATGAACATGAATTCAGGCAAAATTTTAACATCAGAAATGTTAAATTTGGATAAATTCTTTACAGTTTACTGTATGATGAGAAGTATATCTGTAGGAGCATTATTGCCAGTTACTTTAAAATATTTTCTTAATGAAAATTTAGAGCTAGGAGTGATGGCACATACCTGTAATCCCAGCAACAGGGAGGTTGAGGCAGGAAGACTGCCAGGTGCTTGAGGCTAGCCTGGGCTACATAATGAGTTCAGGTCCAGCCTGGACTGGAGAGTGAGGCTTTTGTTGAAAGAAAGAAAGAGAGAAAGAGAGAAAGAGAGAAAAAAGGAAAGAAAGAAAGAAAGAAAGAAAGAAAGAAAGAAAGGAGAGAAGAAGGGAGGGAGGGAAAGGAAATTTAGGATTTCCCAGACAACACATCTATCACATGTTATTGTGGACCTAATATAAAATGCTAAACATATTAGACAAATATTAACATATACTACATATATTTACTCACATGTTCTACCAGATTTCTCCAAAACTAGGAAACTTTAAGGTATTTTTAAAGAAACTAAATATAAACACCAGTTTCCTTTCTGCTCATGCTGACTTCTGGTGTAAGTCATTTTTTATGAAGACACATTACTTAAGAATATAAATCATCTCAGATTAAAAGAATCAACATGGCAGTTTCACAATTCAGATTCTGAATTACAACTGTGTGTTTTCCAAACACAAATGTACAATGCAAGATTAATTATCTGCATGAAAACAAGTGCATGTGAATCACTATTGAATACAAAATCATTCCACTTGGTTTTAACTTTCACAGTTATAGGAATCCATTTTGTTAAACTTTGGATACAGCATTTCAAATTATCTATCAATAAAATTCCAGAATTATTTGTTATATCAATTCATTCTGAGAATAAAGCACATGTTGCTTTTAGATCTTCCTGGTTTGGTTTGGTTTTCCTAAGTCATCAAAGTTTTTCAGATGAAATCCTAATTAAAACTGATGTTCTAATTATTTGATCATAAAGATCCTTTCCTCTCATAGTAAACCTTGTTGTGAAATATAAAAAAAGACTTTGTAATATTACAATCCTGACAGTGATTCCAGCGGTTTCCTCCTCCTTTCTCCAGGCTTCCCCATTTCACTCTCCATCCAGAGACTGTTAGTCCAGGTATTACATTTCTCTAAGGGAAAGATTCCATTTCCTCCTTCAGCAACCTGTTTCAGTTCATAAAAATGCCTTTGCCACTATGAGATTTTTCTCCTTTTGTTTGTAAGATACATGTTCAGATTCAGTTAAATCACTTTTTATGGTTTTCATCTTTAGAGTCAAAGTCTATTCTTTCATTTTACATTATTATTTTCTATCTTCAGTTGGATCGTGGGATCCCAAGCAGAGAACCAAATGCATATTTTATTGTGTATGCTCTCCTCAGAATCAGAAGCTGCCGTCTCAGCAGACGCTAAGACAATCACCTGTGCGGTTCTAGGGCCTTTGACAGGAGTACAATTAAGAGGTCCCTGTTTAGTTCTGTCCAGATGATTAACCATTCTCAATTTGAGGACTGCACATCAATTGTCCCTTTTGTTCTGTACTAATTTTTAATGAATATATTCTCCTGAACAGTCTTCCTTAAAGTGCTACATTATAAATGCTGCTGTAACAATTAAGAAGAAACATAACATGTAAATACCTCAAAACAGCGCCTAGCACAGATTTAATAAGTGCCACCTATTGCTACTGCTGTTTCTCCTACTCACCTTCCTCTGCTGCTGCTACTACTGTTCCTGTGGTTTCTGATGCCCCAATGACTGCTGTAATTGCCACTACTACTCCTGTGTTACCACCATTGCTACTATTACTACTCCTAATGCTGCTGCTGCTCTTAATATTACTGCTATTTATATGCTGACGTTCTTCTGTTAACTGGGACATCCAGAACCAAACTGGAAAGCCTTAGAAAATTGGGAATTGTTTCCTTTTGATTTCCAGCCTCTCTTAATTGAGCAGTTGAACTGATTTCTCCCTAATCACATAGGTTAACACAATTGTTATCCACTTGACAAAAATACTGCAGAAAATTTATATAGATCAAGGACTTTAAGATTTTCTGGCCCTCTCCCCTTTCTGAAATCTGAAAGTTTCTCATTTTATAAGATCTGCATTAGTTTTTCCATTAACCTGAATAATTAAAAGATCATCTAAGAAATATCTTTTAATATTATATGATGTTTATCAACTCCACTAATAGGTTTGAAGAAGGGTGCTTCACAGATACTGAACATTCTAAGAATAAACCAAAAATTAAAGTCCTTATAAAAGTGTATAATCAAATATATTATAGTTTTCCTCTGTAACTTGATGTCACAAAACTTTCTGAAAATAATTAACTTCTTCATAATGGTTTGTACTTTTAAAGGGCCCCGAAATCAACTTTAATGTGCATTTGTCATTTGTCATACAAACACCCACAGGAGCACAGAGCACTCATCAATCATTTTCTCATAGATAAAGCATCTTCAGTGTGGAGATGAAATGATTTAAGGATGGGCTAAAATGTGATTATCCCTCACAGTCTCTGAGTTACCAGCATGCTGATAAGTCAGTTGAAGCCTACTTGCCTCAGAAAGGTAAACAGAATGAAAGAATTAGCATTTAGATTTATAAATGAATCAACAATGAATTATAAACCACTATGGCAAAGCCCATTTTCAGGAAGTTATAGACAATACTATAGTACAAAAAAATAGATGTCACACACACACACACACACACACACACACACACACGGACATTAACTTTTCTGTCCTAATTCATTTTGCACCTATTCTAATTCTCTGGTGGATTTTATAGTAGATGTCACACAAACACTACCTCCTTTTTTACAGTACAAAACAACTTCTCCTTGTGGTTTCTAAGGCACTTTATCCTGCCTGCCTTTTACTGTGTGCTCATTCTGAGTGACTCAGATTGGCAATCATGGAGACTGAAACTGCCCATGGGGTAGCCATTCGAATGGCCTTGTCCTAACATCAAAGGTGACTAAGAGATACAATAAAAACAATACTTTAAAGTTAACAAATGCCAACTTCAAATTCATGTGAGTACCACTATTTTAGAAAGGCAAATTAATATCATACCTTTTCCCACATCCATAGAATGCATAGCATTAAGAATGAATCCCAATGTAAACTATGGATTCTGGGTGGTAAGAATACATCAACTTAGATGCATCAGTTTTAATAAACATACCAATCTGGTGAAAAATGTTGATAAAGGGGGAAGATATGCATGTGGAAGGGCAGGAGTATCTAGGAAATCTCTGTATCTTTCATTCATTCCACTTTTCTATAACTGAGGAGTTCTTTAAAAAGTCTATTAACAACTGCAGAACTATTTGGACTGAATTTATTGTAATCACATAGCTTATATTGGCAATGTTTGACATAATACTCCATTTATTGTTAGGATAAAAAATTATTAACAACATGGTAAAGTTCTAGACATGACATATTTCACAGAAAATTTTCCATTGACTATAAATTAACTTGCTACTTTATCAAACAAGGTGTTTTACTCACTTTCCATCTACTTGACATCTATCATGATAATGCTTGATAACATTTCTGAAGTAGTTCTATCATTCACTTTGCTTACTGTTTTTCTATGTATTCTTGATTCACCTAGTTATTGCCGTTTCTTCTTCTTCTTCTTCTTTTTTTTCCTCTCTTAAGTAGTGGACTTTCAGTTGTAGCTACACATTAGAATCAATTCAAAACTTAAGCAATAGTGGTGCCTGGAATTCTTACTTTTTTTGTGTGTGTATGAGATTTAGTTATTAGTAATTATAAAAACTGCCAAGATGACTTTAAGGCAGAGTCTAAAGCATTGCTTTAAATGTATTTATTTTTCTTCATCACATCTAAGTCTCCTGGTCCCATCTAATAATGAGAAAGCCTGGGTGAGGTCACTGAAATAAGTGGTAACCTCATTCAATTTTTCCTAACTACTACAAAGTAACTCTTAAGAAGAATAGAAATATTCTTTAATTTTTTGTATAAACAAAATGACCTATGAAAACAAGGATGCCACCTGCTTATCCCCTGTTATATTTTCAGGTAGTGTTCTATGCTGATAATATAATGGCACTTGACAAAAATTTTCCTGGTTAAGTGAATGAATAAACTTCTGCATTGACAACAACTATGAGGTTATTATTAAAGAAAAGATTTATGACAAAAATATCTGAAGATTACTTTCCTTATTATACTCACAACAGGGTTCTACCTCACATATAATTCTGACAGTTGAGAGTTCGTTGCAGTCTCTTTTTTTTTTAAATAAGAATTTTTTTTAGTAATGGCTCTCCTTCTTGAATACCCACTTTGTACACATAATGCTTTTAACACACATTTAAATATTTAATTATTCCAATAGGTTTATAAAACTGGTATTATTTTTCCAATTTTACAGATGGGAATTGACACATTAAGAGCCTGGAGCAAATTTCTCAAAATACATATGCAGCTGATGACAAAGCCAGAATTGCATTACTGACCTACCCAATGCCAGACTCTAAATACCAGATTAGTTCCTCTGCTTTTCTACTCCTGTGACCAACAAACGCCATCAATCTCTTCACCATAACCAAATCTACCCGTCTTCAGGGCATGTTTCATCTGACTATTTCCTTAATTCTATCTAGGAAGAGTTCTTTCTCTTCATGCATATTTCAAAGGAGTTCTACAAATTTGAGAAATCAGGCTAAAAACGTTGAACATTTTTACTATTATATTAGTGTTTCAAACTTATGTTATACAATGGTACAGATAAAAAGCATATAAATGCAAATAACAAAGGTATTAGATTACTCCATGGATCTAAACTACATCTTTACTACTAGCAAGGACTAAAATAAATAATTTTATTTTTAAATTATTTAAAAATATTGTGTACACAAGTAAATGCTTTGCTTCTGCTTGTCATTTACAAATTAAATGTTATTTAGAGATTTAGATTTTAAAAACAGTTCTCAAAATCTAGTAAAATATTGTTTTACTAATAACAGATTAGAAGCTTGAAAGGGCCTGAAATCCTGATGTAAGAAAAATGTTTCATCATATTTTTGATGAGCCAAAAAAAAGAATATTTATTTTTCTCCTTCTTCCTTGGTATGTTTAAACTTACCTTCACAATTGTGTCACCTTTTGCAGCAAAAATTATCGCTGTTTTGAGCTAGTATGATTTCAATCTCAGTTAAAAGCAGGAATGGTAGCAAAATACAGAATCTGTTTGTAAGAATGAAATGCAGAGGCTGAGAGCTTAGGTCAGTAGTAGAACATTACCAAGCATGTGAGAGATCCTACAGTCTATTCCCAAGACCATAAATAAATGAGTAAGTAAATGGGCAAAAAAGAAAAAGATATTAACTGATTAAGATCAGAGAGGAAGTGATAGTAGTGGGAAAGGAATAAGGATATTTGGGCCATATTTGCTACTTTTTAACAGTTTTTGTAGTTTTTGTTTTACAAAGGGATGAGGCTGTCTGTTAATGAAGTTAGTTTTAGCCAGTGGGTAAGGGTAAGAATCTTCTGTATTCTCAGGCTGATGGCCAATGCTGAAAAAGAGCCAAAGTTTTTCAAACAGAGTGACTCTTGTTGTCTTTGTGTGAAATGACTGGCTTATTTAGATTTTCTAGGGAGGCCAGGTTTTCACTGCTAGGGTGATCAGAAAAGGAGAGCCTAAAACACTCATCCAAAATCATACAATCATCAAGATATAAACTAAAACTGTAAAATTAACACCAATAATAGCCCAGTGTAATCTTTTGCTTGGTTCTTCCACTTCCTTTCATATTGAAATGTGTTAGGAAATTCATGTAATTTCAGATAAAAAAATCATAAATAATATAGCATTATTTCTTTTCAGACTTCTACAGTTTAAAGGGAATGATGAGTATTATAAACATAACAACAATAATCACCTGAAGTTTCAGGATGGCAACAGCCATGAGGTATTTTTTCAAGGCTGGGAACACAGCTCAGTAGCTAAAGCACCAGCCTAGCATGTGCAATGCCATGGGTTTGGTTCCCCAGCACTACATAAAATTTAGGCAGGTATGGAGGTACACACCTGTAATCCCAGCACTCAAGAGACTGAGGTAAGAGGATTGCTGTGATTTCCAGGCAGCCTGACAGCCAAGCAGCCTGGACTACATAATAAATTCAATAGTAGCCTGAACTACACAGAAAGAGCCTGTCTCAAAATAAATAAATAAATAAAACTAGAGAGAGAGTGAGAGAAAGCGAGAGAGAGAGAGAGAGAGAGAGGGAGGGAGAGGGAGAGAGAGAATTTCTTTTGAAGCCAAAACATAAAAAAAAAAAACCCACAAAATGAGATAGGTTAAGAAATATTTCTGGAAAAGTGCTTGAGTGTCATGATGCATATAGAGCTAATACTGCCTGAATTTTATCTGAATAATTTCTGTTGAACTGAAGGCATATTCATTTTTGAAATGGAAAAGCCTACCAAACTCACCTCACATTTAAAAATGATTAAAAAATCTTTTATTACCCAT
Source organism: Ctenodactylus gundi (assembly GCA_004027205.1). NCBI lineage: Eukaryota > Metazoa > Chordata > Mammalia > Rodentia > Ctenodactylidae > Ctenodactylus > Ctenodactylus gundi. Next base: position 59,476 of record PVKB01000019.1, read on the forward strand.
GTTCAGAATAAAATAAGAGAAATGTGAAAATAGTTTAAGAAAATGCATTGTGAGTACTAAAAGAATATTTTTTTCTCCTACTCTTGGCAGAAAAAACAAAGTGAAAGGCAACCTGTGGTGCTAAGAAAAATGTAAATGATGACTAAAAACTGGTAAATAGTACCAATTTCTTTATAAATAACTCTTTTAAACACGTTGCAGTTAATGGCTTAGGGTATAAAAGCTATGACTAAACAAAACCCATCAAAGAGGCTTTCATACCAGGAAAATAATTTATACAATAAACACAAGTGTAGTCATTCCAGCTGGCATGCTGCTATCCATCTTAATTATTGCAATAAATGAGCCACTGGCCATCACATTTAAAAGACTATGGAAAACTGGATGGTTACCAAAAGATCAGAAAGAAAAAGCTTTATGTTAAAGTGAAGTGATGATTAAATTGGAAATCAGGCCATAATGCTGATGATACATTTTTACTAGGATAAACAACATAGCTTTGTCTTTGAAAACTATATTAACCTGATCTTGTACATTTCTTGATAATTTGATAAGCACTTATATATTGTATACATTATCCAGAAACCAGATAGTATTTATAAAAAACAAAAATGCTCTTCTACTGGAAATAAGTAAAAAGGGGAACAGTAAACTGGTAAGTTGAGGATGGGCAAACTGGAGCTGTGGTATTTCCAGAGCACTGTTTGGCCTCCGTAGCTGTTCTCAAAATGTAGTCCAGGATCAGAAGTATGAACAACATATGGGAACTGGACAGGAATGCACATTCTAGACCCCACATTTGTCTGAAACACTAACTCTGAAACTCTAAGCATTGGACCTGACCACCTATGCTTGAACATACTTTCTGGGTGATTCTGATGCACACCTATGTTTGGTAGAACTGTTACCCTACTGAAATGAAAGCTCTACTGCACCAGGTTTTAGGCACTGCCGCATCCCCAATACCCAACTTAGAGGGTTACGTAACCAACAGTGTACAGTTAATAATTGTGTGAATGAACTAATTAAAAACAAATCTTCTACTAAATAGTTTTGAAGAGAGTCCAGGTCACTATTTTGGTTATTTTTAGTACAGGACCTTGGTAAAATAGCACTGGCAAACTAAATAAGTTCATTTTATAAAGCAGAAATTCAACTTTTTCAATCGCTTTATGAAGTTAGCTCAATTATTTTTGGCATTGTATTTAAAAAACAAAAATGCTTCCTTTAAAACAATATAATCATTTCATAAATACTAAAAGTTTTCAAATTTTGAATGAGTACTTGGCTTGATTTTTTCTATCAAAAATTAAAGGATTATTTGAAGAGGGAGTGGTCTTGAAAAATGAAATCTATTACCTATTATTCTCTATAGCTAGCATAAGTTGTTTTTCCATCTTAGTAATTTTTTAAGCTCAGTTCTTATTTCTCATCATGCAACATAGTAAATATTCATACAATTTTGTACTACAAAGCACTCTAGAATCTTGGATAAGTTCACTGCAAACATGCATATATACATCTTAAAAAAAAAACATGTTTTGTCCTCCAAAAAAATGGTTATAAAAATGAGCAGCAATGAAAAATCAAAAGAATACTAGGTTTTGTATTCGTAAAATCTCAGTTCATGGTGTCAGTTAATATGAGAACGAGCAATAAAAGGAAGAAAATGTGTGCCACTCAAGGGGCAATGACCATCATTAATTCATAAGGTACAGTTATTGGAGGCACACTTTTTGGAGACTTTATCTGAATGATAATTTCAGCAGAAGATGGGAAGTCAGGCAAAGTAATACATTTCAGCTCTAGCACATTATTTGATATAGCCTCACAAAGATGTTATTTTTAAAAAATGAATTCGCCTGCAATAGGAAATCTGTCACTATAAACTTTGGATTAGATAAAAGCCAAAAGAGGTTAACAAAAAACTTAATGCCACCTAAAGACATCTATGTCTGTCTACCTACCTACCTTTCTTCCCTATCCATCCTTTTCATTAAAATTACCTCATGTTTGTATATAATAAAAGATCTTAAAACTGCTAATAAATGAATCTGCTTGTAATTATTCTGAAAAATATATAAAGTCGTAACAAGACAATCCTTTTTTTTCCTGAAGGCTACTTGCAGAGTTAGCTATATCAATAATTATGGACACCATATGTGTGAAAGACAGAGAAAAAGAATAGAAGAAATGTGGGACTGGGACAGTGGAGAAGCTTTGGTTCCATCATATTTAATTCCATTATGGTAAATATTTCCTATCAATATCCCAAATGTTATGTTTATCACAAATTAGCTCTACTTAAAAGCTCAATTTATCCTAATGATTTTATCCATTTTGTTTCTATTTCTGAGGAATGAGCCCAACTTTCTAAGAATCTTGCTTCATTTGTCAGCTTCTCTTTCTCCCACCATAAGATTTTGCTCAACCAAGTTCTCTTTTGCTTCCAAGGTCACTTCTACTTCCTTTAGATGGCTTTCTCTTTCTTTTATTTTTTGGACCGTATCTATAGTAAGATCTTTTCTACTTCAAACATTCCCAGAAACATCAAATATTACAGCATCTTAGCATCTTATTTCTATTATAATCATCAACAAACTCTGTTCTCGCATCACACTCCAATGATTCATCCAGCTGCTGTACTCTTTTCAACATTTAAAAAGTAAATGGTTAATTGGACTCATTTTTGTCAGCACAACAGTTATACGTGAAGGCCTTCCAATAAATATTGGGTAATATTAATTACATTTAAAAATGTTACAACATGCAAATATTATTTTACCTGGTCATTCCTTTCCCTAGTTTTCTTGAAATTGCACAGAAATCTGTCAACTTCCCCCCTCCAATCATAGTTGTTTGGTCATGAGTGGGCATTAGAACCAAGGTGAGCCTATCAGAATCATTTCTCTGTGAATCTGGAAACAGAACAGGCAAACTATTTTTGTTAGTTCTTTGAATGAAAGAAAACTAAGTATAAAAGTTAAAGACTACCATATGATCTTTGAATCAAAATATGATTACAAGCAGAATAAAACAAATGGAGAAAAATTATTAAAAACAAAGAGGTAGAGATACAGAAAACTGCCAGCATTGCTACCCTTGATTTAAATTTGTTTCCAAATCGTATCTCCTAGTGTCACAGACTCCCTTGGTTATAGAGCATTCTTGTACCTTTGTCAACATACATCTTGTTTTTTCTTGAGCTAGATCTTGTAAATTTCTGTCAGTACAACAAAAAACATTAAATAACACAAGGGTTAGAGTGACAGGTCATCTTGAGTTAATTGCTTTGAACTTAAGGAAAAAGAAACACATATTTTTATGGGAAATAATCTAGAACAAAGGCCTAATGTAAAGAGCCCCTTAAAATCATAGAGAAAAATATACCACATGATTATGTTGAAAATTAATAATAAAAAAGTTTGTATTTAGAAAGTGAAACTTATTTGTCAGTATGAATGCCTGACCTATCTATTCTTCAAGGGCAAAAATTCTCTAATCTTGATAATACATTTCATGGTATTAGGGTCACAAAGTATGAAAGATCTTCCTGAAGAATTCTATTAAATATTGTACCCAAATTGTAAGAATATATTCTGTTGTGATGACTAAATATATTCATTAATGGAAAGACATAGTCCATAGTAACTTAAAAATGTAAGTTGAAACAAATGTTATTTGGTAAAAATTCAAATCATAGATAAAGATTGCTGACTTTTCATAAGTCTTGGGCTTACTTTTATAGAATGACATGTATACTATCCTGAGGTTATACTTTTACCACATTATGGAAAATTCATGTAATATGATGATCATGACCTAATCTGTATTTGTTTAGCCAACTATGCTACTACCACTATTTTCCACATGAAAAAGATAATTACATACAGCAAAATCTTGCAAGGATACAATGGTAGGTTCAGAAAAAAAATGAAGGCAACTATTATAAGCAAATAAATTATTAAATAATTTTCTAAAATATACGCATTGGTTTGACACAGTTTCTGCATAATTACAGCTTATCTTAAAATGGAAAACAAAATAATGTCCTTGCCTAAACAACTGCAGAGGCTCATGTAGCTTTTAGTATAAGGTGCATACAATGTAACTTTGAAATAAAGAAAATTATCAATATTTTCAGGAGTACCTTGTGAAATATATTACATGTCTTAAGTTTTCTTTAAAATCATGATAAATTCTTACAAATCTCTTGAATTATAAGCCTATTTTTATATTAACCTAGATGCAGAAGTCTAAGTAAACCCCCAAGGTACTTATGCATGTAAACATGTAAAGGGCAATAAAAAGATAAAGCACCTTTCTTTTTCGGGCACGGGGAAGTTCAGGGTCTGGCTCTTTAGTTCAGGCTTGTCTTAAACTTGCTATGTAGTTAAAGCTGCCCTAGAAATCATGGCACCACTCCTGCCTTAGCCTCCTGAGTACTAGGATTACAGGCATGTGTCACCATCTTCAGTTACTATGCGGTGCTGAAGGATCAAACCTGGGGCTTACCTGCTTCTTAGGCAAGGACTTTAACCATTGAGCTATGCCTCCAGTCTAGAAAAAGTAATGCTATTTGAATAGGCTTGTTGAAAGGGAAAGTGGAGATTTAGAAAATCTAGTAATTTGTGATTAGCAGTAGTTTCTTTCAGACCCTTACTGTGGATGTTAGGCAGATCAGTATAAGATGCCCATGCTCATGCATCCATTCCAGGTTGTACTATCTCTGGCATCGACACACATGGATACTGACTGTTGCATTATGGGTAGAGCTGTGGTTTAGATCTGGAATGTTCTCCTGAAATCCTCATGTATTCAGATGTAAGGAGATAACTCTGGAACTATGTGTTATTTGGAAGTAGGGCCTGACTGGAGGGGGGAGATGCTCTGGAAGTTTGTGTCTACTTGTTGAGATTGGGGGTTGGGCTCTCTGCAATGTTGAGCAGTTCTCTAGTCTCTGCCATACGCCTTTACCATTGCTGGCTGCCCTGTGAATGGACTGTGTGAGACCTGAAATGGTGAGTTAAATAAATTTTTCCTCCCTTAAATTGGGGGTGGCGAGTGGGTATTTTGTCACAGCAATAAATAAGTAACTAAAATGGCATCACAGAGAGAATAAATGGCAACTAAACACAGCCAACCTACTGCCCCCAAAAGATTTTGGACTTGAATTAAACTGTAATTCTTCCAAACTTTAGGTGTTTCACACATTACCTTGTCACTATATTTAGTGACCACACCACAGTTGCTGCCTACTGATACAGCAGTCTTGAGAAAATTACATCAGAGTCAGAAATTGAAAGCAGTTTTCAGTTAAATTAGCCCTGCAACAATACTTGACATGTGAGTTCAGTTAAAACTCTGGGATTGCTGACTATCCCAAGACAAGTGTTTCAGATACATTTAAGTAAACAAAAACAAACAAAATTCAAAATTGCTGTTTTCCATCATAATTAATTTTTATAGGTTTTTCTTTTTTATAGTTATTTCAAAACATGTCCTTGATTTAACATAATGACATTTTAAAGTCTAATCTCTTTTCACAGAAGCTGCTAGCTCTTTATTGACTATAAACAAAATGTCAGATACAAAGGAAGGTTTAGAAATCAGGATGATTTGTATTTCCCAATGTGACAACACAAACTAGAAGTAAGATACCAATCATTACTTATATTGCTATCATCCAAAACAGCCATTTTTTGAATGAAGCTTGTGAAAAGTACAGGAATTAACAGAGAGCCATTGTTACCAAGTGTTAACTTTAAATTGGGTGAATTATGAATATATTTAGCATAACTCTATAATGAAAAACAGTAACATTGTTGTTGCAAAGTTTTCTAAAAGAGTTAGGACCACCTCTCATAGCATTTATTCCTGTGAAATTGATTTAATGGACCTTCAATGAGAGCTAAGATTTAATGCTCTTTTACCTATGTAGTTTACCTTTTAGAATAGGAAAAATATCATAGCATAGATATCTAGACTTTGAAACTTTCTTTGACTGAAGAAAATAGCTTGCCAATAGTTTTTATATTCAATACATTAAGAAAATATTCCTGAAAATTATATAGGCTTTATATTTCATTTATGAAGCAGTAGGTATTCAAATTAACAAACAAATAAATCATAATATTACTATACTCCCTGGATACAGAATTATCATATTAGAATGAGCCTAAAGTTAAAATTTGGTTGACAAAAATTCTAAATCATGTAGAAATCTTAACATGAATCTTCATGGAAACAAATAGTAGTTTTCTTTTGCTTATAGCTGCCATGTTCTTTGGTTGCATTTTAATTTGTAATGCAAGAATATAGTTCTAGAAAGTATCAGAAATCAAATAATCCTAAATATGTATTTATGTTTTATTCATGTAATTTATTTTATGCTAAACATTGTTTTCTAAACATTGGTTCTCAAAATGTCTTCTATTAAAAATTGATAATGCTAAATGTATTTCTTTATGTCAGGGATTAGCAAAATTTATTAATATTGAGACTTATAGAGTGATTGAAAATATCCATCCCCAAATTAAGCTGGACATAGTCTAATTATTAGGATCACAAGAATATAGGAAGAATTAGAAAGCTATGCCATTAAATTTAAAATAATCTATTCCATTAAAAATACTTCAACTATAATTAGTGTCAGAAAAGTATTACTGATACCAAATATGACATTCTAATTATATGTTTTCTCTCATTTGCTTGGTTGTCATTATATGTGAATATTTTTCTTTAGTGCATGCTCTGTTGCTAAATATAGCTTGCCAATATTTTAATAGTCATTATCTAGGCTTACATTTTAACATTTGCAATTCAAACAAAAACAAACTCTGCAGGATTATCTTGTGATTTAACTTAAATGCAGGTTGTTTTTAAACATACTAATAAAAAGGGCCATTTTAATTTCAACACTTTTGTAAGTATATTTTAATAAGTAAGAAAGTTTTCATGTGCCTAAGAGAAAAAGAACACAGAAATTTAAGTACAATGATTACCTTAATATTTTGTAAGAAATATATCTAACAAAATGCCCTAATTTCTCCATTTAAAATGAATACATTATATAATTCTTAAGATGTATCTCTTTTATGTTTTGCTAGAAATATTCTTATAATGATCTGTGTTTCAAAAATAATAGTGTATTTTCAAAATGGTGTAATACACACACGTGTGTATACACAAAACACATAATAGCATACATAATTAAACAGAAAAAAATCTATATATACACAAGCAACTTGTAATTGTCTTTGTGTTGAAGAATATTCTATTTTATTTTTGCAAATGAAAGCCTTTTATATGCACTATTCTGCTACCTATTTTTGGGTCCTTTAATTTTAATAAATAAAATAAAAATAGTGTTATTATTTTCTATTTAAATAGAATTTTACCCTTCCTTCCATTATATAGATTATAGATTATATAGATTATATTTAAGCCTTTTGGGAAAGTACATTACACTGAAAATCTTCTTAAAGTGTTGATAATAATAGTACTATAAATAATAATAGCTAATACTTTTGAAGGTTGCTCTACCTGCTATTCACTTTGCTAATCACTTTCCCAAGATTATCGCACATAGTTCTTTCAATCTCTCTCTCATGTTATTATTCTTTTCATTTTACAGATAAAGAAATCAACTTTTTAGCTTAAGTAAATTGTTTTAAATATTCTCCCTCTTTTGTTTTATAAAATCCTTCATACACCCATTTAATTTGTGATATATAAATCTTGACTGTAAATTTTCAGAGTTTTGAATCCTCAAGAGACAAAGATCCACATGGTGTTAGAACCAGCTGGAGTCCATTTATGAGGTTGATGATATAACTATTGTTCAAAGAAGAAAAATATCTGGTTTCTTAACACAAAGTAAGTTTTCTTAGAAAACAATTTCTGTAAACAAATATTTAGAAAAGACTGTTCTGACTCCTTAACACAAAGGAAGTTTTTCTTAGAAAAGAACTTATGTAATCAAATATTTAGGGAAGCTTGAACTCCAACATTTTGAAGATCAAAAACCACTGATAACTTGAACCAGAAGAAGTCTTAAGATTAAACTTCTTCCTATCAACCATATACATATGAAAAATGAGGGTTTTTTTAGTAGTTGTCACTGAATTTGCTGTTCTTTCATACAAATATCTAAGTTATAAGAGACATCAGAAAATCCCTGCCAAGAGGATAATATACATCTATTAATAAAATATCACAGACAGAAATTAGCCATAATACTTGGTAGGACTATCACAAGTAGTCGCCCCCGAGTCTTCCTCAAAAGTAGAAAATTAAAATCCCTGGAAGTAGCTTCTTCATACGGCAGTTAAATACAGCTTTGCTGTTATGGATTAATTGGCTGTTGAGATGAGAAACCATAGACCACTGTTCTCATAACAGCTATTAATTCACCTTCTTCCTTCCTTCGCCAAACCTTATCCATTCCTCATAGACCTGTATTTTATAGGTTTAACCGGCTTTGCTTTTCTTTGTGACAAATCATATCTCTCTATAGTTGTATTTAAAATATTAAGACCGAAATAAAATACAGCAAAAGCTTCTCATAAAAAGTTTGTTCAGCATCAAATAAGGGAGAGATTTGTTCACCTTTGTCTACTATAATTTCAGAATATGTGAATGGTTGCTCTTACTATACTTTGTGTCCCTATTTTTTTATTATACACAGTCACCTGGAAATCTCAATCTGTAAAACATTACATGCTACTCCTTCATTATTGATGACAAAAGGTACAATTAATACCAAATAGATACAGTACAATGATTATTTTACTTGCATTGGAATAAAATCAATCATTTACAGCCACATGTAAGCCCAACATGGAAGGAAGTCCACTCTGTCATAGTCCAAATTCGCATTTAACATGCAAAGACAACAGGGAACTGAAGTAGGAAGTGACTGAGCAAAATTCCCAGAAATACTGAAACCTGGGTCATCCATTCCCCTTACTGTGTCCTTTCAGCTCACCCTGTCATTTACCCTAGTCATCTAGACCTCATTAACAAGAAAAGTTCCAAGTCACAGTTATTAACGTATAATGATCCTAGTAACAGTTACTGATTCAACAATGATAAACCAAGTCACTATTAAATGTAAGTAAGCAATAAAGTGCATCTTCTGTTTCAATAATTCCTACTTTGCTTTCTAAATTGTTTAAACTTTATTATTTGTAACGCAACTTCATTTAATAACGTAGACAGGTATGTGGTTTAGAAGGATACATTTGTTGATTCTGTTGTGAGAATCAAGTTGTTTTTCTAATGTTAGCAGTACATTCTGTACCCAGTGAATATATAAAGAGAAAAAGCTAACAGATTGGGCAATATTTCCAGAAGGCAGAGTAAACAGTCAGAAAAAAAAGGAAAGTAAAAGATGATCTTATGTTTGAAGTATTTCTGAGCTTTGTTTGATAATACCTTTTTCTCTTTGTGTGTGTGTGGGGTTAAAAAGTTGCTTTATTTTATTTTTATATTTCCTCCTGACATTCCCTATAGCAACTTCATTTGGAAACTCATCCTGTGCAGCTACTACCTACTGCTGTCAGAAATGATTTTACTTCTCAGTTATTCTAAATACTTCTTGTGTGGACAAATCTCTATATTTCTATTTAGAAAATGACCTAAGGTTAAAACAAGAAACAAACTAAATTTTTGCTAATTTGAAATATCATCAACTTTAAATATAATTTCAAGGAAAATGAGATGGAAACTATAGGAAAATAATGTTTATTTTGAAATTTTCTCATGATACCTTTGATATTTGCTTTCATGTTGATTAAGTTTAGAAGTAAACATCTCAGTGTGCTAGAAAAGGGAATATAAAAACATGAATTATTTAATGGTGTCTGAATTAATACTTTATATAGAAATATATTTTTTATAAATGTGACTAATTTGATAAGGATATAACAGATTTTTATGTAATTTCAATTTTTGAATTAAAGTCCACAATTCACTAAGAAAACATTAATATATGTATTTATATTAACAAATATATGTAAAGATATGTAGATATAGAGATCATATGCATTTTCTATTATAAACCCACATCCATTCTGTAAGGAAGCAAGGTCTAATGTGTAGTGACAAGATTCATGACAAATAGAACCAGATAAAGAAAATGTGAAGAAAAGTGTCACCATAGTGGCCTTGACAATGAGAATGAATTCAACATACTCTATTTATGAACAAATTGAGAAAGGGAAGCTGCAACTAGGCAGATCTTCAGTTTATGCTGGCTTTGAATATTTTTATCCAGTTGACCTATACATGAATTATTGTTTGGTTGACAGCAGATACAGAGGCACCCGTTCTAACCAAAAGCAGTTCACTGGTACACTTGTCTCCCTAACTCTTCTAGTAAAATAAGACGTCCATTTTCATTTACTTCAGTTTTGCTCACCCGTCACTTTCCATGACAGAGTTTGAGCAGTTACCCATTCCTCTTTCCTTTGTAGTCACTTCTCTAATTTCAACTTCCTCTGAGAATTTGAGAGGTAAACTCACAAGGTAGAAAGAAGCAGAAGCTCAAAAATGCACAAGTCTTAACTCAAGCCCACTGACATTCAGGTTCAGAACAGATCTTTCAACGATATATAAATGGTACTGAACAGCAAGTACTGCAAGAATAAAACAACCTGATATTTGCATCTTCAAAGAGGAAAGGTTTATTTTAGCTTACAGTTTCAGAGGTTTCAGTCCACGGTGGTGGCTCAAATCAGAAGCATCATGAGAGAAGAGTGAGGTGCTCAACTCAGAGCATCTGAAATAGGGGAAGAGCTGGAGAGGAAGGGGCCAAGGGCCAGATATAGTTCCTAAGGTCACACTTCCATGACTAACTTCCTCTAACGAGGCCCCACCTCCCATTCAACAACGAAATCATCAATAACTTAGCTCATTCATGAGACTATGGGCTTCATAATCCAATCACACTTCTGGGAGTCTCTTAATCCAGTTAAGTTCATAGTCAGGAGTGGCACATTTACGATCTGTTGTGGTTAGGACCTGGAGTGTCCCCCAAAAGTCTCAGGTATTTCAATATTACGGATTGTCTATGGAGCCATGTAATGTTGGTGGATTGGGGTCTGGCCTGAAGGGGTGGATTGCAATTGTTGGGATTAGGGGTGTGTGAGTTAAGACTAAAGGCATGTGACTTAAGACAAAAGGTGTGTAGTGGCCACACCTTCGATACCCGGATGCAGGAGAGACTAAGAGTGGGACTTGGGCTAGTCTCAGGAGTCTCACTTGCCTGTTTGTGATGTCCTGAGAAACTGCCTCTGCCATGTATTTCAATTGCTGCCGGCCGCCCCTGAATGGACTGTGACCACCTGAAAGTGTAAGCTAAAATAAACCTTACCTTTTCCTAAAATTGTGGGTGTCAGGTATTGAGTCACAGCAACGAAAAAGTAACTGAGACACTATCCAACTGTTAGAAAGTATTTTTAAAAATACTGTTTTCCTAGATTGCCATGAGTTTAAGTATAAAAATGAACTTACATAGACAAGCCATCAGCAATCATTACAGATGTGAGTACCTTCAGGTACATTCATTTGGAAGCCTACATGTACACAGAATATCTACACATCTTTACTATTAAATGACATTCTAGGAGGCTGGAGAAATAGCAAAGCAATTAGAGCACTTGTCTAGTAAGCACAAGACTCTGATTTCTTATCCCCAGAACCATATAAATCGGGCAAAGTGGCACATACCTATAATCCCAGCATTTGGGAGGTTGAGGCAATGCATTATGGGCCAGCCTGAGATAACATAATGAATTCAGGTCCGGGCTGGACTAAAGAACATGACCCTGTCTCATCACCATCAAAAAAATAAGATATTGTAGAATTACTTGAGATTATATTCTCCACAGAATTGAGCAAACCAGTATTATTTAATTTCCCTAAAATCTGATAAAATCATTTTATGATTTGACATAAATTTCCAAACTTGGCCAATAAAACTGTGAATTTCAAGACAGCCTTGCATAAGTTCTATATAGAAAGTTACTTTCTAGCTGTTGTTCTTCCCTCTAAAAATAGGAAATTGACAGTTAATAAAAGTTTCAAACTTGAAATTACTGAAAATATATGATCAAGTAGGTGTCATAGCACAGAGAGAAGAAAGAAAAAATCATTTCATAGCATGATGCTACTGGCTCACATAAACAATCTGTGATGATTTCTTTTTATATAGCAAGTTCCCTTTCATGCTGGCTTCAAGTCTTGTCTTCCTTTTCTCTGTGAAGAAAGGTCCTGTCATTCCTCTGTTCTTCTTCCTTGTCAGCACAAGCTGCTCTCTTCAGCTTTATTTTTGTGATACAGCTTTGACAGAATGCAGTTTTCTCTTTTATAAGATTACATCTATTAACATAAAACTTAATTTAATCCTGTTTATACAGACTTTAACAAGCCTTGTTAATGATGAAAATTATTCACCACATTAACCCTACATTTTTTTTCTAGAAAATTGAGAACATGATTTCTTATAAATCATCTATGCTGTGGGAAATTTATTTTGTTCAGTCACAAATATTGCTAAATATGAGGACTATATTAGATACCAAGTATCTAAAAATTATAGTAATGTTTGTCATTGAAAAGGATAACTTCTTTAAAAGAAGCCGAAAAGATATTAAAACTCCTATGTATCTTATTTGTTAAATACAGAATCTTGACAGGTCAGTGATACAGCCCCCCAAAATAAAGTCTCCCTTGCTTGATTTTATTTGGGAATGCTTTTGCAAGACACTACAGTATAGACAATAGTGCATTCAAAATCTTGTACTGAAAAAGATATAAGATCAGATTTTTAATATGAAAATAAGTGAAGCATAGCTTCTTAAATTTATATTAAAATGTATTAGCAATTGTTTTGTAAAGTACATAAATCATCACATGGAGCAAGAAGTAACTAAATTAGAGCTATCAGAGACAATGTGATGAATTTATATTGGCTTATCAGGATGGTTATTTTTTATAGTATATAGAAATATGTAAGAACATCTGGGTAAGAATTTAGAGGACAGCTTGAGTCTCAGACCACACAAGTAAAAATTAATTACCAAGGCTGCTTATTAGAAATGATGGAATAAAACCACAATATAGAAGTTAAAATTCTGAAAAAATAAGATTTTCAAGGAAAAAAAAAGAAAGGAAAAAAGGTAAGGAAAAAATAAATTAAGGCATATACAATTGATTTAATAAAATTACAGGAATTGAAGCTTATCTTGCCTAAAAACAGACATTTTTAACAAATTTAACATTTTTTTCAGTTATCAAGTACCAACAAACTATAAGATACTGTAATGAATCCACTTCTTCATTATTTTTATCAGTAAAGTCCTATTCCTTGAAATTATATCTTTCAAGAGCTAATTTTTTAGAAAAAATCAACTATCATTCCATTGTTTTTCTTATGAATATTTGTAGATTTATGACTCTGCAATACACATTTCCCAAAAATAACATTAGATTTTCTGTAAATTGTATATACCATTTCATTGGATTTTTCAAGCATTTAGGGTTTGGCTCACTGTACATGTGTGTTTTCTATGGTACTGATATATACTGACTGCAAGATTAATCATATTGTTAATTTACTCATATACCACATAAGAAATATTATTCCTGCTTATTTAGGAAAATGTTCTGATTCACAGGCTTACACTATAAATTACAAAAAGAATAAAAATTTTACCAGTTAATCACCTATTATTTTAAATTATTATTTTAATTCTCCTAAAATACAGTTTTCATAACTTGAAAAACCTACACCTTTAAATTTTTGAAATAAATTCCTACATTTTGCTGGATGACCTCATTTGAAATTTCAAGTGTATGGAAAAAATATAAAAATTGCCTTATCTGTTACACCAATTTTTTATGTATTTAATATTTATTTTTGAGACAAGGTCTTGCTATGTAGTCCAGGCTGGTCCTGATCTCACTGCATAGCACTGGCTCAAACTCATAGACATCCTTGTGCTTCACCTCCCTAGAACTTGGATTACAAGTGTGTGCCACCTTTCTCAGCATGTCCAGCTAATTTTCATGTGGTGCTGGAGGACTTAACCCATAGCCTTGCACTAGCTGGTCAAGTGCTTTAACTATTGAGCTATGGGCCCCAGCCCTAAAAATTTTATATTTCACTGTGAGTATACTGAAGAACCACCAAAATATTTTAAGCAGAGTAGTTACAATAATTCATTCTAACGGCAAAAAAGAGGTCAAAGAGAGGTTAGATTTATGCTTATTAAATGTTACATTATGGGTTTGTTTCACTTCCTTAAGATATTTTGATCACTGCTCTATTTTAATCTATGGTATCTACCCAAATCTGTTTTTAGGCATACACACTTCTGTAATATTAAGTTATCTCTGGCCTACTCATACTAATGACCTAGAACAATTATTCTCAGGCAACTATGAACTACAATCTGTGATGGGTCTCCTATTCAGCTTTCAATTTAGATTCAATGTCAGTATTAAAATGAAATCATGTCTCATTATTGGACGGGAAATATGTCAAAACTGACAATTGATAAAATCTTGTAGTTTGTAAATGATTTATTTGTAGTATAGACAGAGTAAATCCAAGGTTATGCTCATTACATAATACTGCATCTCTAAGTCATATTTGATTTACTGAGTGGAAAAAAGTGAAAAGGAGTTACAGTTGGCAATTTCACAATCCTGCACAAATCGTGGCCTCTCTTCCTTAGTACCTCTGGAAATAAGAGAGTTACACAATCATATTTTGGGGGGGAAGATGAACTGAGGTTAAACATTTAAATTATATTTGAATTTATTAAGAACTTATTACTAGGCAACAAAACCTTTTAAATGAGATTTACTGTAAAATTCACTTGACTTTCTCCTCAATCCTCTGGGAGAAATATATAGTGCTATCCTCACTGTATAGAATATTATCAAAAGAATAGAGAACTGATTGGCCAACTTTCTCAATATCACAAAGAAGAAATAATAAAGTGGCTATGTAAGTTTCAACACTACATAATTTAGTAATATCAGCCACATTCTCAAAATAGTAACTAAAATATAGTTTTCATAACTTCAAAAACCTGCATGAAAAATAACAACCACTTAAAAACAGTGGTACAGTATATGCCTGTAATCCCAGCTCCTCAGGAAGTTGAGGCGAGAAGATTTTGAGTTGGAGGCAAGTCTAGACAATACAATGAGACTCTGTCTCAAAAAAAAAAAATGCATTTAAAACTACTACTTATATGAAAGAATGCTTTAAACTGAGATCTGCTCAACCATGATAAAAAAGCAACAAGCTTCAATTCTTGGACAGTCCTACTAGTGTTGTTACAAAGGAAGAAAATCTAATTTCTATGTAAAATACACTTGATTTTAGCCAAAAGACCAAAAAGGGATTAATATGAAGTATTTAAAAGCTATTTTTCTGTTGTCAGTTCTTAAGTATGCCAGAGAACCAGGTGATTTCCTTAACTGATAGAATCTTAGTTAGAAATTTGGAAGTCTAATGAGATTATGCAACTTATATATACAATTTGAGGACACTTACATTTTTAAAAATATCATAATTTAATTCAATTTAAACATATTTTGAGTAGCCTTCATGTATAAGTATTATTTATGATAAAATCAAACCTCTACAAGAGTGTGTGCACATTCTTTCAAGTGAAAGTATAGTTTTAACTCTTAGCGTTTTGAACTACAAACAAACCACATGGCACAATACTTTCATAACAACACTAAGTCTCAGAAAGATTAAGTGCTTGTTAACATCACACATTAAGTAGATAGCAATATTCTCATATTGGACCATCTCAGTGGATGTCACAGAAACAAATATCATTTAAATTTTTAATGACTTAATTTCATATGTGATAAAACCTAAGATGTATTGCAAAAAACTTGTACATCTTTATGACAAGCAAATTAAAAGATAAAGGAATAATACAACAGAAAGATAATAATTAAAATATCAGCTTTGTTTCTTTGCTATTCAAATATATAACTTCTAATTCAATAGAGACCATAAAAGTAATAACAAAAACATGTGTGATTTTTATCATTAAAAATAAGCTCTCTTCTTTAATGTCTTGCTGTATTAAAATATTCTTCTCAAATCTATACTACCATTTCTTCTATTAATTTATTATCATAAAGGTACAAAGAACTAAGAACTGAGGTTTTTACATAGGATAATTATAGAAGCAATTATTGAACCTCATGAATAACAGGAAAGTCTGGCTCAATTTCTAATATATCCTTGATATTAAAATTATGAAGTTTTAATTATTTTCACATGAAATTAAAAGTTGCTAGAAAATCATAATAAATAAAAGAATCCTGTAATGTTCACAGAAAGAAAGTAGTGGAGCTCCCTCTGTTGAATAATAGTTGAGAAATGTGGATCATACTTATTGCCCTAATTCTCTCATCCAAAAGATGGCATCAAAAGTTAGATTATTCTGTTTCCAACTGTTTAAAACTTTAAAAATGTTTATGTACATATAAAATATCAATTCCTAAGAATACTATAATAAATTACACATGCCCTTATGATTTTAGAGCATGTATTCTTCTTTAATGGTGTTTTGTTTTGGAACAAATTACATCTTAAAGTTTCAATATTTAATATTGTGTGTGTGTGTGTGTGTGTGTGTGTGTGTGTGTGTTTGTTACGGAAACCTAAAGTGTATTACAGTGGAGCTAAACTAGAACTTTTAATCAGTAAAAGAATATTTCATATTTTGATGCAAATAAATGTATTATGTCATGATTACTAACAACTATAATCCACAATATTATTGGTTCAGAATCCACTATATGTAGATATTAAGAAATGTAATATATGCTCCTTACTTTCTGGACTATTCATATCAAATAAATTTGTTAATTGTTATCCTCAATTTAAAAATAAAAAACTGAAAAAAGCCAGAGCAACAACGTGTTCTAAACACATATCTCAAGCTCTTGAGCTCTGGTGGTCTGCATTCAACTGAAAATCTGTGAGATTTGACATATTACTTAGGTATTTTAAAATCTACAATATTAAGCCTTACTACATACAAAAAAAAAAAATCACTACCACAACAGCTCAAATCTATTCTACCAAAATGCTTTGAATCAATTCTGGAAAATGACAATTTCCAAAATATACTGTGAATCTCTACTTTTTTCTGTTTTATCATTTACTTTAGAAAGGATACTTTCCTTTATTAGGAAATAGAAAAAAAGTGGAACTTTTTTTTAAATAAACAGCTTTCCATTTTAGTGTGATAGAATTGATTCTATCTTGAGCTAAACAGGCTTTTCTTTAGTATCCACAGAGGCTGAGTCAATTAAGGAATCTATCTAACAGAATAAACACAAACACCCATTACATTTTACTCACAGATCTACTATCAAAGTATCAATCATATTTAGTCATGCCTATCTCAGAAAATATAAAACTTTTATAATGACTATGAACATTCTTCATGGAAATTGTTACACCTATCAGTAGGTAGACTCAGTGCTTGCAGAATACACTATACATGCTACAAATTTGAAGGCAGAAACTATTTTTTCATACAACTACAGCATGTGCATACGGGCATAAATTCTAATATGAATATTTGTTGCCTTATTATAAAAATGTCACCTTCAGCTTATAATTGTCAAAAATGCCCCATATACATATGACTATGGGTTTTTATATAAAAATGGCTATAAAAGTAGGTTTTAGTGCTACTTTCTATAAGATATCCAAAGATTATGGAATGAATTATACTTAGTAGTACTTCTAATATAATATTTGCAAAGAACAGTACTTCTCAGCTTGAAGAAAAAATCTGATAAGCCTATTAAAACAAGGTTGTTAGAAAAATGTCTAAATATGATTAACTTAAAATAATGCTTTTATTTAATAAGATTTATAAAATAACATTAGACCACCCACACAATATTCAATGTACCTACAATGAACTAATAAAAATATATGAAAACTGCTTGTTGTAACAGAACACAATCATCAAAAGCTAAAAAGGCTCAAATGAAATTATTCTTAGTCCACTTTGTCAGATTACCCAACCTGATTCTAGAGGGTATGAATGTTCCAAAATGGGAGAAAAAAAAAAAACATAGCTTACAAATAAACAGTTTATAATAAAGTCAGTAGTTCTAAAAGTTAGGTGTAAATTTTTGTTTAAAGGACAATGACATAAATTCATGTTAAACTGATTTATTTTTTTTCAATTTTGGCCACATCACATCTAGAAAAATTTAGGCACAATGTATCTTTATATACCTTCTGCATTCTATGAATCAGTATGCCTATTTTTTCTGTAATTCCAATCTTCTCACTAAGCTTTAAAATATAAGAACTAATTTGTGATTCTGGTTAAAATATATGCTCATGGTACAAAGCTATGGATGAACATAAAGAAGTATCCTCACAATCTTTGTTGAAATTTTAAAAAGGTGTTATCACTTTGAACTGTAATTATAGAATTTTTAAATTAAAAAAAGACACAGGAATTTCACTTCCAAGGTATCTTTCTTTCAAAATAAGTGTTCATATGGCCCATGATAGTTATTGCTTTATTATTTACAACAATAAAAGATAAAGAGACCTCATGTCCAAGATTTGGCAAAATGATTAATATGGTTAGTACAATAACATCCAGGGCGCCATTTTTAAGAATTATATAAAGCACATGTGCTGGTAAGAGCAATCTCTTATCTCTAAAATGGAAAGAGAAAAATAGAAAATCTCACATCGTGTTCTCACTTTACAATTTTTTTAAAAAAGGAAAGCAGGCATATAAGTATTTGCTAATATACAAGTATTTGAATAAGATAAAGATCTCCTCAATTCTACTCTGTTAAATAAACTACAAGAATTGCATGAAGGCTATCTGAACAACTTCAAGAATCCCTAGTTTCTACTTCAGCCTTTAAAATATTTTTAATTTCTCTGCAAAATGATGGGCATCGCTTCACCGTCAGGAGTTAGAAGCCAAATTCCTTCAAATTTTGTGTCTTTATCCCTGCTATTTTCCTGGCCCATAGCTTTAGCTTAATTATTTCTTAGAACATAGCTGTAATATCACTTCATAAAAGTGTTTCAAGTCTCTCCTTAACCTCAGACCAGATCTGGCCACTGGGACATAAAGTTCTGCTTATTTCTTCTCACAGTACTCAGCGAAACTTTTAGCAAATAGTTATATAATCAGTTGATTCATATCTTCTTCCCAAAGACAGCACACATCTCTGAGGGATAGAATCTTGGTTGTGGAGCAGGTACTTTATTTATTATCAAGCACAGTGCTTTGGACATACTGAGCCCTAAAGTAATATTGTTTAACGCTATTATTTGTGTCAAATGGTCAGTTCACATCAGTGTTAGTTTTGGATTGGTGAACAGTATGACCTTAGGTAAGTAGCTAAGTAATTTAAAGGTTTTTACAGCTCAAAACTTTTAATGTGGGGCTGGAGGAATGGCTCAGCGGTTAAACCGCTTAAGCAAGTGCTAAACCAAGCGCTAAGTACCCAAGTTCGAGTCCCCAGCACCACATAAGCTGGGCGTGGTGGCGCATGCCTGTAATCCCAGCACTCGGGAGGCTGAGTCAGGATGATAGCCGTGAGTCCAAGGCCAGCCTGGACCACAGAGTGACAAAAAAACTTTTAATGTATGAATCTAGATAGGTACAAATAAAACTTAAATCATTATTCTAATAACTGTGGTGAATCTGTTATTGAATTTTAGGTAATCTCTTGAGCTGTGGTCTCATTTATGTCAGTATTCAAAAGGTGGCTGAGCAAGTGGAGTTGCTAAGGAATGGTCTCTTCTCTAGGAGCTTTTTTTCCACATTTTATCTCGTAACCACGAATTATGCCTTTAATTCTTCCAAAGTCCTTCTCCTTTCTCTCTGTCACACACACTCTCTCACACACACACACACACACACACACACACACACTGACACTTCCTTGATTTCTGTTAAATACACATAAGGATTTAACAGTAGAAAAAGGTTTTGTTTTAATTGGACACCACTTCAACGGCTCCTGTAAGCTTTAGTTTTTGCCCAAGGATCTTGAAAGAGGAGGGTGTAAATTGTAAATATGGGGCAAACAATTTATACTAAACATCTCAAAACATCTCATCTGTTGTCACATACTTTATTATTATTTTGGTAATATACTGATTGTAACCGTAGCTCTAGTACTCATTGCCTGATCTTTCCCTACATTTTTACAGAGACTTTTTATCTCCTTCTTTTCAATAAATTAAGATGATTTCCCTACTCTTCAATTTGAACTCCATTCATGACTTGTTCTCCCCACAAGAAAGGATAGGTCACCGGCTCTAAAGCTCGATGTCAGGAACACTTGCATGATCCTGCTTCCTCACAGAACTCCACCAATGAACCAGGCATAGACAAGGCTTTTACACCATGGAGAGGAACTGTTTTTTGTTTGTTTGTTTGTTTCTGAACAGGAAGCAGCCCACTCCCAGAAACTAGGCTGCCTAGGCTGACCCACAGTAGAGGACCTTACAATGTGAAAGGCTAGCTAAAACACACACAGATATACAGAAAATATCCAATGAAGTCCAGACTAAATTTCTAAGCCAAAGAATAATGAAGTAAATAGCTACTGTTCTAAAATTTAGACTTTTTTATGCAGTCATAGTTAACCAAAACACTGTGGTTCAAACATTTAGAAATAGCAGCTTAATTTCTTGTGTTTTTCGCCTGATATGGAATGAGGTAAATTTCACACCCAGAAACTTTCTAACCATTAAGAAAAAATCCTGATATGTGTAAACAAGAGTTTTAGTTAGAGTCCAGTACCCTCTCTTTTGATAAACCAAAACAATGGCATCATTTATCTATAATTAATGCCTTCTCAATGTTCCTTAGTTCCACTCATTTGGGGTATTTCTGAATGAGAAACCACAGGCAGCAGAACCCAACAACATGCAGATAACTAACAGGTAGGTCTGTCAATTTTAGCACCTATTCCCCACACAGTTTTGTGCTCCAAGTCATGTGACTATTTCTGACTGGTATGACTGTAACTTACAATGTATGGAAGGCGGTAAGGACTTCCTTTAACTTTCTGGATATTTTTTGATAATGTATTTAGATTCAAATTGATAATGGACTACTGAGAAACTTCACAGAAAAGCAGAATGGAAGATGTGCGATTTTCTATGAAGGATTTCAAGGTCAGTTTGAAATAATCTTTGTGTAAGTAATCTCACAGCTAAGTATAGCTCCCAGGTAAATTTCAAATATTTCCACTCCCTTGACAACTCAGATAAATTTATTTTCCATCTATGTATCTATGTCAGATGATGGAGCCTCTCTCTCTCTCTTTCTCTCTCTCTCTCTCTCTCTCTCTATCTCTCTCACACACACACACACACTGAACTATCCCAGTGTTACTCCATGGGAGGTTAAAGTTTTAATAGTAGGAAAGAGTACTTTTGATGGACACCACTAGAGCCATTTTTGACCTAAAAATCTTAAGAGGAAGGCAAACCTACTGCAACATTCTGGAGCTCTCAGTTATAATCTTGTTTCTCTTATACTTCAGATGAAATATTCACTCAAGCCCTTAGTGATATATTCACTAAACCTGGTATTTAATCTTAATAGGTTAGAGTTAAGTACTTTATCAGGATGAGGAATGTATTTATCAGAGTTAAACCATCTAAGGTAGGTATAGAAAAGCAAGTCAAGTTACTGATAATTATGGTGTGTTATTCAGCTTTTCAGCACTGTAACAAAATCTCTGAAATAATTACCTTATAGGAGAGAAGATTTATTTTGGCTCACAGTTTTGAAGGTTCCAGTTGATGATCAATTGACACTGTTTTGGACCTGTGCTGAGGCAACATATCATGGCAGCAACACATGGTAAAACAGTACATCAAAAGCAAAGAGAAAAAAGAAAAGGAAGAGGCTAGGATCAGACAATCTCCTTTGGATTCACACCCTCAATGACTTAAAAAATTCTGACTAAGCCTTACCTATCAATTTTCATTACTGCCTTCAACATTTAATCCCTTAAAGGATATTAAATATTCAAGCTATAGCACATGGCGACTATATATTTTCATGCCCAAACTGTCCTTCTGAAAACAAGAGGGTGTATTACCAACTGCACTAAAATATCAGACATATACTAGAAGTAGGATCATTTTGTTTTGTATATATCAGCATGCCTACCTATCTGACTACTGATGTGCTTATTAAGTCAGAGAGCATGAAAAGATAATAAATAAAAATAAATGTCTACAATAAGTAATATGAAATGTGACAAGAGGTAACACAGTACGTGTCACCTTGGGAATGGCTAGCTGATTGTACCTGATAAGATTCACAACATGAGTCTGCTGTGGTTTAGTACATAGTCTCTAACCCTAAGAAGCTTAGCAACTTCTTCTGGATATGTAGTAAAAGTTTTCCCATCTTTCAAGGATGAACTCTTACTAGCCAAACTCATAAACAAGCATATTGGCTTACATCAGAACAATCACCGCCAAGGGAATACAATGCTCACCACCGCCCAGCCAGTGCAATCTCTCCCAGAAAATTAGCTATATAGGAAGTCACATTGTAATTACAAGACTTCTTAGTAACCATGAAATTACAACATAGGAAAATTCATTGTATTACACGAATATTTAGAGCATTCAGCTTTATCATGAATTCAATCTGTATCTATAAAAAATGCACCTGCTAAAAGGGCTGGGTAAGTCAGAATGGCACTTTCAGCAAAGTAGAAAGGGTTTGCATGCATGAGAAAGCCCAATAACTACCTTTGGTCAACTGTTCTTTCTGTGTTTATTCTACTGATCAAGTCTGGTCTATTCTTAGCTCAAATCTCTTGGTAATATGCATTTTTATAAATATGCTATCAATATGCCATTCTGTCTTAATGATCAATGAATTCTTCTTGGCATATAGAGAATTTTACATATGCTTGTTCATTTAGCATGGTTTTATTTTCCAGTTTCCTTTTCAGGGAGCAATATTACACACTTATTCTTAAATTCACTGGGAAAATATTTGCATAAATTCCTGAATGACATGTGCTGCCTAAGGAGGAGCTTAGTTCTCTGTAGAACCATTGGATTGATTGATTAATTATTTTGGTGTCTTGAGAGGGGGTATTAGTATGCAGTCCCGGCTGGCCTTGAACTCACTACACAGCACAAGTTGGCTTGAAACTCTCCATGTTCCTTCCTGACAGAGCCTCAAAAAAGTAAAAGTTGAGTGTGGTGGGGCACACCTGAAATCCAAGCAAGCATAGAGGAAAATGGTAACCAATATAACACTGTGTGGCACAGGGGCTAAGGTTATAGCAAGGTCAAGTACCGGGAAAGGAAAATGTCAAAGTACACTTCAGTCATTATAACACTGCATGTTGATTTCAGGTTAAGAGAAGCAAGCACAAGAGAAAAAAAAATCATTTACAGAAAATACAATCTACAAAATCTAAAACTATACATTGCAGATGGAAAGAATAAAACTTTATTTACATCATTCTTCAGGTGTTCCGTGGTAGAATTCTCATGTAAAATCTGCAAGTCCCTAGCTTCCATCCAGAGTGCACCACACACACACAAAATCTATTCACAATGACTTCTGAGGTGGGAATATCTTTGGAATTTACCGCAATAACATGTTGAATCAAAGTGCTGGTGGATATTTTAATTTACAAATTTAGTTAACTTCTATGTTGACATCATTACAATAAGTAATTATATCTTCAATTTCCCCCAATTTATGAATTTGATTTCCAGCGACCTAATAATTTATTAAAAGTAGTAATTATTTTTCTTATGTGAAAAAGTATTCAGCTACCTAGCTACCAAGCGAACTCATATCAAGCATATTATTTCCTTATCAAAAGTAATGAAATAAAATTGTGTAAGAAAATGGTCATTAGGTAAGGGTAAAATTGAAAGTGAGATTTTGCAGAGCTAAATACTTAAATGGCTTCTGATGGAAATGTAAGTTGACAAAGCCACAAGACTACACTAATGGCCAGAGACATAGGATAGTATCCTGGTAAACATTTAGAATCCAGTATTTTTCTATAGTTTTCAAAGATTGTAAACTCTAATTTAATCTCATGGATATTTTTAGCTTGACTTTTGTCTAGATTTTGCATCAGTTCATGGAATTATACATGAGAGAAAGAAAGAAAGAGAGAGAGGCAGAAAGAAAGAGATAGACAAAGAGAGAGGGAGAGAGACCTAAGAAACTAGGCAACTAATTTCTGGATCATCTGTTCTTCTAGAATTTAGTTTTATTATGATGAGATACTATGAATTCTTAGAAAACGGATGTAGGCATGTCCACTAAGTACTTCACCTGGAAATCAGATTAGGTAATGCTTTGATTCAGAGCTGTTTTGCATTGTGCACGACTGTGATCTCCCCTTCAATGAAATGAGGAATTGAGAACTGACTGGATTAATAAAAAGAAGCATTAAAAATTAATTTCACTCTAGAACATGCAGTACAACAATAAACAATGATAAAATAAGTTACCAAATGACAATTCCTGATTATTACAGCATAACAGAATTCTACCTGAAATATATAAGGTATTCTACTCAATAATAAAGAGTAAAAAAGAATTTTGTTGTATAGATAAAAATTTTACTGAATGAAAATATTTATAACTTTAAAAATCTGGTAGCAGTTTAGATACTGAAAGATTGCTAGAATTACTATAGGACGTGACCTTATATTTCAAATAGCACATAATGTTCTATTAAATATACAATATATTATAAATTTTGCTTTGTACTCAATAGCAAAGGTAAGATTTTACTCTAAATAAAAAAGTGATAAAAAGCATAAGAGGTATTTTCTTGTTTTTACTTACTAAAAATAAAGTGAGCTGAAATCCAAAACTAATAATCAAGTAACTACAAATCTATCCTCTATTCTTGTGAAACTAATATTCAAATAAGTTAGCTTATTTTTTATATGTCACATAGATTCATGTCCCAGAAATGGGACAGACCTTTGTGAAAACTTGACAATAAAGAATAAAATTATCATTTTGAGAGGAATTGAGTTTAAGTTTCTATGTATACAGAGGCACAGAGATTCTCTTTTATTATAGCTGCAACAACGTGACTCTCCTGCGTATTTAGGATATAAATTGCATGTGTCTACTTGAGTTAATAGCTTCAGGTAGCTAGAACTCTTTGATGGTGTTTTATGCTAAATAAATAACCAGAACAGAAAGAGGTGTGTGAGAGGACAAAACAGTGATTGTAAGAAATTTAAATATTACATGGAAAAAATATTGTCATTATATACCTACCAATGCTAGCATCTCAGTGCTCAGTTTTATAAACATTTAGTTTTATTGGTATAAAAATTTGAGAGAGGAAAAAAGAGAGAAACTCTTAAAAAGATATTTTTTTGCTTGTGTTTTATAAAACAGTCAAGAGATAAGTGGAGTAAGTTAAAGGATGTTGCTCTATCAACAATATAATGAAAGACTTAATGCAGCATTTTTACTGGTAATTTTTAAAGCTCTGAACAAGGGAATTGCTAACCTTGCTATAATTAGGATCACGTATGTCACAGAAAGAAAATTTTACAAATGGGAAACAAAAAGGGGCAGAATTATAACTCACCAGGGTCCTAACATTCTTACATGGCATAGCTGAAAACTAAACATAAATATTAACTTCACTAAAAAAGATAACCTGGTAATATTTAAGACTATTAGAGGGTCTCATCAATTTTTTTTTTACATTTTAATAAGTCAATAGTGGACATGTATATGCTACTCTGAGTTTTCACAAAATTTAGAGAAAGTTTGGGCTCTAATAATGTAAAATATTTTGGATTTCCCCATGTTGAAGATAGGAAAGTATTAGGATTTTCTGTTTTCTTCTCTATTATAGGAGAAACTTCAGGGTTCACATAGGAAGCTTTGCCACCATCTCTTAGATCTTTTCTGTGAACTACATACGCAGTGTAAATAGACAGACTTGCAGAAGGGACAGGTGACACAGGATTTTCTTGAAATCTAGAAACCTTTCACCCTCTTAAAGCCTCTTTTGCCAGGAGAACAGGTGACCAATCCGTCTCCATCATTTTTTTTTAATAAGTAGCCCCATTCAGGCCTAGAAGAATAAAGAGAAAATATTACAATGAAATAATAAAAGTAGAATAAAAGAAATTAGGGCTTACTGGCATTTTTCCACTAATATAAATTCTTTGGGTTTTGTCCTGAATGAGACCATTAGAAAAAACACTATAGGAAACTGACCTTGCCTGACCCAAACTGATTTTTTTACCTTACAAAGTTAGAAATGAAGAGTTTTTGAGTTGGAAAAAATTCTCTAAGAGTAGATTAGCCTGTCCTTTGATTTTACACTTGACAAGGCTGAAACCTAAAATAGGTTGAAAGACTTGTTCAGTTGCTCAAAGGTGGATGGTCCTTGAGCTAAGCCTCAACAGCAAATTACATTAAACAGTACTTCATTAAATTGTAAATTGTTACTGGATTAAATAAATCATGGAATATATAGATATGTATCTATATATATACAAATAGTAATATGTAAGCTTCTAAGCATTTAAAGTCTTTAAATTAATAAATTTAAATAGTCCCATATCAGTTGTCCTAAAGGACATTATTTGAGCTGATGTTTTCCCCAAGGCCTCTTGAGATAAATTCTTGTTATATTCTTGTTATATAGTTATAAACAATATCTCACTGAGCACATCTTTAGGGTTGCTCATGGCTTGGGGACCTTACATCCATGAGAAATTATGAAAAATCCTAGAGCATGGCATGGAGATAACCCAGGTAAACAAATAGTTAACTGCAATGCTCCACCTCCTTGTAAATAACCAAGGAAATAAAAAAAAAATGCAAAATGTCACCACAGGCTGACGCTCTTTCCACATGAATAATGAGATATTATTTTTGCTACCTCAATGCTGAACACACAATTACTTGCCTTTATTATTGGATTTAATTTTGGTAGCTGATACCCATTCTTCCCTTCTACACAGGCCTCATGGCAAGCCAAATCTGTACCAATGACCATAGTAGCGACTACAGACTGATAGATCTGCAGGGGCAGTATCAGAAACTCCAGTGTTTCGCCTCAAGTACTGAATACGCAGTATTAATCCAGCTCAGGAAATGAAGGGATGCAGCTGGGAAAGCCCTCGCCTGCAGGAAGCCGGCCATTGGCACTGCTCCCTTCCTGGGCTCCGCTCTGCAGAGGGCTCCGAAGGAGGCATGCTTGCAGTTCGGGTCTGTGTCTCTAAAAGAAGATTCAGAGGCGCGGTGTCCTTAGTACCATAATCTTTTTAAAAAACACCGACCACCTCACGGAGAAGTTTCCGCAATACCAGCTCATTAATTGAAGGAGACCGCGAATCCTCAGGTCCGCCGCGTCCTACCCCTAGTCCAGCTGTGGCTGGCGGCGGCGCTCCCTGCTAGAGCTAAGCGCGCAGCTCCGGGCTCCTCGGACACACGAGGCTGCGACGCGAGGGAATCGCCAGGAAAAGGGGCTAAAAGCGGAACCTCTCCTCTTCCGGCAGTTAAATTTTAGAGTGAATCTGTCCTCCGAGGTGACCAACAGAAAACAGATCCCAGTGCGGTTTCAAGCAGAAAAAAAGAAATTGGGCGTGTGCGTGCGGTGAGGGGGTGGGGACTCTCAAAGTCGCGAAAGGGTTAAGCTGAAAATGAGCCGCGAGCAAGTGGATCTTGACGCCTTACAAGCTAAGCTACATCACCCCCGCTTTCCCTTCTTGATTCTGTTCCCTCGGTTCCAGAGTGTCCGGTCCTCCACACCGCACTGAGGTGGTGAAAAGTGCCATCCACACTGTGCCAACCCCAGGAGGGCCTCCCGTTCCCACCTCCCCGGTGTTTTCACCCTGCCCCGCCTGCTCTAAATCCTGCTCCACGCTGGTTTCACAATCCCCACCCCAGAGCATGAGGCGCCTTTCTCAGCCTCGGAGCCAGCAGGTGAGCTCATTACCTCACTCGGAGCTGTAACTTTAATAGAGGTCTGGAAAGGGCACGCCAGCGCGTGCGCACGCACACTCACGCGCGCGCACACACACACACACTCACGCACACAAGTACACACAGCAGCAAGGGCAATAGCAGTTTAAAACATTTGCCATCTCTCTAGTTCCCAGTCTTACTTTCCCCTTTTCCTGGGAAAGACTCAGAAGCGTGGAAACCTCGCCCGTGGCCTCTCGTTGCCAACGCAAAAGACGTGTAGGAATAAAACACACGCAAACGAAGAGAGGTTTTTCTCTGGGGAGTGGGGGAACAGAAACCAAAAAAAAAAAAAAAAAAAAAAAAAAAGTAGTTTAAGTGGTAACGCGGAGGGACAAAAAATCAAAACTTGCATGGAAAAATAACATCCTCCAGTCCGGCGAGGAAATGAACCTGCGGCTCTCCCCGCGCTAAGTAGCAGGGCGCCGGATGCCGGTGGGGACCGTGTCGTGGCACGCCGGGCGGCCGGAGGATGCCAGGGCCGCGCTCGGGGACGCCCCCACGGGGAGACAAGGAATTCCCCGGAGGTATTTTCGTCGTTGGGAATTTTGCTTTGTGCGCCCCCCCCCCCCCCCACCGCCCCGGCCCCCTGCTCGGGGTAGAGCCGAGGACTGGGGCTCCGTGCCAGGCTCCGGGATCCAGGCGCCCCTCGCGAAGGTCTCCCCATCCTAACTGCTAGCGCCAGGTCGGGCTACAGGACTCGCCTGCCGTCACCCACGCAGACCATGGGGGTGAGGGTTCTGGGCTTCGGGAGGCGCGGGATATAAGTCCTTCCTTTCCCCTGTGCCCTCCACCCTCCCTCGCCTCTCACCGGGGGGAAGTTTCTAGACTGAGCACTAGAAAGTGCGGGCAACGATGAAAGCCACGAGCTTACGGAACGGAAACTGTCCGGGGCGCAGTGACGTGGACTTTGAGTCCCCGAGACTGGGGACTTGTCGGAAGGCGGGAGCCCAACCGTGCGCCCCGGCTCCCGCGGCCCCAGCCGGCCTCCCCCGAAGTTCCTGGAGGACCCCGGGCTGCCCCAACTCCAGCCGGCCCGCGACGCCCCCTCGGGCGACCCCGGTGGCTGCGCCCGGCGTGCTCCGCGCGCAGACGGGCTCCCCGCTTCCCCGCCAGCGCCGGGCGCCTCGGCCGCGAACCCCGCCAGCTGCCCCGGCGCGGCGGCGGCGCAGCCCGTGCTCACCTGGCCGGACGACCGCAGCTACCAAGAAGCAGAAAACCAGACGGCAGGACGGGGACGCCGCGGGTGCCATGTTCCTCCTCCTCGCCGAGCCGGGCAGGTCCGCGCCGCAGGAGGGGGCGTCGTCCCGGTCCCGACGCGGGCGGCGGGCGGTGGCGTCTGCCCGGGCCGCGGCAGCGCTGGCCCTCCACGCGGCCACCCGCAACTTTCCGCCGCTCCGCCGCCCGCCCGCGGCCCCCGCTGCGCCGCCCGCACCCGCGCCGCTCTTCCCGGGAGGCACTGAGGGGCACCGAAAGAGGTACGTCGTTCTTTTTTGGCTGGGAGCTTCTTTTAGTTTTCTTCTCTGGGAATAATAATTACGGAAGTAGCGGTGTCGATTAAAAAAAACAGAACAAAACAAAACTCGGCGCTGGGCAGGACGTGGGTCGAGCGGGCGGCGGCGTCGCCTCAGGTGGCAGCGGCGCGGCGGAGACAGCGGTGCCGGGCTGCTCCGACTGGAGCGCCGGGCAGGCGTGCGCGAGCTCCTCTCTCCTCCCCCTGCGCCGCGGCCCTGCCTCCCGCTCCCCGCCCTCCAGCGGCCGAGTCGGTGGCGGAGCGCCGGGCCGCAGCCTAGAGGCGCTGCAGGACCGAGTCCCAGGCTCCGCCGCGAGGGAGAGCGCCGCGCTCCCGCTGGGCGGGGCCTCCTCGGGACTCCGCCCCCCGGGGACACGCCCGCCAATGAGGCGCGCGCTGGAGCCCCGCGCGGGGACCTAGCGGGCGAGACGCACGCTTCCCCCGCGTAGCCCGCGCGCAGGTGGAGCGGCCTCAGCCCTGGCGCGGCCCCGTCCTCTCCCGGGTGCCGGAGGCAGGCTGCGCTCTTCCGGCGCCCGGACGCCCACCTCCCCGGCTCGCTCCTCCGGAGTCCTTTTCAGTGCAGCCTTCGCGGCCTGCAGACAGTGTCAGGGCTGGCCAGTGGGGTGGAGGGGGCGCCGGGGGCGCGGGGGAGCGGAGACCAATCAAGGGTCGTGGAGGAGGCGGTGACGGTGGGATCTCCCCGCCGGGTCGTCTGGCGGCGGGGCTGACTTCGCCCTTACTCTCAACACCCACCTTTTCTCTCCCCACCCGCTGTCCCCTCCTGGCGCACTTCTCCTTTGAAAAGCCGATCGCTTGAGTACAGTATCGAACAGAGGAAAAATATTTACTTATTTCCGGAGAACATTTGATCAGCAATTTCTAGATCGTACTTCGTCATATGGATCTTCCCAGGGTCTACAGAAACGGTGTGTGTCACGTTTGAGTTAAGCGACGAATTCAAGTTACAAAACAGACAATCTCAAGTTACTCATATTGAAATCTAGATTCCGCGTGGTCCGATCTAAAAACCCAGGCACCCCAACAGATGGACAAGCCTTTTTTTTTTTTTTTTTTTGATTGAACCGCCTCCCAGGAATAACAGCGGGAAGCCGTGTCGCTTTCGGACCGGGCCGAAAAGCTTGAGGGAATATTTTCCTCTAGAATACCGGGGCGGAGCTTTGGAAGCCCTACGTGGCTCTAACTCAGGAATCAATACTACAACTCTTAGCCCTCATGCATA
Organism: Ctenodactylus gundi; assembly: GCA_004027205.1. NCBI lineage: Eukaryota > Metazoa > Chordata > Mammalia > Rodentia > Ctenodactylidae > Ctenodactylus > Ctenodactylus gundi. Next base: position 90,305 of record PVKB01000019.1, read on the forward strand.
GTATAACTGTGCTTCCTGAGCCACTTCACTAGGGCCCTAAATGGCCTTTTCTGCATCACAGGGTAGCCTCCCTGTGAAGCTAGTCTCCAGCAGAGAACGCTAACCGGCAGTTGTCATAGATTGCTCTTTCTGCAAAAGGCTGCCAGTCACCAGCTAGACAAGGTGGGACTGTGTGCAGGCAGGAGAAACTGGAGGGAATGTGTAAGGGGAGTGTCTTTGAATTCTTTATTTTTCGTGCTTAAAACTACTAAGCTCCATTTTTAAGCTGTTTTTTTTTTTTTCCAAAAAGTGTCCTCTCCTGATTTTGCTTACATTAACAGCATTCTACAGTAAGGCGTTTATATCTTTGTAAATAAGTAGTTTCTCCCATTTGATTTTGACATTAACCTTTATTCGCATCTTCTGAATCAACAAGACAGCCAATGCTAGAAGGCAAATGCCTTTTAACTCTTTATTTCGTAAACTAAGCTTAGCTGAACTATTGGCATGCTCATAAAATCCTATTCCTTTAGGGAATTGTTTCCTTTTATCTGCGGCTCCAAGTGGCATGTATTAGAACAAACCATCCTAACTATATTTGACCTGGATCTTTGAACTCTCTCTGCGGTTGCTTTCATTTTGAGGTGGAAGTTACTACAGCCTACTTATTAAAAAGCAGATCTTCAAAAGACTAAATGTTTGATTTAGGCTCGGTTACTGACGTAATAATGGCCAACACACTTAACCTCTTTAAGCCTTAGTTTCTTCATATGTAGAAGGTGGTAACAATAGTTCTTCCTCATTCCATTAATGTGAGAGTAAACCAAAGACAACTGACCAGCTAAAGAGAAGGAACTTAGGCTTTGGAGAGCAGACAGATCCTTGTTAAGGTCCCTGATCTGAGTGACCTTGACCAAGAGTCAGCCAGCCTCTCATGATCTAAGTGTGATGACACACTAGTGTATCACCTGAGATGTATACAGTTAAGTTAGATCAAAATATGTCATAAATCATGGATATTAAGCACAGAATTCTGGAAAAAGCATATATAATTATTATATACATATATGGATGCATATATATAATATATTTTGTATGTATTCACTTTTTTCAGAATTCTTTTTAGAAAGTTATGTGACTAGTTTGGAAAAATGCCTTGATGAACCACTTGGAACAATACCTCCAACAGATATTGGTCAGAGATAGTGAAAGTCATAAAATAATGCTAGAATTGCTTTATATTGAACATCATAGTAATTAAAACAGATATTGGGCAGTGGAATGGGAAAAGCTGCTGAGAACAAAAGAAGAGAAAAAACATGCAAATATAAGTTTGAAAATACTCCTTTAAATACAATTAAATTAATCAACTAGCAATTTTTGAACACTTACCAGATACTAGATAATTGTGTGTGTGTGTGTGTGTGTGTGTGTGTGTGTGTGTGTGTGTATGTATATATATAATGTTAGTGGATGTAATTTCCCTCAAAAAGTTTCATTAGGTAGATTATATGATCATCTTGATTCCACCCATAAGAAGCTAAAACCCAGGGACATGAAATCACTTCGTCAAGGTCATGCAATGATTTGTAGTGATAGTAAGGTCAGCATTGTACCCTAGGCACTCTCATAATGCAATTGAATTCCTGCCCACTTGGCTTATCAGGATCCTCTGTGTTTATCAAAGATGTATAACAATAAATGCATGCCCTCTGTGCTAAGGGGGTCTTGATTTCACCATAAATTTCTTCATTTTCCCCCAATGTTAATATAACTCTCCTATTCTAAAATACATTTTCCTTGAGGAAATTAATTTATAAGGCAGCAATCACTGTCTTCTTGGGCCAGGTTCAGTGCATGTAAAATTAAAAGACCTTTTTCAGAGCTAAAATAATGCAGCACAAGCAAAAATGGAGAGTTAGAAATAAACATGAGGATGGAAGTTCTAAAAAGTAATGTAGTAGAGAGAAAAATTTGTCTTTCAAAATCAAGAGCATGAGGGATGGGGCTTATTTCACTGAATTCTTAAGAAAAAGGTTTCCTGCTGCATCTGTGTTACCATTGCTTTCATTGCAATTGAGAACACATAGTATTCCAGTGATATTTGTCAGGCAGTTTAGTTATGCATCAGAGCATCCTGATAGCTCCTTCTTAATTTCTTAAAGGTAAAATGAATAATACTTAGAGGAAAAATGTAATCTGTTACCTGGAACAGGAGAACAACTTGCATTTTAAGTATAGAATTAATCATCAAGCACAAGATATTTTCAAAGCAATGGCATGGTTGCAAAATGCAAATTTTTACTTAGGGTCTATTGAGATTAGAGCTCAGAACCCCAACTCCTGGACTCAGTCAGGACTCTTTACCCTGTGATAAATCATTAATGTGTTAAAATGTGACAATACAGTGTGGTCAGGAATATATATCCTTTGAATAACAAAGTGTATTTTTCTCCTTCAATTAGCCAAAAGTGTTCCTAGCTGGAGATAAAACTTCACAAGAGAAGAAATTGAAAACTAGAGATACTTGTTTTCTAAAACTGTGTATCAGGATGTTTTGTGCACTGTACACAATTCAAGAGCATCCAAAAGTTCTGATACACTCTCTCCTCTCCCCAACTCGTGAATAAGTGTGTCTGGCCATATTTTGCAAGTAGGATAGACACATTCTCTGTATCTTTGAATAACGAAGTAATAAGAAAGTGCTTCTTGCAGAATGTAGGCCCTCAAGCAAATGCAAGCATACAATGAGTAATGAGGGGATGAAAGGGGTTTTCACTGAGCCTTCAATGATTAGACCAGACAGACTAAAATTTACAAAAAAAAAAAAATGAGTCAAGTTCTTAAAACTATATTGAGAACATTAAAATACAGACTGAGCATACCTAACCTAAAAATCCAAATGCCTAAATGTCCCAAAATATGATTTTTTTGAGTGCTGGCCTAATGTCATAAGCAGAAAAGTCAACATCTGATCTCAAGGATGCATCAAAGTCAAAATAAAAGTTTACTAAAATATTATATTGAATCTCTTTTAGGTTATGTGTAAAAGGTAAATATTAAGCATAAATTTTGTGTTAGAAGTTTCATCTTCAAGCTCTCTCTATGTATATGTGTATATATACACACACGCACATATGTGCACACACACACATTTCAAAGTCTGGAAAAGTTCTAATCTGAAATATTTGTTTTCCCAAACATTTTGAATAATGGATACTCAACCAGCATAAGTAATTTTAAAAATCTGCAAAAGGAAACGAGTAGTAAAACTTAAATGCTATTAATCAAAATAAATCCAAAAGACTCATGAAGTAAATAAAAGCTGGCTCAGTAAAAGTTTTAAAGGCAAAAACTGAACTACTAGACTGGGTAGGTTTTATCATAACTGTAAGATTATATAACACTTTTAAAGAAAAACTATATATATACATATATGTATAGGTTTATACAGTGTATATATATTATACATAGTACATATATATATACACTTATACATAATATATATATATATACACTTATACATAATATATATATATACATATATATATACACACACATACGTATGTAAGACTATTTCATTTCTAGATTTAATATGATTTATTTCTAAAATTAGTCCAGATATGGACTTGAGAACATATGGATGTCTTGTCTGTAGCCTAGGAAATAATCTACTGGTTTGGGTTGTTCAATTTCAATTTTTAATAGTAATATGGGTCACTGAATTAATAAATTCCAGCTACTCACATCCTCAGTAATATTAGCTAATAAAGCTATATCACTGGGACTGAGGAAGGCATAAACTTTCAAAGCCTATAGTAAATATTAGGTTCTTATTTCAGACTGCAGAATGTTCAATGTCTGGGTACAAAAGGACATGCATGGCTATTTCAGTCCCACTGAAAATCCACTTAGTCATTTTCCTTCCTGTCTCAGACATGAGGAATGGGGAAAGAATCTGGCTGAGATATTTGACTGTGAAACTACACTGTATTAAATGGATGTCAAAAATTCTCCCTGTGTTAAAAACTCATAATTCGTTAGTGCTTTCAATGGGTGAATAAAACTTAATCAAAAAGTATGGGATTACCCCTGTGACTTGAGAGTTTCTCTTCAAAGGTCACCCTGTGCTTTCAACTTTAAACTGAGATAAGCAGCTCTTTTAACTTTAGAAAAGTAGAAAATGTAGTTTTTCAAATGCATGATAACTGAGAAATTATAATTTAAATGTTTTCAAGAAGTTCTCTAGAATGATTCTATTTTCTTTGTCATATCTTTTGATTTATTTTCCATATTTATGTTCAGGAATACCAGTTAGACAAATAATGGCAGAAAACATATAAACACAAGGCATATTTGATTTTGTAAAACAAATGAATGACTATAGATATAACAAACAGCCAATGAAGCACTAGATCCTGGGAATCTGCACTACTTCCATTAAAATAAGGAAAGGAGTTGAGCTTACAGGAAAGCATGAACAACCCATTATTAGATGAATGTATGACTCCTAAAGAGCAGAGAATCCTTGTATCAAAAAGATTGATCACATTAAATCAACGGTCATTGATCCCATCATATCAGCAAAAACTTTAATAAGAGTTTTAATGCTTTTCAGGGCCTAACAAATAATTTAAAAAATAGTTTTTTCATCTTTGTTTACAAGTAACTCTTTTCCATTAGTACAGGCTTACTCTGAAGCACAGCTTCCCATTCCCCTTTATCTCATCCATTTCCACAACAGTTGTGGCCTCCCTGTCCAAAAGGATACTCAGCATACTCTCATCTCAGGGTCACTGCATTTGCTGTTTCTCCTCCTTGAAACTCACCCCTGGCTATCAGTGCCAATTGCTTCATCATCATTTTAAATGAATCTTCTCAAACATTACCTTTCACAAACAACAATTTAAGATTTCAAACAATTCATGGCTCCAGGGTTTTCTTTTTCTCTCTTTCCTGCTTCATATTTCTCTATAGAATCTAATGATATATAATATATTTAACATTTATAGTTGAATTATTTTCTCTCTCTTTACCAGTCTGAAAGCTCAATGAATTCAAATTTTTGTATGTTTTCTATTGTATTCCTAGAGTAGGCAACACAAAAAAGGTAAAAGATACTATTTGATTAATGAATTCATGAACCCAAGAGTGACTGATTTATTGTGCAATGTAATTAATAATGTGATAAAGGCGGGGCTGTTTTGGTTGAATTTTCATAAGCAGTCTGAGGCTTCACTTCTTTCTGTAGGCCTAAGGATTTGCAGTAAAGTTAGAAGAACAACTGAGATGGTCTGCCACATACGATGCAAGAGATTATTGAAGTTACAGGGGCCTGAAGACTTAGCCAAAATTCACATAGGTTTGGATATCATTGTTTAAATGTAAAGGTACTTCTCATAAGTACAGTAAATATTCAAGATACTCTGTAACTTTTAAGTCAAATTCTAGTGATAATAAACTGGATGCATATCAGACAGCATTAATCAATTTCAAACAAAGTACATTTATCCAAACTTTTTTCTGAGCAAACATTCTGAATAATGATCTGTATAATATTTCACTAAGGTAAGATTATGGATGGAGTATTCATGTCACAAAGTCTACAGACTCTTTTCAGTGTTAAAGGGTTTAAGCCTCAATGTTCTTTATACTTTGTTCTTAACAGGGTGAATTTGGTGAAATTATAATTCTAAGCACTGTATTCCACAAACACAGGTGATTCATATCCTATTCAGCTAACAGTGTTATAGGGCAAATATTTAATTTAATTTAATGTCCAGCATTTTAACATTATGTGTTGGTGTTTAATGTGTTTACTTTTCTTTGTAAGGGCAAGAAATTCACATAATTATTGTACCTTCAGCTGAGAAGCTCCTGAGAGAATGCAATACATATTAAAGCAGCTATATAAGCCAAAGCTTATCAAGATTTAGTAACATATATTCTTTTATCAAAATTAACAAAATCTTCAACAAAACCTAGCTGGCAAGAATATAGACTAAATGATTTTTTGACCAATGTCTCTGATTTTAAATTTTTGTTAAAACTAGCTAATTGATATTTCTAAGTTAAGGAAAATGATTTGGCTTGTCACAAGGATTAGCATCCAAGTTATAAAGTGGAACATTCTGTTCAAGAATAGTTAAAATGCCCAATTGGAAAAGAATCTCCAAAGGGTACAATTCTCAATTAATTTGTCTAGACTCAGAAACTTTTCAAAAGAGTGTGTGTTGTAGGGTTATTTCATGAATTTTGCAGGGTTGAGACCACTACTGAATCCAGGATTAAATGAACACTAAATTCAGCTTGTAAAAGCAAAGTAAGGCAACGGGGATCCTGAGAACTGAGCATAGGATGGAAAGTATACACTTTAGCCTGATTGAGAATGCAGGTCTTAGATGCTTGAACCTTTTCCCCACACTCAAAGCTGAGTCATTTTCTATTCTCAGTCCCTTCCTCTTATTACCTCCAGTAGATCTGTGATATTCCCAGAAAGACTGAAATAACTGCCTAATTACTCTATCTTGGGATGACTATTCCCTTCCAAGCCAACATGTGCTATGAAGTTTAAGATGAAAAATATTGTTCTTGTGCAGATTTGCCCTGTAAATTAAAATTCATCAACATCTCTTTTCTACTTTTCTTTTTAACTTAATATCTTTTGCCAGTTCTCCAAAGGCTAGTATGTTGAGTTATAAAATAAAGCCATGATAATTTATTAATGAAGGTCTGAGAAATAATTGTACCATGATGGGTATGCCAATGAAAATGATGTCCAAAGAGAGGTAAGTCATAGACCAGAGAAATAGAAAAAAATTAAATTAGCACACTTTAGAATGTAGATCAAGAAAGAAGTTTAGCTTCCAGGATTTTCCTATTTTCTCTATCCTGCCCTTCTTATATCTTAGCTATACAGGCCTTTTCTCATCCCTATTTTCTTAATTTCTTCTGCAGCAGCCTGGCTTACTCTAAGACATTTCTAAGACAGTTAGGTTAAGACGCAGATCTACATAAAGAGAAATCAAAATACTAAAGAGAATCTCTCCTATTCATGAAAAAAAATTTTAATTGCCTCCATTCCTTTCTCGAGTCATTTATCATAGCAAGAGTACCCAATACCATATTGGTCCAGGCTGTTATATGTCCACAAAAGCAGTCTGGAACAGGTGATCATTATGTTTGACAGTACCATAGAATCGCAGGAACAGGAATCTATTTCCCAATAAGCAGGTAAAAATAACAAAACTCAGATTCATTTCCATTGGTTTTTTTTTATTGATTCTTAAGACCAATATGGTTTTCCATCCAAATTGTGCAGAATAGAGCCTTCTAACAGAAAGAGAAGGGAATAGAAATACATTGCACCTGGAAAAAATTTATTTTCATTTCATTCTTCTTATAAAAGGCTAAGTCATTGACTCAGAAGAAAAGCAACCATTATTTGCAGATATCAGTTATCAGGTTTTGTTTTTCAATTCACTATCCTCTGAACTAACTATGTTAGAAAAATATTGGTACTGTTTTATACTTAGAAAGATGTAAATAAAGTGATACAATAAATATTTTGAGTTCTTTCAAATATATTTATTTCCCCTGGATACAAGGTCAATATAAGATATTCCCAGTCTGATCACATAAGCAGGTTTTGAAGGTAAGAATTCTTTTGTGCTTTATTTCCAAAAAAAAATTAAGGCTATTTTTCATCAATATATCACCTTCATCAGTCTGTTGTTTTTCTTGACATAAGAAATGGGAAAACTAGAAACATAACCCCGAAATTCATGTTGAGATAATCTTTTCCTGATTATATATCATGATTCCAGTCTTTTTGACATGTCTCCCATCTTACAAGTCATTGAAACAAGTGCCTCGCCAAACTTTCAGATGGAATAAGTTAATATTTAGATCTTCTTCAAGAAAATTCCCAACCCTCGGAAATGATGATTTTAAGAAAGAAGCTGTGCAGCTAATTCTAAATCAATCCTTCGATTTGATCTAATCACAATTAGCTCCATCTGCCTTTCTAAAATATAGCTCATCTCTACTCTAGCCTTCAATCAATATCCAACATTTCCCCCAAAATTACCCCAGTTCTCTTCCATTTTGCTCCTGAAGTGTTGCCCAGCTACCTCTTCCTCCATGGATCCTTGTGTGCTAGAGATATGTCTAGAATGGATGATTTACATCTCTTTTCAATGCTGTTTCTAATGATGACATGTTGGTATTTTGAAATCTATTATCATGAGATTCTTTACACCTGGATAAACTAGCAATTGTCTAACACAGTAAATTAGAGATTTTTTGATTTGTTTTGTTGAAAGCTATTTCCATGGAATTCATTTCCATCCTTACTAATCAGTAACACATAGTGTTTGAGTTTGCGCTTGGTGCCAGATATACTCACACCTAAGTTCCAACTCGTCTATTTAGGTTTGTGTGACACTGAGCATTCGTTTCACCTCTCCAAGTCTGTTTTGTACAGTAAAATCACAAATCTGAAATCTCCATCTGAGGGAAATGCTGAATGTTTGATGTTTCTTAAAGAGCCTTTGGTATTTCATGTCTGTATTATGCAGTTTTGATTTTATCTTTGGTTACATGATGATGTCATTTGTGTTTTGTGCATTTATTCACCCCAATAATCTCATCTCTTGAAAAAGATCATCATAAATTCTGGCTTCGTGTGTTCGTTAGGCAATGAATCCACAACAAATGTTGTATGAGGGTGTTTTAATGTAATAGGTGGTAAGTAGAGCAAGCAGTCAAACAGTCACGAATATTTGCCTAGAGATAATTGAAATCATTTGGTGCAGGATACAGACAGTGATGACTGGTATAGAGGGCACTAGATTGGTAGTAATAATGTCTACATTTCATTTTTTGCACAAAGTACATTAAAACTTCATGAACTCTGAGATTGGAGAACTAATTTTGAATTCCACTTTGTCACTAATTGTCTACGTATTCTGTGACAAGTTATTAACTCCAGCTTCTTCATGTACTGACCACTGTGTTTACACTGGAAAGTTATTATGTGAGTCAAATGTACTAAGTGTGTGGATAGTAATGTCTGGATGAGAGGTGACTCTTCTACGCATTGACTGCATGGCTTTCATCTTCCTCAGTTTCATACACTTCTTAACTATATCTTTACAAGGAACTAGTCCTTTATAAGGAAGTCTAGTTGTTTCTCTGTTAAAAGTTTTTATTCTGAAAAAAAAATTGTACCGACAGTATCTTATTTTAGAAATGAATAGAAACCTTCTAATGTTCTTTGGAGAGCAAACATCCTTCTTCATCTCATTATTTCTAGCCCAGGTCTTTATCTCTCAGATTTGTGCACCAAGTTTATAAACCAGTGTACCTACCACTGGTTCCCTTCATTTTCCAGACTTTTGACCATCAAAAGATAGAGGGACAGACAGACATACACATGCCACTTTCTTTCTTTCTTTCTTTCTTTCTTTCTTTCTTTCTTTCTTTCCTTTCTTTCTTTTCTTTCTCCTTCTTTCTTTATCTCTACTGAAACGATTTTACCTTCCCAGTGAATGTTCCTCTTATCAGCAAGATCTCTGAAACCCTTGGCTTCCTTGCAACTGGTTTTATATGTGCCCGTCTTTGGTTTCATATCTCATTTTCTCATGAACTCTAGACTCACTCCCTGTTTCCCAAATATACAGAGGCAAGCTTTCCCAAACATGCTATTATGTATATAGTTCCCTCAACCTGAAACATACCTCCCACTAACATCCCTTTGTTTGCTTGGCTTACTCCTACTCCCATTTCAGGACCCACCTCATAGGTCAATTTGTCTCCTAAGCTTTTCCTAATTCCCCCAGGCAGTGTTAGTCACTGCTGTTTCTCTCTTTCAACAGCTCTAGCCCTTACCTCTTTGATATATTTATCTGTTTACAAGACTGATTCCTTCACTGAAACAGTGACTCCCTAGAAGAGCTCTACAAGTCTGGAGTCAGGCTATATGATTCACAGACACCTGCATCAATACATGTTGCTTAGATGAGCTTGAGGAAGGGACTCAGTTCCTTAATCCTTACTTTATTTTCACCTAAAAATGAAGCTAAAATACTAATATAATCATAATTTCATAAATATTAGGGGGCAAACCATACGTGAGACTCCTATCTCAATGCCTGTCGCGTGTTAAAAGCCCAATGAATATTATTAGAAATATTTATGATGATGATTACTACGATAGAGATAGCATGGCAGGGAAAGAGAAAAGATGAAGTAAAACAAGGTTTGATTTGTACTTTGAGCTCTGTGGACCTGTTCTCTGTGTCTGAATGTTAATGTGGGGTCAATCTTTTTTGAATGAATAACTGTGTGGTTCTACCACAAAGACAAAAAGGCACTTGTGTTGCAAGCACAAGGCCCTGAGTTCGGTTCCCCAGCATCAAATAAAACTGGTTGCGGTGGCACATGCCTGTAATCCCAGTTTTTCGGAGGCTGAGACAGGAAGATGGCAGTGAGTACAAGGCCAGTCCAGGCTCCATAGTGAGTTCAGAACCAGCCTGGGGTACAGAGCAAAACCCTGTCTCAAAAGAAGGATAAATATGACCAAAACCATTTCCCCTTTTCATATTTGAGTCAAAATTATTAAATTAACTTTTGAGATGCAGGTAGGAAAGAGAAAGTAGATGGGGAAAGAATGGTGAATGGTAAGTATTGTGTTGAGAGTGCTAGTGTAAGTCAAATTAATTTCCTTCACAGCCTTGAGTATTTTGATTTTTCTTATTCCCAGGCATTCAAAACACACACACACACACACACACACACACACACACACACACACACACAGTAAAAGTGTGCAGATTCCATGCCTTCAATGTGTCTCCACCTAAGGCACCAGCTTCAGGTCTAAGGGCAGTCAAAGCAAAACTCCTTTGATGTTCTCAGATAGCTTGCAGGCAAAACAACAACTCAGGATTGGAATGAAAGTGACCTGGAAAGAGAGTGGGTGTTCTGGTAAGGAGGGCCAGGCAAAGAGAAGAAGGGAAGGACAGACTGCACTTATTTGGGAAAGCCTAGGTTTAGAGAGGTCTGAAATACTAGGAGTGGAAGACCAATCTACCCAAATTGCATAGCGTGAAGGTATTTAGGTAAAGAAAAACCTGATATGCATGACATCAAGACTGAGATCCCAATTGCTGCAAAGACCAGTGGAAAAATTAAGCTAGGGATATGGTTTGAATGGAGTGCTGGATAAGAACATAGCAAGTGGGTGGAAGAGCTTCTGAATTTATTTTAAAAGAAAGAAATGCTTCTATTTTTAATTAAATAATGGATGCTCACCAGGCCTGAGTTCTGGCTAATTTTGAGCTTAGTTTATGGGGAAAAAAAAGCAAAACAAAACTAAGGAGAGAGAGAAAGAGAGAGAGAGAGAGAGAGAAAGAGAGCAAAACAAAACCAGAGAGAGAGAGAGAGAGAGAGAGAGAGAGAGAGAGAGAGCGAGCGAGCACAAATCCTTTTTTTCCCTTCAACCTCATAGCCTGAGGGCTAAGCTCAGAGTCCAGAGCCCAAAGGTTTGTTTTTGTTTGATTTTCCATTTGCCCAAAGGCTGGTGTCTTCCTGGCTCATAGATCTCAATCGCTTCCATTTTCCAGGCCAGAGTTGTTTGGTGGGGAAGACACACAGGACAGTAAGCTAACCTCACCCTTTTTTTGTTATCTTCCTTTCACTTCCCCCAGTACCTCAGCTCCCTGACCAACCAATCAACTGCTATAATGTATCTTCAAAGTACCAGCCTCTGATACTCTGGAAGAAGTGGTAGGATCTCAGAGTAGCCCTAACCTTCCCCTTCAAGAAAGCCCCCAGTCCATTCCATCTCCAGTCTTCAGGAGCTCTGAGGGATTTTGTTGAAGTGGCTAGGCCAGGGTTTTCCGGAGCCTTCTGGAGGTTTGGAGAATCCACAGCCCTGAGATCACTAGAGGCAGAGCCTCAGGCTGCAGAGTAATTGTGCTCCAAGTATGAGTGGTCCCTTCAGGCCATCCTGGGACTGGTTCTTCCTGGGGAAAAGCCACAGCCTGCTTTATAGGTCACAAGCCATTGACTCACCATTTTGGGGAAATGGATACAGTAACCTATGTAGATGAGCATCACAGATGTGTGTCAGAGAGCAAACACTTGCCTGTGTCTTATTCTCTTTACTGGCAGATAGCGTAAGGTTTTCCCAGTTTCGCTGTGGATGTCCCTGGTGGAGCAGTCTCCTCCCTGCCTGCAAAAACAAAACAAACAAACAAAACAACAACAACAACAAAAACCCCAGCAAAAATGTGATGCTACATAATGCTCTTTAGAAATGGAAATTGCATTTAAATTAACACCTAAATCTACTAGAAATAAATACGGGAATGAATTCTTCAGCACCCAAGAATGTGTAACTCCTAACCAGCTCCTATTCCATTTGCCCCTCTGGAAACTGGAGAAAGAAGTGTGAAACATCTGCCAGAACAGCTGAGTTGATAAAAAGTGAAAGACCTGCTCGCATCTCAGGGCTTCTTGGGACTTTTGTATTTAGGTGAGAATGTTGATCTTGGCATAATTGGTACATAGAAAATCATTGAGTTGATGTGGGAAACAAAATCATAAGAAATCCTTGGGCAGTATCTGAGAGGAAACATTTAATTCTGTCACTCAAGAAAAAAGAACAGTACAGCTTCCAAAATGTATCCACATTATACAGTCAGCCAATAAAATATAATCCTCATTCAAGCTATTAGAGTAGAGCTTCGAGTGGCAGTTGGGATTTCTTAGCTTGGTTAAAGCAAATAAAATACTGTAAAAGAAATGAAATCAAACTTGTTGAAACTTGGATTTGCAGAAATATAAGGCAGCTTGGAGAAGATGAATTCAGGTGGAAAATGACCTTTTTATTATGTTCAGGAAAGCATTAGAGTGTCAGGAGAATTGGGAGAAAGGAGATTTATTACCATAAACACAGTTGACATGTTCCATTTTGTAGAGTTTTTTGGTTGGAGGAAGGAAACCAGCATTTCAGGAGGTGATTGAAAGAGCTTTGTAATGTCTTCATTAATCCCAGGAGACCTGAATGGGAAAGGAATGTGTTACCCAGGTCGACTTAGAGTCTCCTGAGAATGTCCAAGGGCCCTATATTGAGTTTCCACCATAGACATATACAATCCTTGTCAGAATATTTGTACTAGGTGGGTCATATAAGGTATGAGATAGACTAGATCTAACTCGTGTCCACCCTTCTTACTGCCAATGGAAAGCTTTCCTCCTCTTCTTTCTCCTGCTTTCTCTTTCTGATCTGCAGATATTTATAAACATAATCAGAATTTGTAGTAAAAATTACACACACACACACACACACACACACACATTTACATTTTGAAGGCCACATTCATGTTCAATGGCTGATAGGATTTCCAATTTAAAGATGAGGAAATGAAGATAAAAGAAGGGAAGTGATTTGGACAATGCCCTTTTCACTTTGCCACAAGACATTTGACAGTGCTTGTGATTCATGAGCATGAACCAAACCCACGTGGTCTGAACATATCCTCTTTTCTTGACAGTTTTCCTGCACTTTTTTTTTTTAATTTTTAAGGTTTTAGTTACAATCCTGTACAATTTTAATAATTCTCCAGCTGTACTCATCTTTCTTATTTCGTTTTTCTCCTTCTGTCTCTGTGTCAGTCTCTCTCTTTTTCAGCCTCTATAATGTGTGTGTGTGTGTGTGTGTGTGTGTGTGTGTGTGTGTGTGTACTAGGGATCCAACCTAAGAACTTCACACTGAGCCACGTTGCTATCCCTACATCTCTACCTATCTTTATATTTCTTTGTTTTGAGACAGGGTCATAGTAAATCCCTAAATTGCCCAACTGGGGCTCAAAGTTTTGCATGTCCTTCTTCTTGTCTCTTATACCTATTTATAGCAATTAAATTTTGCTTGTGCATGCTGTGTGTGTGTGTGCTCATGTATTCTTGAGTGTATATGCTTTTCTTTCTCTGAGAATATAGTCAAGGAATGTTGGGAAATGAGCATGTGCACAGTAAATATTTTTTAAATGAATGTAAACATGAATGAAGTTTGAAAATGTCTTCTTGATGTAATTACTATTTTTTCTGGTTACTCTTTTTTTTTCGTGAGGAGAATGTATTGCTTCCTAACTTTTCATAGTTCTTGTTGTCTAGCAGTAAAATGTCGTCCGAGCTTCAATCACATTTCTCAGACCACCAAGCAACGTCTGTACTAAAACAAAGAAACTATTTGCATATCTTACGTCTTCATTACTTCCTACTTCCTCACCACCTCTCTCCCATGTGTACATAAACCTCAGGCAGCTATAGGCAGTGTCTTTTGCCTGTAACCTATCAGGAATGTATTTTTCCTGGACCAATGCCTTGTACTTAAGATCTTTCCAGACTTATTCTTCCCTCATTAAATTTTACCTCTCTTTTCCAATTCCCTCTAGTGTCTGCTTTCCACACTGTTTCATGCTTCCAAGGAAATACATTTTTAACTTGCTACATTCAAGTAGTCTCTGAATGGAAAAGCCCTATTGTACAATTCCTTCTCCAGTGCAGCATTTTTAAAATTTTTTTAAAATTTTTAATTTTTTTTTTTTAACAACTCGACAAGTGAGAAGCAGTGTGGGTGAGAATCTAGTTTCTGGACACAAGACAGATGTGCTTTCTGCCTTTTTACAAATTATATGTCTTTGGGCAAATTACTTAACCTCGCTAAGCCTCAGACCCGTTAGTAGAGAATGATGACAAAATTGTTCCCATTTCCTAAGGCCACTGTGAGGATTAAGTGAGAAAATGCAGACAAAGCATATTAAATAATTCCTCACCAGTAATAAGCACTAATAGATACTAGCTATTACTGGTAACATCCCTGATGAATGATCGTTCAAATTCTATTTCAATGCCATCAGTATTGGAGAAGGAGACTTAGATTCTTCAGTCAATCAGGTCTTTTAGAAGACTTATTGTCCAACTTCTATAAGGTTATTTGTAATCAGCTTAAATCTATTTTTTGTAAGTTCTACCCATTGTTCCTTGTGTGTAGGGCAATGCAACACACACACACACACAGACACACACACACCCCTTTTTAAAAATGGTCTATATTCATATTTCTAAACACTATTAATGTTCATCACCATGTCCACTTTAACATAAGGTTTACAAGTTCTTTTAATTGGGACTCCCCATCCTGTCACTAAACTGACTGTTCTCCTTTTGATAAAGTCTGGCTTCCCTATGTGGCTCTGATAGAGTAGCACTAGAATAAGTTGCAACAGACATTATTATCTAAAGATTTGCTCTTATTATCTGAACATTCTACTTCTAATAGAATCTGGGCTCTCATTAAATTTCTTAGCAACACTATCCCAAAGCTGGTGGTATGTCGGGCTTGCCAACCACAAGTTAGAACACCACGTGTTTTCCACATGAAGCACTGAGCAGCCAGATTCAGCTTGTTTTGCACGTGAGTAAATAAGAATGTGTTGCACAGCAGAGTTGAACAGTTATTTTTGCTAACACTCACTAAGGCAGCTTCTGGAGTATTGTCTTTAGCCTATTTTTTCCAAAATTTCTCCTTCTACGAATAGATATGAATTAAGATACTCACACAAAATACAAATGCCTATGCATACAGCTGAGATCACTTGTTATTCTCATCTACAAGTTGTATCTCTATCCTTTGTTCTTTTGTGAGAAAAAAGTATATTCTAAATAGAGTGGGCGAGCCAAGGATTAAATGCAAAACTCAATAGTGTAAAGCTTTTAGATAAGCCTAACAGAGTATCTTCATGACAATAGGAAAACAAATAAATTCCACAATGTCAGAAAAGAAAGAAAATCCAAATAATGAATCAGAGAAATTTGACTTCATTAAAATAAAAGCATCACCAAGACACCATAAGGGAATGAAAGTTTTATACTATTATTTACAACATCTATCACAGGAAAAGGTGAGTGTATTTCCCTGGATTATAAAGAAGTCTTGCAAATTATTAAGGAACAGATAAGCAAAGAGAGAAATTAACAAAAGTCATAAATAGGAACTTCACAGAAGGACTTTGAAGGGAAATCGCATGAGAAAGAAAAAAATACTTAAAACTCAACAAAATAGTATTGTATACTCACTAGAGTTGTAAAATTTAAAATGAATACTACTAGTAAATGTGAAGGAAGACTTGCAGTAATGAGAACTTTCATACTCTGTTCGTGGGAGAGCCCACTGATACATGTTATAATATATTTTGGCATCACCTATTCAGATTAAATATGCACGTACTTTCCCACTGCTGACACAAATATTTGATTCTTGTAAGTTAAAGAAAGGAAATTTTATTGTGACTCATATTGTGATGAGTCAGCCCATGGTCATCTGCCTTCAAGACAAGTACCAAGATGGAAGGGATTGGCAAAAGAAGAAGAAGAAGAAGAAGAAGAAGAAGAAGAAGAAGAAGAAGAAGAAGAAGAAGAAGAAGGAGGAGGAGGAGGAGGAGGAGGAGGAGGAGGAGGAGGAGGAGAAGAAGAAGAAAGAAAGAAAGCAAGCAAGCAAGCAATCAAGCAAGCTGCTGATGTTACAATGGTCAGGAAGCAGAGAGTGAAAGCAAGATCCAGGAACAGACACGAATATACTCTTCAATATCATGCTCCCAGTGGTCTATTTCCAACTTCCCCTCTCCTAATGACACAGCTACTGAATATATCAGTAGGAGAATCCATGATTGAGTGTAGCACTCCCATGATCCAGTCATCTTCCAGACACATGAGACTTAGGGGTCATTTGGGATATAAACCTAAGCTTTCCGTCCCTGGTCCAAAAGGACACACACCCATTGTATTATGCAAAGTGTATTTAGTTGATATGTAAGAGTTAGCAAATCTCAATGGTTTTAGCAGTACTGAAAAGTTCGAGTTCGGGCTATCCTGAGATGCAAGGCAAACTCTTATCTGGGACCCCTTGTATAAATCAAAAAGAAAGCCAAATACTTAATACATGTTATGGCACAGTTCAAACATTCTCACTCCTAAAAGGAGAAATGGGCTGCTCATGATGGTGCAGGTCTGTAATTCCATCAATCTGAGAGGCTGTGGCAAGAGGATCTCATGTTCAAGGCCACTCATGGCAAATTTCAACTTAGTGAGACTCAGTCAAAAAATTTGAAAAGAAAAGAAGTGGGCTGGGATGTTGCTCCGTGTAATGAAAGTGGATGCGTTCCCTTTTACCTTCTTCATCCTCCACCTCCTTTGCAAACAAACAAACAAACAACGACAACAAAAGTAGGATAGAAAGGAATGGGATAAAAGCAAGAATAAATCCAAATCCCAGCAGGACAGACATTAAGTCCTGTGGCTGTGTCCAGTATGGGGGACAAATTATGGAGTGACGTGATGGCCACAGGGCTTGGGGATCCTTGCGCCTGATCGCAGTCCGTAGCAGTTTCCTTTGAGTGGCTGTGCTCACTGCTTGCAGCAGATGATCCTGCTTCTGGCATCTCCAAATCCTGGGGGTCTCTTGTATGTTACAGCTTCAGTCTCACAGCTTCAGGAACTGTCCTTCTGCCCATACTCGCTGGCCTCGCAGGTCTTCTGAAATCTGGGTAGAAGGCTCAATGATCTTTTAATCCTTGCATGCCATATGCCTATAAGCCCAGTACCACCTGGGTGACACCAAGATCTACCACCAGCTTGAGCGGTACCTGGCTTCCCTTGGTCATGCGGCAGAGGCCTGGTAGGGTCTGGCAGATAAGTGTGGTGAAATAGAAGTGGTAGACAAAGTCCTTATGTGGCTTTGCTTGAGCAAAAGGCTCAGGTGCTTTATTCTTGGATAAAAATCTTTGCAGTTTTACACTCTTGAGCCTGAAAAGGGGGGAGGGCCTTGCTTGTTCCTGAGATGTCTTCAAGCTATATTTTCCCGTGCCCTGATGCAAAGTACATGGCTTCTTTGCAATCCCAATCTCTACAGCAACCATGTTGTCCTTTGCCCCAACATTCGCGGTTTTCTTTCGGAAGAAACTTCAAACTTATGACGTCTGCCTTTTGCTCCTGATTCTCACCATAGATGAGACAAGAAGCTACCAGCTGTACCCATGCTGTAGCCTAAAAGATGGGCAGCTTAGAATAGGTTTCTGATCTTAATTTGCCCACTGCCCTTAATCTTAGTCTCCTGCAAAGTCTCAGAAGATAGGCAAAGTAAAGACAAAATTTCTTCCAGATTGTACCATACACAGACTGTAGTCCCACTGTCAGTGGAGCCCCTTTTCCCAGGTGGAAGTCCCCATAGCGTAGCCTTTGTTGTCGGCATTACTGGCTGCATACATACCGGAAAGAGAAAGCATTGTATTCTTTTTCACGTAAACTCCATTAGGAAGAACACAACAACATAACCACGGAGAGGTTAAAGAAGACTGTGAAATGTCTTCCTCAATACTTATTTTTACAGAATGAGAGAAGTTTGAATAATACTGAGAAATCTCCACTGTACCCTGCAACATAGCAATTGTACTGCTAGTTATGTCACCTAGAAATTTGTTTCTGGAAATGGACCAGGATATTTATGAGACCACTGTACAGAAATGTACAAGGATAGTTATAAGACCATTATTTGTGTAACAGTAAAACTAACAAAAAATCTGGAAATAATTTAGTGGTCCAGCAATGAATAATTGAGTACATGAATTGGATATAAATGGAGTACTATATAACTAAGAAAGATCATTAATGCTATACATTGACATAGATAAATGTCACACATACTCTCAAGAAAAGTAACAGATATATCCAAAATTGTTCCATTTGCATTAGTTTAAAGAAGCCACCTTTTAAAATACAATGTGTAGGGGATACCTACAAGAAAGGTAAACTGAGGTAAAATAGGTGAATAAAATCATGAAGGTTAGGATCATGAGAAATAATTCTTTGGGTCAGAAAGAGGGGTACCATTGGGCAAGGCCGTCAACAGCACTAGCCTTGTTCTACTGTAGCCATTGGTGAGTACGTGGGGGTGGAGCATGAGGGGGAAGGAAGCACAAATGATGGCAGTCAACCGTGAATGGGCTTCAGTTTCACAGGCTGAGTGGTACTATGTAACAAATGAATACTAATGATCATATTTTTGTATGCACATATATGCTCATTTTCTACATGTATCTTGAGCAATGCAATTTTTTTCTAAAATGTGAACAAAAATAGTTGTAAAAATCTGTACAGTTAGTAAACAAGTAACTAATTACTTGTGACTCCTAGTTCACACTACATGTATTGAAAACAATATAATCCCTGCTTTTCCTAGAGAAGTTCCAATCATTCTAGGACAAGACTTCAGCCAATACATTTTGGAAATGTTGAAACATGATCACTCCTTCTGTCACACAGAGCAGTCTTCTTCCTTGTGTTGGCTCCTGAATAGTGTGCTCACTACCTATACGTAAATCATACAGGATGATCAACTCTCTTTAAAAATAGAACCACATTTCTGTTTTTAAAAAGTAGCAAGCTGCAATGGACTAAGTATTTGTGTCTCCCTGGATTTCACATATTGAAATCTTAATTCTAATAGCGTTACATTTGAAGGGAAGGTCGCTGGAAGGTGAGTGGGTCATCAGGATGGACCATGCAGGAGACAAATTAGCATCTGTGTGACAGAGACCTAGACAAGCTCTCCTGTTCCTCTGCTCTTTGAGTGATGGGAAGACGATTTGCATCTGCAAAGAGGTGTTGCCAAAATGTCCTCATGCTAGCCCTCTGACTTCAAAATCTCATCTCCAGATTTATGAAAAATAAATCTCTGTTGTTTTTAAGGCATCCAGTTGATAGTACTCTGTAACAGCGACATAAACTATGACAGGGTGTGTCAGTATTTCTATCAAGTCTTTCAGCATAGTTCAGTGATAAGAACAGAGTTGTGGAATCAACATAGCAGGGTTAACATCCTGGCTCTACTCTGTCATTGTCATCATTATCCTTTACATCAGTGAAGCTTCATTTCTTTATCTATAAAACAGGAATTTTTAAAAGGATCTGCTTTATAAGGTTATGGTGAGAGCTAAAAAGTAACAATAATTCTATACATGCCTGATTTTATAGTAGGTGCTTAAAAATGTTAAATATACAATAATGGAGACATTTTTTTAGCTAGTAACTGGTTAGTGCTAAGATATGTAGAAATGGCACACATCAATTATCTAAATATAGTCTTTTTAAAGTTGTGACATACGTGCAAAAGCTAGTTCTAACATGTGGTAGCCCTGGCATGCAATGGGCACTCAGTAAATCTTAGCTTCTTGTTACTTTAAGGTATTTGAAAACTTTGTCTTTTTTCTGTTAATATACTATTATCTGTAAGTCTAGTAATTACAGCCAGAGGTTATAATTAGAAGGGAGAATATCATATCAGAGAAAAATGAATGTTTTTGCAGTGCTGAGAATCTTTCTCCTGAAAATTATGCTATGACTAGAGTTTGGAATATCTAGTGGTCAATAATGTGAAATAAAAGAGCATAAAATTAAGAGGAGTAGGTAATGAGGTACATACCAAGGAGATGTGCTTGTGTCTCAGATGCTATTTGGGATAGATCTCACATGAATTTCTACTTAACTCTAAACAACTAAGCTAGGGTGATTTTCAATAGCTGAATTATAGAAATGCTAAATAATGTGATTTTACCTAATTCTTAATGATTTAGGTATCAAATCATTCCCTTAAGTTATTCAAATTTATGAACAATTAATAGACAAAAATTCTAGTTAATTCACTCACACATTACATATAGCTGTCATGTCAATTAGTTGTTATTTTGGCCTGACTAGCATATTCTTCCTCTGCAGAAAATCGTTTACTTAACTGGACCATTTGAGATGATCTATATTACATTGCTATGACAATCCTAATTTTAAGAGTCACAAAACAAAAAGAGGCTATTTCTTGCTTTAACTCTTCTTGGCAGCATAGTCTCTGTGGAACAGGAAAGTAGCTTGACACAGATCTGAGGTCACATGGTTCCAGGGCAGATCTAGAATGCATGGAATCAGATGCTTGCAAAATTTGGATTCTTTTAAAAATACAATATAAAGTTACAAGTAAAGTATCAGATGGAGAGCTTTTAGATGGATACGTTTTAATAGCATCATAATAAATTGTCACATGAGCTAAATATTGCTAGGTCAGGGAAAAGATATCTGGCAAATCACACATGAACTTACTATTCTTGTTTCAGTCTGGAACTACAAAGTGATTTGAGATACATGATTCTACAAAGTCTCTCCAAGGAGAGTGAAGACTAGTTCTTAAGTAGCAGTAATTGTGGAGTAGAAGAAGGAGACCTTATTTTAGTACACAGTACTATACTCTTTTATGTTTTGCTGGATTCACTTGTTTAAAAGTTCACTGCTTACTTCTCCAAGTTATTATTCTTATATTTCTTTCCCACGTGTAGCACAAAGATGAGTATAGAAAATGCATATTAGTTGGTTACTATTTTTGAAACACTCCCCCACCCCTGAAATTGCTTAGTTTTGGCATTTGTCTGTTGATAAAATCCAGATAACATTTGAAAGAAAAAATTATCCTCTTTATTTGCAGTCAATCTGGAAATATAAGTGTTCTTGAATTAACAATGGGGTATATCATAATAAATCCATTTCAAGTTGAAAATAATGTAACTTGAAAATACATTTGATATACTGAAACGACTGAACATCACAGCTTAGCAACATAATACACTGTGGATCACCATTTGTTTACTCATGTAAAAGCCGGGACAACTGAAAAGTATAGACTTCTTCTGCTGCCCAGCATTTTAAAAGTCTTGGTATTGCCAGCCTGGAAAAGATTAGTATTCAATTTTCGAAGTATGGTTTTACTGAATGTTTGTGACTTTTGTCAAGAAATCACAAGTTGAAACATTGTAAGCTGGAAAAATTTCATATGTCAAAAATAATGTGCTCATATTCATGAATATGTTCATGTTTATCTCTCAAGGCAATTATAATAGACCATTTATTTTCTCTAATGTAATTTCTCTGACTTGGCTCTCAACCATCTACTCTAACAAAAAGAGAGCTGTGGCTTGCATAATATTTAAAATAATGACAGTAGTGTTCTTAAATGTATTGAGTTTCTACTAATGTACTAAGAAATGATTTAAACTAATGCAACTTAGCTATATTTCACAGCATTCAAAAAAAGAAAATTTATTTTTCTCTATTGTTTGAATTGTACTGAACTCCAAATGCTCATTGTAATGAAAGGCAGTTTTGGCATAAATAGTATTTCAAAAATATCATGATCTCCTGAATATGCCTTATGCTAGGAATTGTGCTACTGAGTATATTTAATTTCTTGACGACCCACAGTAACACCATGAAGAAGATCTAATTTTCCCTAATTTTTTTTGAGGAAGCAGGTGAAACCTGCAAGACTGAGGAATTATGGGACACATAGAAAATAAGTGATGCAGTAGGCCATCCTCACTTAGAACATCAGCTTATGACCCCAGTAACTACATTGTCCTTGTCCTCTTCAACCCTAAACAGCTGGGTGAGCAATGAGAGAGGGGAGCCCAGTACTGTGAGAAAGTCGCTCATCTGCAGATCATCTATGCGAGGAGGCTGATTTTATGTTTAAAGGAAAAGAAAAAGAAGCAAGGGAAAATGGAACAAGAAACTTCATGTTCAAATAAAGACCAATCAAATATAGTTAATGGTGAAATATTCAGAACTCCATTTTAATTGAAATTAAAATTGTATTTAAATTCATTTGAACTTTCTAACCTACGACAACAGAAAACTGCTGTGATAACATGAGAGAAAATACAGTAACTGGATTTTTGAGATATTTCTTACTATAAGTGTTAGAGACAGGGAAATTAGAACAAAATCTGTAGGATTTATTATGACTTGCTCATGAATAGAGAACTAAATATAGACTATATAAAATTTGCTTTAACAATGTATGAGTTAGTGTTATTAAAGATTATTTTTTCTGTATTTTTATGTTAATGTGAAAAAGCATTCAGAAAGAGGGAATGTAGAAAAAAATTCAAAAGCATAGATATATTTTATAAAATGATTGTATTTCCTATTATCTATAACTTCAGATTCTGGGTAATAAAGACCACAGATCATTCAACTATTTTCGTTCTGGAACCTTGTAATGTTATAAGCTCACTTATATGTATTCTCAGTACGTTTGACATACAACTGTGAACACACACAGAAGTAGTGTCAGAATGCACTGTTCATGTTTCAGTGTGGTCTTCTTTCACTTCCGTCCATAGTTGTATCTTAGTTTAAACTCTTAGACTGTGAGTATCTGTGGCACTCCTTTGTGTACAGTTGCTTTTCACTTGAACGCCCTAAACTAGGTTACAATACTTCAAGTCACAGAAAGCTAATTGATATAATACAAGTATAGACTTTTATAAAAGAAATACTTCTCATTGAGCCTCACAATTAATTTTTTCTTAATGAAGTAGCAAAAATGTAACTTATTCAGGAAAACAAAAAGCTTCTTCAGAATATGTGTTATTATTATGCACTTAGTGTAGTAAAGAGAATTGAAAAATACTTTAAGAATATTTAAAGCAGAAAACTGTTAAACTATGTTAATACTTGTTTGGCAATTTTTGCTTTTTATGAAGGAAATCAAAAAGCTTATGGCTGAAACAATTTCAGAAAAATGATTATTAAAAGAGGGGTTGTTACAAGCAAAGAATAAGCAGGCTAAGGATCGTCTTAGAGAAATACCAAAAGTTAGCAAAAGCATTGAATTGTTTGCAGAAAACACTAGGACTTTACCATATCCTCATACTGTGCAAAGTGTGTGAAATATCTTTCTAGGGACCTCCTTCTGCATTGGTAATTTTGTTCAGTATTCCATAAAGCACAAATCCTTTTAATATCCATTTATTAAAAAAGTGAAACAAACCAAACACAAATGTCAAAAAAACTTATTTATGTCAATTTTGAGGTTTGATAGCTTTATGACTACCTGCACATCATGAAATTAAGTCACTAGTTTATTTCTGAAAATCCATTTTCTAAGAGGCTCAACAGATATTTAGCAGTCATTTAAATGGAAATGCATATTAAAATAGTTCAAGTTACTAATATGAAATACAATTTGTTCAAAGATGGAAAAGACATGATAGAGTGCCAATCTCAGTGTGTTCCTTTGAAAATAAGATTTTAAAGGTGTATAAGATGGCAAAAAGTCTTGTTATTTGCCAGACATTTCTCTAAATGGGATTCCTGCCATTTCATCTCCCAGGCAACATTGTGGGGCAGACATATCATAGTCTTCGTTTTAAAGGTAGTGGGAATTAGGTCCCTAGAAGGACAGTTCACACACTTCATAGAGTATGTGAACATAATAAAGTTCTAGTGTTTTCTGCAAACAACTCGATGATTTTGTTAACTTTTGTTATTTCTCTAAGAAGATCCTTAGCCTGCTTGTTCTTTGTCTGTAAATTTATTATTATTTTTCGAAATTCATTGATATCATCCAGTGTCCAGTATTCCTTCATGAATGCTCACAGGGAGAACACGTGGTTGAATCTACCAATGGCACCTACCTGCCACAGCTTCTGTCTTGGCAATCAAATGCCTCACTGACGGGGACTGACATCTTCTTCATCCTTTGTGTTAGGTGGGGCTCCCTGTCAAACATAATTTGTTACATGCCATAGTCATGGAGAAATTTACTTGCAGGGCAGAAGGAGGGAATAAAAAGGGAAGTAAGGCAGAGGAGAAAGAAAAGGAAATCAAGAGTGTAGTTCTGAGCTGGTCACAGCTTCACAAGGCAACAAATTTAGTTATTGGGTGTTTTAGTCACTTTCTTGACGGTGAGACATAATACCTGGCATCTGCAACTTAAAGGAGAGGTTTATGTTAGGGCACAATTCAGAGGTGTCAATTCGCTGTCACCTGCCTGCGGTGGAAGGGCATTGGGGGGAGCCTAGGAGGGCTGAGGTGTAGGAAGGATGTGTACTGCATGGAGAAAGAAGAGGAGTGGGGCTGGCAAAGGGTGACCTGGCCCTTCAGCCATGCCCCACCCTCCCAGCGCATAGCACCATCAATCCCTTAATATGCTTGGTACTATTAACACTCATGATCCAATCATTTTCCAAGTCCATGAAGCTTTTAGGGGACTTTCCACATACAAACTATAACACTGAGCTACACAACAGGTCTTCTAGTTACTTTAGGAAGAAGGGTTAATAGCCAGTCTCTTCAGTTTCCTGTCTTTCACTAATTAAAATATTTGAGTGTTGTCCCATCGGCACTTCTAGATTACTTCCTCTCACCCACGGGTAGCCCTTCATATAGTCCTCTAAGTGAAGAAATTACAGAGAAATCCTCATTAAACATTTTGGTTTTTTTTGTGCATTGTAGACTTTTTGCATTAAATTAAATAACTGAATAAAGTTAGCATTTTTAAAAATCATGTTTTAAAATATTCACTACTAGTATTTTGCAATCTTTAAATTTTTAGACTCTTCCCCAAGCAATAGCTCAGTTGCCTCATCCTACTATCATCAAGCTCTCATGTAAGCCTAAATTCTCACATAGCTGATATGGTCAATGTGAATGATTTGCATGTCATCAGATGCAGGACCTCAAATATGCCAGTAAGTCTTTTAGCAAACAGGTATAAAAATGACGGACTGAAGCCTTTATATAAAAAAATGCAATGTCTATCATGCTACCATTCAATTTTTTCCTGGAAAATTGTTATCGGCATATATCTAGTCTATTTTCCTTATGTACTTACACTGTATATATATATATATATATATATATATATATATATATATATATATATGTGTGTGTGTGTGTGTGTGTGTGTGTGTGTGTGTGTGTGTGTGTGTGTGTGTGTGTTTATATATTTTTATGCATGGATGTTTATGTATTAAATATTTCCTACAATTATAAGAAAACTGATGGATCATGATCAATTACTTGCTTTCATTTAAAATTATAGAATATAAAAAACATAATCTGTAAGCATACTTTACTTCAAAACCATAACAAAGCCATCTTTAAATTCAAAAAAGAATTGTTAACAGAAACTTCATATTTAAGTATAGGTTCATTTTAGTTACTATTTTGTTGCTGTGACTCAATATCTGCCACCTACAAATTTAGGAGAGGAAAGGTTCATTGTGGCTCACAGCTTCAATGGTCATAATCCATTCAGGGCAGCTGGCAACAGTAGTAGTAATACAAGGCAGCGGCAGAGGTGTAGGCAGCTCCTCAAGATACTACAAAGAGGATGTCAATTCTCATAAGTCACATCTCCTTCCAGAGGAAGGTAGGAATATATATATATATTTCCAGGTCCCTTCCCAGGGATTCACCTCTATGGGTCCAGCTTCAGTGTTCTGCCTCTTTCAGGTGTGAGAGTCGTGGTAAGTCCCTACTACACGCCTGCAATCCAATCTACATGCCTGTAAACCATCCCTCCAGACCAGGCTCCAATCTGCTAACAACATATGCTTCGATAGGTAATCCATAACATCTGAATACATTAGACTTTTGGATGACATTTCAGATACAAACCACAATAGCTTCTATTCTAGTATCTTTAATAATACTCTTCTAAATTTTTCTTTATATGTGTTATATGATTTTTATTAAAATGTGTATTATTCTTAGTTTGTGTCCTAGCTCTTTCCTCCTATTACAACAAAAAATCCTTTAGATTAGCTAATTTACAAGCATAATACATTTGTTGCTAATGGTTATAAAGTCTGGCAAGCCCAGTATGAATGCATTGATATATTCAGTGTCTGAAGAGGGCCTGACCCTGGTCCGAGAATACACACAACGTGTCCTCACATAACAATGAACAATAGATGAATGTTGTGAGGAGCTTCTTTTATTAGGATTTTATTTCCATTCATGAGGGTGGAACCTTCATGGCTTAGCTACCTTTTAAATTCTTAACAGTATCACCATGGTGATTAAGATTCAACAGGAATTTGTGGAGATACTTTCAGATTATAGAAATTTGGATTTTTTTATTGCTCACCTTTTCTTCTTGTTTTTAACTGTACCTGTTACACAATGGAGAAAATGATTTTGAGCCGAAGTGCAACACAGATATAAGGAAAATAAATGTATGTATTATTTCAGGCTTTTCAACGACAGTCAATGGCACAGTAGCCTCGAGTCCAGAGAGGAGTGATGGTCCTCAGTTGCCCTACCAACAGGCAAGATTGACATACTGAGTGAAACCTCACTTCCAAATGCACCACTGCAATTTTATGAGAAAATGACTTGAAGCAGAAGTTGATTCATTACTGTAACGCATCGTTATTTCAAACTAAGGCACAACTGTTGTTAAGTTGGTATTGAAGACACGGTACACTACATAATGAGCAGATGCAGATTTGAATGAGTGACTGAAAACATATGGTAAACAGAAGCCCTGAAAGGGAAACTGGATATCACTGAGAATTTTAAGTGGGATGGAAAAAATACCTAAAAAAGAAGTATTAGATTCTTATAACAAAATATATAAATAAGATATTGCAGTGAAATAAATTAATACCTGTAATAGCAAGCCAGTTCCCCCTTTGCTAATTGAAGCCTCTGGCTCCTATGTGTTTGATGATGAGTAAATGAGGCTGTAATATTGTGATTACATGTTTTTTGGTAAACTCTATTTTTAAGATCATAAAGTAATAGTTAAGAAAGAGGGAAAGAGGACTGTAAAAGGATTCATCTCACACTGGCCTCCTGATAGAGAAAAATACAGAGGCATTAAAATGGAAGATTAAATCTACATCTTTAGAATCTGACAAATCAAATTAGGAAACAGATTACGACCTGTGGCAAAAAATGAGACTATTTGCTCTGTTACAGATAACAACTTGAGGAAACGTGCAGGAGATGTTGTTGACAGACTGTATCTCTTGGTTGTGTTTCAGCCTTCCTAATTTTCTTTTGATGAGCTATTTTGTGTTATAAATTACTATTTATTCTAATAAGACAATGCATGGCTTCTACTCATATATTTTCTTGTGTGATTAAAATTCTTTGTACATTGGTGATAATCAACTCTGATTAATCAGGATAAATTAGGGAAGATAAATCTGTTCACATATATCATCCCTTTTTCAAATTCATATTTACAGGGATCAAAGCACAAAATAAGCCTTTAAATAATCTGTAATACACTTACTCTTTTGAAAACAAGACCCTGTTGAATTATTAAATACAACTTTTCTCATTTTTTTCTGCAGAAATATATCTACATTCTATATACTGGTTTAGGTATTTATTACAGACAGCACCATTCAGTAAACTTCCAGTTATTGAGGATTTTGGAGTTGCTCAATACGTCTGAGTCTAGTGTATTTTGAAACAAGGGCATATACAATACTCATAGTGTAGTAAATATTGATGAATATAAACTTAACAGTCCTTCACTAACAGGAGATTTACATTGGTTGCAATATTGTGACTGACTTTATTGTGATTGAGTATTTCATGATTGGCAGAATTTTTAGTCCTTTAAGAGGTTTAGAAAATTATATTAATTCTTTATGATTACTTACTTCCCTCTTTCATTTTAAAACTGCTTAAGAGAAACAGTTTTTCTTTCATTGTCACCATTTATTTGAAACTTCATTATATTATCGTTTATAGTAAGAGACTTAAAAATAGCATATCACGTCACTGATGAGGTCGTGTCCCTGATGTGCACACTATAATATGGCTCACGGAGAACATTAGTGACCGTTCTGTACATGAAATACCACCGCTGCTTCTCAGCAACGGCAAGGATTCTGAAAAACCTTTCTTAGATAGAAGAAAAAAAAAAAACCTTCACAATTATTTCCATTTAATTCCCAGTTGTCTTACCATGGCTTCAAAAACTTCTTTTTAAAAGATCAATTTTTGAGAATCCATTAACACAAAACCATTAAGCAATTTATAGAAAAGAAATTAATGGGCTATCCCTGAGGAGTAATCTCAGAAGTAGCTTTGTGGTTTTTCAGAACTAATAGCATGAGAAATACTAACTTGAGCATTATTTTGAAATCTGTTTTCTAGTTTCTAAACTTTAAAAGTGGAAAAGTAATCACTCATTGAATATAAAATACCACTTCACTCTGGCTGAAGTGGGTGTAGAAGCGCAAACCCGTGTCACGTGGCTCAGCGAGGCATCAGAAAGACACCGGGTATTGGCAGGACTTGTGGAGCTAAGCAAGTGGCTGTTGCTAAGAGGCAGAACATGCCCCAAGTATTACAGAGAACAGGAAAAGCGTATTGATCACCAGCTCCATGTGGACCAGAAGATGATTTTGACATAGACACTTCAAATTATTATAAAACACCCCTACTTTGTTAAAATAAACTTTTGAAATTCCATGAGAAAATCTTTTTCTCATGGTGAAGAGACTACATTGAGTCTCGCGGTTTATTCAAAAAAGCTGAAAAAGACTGACCTTCCTCACTCAAACACAGCATCCTCAACTGTTTCCTTAAATCATCTGTTTATTCTACAGGACTCATCTCACTATAGGCAAGTCATGGTGTCATGTTGAACAGATATCTCTAAGGGAGGCCCTTGGGCCGGCCACTCTATTAGCTCTGAACTACAGAGGTGGGAAAAAGTAACTACCTAAAAGAAAAGATGGAGGAGCAATTAGAAGCTGGCTCCTTCAAAGATGCATAAAATCTCCAACAGCAAACCACTTTTTCCCTAAAGAACGATAGATTTGTATATATCGAGATGTTATTCCCTACCAGATTTTGCTATGGTGAACAACTGTAGTTTGTCAACTGGAAAATAGAAAGGACTCTCATCTACTTTATATTCTTCACTGTAAAAAGCCAAGAGAATGCATCTCTGAGTGAGGGTAGAAATAGTGCAAGAAAGGGGTGAGAGTATATCTCAGTGGTTAGAGTGCTTGCTTAGCATGTACAAGGCCCTGAGTTTGATTCCCCAGAGCCATATAACATGAGTGTGATGATGCACACCTATTATCTCAGAGCTCAGGAGGCAGAGGCAAGTGGATTGCTTTGTGATAGAGGCCAGCCTGAGCTACCTAGTGTGTTTAGAGCCAGCCTGGACTGCAGAGTAAGAACCTGTCTCAAAAAAACAAAACAAAACAAAACAAAACAAAACAAAAACAGTTTAAGAAATTTGAAAGGCAATATTGGAATCCTGGCCAATTAGTAACCTCGGGGTAGTAAATCAGAGTACATCAATTTTAGTTAATATTTTCTCTACTACCTATAGCATAGTGCAAGTATATTGTGTTCCAGAAACTTATGAACATACTATAAGAGTTGACATAAAATAACACATTAGAGTCTTTAAAAAAGCAGTGACTGTATTAATTTCCATGCCCAAATAATAGACTGAATTATATGCCTAAATTTCAATTTTGGATTTTCACAACAGACATTCAAGTGGTGTCATTTATGGTCATGTCTCTCAGAAATAAGCTTCTCATCTTTTTTAAATTTAGACATAGGTCTGTATTGATACTTTATTCTAATTTCCTTCTTGCCAAATCTAAAAGCATTTTCTTTTCTCTGGCTTTTTTTTTTTTTTTTTTTTTTTTTTTTTTTTTTTTTTTTTTTTTTTTTTTTTTTTTTTTTTTTTTTTTTTTTTTTTTTTTTTTTTTTTTGTCGCTGGCTTTTTTGAGGTGTCGTTAGACCTTTGCTTCTTATGGAGACTTTGCTGTCTTTAACTTCAGTATCACTGATAATTTCTTGCTTTGTGTCTATAGCGTGTTTGAACTAATTCTATAATCTTTTCATGGTACTTTATTGCTTATTCTGTAATTGGGGGCATTAACAAAGGCCTAAAGCTCTGGGCCATTTGTTTTCTTCTTTATTTCTACCCAGTTTTGAGAAAGTTTTTTGTTTTCTTTTTCCTTCTTTTAACCCTCACCCCCACATCCTGCCCTGTTAAATCTGAAATTTGCTGTTGTATTGTAGTCAATGGGAGAGCAATCTTTCTTTAGAAGGATACCCTTAATGGGTTTCTCCATAGCCCTTCGTTCTTACTCTATTCATCAGTTGCAGTTGAATTACTCTGGTGTAAGTATGCTTAAAGCTAACATTATCAACACTACTGTCATGATCATATTTTTCAATTTTATCATTGTCAACTGCCTCCAGGTAGACTCCCACTTAGTTCTTGAAAGCTCTTTTATTCTCCTTCAATATGTAGTCATGTTTCAAAATAATCAAACAAGAAACTCATTGGGTTAATCCCCCCAAAGGTATTTGAGCTCACTCTGCTATCACCTTTGTCTAAAACTTAACTGTTTACCAGAATACTGACTGCTGTAGTTCCCTGCTTCTTCCTGCCTTTAATGTCTTTCTTTCTCCAACCCCCTAGAAAATACTATAAGATCTCTTTGCCTCCCTTTATATAATTCATATAAACCCAATGTGGAAACTGACCATCTTAAAATACTAAATAAATTATGCTATTTCTAATTGTTACAACAGTAATTTCTCTTCGAATCTGCTAGCTCAGTGGGCCATTAGGATTGTAAACCATTAGATGTCAGACAATGATTTGCCTCTACAACTTGGCCACACTATTGCTTCTGTCAAATTGTATCATTGTTTTAAAATCCAGCAATAGTATTAACTTTCTGATGGTATTTTCTTCAAGTTTACTTACAGAATCTTCTGTTTTTTTCCAATATCAAATTTAGTATTGTCTTCCCTTCTTTCCTTCTATTTTCATCCTCCAGTATTATTTTATTATTTCCTACATTAAATAAGTTCATTCTTCAAATTTTCTCAGTAATACTTCTACTGTACAGTGATACTTCTTACTGTACAGTAAAACTAAAGCTGAGAAATATAATTTTTCCTAATTACAACATATGGAACAGATGAAGGATTCAAACTATTGACTTTAAGTGTATGAATTTTCTACAGTTTAAGTATGATTAATGCTCGATCAAGAGAGTGCACCACAATATGAATGCAACAAAGCAGTGACTGTTTAAAGGCTTTTAAGTTAAGCTTTCAAATCAACGACAACTAATTCAAAATTCAGACTCATGACTTGTACTAAAGTGTGGATCCTAATGCTATTGCAAGTGTAAACGTTACCATTGCTGGTGCTTCTTGGGAACTTTATCATCAGTTAAATTGTGCATATATGTTTTTAATTAATCACCAGACAATTTTCACTCGATAGGAGATTCCTTTTCAAATTACAGATGAAAACAGTGGTTCAGCGAAGCTAAATGATGCCAGTGGGCCTACAATAAGAGCCAGAGCCAAGGATTATAGGAAGTTACATTTGCTTATTATTATGTACTTCACTATGTAGTGTACAATAACTACTCCAGTGAACTATGTACAGTCTTTCAAGTTTTCCCAGAGACTTGAAAGAACTGACGGCCAAAACTTATTTGTAAATAGGGAGGGTACCCACTTTCTCGCTTGGACTAGGGTGGCTGCATCTCAGGCTCCCAGATCACCCTGTCCCTGATGGCGGGCGCTTAGTGGTACTGTGGGTCTCTTTTCCCCCAGATATTGAGGCTCTTAGTGTTCAGCAAAGCTTTGAGTCCAAGGTGAGTCAGAAATCACAGTAACATATGTACATCTAAATTTAGAGTGAGAACATTTTGGGAAAATAGAGGAAGGGGATGAAATAATATACTATGTATATGTATATTCGCCTTTCTCCTATTTGTTACAGTCAAATTATAAACATAATCTGTATTTGTGAATATTAATTATTGCAAGTTAATATACTTATTAATCTGTTGAAAGGAACATAACTGTAGTTTGCTTTTGTTTTAAGTGTGAATCACAGATGTAATACCGAGCAGTAACTTAAAACATTACAAACAACTGAGAAAATACAAGGGTTTGCATAAGCATGTAATAATACCACAAAGCCACTGTCTGTATCTTGTCAATCTGATATCTGGAACAGGGATGTAGTAGGTAATGATGAAGCCAAGCTGTTGATCAGAAGTAAGAATTGTTCAAGCACCTCCAAAAAAACTTAAAAGAATAGTTATTAAGTATAAGCAAAATAACATTATCATTAGGAAAATAATTGGCTGATTTTTTTGCCAAATTGAATGTCTGAAGGTAATTTATTTTGCTTTCAATATCTCTTTACTTCTCTGCTTCCATCACAATAAGGGTCATCTATTTTTCTTTTTTGCCATCCCATAACACTATTATTTAACAGGATACAAACGTTATGATACCAAATACTGTTATTTAATATTAACAGAATCACAATCATTATATCAACATTTTACATTTCTATCTCTAGTTCAGCGGGGAGCACAAGTAGAT
This sequence comes from Ctenodactylus gundi, assembly GCA_004027205.1. NCBI lineage: Eukaryota > Metazoa > Chordata > Mammalia > Rodentia > Ctenodactylidae > Ctenodactylus > Ctenodactylus gundi. Next base: position 123,602 of record PVKB01000019.1, read on the forward strand.
AATATTGTGCCCGGTAAAACGTTAAAATTCAGAAGAAGTCTAGACCATGCAAAATAGTAGCACATCAAATATTTACGAGGAAAAGCATTTGGCTTGTCTACATGACGTTAGCATTTTTCAATGATCACAGAATCTCAATCCAAAGGAAACAAACAAAAACTGTTTAATGCAAATGGAAGGGGTTCCTTCAGTCAAATCTAATAAACTTAATATTGGCAGGCAGCATAGGGACCTTGTGGCAGATATTGAAGGGTGGGGGCAGTTTGAGGAATGTGCATGCATCCAGAATAATTTTATTTAAAATATTCTGGCATTCTACCCATTTATTTCAATTCTAACTGCAGTTAATGTTCTATCCATTCATCTACATGATAGGGAATACACCAGAACTTGTTTTCAGATAACCTCTGTCAGCAAAATCTGTACAAAAGAAGCATACAGTGAAAACCTATAGTGTATAAATTTGTAAATAGATAAAATCTTTTGATTTTATATTTTTGTCAAAGTCAGTGCCAACCTTCTTCACGAGTCTTTTGTGGCCTAAAGATGACATGATATTAATAAAACAAAATGTACACTGGGAACACTCCGAATGCTTCAGATTTCCATTCATGTGAATGCTTAAACTTTCCATTTCAGGTAACTGATTAAATGAGATGTAAGGGACCTGTCTACCCACTCAGGGCACAAGGTTAACAGTTGTTCCTTTTGTCAAACCCAATTCAATACTTCCATTCAAACAATTCTCCTCAGTAAGTCAAAATTGTTTATCATATTTGAAGATTATTGGCTATTAGTGGCAATATTTAATGATATATATTCCTAATAACACTGCATGTCTCTTATGAACTTCATTTTTCATAAAAAGAGGAAAAAGGTTTCAAGGGGAGGAAGAGCTTGTTCTATACCACACAGTTGATTTACCTGAGTTATATTTTACACCCAGGCCCCTTTGAAGCAAGTGCCATGCTAGGTCACTAAGTCACAGCAGTTATTTCCTCTCCTTTGGTAAACCGAGTAGCATTCTGCACACGTCTGGAATGTCTAACATATTATTTGCTCATCTTCCTTTCATTTCACTAATCCATGCTGTTGTACTGTCACATGTCATTCACACTGGCTTGTGGTCAAGGTTGTAAGGAACATGGAATAAATGTTCTCTATTTACAAACGCTTAAACTTAAATCTTGGAAGTGTTAGATGTTTAGCTATAAAAGCTGTAGTGTCATTGGTGTTCTTTCCTTTTCCTGTGTTTTTACTCAACTCACAGCACATAAAGAGAGCTAACATATATTGCATGCCTCTGGATGTTTTCCTGTGGGCAGGACAGTTAATTTTCTGGAAGAGTGTGATTGTAGAAAAAAGAATGAAAATCAGTTCCTTCTTTCTCTCTCACCACACTCTGCCTTACATTTTCTGTCTTCTCTTGCCTCCTTTCCAATGCATAGGTAAGTACAACTCTGAAAGCCCTGCCAAGGCTGGCCCTGAGATCTTGCTCAATGAAAGTGTTTGATGTTTTCTTTTCATTTAAGTAGGATTTTATTTTTCCCTTTCCACTATGTTGTCAAAAAAATCTACTTTTTTTTCTTTTTGTCTTCCTGCTACAATAAGTGCAGAGCTTTGCCCTAAAAAGAATGAGGGCTACAAAGCCAAGTTTTATGGAACATGCCTAAAATTCCCCCTTTGGGAGTCTGGGGCAAGAGGATTCTAAATTCAAGCCCAGACTGGGCAATTTAACAATTTAGCAAGCAAGATGCTGTCTTGAAAAAAGGAAACGAAACAAAACAAAACACCTGAGGAGCTGGAGATAATGTAGTTCAGTGCAAAGGCCCTGAATAAATACCCAAAGTCATCAGTTAGTGCTTGAGTAGTTTGCATTAAGCTAAATTTTCAGCCATTTTTATTTCTTTTTAGTTTTAAGGTAGGGTTTCACTAAGTCCTTACTTAAGTTTCTCAGGCTGGGCTTTTTAACACATGATCCTCCTGCCTCAGCATCCCATAATGCAGCAATTACAGGTGTCTGCCATCTTACCCAGCTACCTTATTTCTTTTTTCCCCTCCATTTTATTGATAATGTATAAGCACAAATTTTAAGGTTTACAATGAAGTTCAGAATTTTATGCACATACATATCTTGTCGAGGTGACAAGGACTTTACTACTCTCCTTTTGTCCTTCCTACCCACGCTTCCCTCTCTCCCCATCCTACTCCCCTGGTTCACTTTGTTTTTCTGTTTTAAGCTCCACGAGAGAGTTGTGATCTGGATGTCTCCTATCAGAGAGAACTTTCGATGTTTCACTTTCTGCTTCTGAATCACTTCACTAAGCATGATGTTCTCGTTTCTTCCACCAACATCTCAGATAAGAAGCTCATAACTAGAATATACAGGGAGCTGAAGAAAAGTAAGCCTACCAAAATAAAGTATCCTATGGAAAAATGGGTGTCTTGTTTACTTTTTCGTTGCTGTGACTCAATACCTGACACCCACAAACTTAGGAAAAGAAAGGTTTATTTTAGCTCACAGTCTCGAAGGTCACAGTCCATTCAAGGGTGGCTGGCAACAATTGAAGTACATGCTGAGAGAGAGGTGGAGGCAGCTTCTCAGGACATCACAAACGGAAGGCAAGCTGAGGCTAGTTGAAACTAATCCCCAGTTCTCCAGGAAGGCAGGTGCAGCTTATATATCCTTTCAGGTCTCCGCCCAGTAACTAGTCCCTCCTGCATCCAGGTGTGGCCACTACACACCGTCAATCCTAACTCACACACCTTTAGTCTTAACTGTAATCCACCCCTCCAGACTAGAACCCAATCCACCAAAATCGCATGGTTCCATAGACAATCCACAACATTAAGATACATGAGACTTTTGGGGAGCACTCCAGATCCTAACCACAACAATGGGCAAATGAAATGAAGAGGCAGTTCACTCACGAAGAAGAAGTTCAAATGGCCAATAGATACATGAAAAGATGTTCAACATCTCTAGCCATAAGAGAAATGCAAATCAAAACAATGCTAAGATACCATCTCACTCCAGAGAGAATGGCCTATATCAACAGGTTAAATAGTAATCAGTGCTAGCAAGGCTGTGGGGAGAAAGGAACCCTCCTGCACTGCTAGTGGGAATGTAAATTTGTACGACCACTTTGGAAAGCAGTATGGAGATCTTTCAAAAGACTGGAAATAAATATCCCCTTCAATCCAGCGACATCCCTCCTGGGAATATATCCAAAAGAGGTGAAAACAACACATAAGAGAGATATATGCATAGTCATGTTCATAGCAGCACAACTAACAATAGCTAAAATATGGAAGTCACCAAAATACCCATCAACAGAACAATGGATACACAAACTGTGGTATTTATACTTTATTTCTTGATAATAGTGATCTCCTGTTGTCTGGTTCAATTTTAGAAATGGACATTTGAGTGAAGATTTAACATGACCACAATATCTTAATTTTGGTCTTTCACATTGTCATCCCTGAGTTTACCCAAAAGAGAGAAGGAGGTTAAAATGGAGAAATGGTTGCTTTAGTTTTTAAGTAGTATTCTGAGACCAGAATTTTGATAGATACTTTAAAAATAACTGTTAATTAAAAAAGTTAAAATTAATTCTGACAGCTCTGGGATGAACCACATTTACCAACCTCATTTATTGACTAAGACTTCCAGAAACTTGAAAAAACACATGATTAAAATAATTGTTAATGTTAGAGAGACAACATCTGAAATAGAACTTAGATGATGTCACCCATAAGTGCATTAGTTTAAAATCCTTTCATAAGTAAATTATTATTTAAAAATTGAATTAAATCAATTAGAATCCTGGACTCAGCAGTCAATTTCAATCCAATAATAAAAGTAATATATGGAATATTGTTTCATATGGAATTACTTTTGTAATATGAGTGATTGATTAAAACCATCAAATGATGACTAAGCATATTATATCTCCATATTTTATAGTGTGTGACACACTTATTTGCATTTTCTAACTCTCAGGATTTTATTCTAGCTAGACCTTCAACCACACTAACAACAACAAATATAGAGCTGAAAATAATCTAGAAAACAATACTTTCAATAGAATTTCTTAATTTCAACCCCGAGTAGTTGAACATATCTATGTAACTGCAATAAAATTCAGGTTTTTTTCAAAATAGATTCTTAAAAAGTTTATTGTATTTTATATTAGTGCACAATGTTTTATTTACTCCATATAAGAAACCTGTTTTAATTTATATATTTCCTCAAAATGCAGCATTAAGATTTCTAAGCAAATTTTTTAGACTGAGTCCACAATACCTATATACATATAATCTGTTATTAACTACTATTGTACTATGAGTAAATATGAGAATTGTTTATAATATTAAGGGGGCAAAAACTGTTAACAAAAATACAAGAGCAATGTAAAATTTTTATATTTATGAATATCTAGTCAGAGTTCATTGATATTTGCCATCTTGACAAGAGTTCATTATGAAATTTAAGTCAACTTATACTTAATCTTGTATAGTCTTAAAATATATTTGATTCCTAGTTTGTTTGCTGAAAGGTAAAGAGCTTTCCTATCATATTGAGATGCTTTTATTTAAAACATAATCAAGATGCAAATATATGTTCAAAAGTTATTGCATCTTTTCAAATATCCTCCATTTGCTTAAACTTAGGGCATCATTTTAAGTTTAAATAAAAATATTAAAAGCTTAACAGTCTTTAACATGCTCTATACAATTTTATTCTAAAAATCTCTCCATTAAAATTTCTAAGAAAGAGAACAATAACAAAATCTAACACCCCAAAAACACAGTAGTTAGGTTGTGGGTTGTGGTCTCCCTGAATACTTATTTATTTTGTACCTTGATCACATTGTGTATGAGTGAGCTTATCATGGGCAATAGTTACTTTCTGTGACTGTCGGAGAGATTATGTCAATTTGAGGCCATCAGAGACCATTTTTGGATTAGGTTTTAAGAATCATGCTTAGATTAGGCAACTAGGAACTGGCCTGAATTAGGCAGTTAGGAAGCTGGATTAGAGTGTGAGTCATTTGTGGGTCAGAAAATGAAGGAAGAGCACCCACCCAGGTGTGCAAGGCCCAGCGGGGAACTCGAACTTTATAAAAGAAAGGAAGAAGATTGTCACAGCTTTTTGCTTTGGGAAAGCTCTTCCTTGCAATTGCCTCCGGATTCCACCGACTTGTTACACGCTGCAGATCTTCATTACAAATCCTCTCCATTCTAGACTTGCACCTGTCTACCTGTAGTGGGTCTTCAGTCATCGATCTTCAGTCTCTGATCTTTGGCATTGTTCTTCAAACAACTGAGATCCACAGCAGACTCTTACGGGCTATCCTGTTTTCTACCTCAGACTGGTGTTCTACCTCATGGCCGAGCAGCCATTGGACCCTCTAGCTCTCACACCTGCAGGCTGCCATCTTGGATTAGCTCTCTCTTCAAACTTGCAAACCTTCTAAATAGATCCTTTTTGTTTTAATTTCTGTCATTTCTGCCTTTTGTAAAAACACAGACTAAGTGCATGGGCCTAGAGACAATGGAAAGTAGACTGTGACCTAGCATCATCCACTTAGTGAAGAAAACCTTTGTCTATTCTGCTTTGTTTTCTGTATTTTACCTACTTTGTCAAGTTTGGGGGACACATCCGTGGCTCTGTGATTGTGTTTTATCCCTGTACACTGTCTATTGTTGCATCATTAGTTACATAATTTGTCCTTTTAGGGCCAGTCTCGCTCAATCTCAGCCTTAGGGTGCAGTTATCCTTTTTTTCACAGGGAAAAATAATAGGGTCGATGTCTGCTCCTAGGATGAGGGAAAAATGGGCCCAAACCCCAGGTGAGCCTCAGATTCACCTAGATAAAATTTAGAGTGTTTACTTTGCCAAGAACACGACAGGCTTCTAAATTCTTGTGCAATTTGCCAGCTGCCTGAATTTTTGGCACCTAAAGCATTAGGATCTCTTCCTAATAAACAAAACATAATATCGTTTCTTCAGGCAATGTCAGGAAGTCTAATCAAAAGTTGACTGTAAGCCAGCACTTGCCATCAGCTCAGTTGATGCACCGGTAATGGAGGCTAAGAATATATTAACTATTCATTTCTCTAAATTCTCTAAGCTGAGTCTGTATCAGTTAGGTCAGCCAAAATACCATACCTGAGTGATGTTAGCTTAGTTTCTTTCAGAAAAACTTTCACAGGAAGATGATTTAATGTTATGTTCCAAGCTTTTAGAATGGATCAGTATAAGAAAGGTCTCCCTGAATAACACTGCTTTATGACTTGAAAAATAGCAGTTGAAGACATTGTCCATTATGTAACCTAGAATATCTTATATAAGACTCACATGATAAAGAGCTCTTTAAATTTTATACTGAGAAAAAGAACTATGTCTCCCTGTAATCCCAACATTCTGGGAGGCTGACAAATTCAAACTCACTCTGGGCAGGTTAGCGACTTAGCACAAGCCTGTCTCAGAATGAAAAGGAAGAGCTCAGTAAAAAGGGCTTGACTTCAATCTCAGCACTAAACAAATGAAGCCTTATAAGATGGTTTATTTTGTTTAAATGATTGTATGCAAATAAGTAAATATTACAAAATGAACAAAATTTTATTTAAAAATGTTTAAAATCAAATTCCTTTCACAACTGAACAAGAAGTCTGCCAGAAAATCTTCTAAAAGTTGTGAACTTGGATTTGAATACACGTCCTTGCTCCATCCCAGCCACCCCCCATGCAGGGAACTAGAACTTAGATAAAAACAAAACAACTGAGGCTTCTTAGAGTCGTGATCATTAATTCCCCTTGACAAGAAACTTGATGAAAGGCAGTGGAGCTTTTCTGTTGAGTGTAGAGGCTCTAGAAAATGACTGTCTGGGTGTAATTAAATCCAAGATCACTCCAAGTATTAGCTGGGCCTTGAGATAAATTACTTAACCTCTCAGTTTCAGTTTCCCACTGTAAAACAAAAATGATAAGATACCTGCTTCTTTAGATGGCAATAAAGATTACATGAGGTAATTCCAATGAAATGCTTAGCACAGTATCTGGAATACAGGATTTAAGTCTCAGTTGCTATGCTCATTACACATATGTATGCAGTACAAGGTGGTGATGGTGGGGACAAAGGTGCCGATTATGATGATCAGGATATGACATGAACCATGTTAAACCTGCATAGGAAGTGCTTTCCTTCAGTGTCCTCTTGACTCATATCATGAGGCTGCACTTTTAGCTTTCTGTGAAGACACACCTGAGAGGTGTGGGTAGGCAAGGACAGGAGGAAGGAAGATTTTTCTCAGGAAGGATTCTGGACTATGTTTTCAGGAGAAGTGCAACAAGTGACAAATGCTTTCATTCTGTAATGCTAGGAACAAGGTATATATATTGGCTTCCTCTGAATCTCTTTCACTTCTGCAAACCAAGTCTCAGTCAATGTTGGGGAAAGGAAAGGCCAAATTCTATTTTTTTTAATAAGAAGAAAGATAAAAACAGTCTTTGGAGTACTCAGCATTATAATGACAGGTGACCACACAAGATTTGTGCAGGTTTTCTAGAGAGATTAAAATAGTCTCACCTGGCAGTCATTCTCAGACTTTGTCCTTATGATTTTTTCCACTTAAACGTTATTGTAGGTGACAAATAGCTTTTTATAAATATGAGATAAAGTCCTTGACATTTTCTATACTAGAAATCAATATAGAAATATTAAAATATTTATTAGCACATTTAATCATACCCACAATTAACCTATTGTGTGTTAATATATACATAATTTTATCGAAGTAACTATATTTTCCAAAGCAAAAAACCTATAATGAATTATATGGTATTAGTTTGCTTTTTAAAAAAATTCTTTAAGGTTTAGTTTCATAAAACACAACTGAATTCAAAGATCTGCTTTTATATTCAGTCTGTTGTGATGTGTGGTTTGATTATAGATAAGGATCTTCCAGTTTTTGAACTGTGTATAGTTGGAAAAGAAAGAAGTACTTTATCAGCTTTTTGAGCATTTCTGGTTATCCTTTTTTACACTAAGACAAAAGTCTACAACAGCATGCATTAAAGATTAGTTGGATGGGCTGGAGGAATGACATACTTATTAGAACACTTGTTTGACAAGCGCACAGTCCTGAGTTAGATTTCCCAGCACCACATAAGCTGGGTGTGGTAACACACACCTGTAGTACTGGCACTCAGGAGATTGAGACAGTGGGGTTACCTCAGAGATAAGTCCATGGGCTGCGTAGTGAGTTCAGGACTAGCTAGCCTGGGCTACAGAGTCAGACTCTTGTCTCAATAAGTGAATAAATACATAAATAAATAAAGGTTAGTTGTAAGGAGGAAATCTTAAGAGTATCTTAGCATATCCACCATGCTTGACTTTCTAACACCATACATTTGTCTAATGTTGGTCCACTAAATTATGCAGTTCTTCCAAATGCTGAAACATTTTATTATAAATTATTAAACAGTAACATTTGTTAATCTCATTAGAAAATTCTATGTTGAGAAGCTGTCAAATTTGTGACAGATATAAGCTCCCAGAATCCTGGCTTTCCCTTGAAAGCTCAAATTTAATCCTTGCCAAAAATACTGTCAGTTGTTTCCTTGAAGTGTCAAGATTGCAATATTCATTTTTGAGAAAAAAGAGTCTATCAAATGTCCTAGTCCAAATAACTACAATCATGATTATTTAAAAGTAAATTTAATGCCCCGTAGACAAAGTTGCTAGTTCAGCTTGCAACTCAAGTAATTGTACAAAAGCTTTTCCAGGGCAAAGTCCTTATGTAGGAAAAATCATTTATATTTAAAAAGTCATCAAGACTTGGGATAAAGTTAAAAATCTTTACTGAATGATTAAGGGCATGAAGCAAAACAAAGATTTTTATTATGAACGTGGAACAGTGAAGAATGTAATAACTACTAAATTAAATCAGGATAAACACCGCCATCTTCTCAGACATGCAACATTGATTTATGGTGAAAATATCCCAAATCTTTTCTTCTAGCTCTTTTACATTGTATTAAGATTATGTAGTCACTCTGCTGAACAACACACCAGGCCCACCAGGACTCTGTTGTGGAGTTTACTGAGTAGCCACTTCCCAATAGTTTTTTTGTTTGTTTGTTTGTTTGTTTGTTTGTTTGTTTGTTTTTACTTTTAATTCCTCCCTTTTCTTCCTCTCTCTGGCCTCGGATAACCAGCGTTGCTTTTTCAACCTCTGTGATGTCATGTTGTATGAAATGAGTTTTACATTCCATGTGCAAGGCATCATGGAGTGCTTGCTTTTCTGTACCTGGCTCACTGCACTTGACAATAATCACCACTTGGGATAGCTGGATCCCATGGTAAGTCCATTTTTAAACTTTTTTTGAGGAGCTTTTACCCTGTTTTTTGTAATGGATGAACTTTTACATTTCTATTAACAGTGCACAGGATTCCATTTTCTTAACACCCTTGCCAACATTTGTCTTCTCATTTAAAAAAAATAGCGATTTTTAATGGCATGAAGGGACATATTATTTTAGTTTGGATTAGCGTTTCTTTGACTGCATTGGTCAGTCTTTCATTACTGTAACAAACACTATACGTATTAACTTTAAAAAGAAAGAAGTTATTTTTTGCTTCCAGGTTGCAGAGGTTTCTGACGATGATTGTCTGGCTCTAACAAAGTAGTGAGGGCATGTAGGTAAAGGCGTGGCAAAGCAGGGCTGCACACTTGGAGGAACTGGGAAGCAGACCCAGGGGACCAGCATTAGCTGGAGACTCGCCCACTGCCATTGGTCCTCTGCCTCCCCTCCCACTGCACTCTGCTTCCAAACAGAATGTTTCTGTTGGGCTATGAACGTTAGTGGATTAATTCGCTGATGAGTGTAGCATGCCTGTGATCTAAGGCCTTTCCAAGAGTCGCAGTTTATCAGGCTGACAATTAAGTGTAACTAGTGTGCTGACCATTAGTGATGGTATTTCCACATACTTGATGGCCGCTTTAAGGTTCAATGCCTGTTATTCAACTGGAGGCCATTCCTTTCCTTCTCTCTTATTCTCTTTCTTTCTCTTTTTCTTTCTTTCATTGTTTTTCTTATATATTTTGATAATTAGCCTCTCTCTCTCTCTCTCTCTCTCTCTCTCTCTCTCTCTCTCTATATATATATATATATATATATATATAATATTTTCTCCCACTCTGTATAAAGTCCCTTTACTCTCTTGTTTGCTCTACAGAATACATTGATTTTTCTTAAATTAAATCTTCAGCAACTCTAATAGGTATTCTCAAACACATCATAGAGTTGGCAGTTCTCAGGGGCTCTGTAGAATATGTTAAAGCCTTGCTATTCACAATGACGACTAGAAGTCTCAGCATCTGAGACATTGTTAACAAAGACAGTATTGGGCCCACCCTAAGCCACAAATTAGCATCCGAATTTTAAAACGTTCTCATGTGATTCATATACACAATAGAGAAGCACTGTATTAAAGAAATAGGTCTAAGGACTGGAGGAGTAGCACAGAGGCTTGAGGGTTTTCCTAGCAAACGCAATGCCCTGAGTTCCGATTCCCCAGCACCATATGAACTAGGCCTGGTGGTGCATGCCTGTAATCTTAGCACTAGGGAGGCTGAGTCAAGACTTGGGCTATGATGCTCAGTGAAATGAGTCAGTGGTAGAAGGTTAAATATTGCATGGTTGCTCTAATATTAGAAATCCAGAATACAGTCATTTCATAGAACTAAATGGGGATGGGTGTGGGAACTAATGGAGAGGGGGAGGATGTGGGAGGGACAGAAGGGGAGAGAGGAAGGTTTTGTAATTCTGAAATGATATATATGTGCACAAAATATTCAAGTTCAATCTAAACACCAGCTATTGCATATATACATATCAATAAAATGGGAAAAAAAGAGGATTTATGTGAGAGTGATGGCTCCCTTTTCTACACAGTGAGTTAAAGATTAGCCTAAATATATGTATTTATTTAGGTATTGCTCAATGTTAGAGAAATGCAAATCAAAAACTCAAATCAAGATCAACCTGGACTACAGATCTTGTCTCAAAAAATAAGTAAAAAGAATTAGGTATACAAATCTTTTATTAGTTTCAAATATCTATGAAAACCCAAAACTTCGAATTTCCTGAAATAACGTGCAATGTGTAGGAATTTTCCAAATCACAAGCAGTAGGCTTGTTTTTGCAATCATTTTTGTGATATTTCAGCCACCACAGTGACAATATGTTTTACTTGACATATGACTTCTCTTTTCTAGGAACAGACAGAACATGAGGTGGTCCTAAGGAAGCAATGACATTTTTCTTTTGTGTCAATATTTGTGGGGAAAAAGCATTTATTACAAGAGCAGCCTCATATAATAAGAATCTCTAATATGCATTTTCAACAGTTGAGAAGTTTCCCTTGCACCTGCTGTCTCTATTGGATCTTTTATATTAATTGATAAGATAATCCTAAATTTTACTCTATGAGTGTATGTATTTTCTTGTTAGGTCATTATGAAGTTGTGTGCTTATACACCAAACTATCTCTCAAATTAGTTTGTGGTATGTAGGCTGAAGTCTAACTATGCATCACGAAGTGGTAAACAGCTGGATATCTTAGAGATCTTTCCTATACTTTTTATAGATCAAAATTAAATGTTTTTTTTCCTAAGAAGTATACTGTGAGATTGTGGAAGTCTGTTGGCAGTCTCTCCTGTCAAAGGTAGTGTTCAATCTTGACTTATATATTTACTTAGTGAAAGAATTTGTCTGAAGATAAGAACACCAACAACCTGTCAATTTAAAGAAAAAAATATCTTCCTACACGGCTGTGATCAAAAGTTCTTTTTTTCTTTTTTTCTTCCTTTTTTCAATCTCTTTCTTTCTTTCTTTCTTTCTTTCTTTCTTTCTTTCTATCTTTCTTTCTTTCTCTTTTAAACAGGGTCTTACTCTGTAGCCCAGGCTGATCCTGAGCTCATTGTATAGCCCAGGCTCACCTTGGATTCAGGACAATCCACCTGCCTCAGTCTCCCAAGTGCTGAATTACAGGGGTGTGCTACCATGCCCAGCTTTATTTGGTGCTAGAGAATTGAACTCAGGGTCTTGCACTTGCAAGGCAAATGTTTTGACTGTTCGCCACCTCTCAAGCCCCAAAAATCCGTTTTGAAGAATTTGCCAGCAGTATCACTTCATCTGTATATCCTAATACCTGCGGGTGATACTTAGGCCTGCCATTTGTTATTTTAGATTTAATGCTATTCCCAATTTTTTGGGCAGTAATTTCCACGTAGGAAATTTACATGACTTATTTGTCCTCATCAGTTATGTGTGCACTAGGAGGATGAATTTGTACAATTGTACTTCTTTTGATTCGATTTATTTATTTAAGTATTGCTCAATATTAGAAACATTTCCTGCTAAGCTTATGTTTCCTGACATTCATAGATCAAAACAACCCTCTTCCTCATACCCATGTCCTGGTATTTTGGCAAGCCAGCGGGTCTCTCACTTGTTTTTGGAAACATGTATCATCTTTTGTGTCCATCTAGATGTTCCTTGCGGACACTTGCCCTAACTTGAAAAAAAAAATGGCACTTGATGTAAGAGAAGCATTTGATATCTTTCCTAGGACCTTCAGTAGAACCTTATTTTTATATTTAAATCCAGTCCTTTCAAAGATGATGTAACAATAAAACAGTTGAAAATTATAGCACTCTTATCAGTGAAGGACCACTGGTAGGTCAAAAAATAGTCATTGTACAGGACTTTGATGATTTCCTGATGGTTGTATACTTAAAGTGTATAACTACATGACAAGTGCAAACAAATGGCTGTAGGTTACAAGTTATTGTCCGTTTTCCTCCCCCCCCCCAAAAAAAAAAAAACATAATCTTGGGCAAATGTTGATACTTAGAAATTCTAGCTCAAGACTATTTTCTTCACAGGGCTAGAGGAACGGGACAGTGGGGTAAGTGGATTGCTGTGAGTCCAGGGGTAGCCTGGGCTACAGAGTGAGACCCTGTCCCAAATAAACAAAAAAACAAACAAGTAGAAAAATCCTTAATGATTAATTATATAATTTGTGATCTAATTTGAATTTTTTCTGTTTATAAATTAATAAATTGTATCAATATAAAACTAAGAGTGGTTAACATCCACTTTAATTCTCTTAAAATAAGGATTATCAAGTTATTAGTATTTTATTTTATATTGTAACAATTACTCCATTAAGAGTGTAATTTGATGAGTTATGTCAAACCTATAGTTATGTAATTATCAACCACAGTTATTAGATTGTGAGCCTGTACACCCAAATTCATGTTAGGTCTCTAATCTCCATTACTTCAGCCTGTGGCTATGTTTGTAGAGAAGGCCTTTAAACAGGTGCACTTAATGAGATCCAATCTTACAGTGTGGGTCTATGGATGAAAAGTTTAGATCCTGAGGCTGAGCAGGCACAGAGAGCAGACAGCTGGGAGAGACAGCCGGGAGGCAGCCCCCCGGGAGAATGGGAGGGAGGCCTCTGAGGAAACAAGCTCTGCTGACACCTTAATCTTGAACTTGATCTTGGGGCTTAATCTTGATCTTTATCTGTGGGCTCCCACAGTTCCTGTCCCGAATTTATGGCAAAATAAATTTCAGTGGTTTTAACTGCCTAATCTGCAGTATTTTTTTGTGGCAACCTTAGTGTACAAATACAATTTATGATAGGAAACAATTTTTCTTCCTCGTCAACACGTCTCTCTTGTCTCCTTGCTCGCAGCCCCTAGAAGTCACTGATCTCATAGCTTTCTCTGTAGCTGTGCCTTTTCCAGAGCAGAAGGCCACATTAATGGAAGGCGTTCTGAGTGTGTCTTGTTTAAGTCACAATGACAGATTTGTTATTCACTCATGTTATTTCGTGTGTTAATAGTTTGTTCATTTATTACCTGTAAGAATTACTTTAATGTTCATATATGTCACAATATTTTTTTTAATCTACTCACTAATCGGGTTGTTTCTACATGTCACTTACAATGATCACAGCTGATAAGTGTATTCTTACATAGGTCTCAGTATAGACAACTGTTTTTATTTTTCTTCACAAATGCCTAGAAGTTAGTTGCTGATTTATCTGTTAAATATATTTGTTATTTTATAAAAGCTAACAAAGTCTTATCTAAAGACAGTGGACCCTTTGCTTTATAGTAGTGATGTAAGAGCGCTTTGATTGTCTTACATCTTCAGGAGTGCTTAGAAGTTTCAGCTAAAAAAAAGTTCAGTCCTCACGTTTTGTTTATTTTACTAGATAGTACAACTGCCATGGTATATTACTTTTCATTTCTCTACAGGCTAAAAATTTCACGATTCTATTTGTACTAACTTTATGTATGATTTCTAATAAAGTATTCGAATGTTTTGCTCATTTTTCTTCTAGTACTGTTAATTTTACATATAATGAATCAAAATAATTTTATTGTATATATTTAAATAATATTTTAGGACACATGTATAGTACAATGATTACAAAGGTCGAACAAATTATCCTTATTCATCAATTTCTATAGTTTTCCTTGTATGTATGTATTCTATGCTCTTGGCAAAATTTAAATAAACAAAAAGTAGTGTTTCTATGGTTCTTATGCTTACAATCTGTAGTCTTATTCGTTTTATATCAGACTATATTTATACCCTTTGATTTATTACTCTCCATTTTCGCTTTCCCTACCATTGGTAACCAGTGTTATGAAATCTCTTTTTTTCTTTTTCTCATTCTTTCTTTCTTTTTTCTTTTTTCTTCTCTCTCTCTCTCTCTCTCTCTCTCTCTCTCTCTCTCTCTCTCTCCCTCTCTCTCTCTCTCGCTCTCTTTCTGACACATGATCTTGCTCTGTCTTCTAGGCTGGTCCTGAATTCACTATGTAGTTCAGAATGGCCTTGAGCTCACAGCAATCCTACTCAGCCTCACAGTGCTGGAATTACAGACATGGCCAATTTATGTGGTGCTGAGGAATGTAACTTAGGACCTTATATTTGAAAGGACTCCAATTGCTGTGCTATTTCTTCAGCCCTCTAATTTCTGTTTGCAGGTATTTAATTTTGGGAATATTTTGCATATAATTGATATTATTTAGCATATTTTCTCTCTGTTTATTTTACTTAGCATAATGTCTTCTAGATTCTTCCATGTTTTCACGTTTACACATGTGTAAGTAAACTTCCGTATCATATTACCTGTTGATGAACAGTCAGAGTGTTTCCTTAACTATTCTGAGTAATACCATAAAGTATATGAAAATATATCTCATCAAATCATAATTTCAATTCTCTTGGGTAGATATTTGTTTTATTCACTTTCTTGTTGCTGGGACACAATCACTGACACCCATATACAAAATATATAAAACATATTTATATGTATAGTGAAACACATGCATATAAGGATATGTACATAGACATGTATAAATATATGAATATCTATATGCAGACATACAACATATGTGTGTATATATACTAAAGATAAGTATAGTATATATATTTTGCAGCATTGTTTTAAGGTTAAATTATTTCTAATAAACTAAAATTTGTTCTTCACATTTTGAAAAATTCTGTTAATTGCACAATTTACTCTATGAGTGCCTTAATTTTTGTTTCTTTGAATATAAATCTGAGTGAATTTCCTCACATTATTTTCTAATTTGATTTTCTTTTTTAATGAATTATTATCTATGTATATTCATTTTTTCTATTAAATCAATTTATATTATTTTATTAACCTAAATTATACTCATTTTCTATTAATCAATTTGTATCTTGATTTTATTTCTCCCAGAACTCTATACAAGCTTTTTATTCATTAAAGGCATTAAACACAGTAGATGTATTCACAATGAATTTTTATATTTGCTTTTCATTAAACTGTTTATTTTTCAAAAGAGGTTTATTTTAACCATTGTCAAATCTAACAATAATTTCAGGTAATTCTTTGATAATTTTAATACTAAGAATAAATAAATATATGTACATCTCTTATAAATATCTGGAGCTAGTTCATGTAGACTTTATTAATTATTCAATCCATATGGCATTCATTTAAATTAGATATGAACTAGGGTTCTAAAATGCAATCACATTGTGTCTTAGTTACTTTTTCGTTGCTGTGACTCAATAC
This sequence comes from Ctenodactylus gundi, assembly GCA_004027205.1. Classification (NCBI taxonomy): domain Eukaryota; kingdom Metazoa; phylum Chordata; class Mammalia; order Rodentia; family Ctenodactylidae; genus Ctenodactylus; species Ctenodactylus gundi. The sequence goes on from PVKB01000019.1 coordinate 139,767, forward strand.
CCGACACCCGCAAACTTAGGAAAGGGAAGGTTTATTTTAGCTCACAGTCTCGAAGGTCACAGGTCATTCAAGGGTGGCCGGCAACAATCGAAGTACATGGCAGAGAAAGAGGTGGAGGCAGCTTCCCTGGACAAACAGGAAGACAAGCTGAGGCTAGTTGAGATTAGTCCAGGTCCTGTAGGAAGGCAGGGGCAGCTTATGTATCCTTTCAGGTCTCCGCCCAGTAACCAGTCCCTCCTGCATGCAGCTGTGGCCACTATACACCGTTAATCCTAACTTAACTATAATCCACCCCTCCAGACCAGACCCCAATCCACCAACATCACATGGTTCCATACACAATTCATAACATTAAGATACATGAGACTTTTGGGGGACACTCCAGATCCTAACCACAACAAATTGAATTATAGAAAATATATGCTTGTATATATGCATTCTTTTACCTACCTATTTATTCTTTTTTCAGTGTTGGAAATCAATCCCAAGACATCTGACATGCTAGAGGAGCAGTCTCCTTTTGGGTTACATCTCCCACCCCCGAAATATTCTACTAAAATGTAAGTAATCATATACTGTGAAAGCTCTTCCATATGTGAATTTTTCCACTTAAAGATGTACATCTTGGCAATCTTTCGATAACAGTATCATCTGAACTATTCATTATTATGGCAGTTTTGTAGAACTCTAATGTATGTAGCACCCTATTTATTGTTGAAAGTGTGCTTTGTTTAGATTCTTTTATTTTCATACTAATTCTTTTATATTATTAATGTCATTGTTTTCATTTTTACTTTTCCACATTTTATTGATATGTATAAGTGCAAAGTTTAAGGTTTACAACGAAGTTGAGCATTTTGTACTTATCTTGTCAAGGTGACAAGGACTTTCCTACTCTCCTTTTGTCCCTCCCCATACCCATCATTCCCTCCCTCCCTCTCTACCCCCCTGGTTCACTTTGTTTTTCATTTTAAGTTCCATGAGATAGTTGTGATCTGGATTTCTCATATCAGAGAGACCATACGATGTTTCACTTTCTGCTTCTGACTTACTTCACTAAGCATGATGTTCTCAAGTTTCTTCCATTTGCCTGCAAAAGTATCCATGCTGTTGGACTTTATAGATGCATAGTATTCCATTGTGTATAAATACCAGTTTGTGTATCCATTGGTCTGTTGATGGGTATTTTGGTGCCTTCCATATTTTAGCTATTGTTAGTTGTGCTGCTATGAACACGGGTGTACATATATCTCTGTTATGTGTTGTTTTGGCCTATTTTGGATATATGCCCAGGAGGGGTGTCACTGGATCGAAGGGGATATTTATTTCCAGTCTTTTGAGAGATCTCCATACTGCTTTCCAGAGTGGTTGTATGAATTTACATTCCCACCAGTAGTGCAGGAGGGTTCCTTTCTCCCTGCAGCCAAGCCAGCACTGATTACTGTTTGACTTGTTGATATAGGCCATTCTCTCTGGAGTGAGATGGTATCTTAGTGTTGTTTTGACTTGCATTTCTTTCATGGCTAGGGATGTTGAACACATTTTCATGTATCTATTGGCCATTTGAACATCTTTATAAGTGAAATGATTCTTTAACACATAACCTTCTAAATATTCCAATTTGTTCATGTGCAATTATATAGATCTAGGTGTAATTCCTGCAGTGGAAATTCTGGGTAAAAAGTTTTGGAGACTGTTATTTTCATAAATACTTCCAATCTTTTTCTCAGACATTGCATGAGTTTACTTTGCCATTTGCCTTATATCCCCTGAAAAATATAAACTTTGACCTTTGCCTATCTGACAGACAAAATAGCTTTATTTTCTATTTGTTTTATTATGAATAATATTTTAACACTTTAGATATATTTAAGAATCATTTTCATTTCTGTTTCTTTGATAAAACCTTTCTATATTTTTCAAGAATTTTTACATTTCATTTATACTTACTGTTTTGAGTGTGTATGTTTATTTTATGATTTATTTCATTTTGCTATAGTGGTTTTTTTTACTTTATTGTTATATATTTTAATATGGCTTCTAACACAACATCCTGTCAGTTTTTCTTTATATATTCCACTTTGTTGTCAAAGTTTAATCTTTGATGATTTTATACATGAATAAATTTCATTTTTATATATAATGAAAATACATGTTTTAAAAAAACTAGCCAGTTGTTCCAATATTGCTTAATGACTGAATTACAATTTTTATTTGTATGGTATGCCACCTTTCTTTAATATGTAGTAAATAACACCTTGTTTAGAATTCTTTTCCTTCATTCTATCTGCTACTTAAGTATTAATACTACATTATTTAACTTCAATAGCTCCATAAATTTTGGCTATGTAATGGAATTTATAGTATATGCCTTGTCACATATTCAATTCTCATATAGACCTGAGTCTATTTTCAGGCCTCATTAATAAAAAAAGCTTTGCTTATTTTTGTGTGCATGTCACTTTAATTTAATATATGTAATTTCATATTATTTGTAAATTATTACTATTATATAGAAAAATATAGTTATTTCCACTTGCTTATATCTTCAAGTGCATTGACATGTTAGCTGTTAACATTGGAAAATAAATGAGTAGAATTTTGGTTGTAAGTTTGCTAATGCAAAGAATTCATTTGAGGAAAATCCTATTTTTTTATAGTGGTACTATCTCATAAGTAAGAAAAACATGTCCATTTCCTGAGGCTAAATTTCCCTACCCAATCTGAATATATCGATGCTTACAAGCCCTGAGAATAATGAAATCTCAAGGAAAGGAAGGCTTGTTAATGCTTGTATTTCTGCCATCCCTGGGGCTATTTTGGTCTTTGACTTGAATTTCTAGAAACATCCAAATTTTTCTATATTCTTCATTAATTCATTCAACAATCAGTATTTTTCTGTAAGTGTTGTATTGAAATGAGAAGTGCCAATTTCTTGCCATTTATTTCTTTTATTTGCTGCAATAATTGAAATTTTATTATAGAAACATTTTCAATGACCTTATATAGGGAAGTAAAACAGAGCCAGCCAGGTACAAACAGGGTATTGCATGGGCTGTTTTATCATAATTCTCTTTACTTAGTCTTCTTTGGTATCAAACAAAATCATGAATAGGAAGCAAGTAGCAGTTCCTTCTTTCTGGGTACAAACCATTTCAAATCTTACCGGCTAAAGTCTAAGCCATTTATTTAGCTTGTGATTTTATGGTTTGGCTGTTAGTGTTTGCACTCAGGTGGGCAGTTCTGATGTTCTTGCCTTAGTTCACTCAGTCGCCCTTCTGTTTGACAGCTTTGTTAGAGGTTTGGCTGGCTGATGATAAGGGTTACAGTGGATTCCATGTCCTTATATGATTCAAATTAGCTTGATCTTCCTATAGTACCAGTAGAAGATGCCCTCAGAACAAGAGGAGAAGCTGCTAGATTTCTGAAGGCCTTGGTTTATGATTTTCATAGTGCTGATTTTATTGCTTTCTATGAATCAAGTCAGATTGTATACCCATCCCTGAGTCAAGAAGTGAAAAATACTCTCCATCCATGACAGAAGGAATTGTAAATATAGTGGCTATTTTTTCAAACTACCATGAGTACCCAAGAGCTATCTGTACTTAAGAGGTCCAACAAGAAAGCACATTAACTGAGCATTGAGACTTTGAGATTTCAAGAGTCTGTGCTGTGCCCTAATAATGACAGATTATATTCCATCGGTGTGTAATTATACTTGAGGAAAGCATTTTGTTGGTATGTATGAAACCCAAAGTTGTTCATTTATAACAAATTCAGATGTAACCATTCTGCTGTAGGCTGCAGGCCACACTTTCAGTAGCAAGGTTAGCAGAGCAATACTTCTCCATGTGTGTTTCGTACATTGGAAGAAAGTAACCTGTAGATAATGCACATTGTTGGTTCTTGTCCCCGACTTACTGAACCATAATTTTGAGAAAGAGCTCAAACTCTGCTTTGACGAGTCTTCAGGAATTTTTATGTACAGTTAAGATTGACCAGCCCTGGACTAGAGGTATTGGGTACAAAATGAAAGAATCTAGCAAAGAAGAAAGAGAAACTTAAGATATCTAAATCACAGGACCTACATACTAAATGCAAGATTTTTTCCACCAACATGAATTCAGACCTTTGGAAGAACATATATAATCCCCAAACACTATTGCTAAACACCAACAGACAAATATAAATGTAATGTTTATCTGTGGGGGGAAAAGGATGAATAATAATGACTGACAAACCTATAAGAGAATTACCTGGGTTTGCTTTACAGGTTGGCAGCAGTCTTTAGCTGACCATTCTTGTGTTATATTTTTTATTAATGTTCTCAGAGTGAGCATTGAAGGAAAGCCTCTCTTGTGCACAACTGTGAGTTTAATCAATCAAATTCAGGCATGTTTTACTACTGTCAACTATGATTTGTTATTTTCATTTTCTTGGCACAGAATTCTGATAAATTCATTTAAAGAGGCCTACAGCATGTCAGATATACAGCAATACCATCATATCTTAAATTATTTACACTGTATTGGTCACTATCACAATGTCTGGCACATAGAAGATGTTTATAATATTCATGAGAAATTGCGTAGCACTGGCAGGATTCTTGAATATGTAACCTTTTAATCCAACCTAACTATTTGTTAAGAAATATGTATTGGAGAGGCAAAATTAATAGAAATTATATGTGAATAAAAGGGGCTTTATTAGCACTACCGACATGTCTAAAGAGAGTCCAACATGGCTTCCTGTATGAATGAAAGCTGGAGGGTCCTGTGACGGGTCAGACGTAGAAGGAAACTAGTCTGAGGGTGCAGGATAGCTCATCCCAATGTGTGGTCAGTGTCCCAAGATGATGGGGAAGGCCTGAAAATGGAAGTGAATCTGCAATGGAGATCCAGGATGGGAAAGTAGGAGTGAATCTACATCTAGCAAAGGTGGTGAAGGCCTGAGCTCTCCTAGGAGACACTGTAGCAATCTTCCTTCTTCTTCCTCCCTTTTTATTTAGTTCAAGCTGCCAGTCTATTAATTGGACCACCCAATGTTCTTCCCTCATTTCCTGGTTCACAAGTCAGTCGCACACATTAAAAGCTCTCCACAACTACATCAAGTTTCATCCCTCAGTGATCACAGAGTCTGAGTATTTGGTTGAAATAAAGTTACACTATTGTAGTACAGGTGTGAAGCACCATTGAGGAAATGAGGATACGATTTAATTTTATTCCAGAATTTTTCTCACACTTTGATATTTGTCTATTCCTACCCCTTTGACTGATTAAATAAGAAATTTACAAAACATTATTAAAATATTTATTGAAATAAACCAGTGGGCCACATCTAGTATACAGGCTTTATATTTATCTGTAATTATCTTCAGAGTTTACATAAATAATTCATCTCATGTCATTTTTATCCTTTCAGCTGACAATGATTCCTTATCCACATCTTGTTAAGCTTTTTAAAAACACTTCCAATACTTAAAGTAAGAGGGAACAACACTGAGTTTTTAACTGACTCTGTGACTATATGCAAATCACTCTTTCTCGCTAGCTTCTGGTATTTCCTACTATTGAATAAAAATGCCTCAGAAGTTTTACCATTTAGATTTATGACCCTCAAGATTCTCATATTTTCAGAAGTAGAACTTTCAGAACGTGGTTGGATCATGTCTGTAGGATGCTTGCCCATGGGTTAGTCTGCTGTTTAGTCCATAGCTGGACATGCATTAAGGAGATAGGATCTGTGGAGACAGGGGAGTCCCCTGGGGTGTGTCTGTTGAGAGTCTGATATTACAGCTCTAGTTCTAGCTCTTTTCTCTGTCTTGCTTCATGCCTGCCATGAGTCGAACAGCTTTCCTCCACCAGACCATTGCTGCCTTGGAAGCAGCCAACTGTGGGCTGAGCCATCTTAAACTGTGAGTCAAACTAAACCTTTTCTCCCTTAAGTATGTCAGGTATTTGGTTTTGATGACATAAAAGCCAAGAAATATCAATATTACTGATTAGTATAATACCAAAATCTCTTATTTTTCTGACCAGTTCTCTTGATTTTCTTTAGTGAACGTGGTGAATATTATAAAAATTTAAGGAGATGACTAGGTGCAGTGGTAGAAAAAAAAACCTAGTTCTGTTACTAATACAACACCTCTGATTTTCATGTTCCATGTTGCCAAATGTCAAAGTCTTTAAACGTAAAGACACTTCCAATAAAATGAATAGGACATTCCCAAATTTTAAAGTTTAGCAAACATGAAGAAAGTCAAATGTGTAAAGTTTTTTGTTTCTAACTGTGTTGTGGTTAGGATCTGGACTGTCCCCCAAAAGTCTCGTGTATTTTAATGTTATGGATTGTCTGTGGACCCATGTGATGTTGGTGGATTGAGATCTAGTCTGGATGGGTGAATTATAGTTATGTTAGGATTAAAGGCATGTGAGTTAAGACTAAAGGCATGTAAGTTAGGATTAACCTAGTGTAGTGGCCACACCTTCCACACCTGGATGCAGGAGGGACTAATTACTGGGTGAAGACCTGAAAGGATACATAAACTGCATCCTGCCTTCCTTGGAGGACTAAGATTAGGACTGTGACTAGGATTAGTCTCAACTTGCCTCCCTATGTTGTGAGAAGCTGCCTCCACCTCTGTCTCTGCCATATACTTCAGTTGCTGCCGGCCGCCCCTGAATGGACTGTGACCTTCTGAAACTGCGAGCTAAAATAAACCCTTCCTCCCCTAAATTTGTGGGTGTCAGGTATTGAGTCACAGCAACAAAAAGTAAGACAAACTGTATGGCAGTTATTCTTAAGGTTAGCACTTATATTTTATTTGGTATCTTTTGGGCATTTCCTCAGCTTTTTTCATTTTCCATTCAGTTCTTGGAAATGGAAAGGCTAAATGTGCGTATCATTAACAGTTGCTCTCAGAAGTGCTCAGAGTTGATGCTTACTCACAATCATATCTTTCTGACAAAATCTCCATCTCTTTCATATACTTCACATATTTTATTTCAAAGTGGCTGAGGGCCTAAAGGAAGCATACTGTAATGTCATACTATTTCAAAATTCTCAAGTTTCTCAATAACTATTTTGCTGTTCCTTATATTTTGTTTCTTACAGATTATTAAAGTTAACTTCTTTTGAATGAATTAAGCTACAGTAATAAAGATTTGCCTCATAAACTATGTATATATACACTGTCTGTTGCAAGCAAAGAGGAGTGAAAAAAGAACATCTTAAAAATACTGACATCTCTTTGGTGACAGAGTCTTTTTGTAATGTCATTATTATGTACAATGCTCAAGAACTGTACATGGTACAAGTTGAGGAAAGTAAAACACATTATTCTTGGATCACCCTAAAAATAAGTCTATTACATTTGTGCTTATCACCTGGTTCCATGTACTTACTATTCCCTTTTGACATCCTTTCAAAGAATTCACATGCAGAGTCCCATTTCTCTTTATCTTAAGAGATGTAAATTGCCAAAAGATTTTAGCTTCTGCCATATTCTTTGATGTGTAACAGAAGAAAAATATCAGATCATAAGTTGTTTCCATCTGATTACCTAAAAGAGGAATGTCTAGGCTAGCGGCTTATTCCTTGATGTGTCTCAGAAATGCTCCAACACTCGGTCTGTACTTAGCCCATGCGTCTATGGCTTCCAGAGCACAGAATTTCATGATTTTTTGCTATTAACAAGAGTCTTTGGGTTTTTCCCTCTGTACTGGCTTTGAGTAGAAAGCAGAACAAAGTGGGCACTCACGAAGATCAAGACGCCCTTGTGCTCTGAAAGAAGATGTATTATCTAAAATATTTAGCTGACCCTCAGAAAGCCTCTTTGTTTACCTCCATATGTGTCCTCTGTGCTTATATACTCTGTTAGCAGTTGTAGTGTGTGTGGTGGCGTGGGAGGTCCCACAAGGCCCACTGTGTCACATCATGGGTACCACACCCTGCTGTTTTCTTATAACATGGGGCCACAGTCCAGGAATAAATACTCTCAGAAAAGGTTTTTAAAATTAAATTTAAATTCTTAGCAATTTAAAAACTTTTTGGTTATTTATGTTATCACTTAAAGGTTTTATTTGTTTAACATATTTTTTAAGTTTAGATTGAAATAAGAACACTTGGGTATGTGGTTGTTTCTAACTTACAAATTCAAATTTTCCATGCTTTCAATGTATTGTTATGAATACATATAACTCCTTTTTCCTTGAACATTGTTCAGTTTTGATTGCGCCATGTTTGGTTTGCTTGCTGACGTTTGAAATCATGGATAATGTGAGAGACTAGAGAGTTCTTTAAGCCTTGAAGTAGTGCTAACTGTTCATTTTGCCAGAACCCTGAGTATTGTGTCAGGATCTTACTAAGTTCCTGTAACTACAGAAGCAACATGTGTGATACCAGGGCTAATGAGGTGCTAGCTTAAATAAGATAAGCCTTCCTAGAACGTGACAAGTCACCTCCTAGAATGAAATTACCATGAGAAGCAGATAGAATCCTCCAAAAGAAAATTGAAGGGACTAATGTTATTCAAGTTCATGGAGAAGATAAAAATATGAAGAAGGAAGGTGGAGAGCACTATCTCTGGGAACAGCAGGAAGGTATTACCATCCTTGGACCAAAATAAATAAACAAATAAGTAAATAAATAAATAAATAAATAATGACAAGAAGGAATGGTTATCAGAATCAAAACACAGGATGCCTGATAAAACCTCTAGCCTATGGTAGAAGACATAACCTCTACTGAAACCTTTTTGCCTCTGACATCTCATGAAGCTTTGTGATAGTGGGAATCAGGGGGATGGGGAGCATGAGGCAAGGCCTAAAAGGGAGAGAGAGGAAGAGATGTGATGTTGGTACAATAGGTATGTTCACAAAACACTCAAGTTCATTGTAACCATTATGTATCATAAAACCAAAAGACACTGACTAGGGAGATCCTTAACGCAAAAGAAAATGTAGAATTACAAATACTGAATCTGTTGAGCAGAATATATATCCCAAATTAATTCTTTAGTCTTCAATATTCACTCTTGATACTTTTACCACATGAAAATTGTGTTTCTTTTTGAAGGAACACAGGCATTCTATTTAGGTACCTTATTCGTATTGGTTCAGTCATACTTTTCCCAGAAGAATAAACTGATAAGTATGTTCTTTTCATATAGGGCAGCATGATTCCTTTACTATCTGTCAGTACCTTGACAGAGGTTGATGTCATTTTGTGTGAGACAATCCCCAAAATTTAATATGTCTATATGTGTGGTTTTGTTGATGGAATCCACTTTCTCTTGACCAGAGCTGTGGAGATGGGGAGAAACTAAATAGCACTGTAGTGAATTCCAAGATCTGGACATAGTCCTTTGTAGTTCCCATATCCTACTTGTTCTCATAATCTTAATAAATACTTTCATTTTGTTATAAATACACTTGTATGCATTGTTAAATACATACATTTTATTTCTTCTTTTATTCCCTTATCACATAAGATTTGTTAGTTTTAGATTAAAAAAATTAAGGATTTTAACTCTGTATCATAGATTTTAAATGTTAGCATACAAAAAAATAAATGATAACCAGATATTTTGTGTTTTTGTGAAAACAAATCACTAAACTTTTACTCTTAGGCAAAATAATATTATCATTTTTTGACTGATAGTATCTTGTTGCGGTTTTTAGTTGGAGATTGAGTATGAAGATTCCTGGAGGGGTGTCAAGCTAATGAGGGAATGAACAGCAATGGATAAGTTTTGCAGACTTAGCTAGTCAATTTTTTTTTTTTGTCAAATTTTTATGAAGGTTTCTTGCAGATATGATTAACATCTACAAGTAAAGCAGAGTACCCTTGTATTTTGGGTGAATCTCATTCAATGAAAGAAGGCCCAAAGAGGAAAACTGAATTTTTTTTAGAGAATACATTTTGCCTTATGCCTGTTTCCTAGACATCCTTTCTGAGTCTTCATCATTCTGGCCCGTCCTAAATGTTTCAGACTCATGGCTGAGACGTTAACTTCTATGTGAGTGTTGTGGTTTGGATCTAGAGTGTCTTCCCAAATCCTAATGTACGCGTGGTTCTGCTGGGAGGTGAGGCCTGGCTGGAAGGAATGGATGCTTGGAGCTTGTCCTGGAGGGATGTGAGCTGATTCTGCACTTCCTTGCTGACTTGGCTCCCACCTACAATGTCTAGAAGAACTTTGTTAATATTTCCTACATATGTGTTTCCACCATCTCCAGTTGCCCATAAATGAACTGAGACCTTCTGAAACTGTGAAGTAAAATAGATCTTTCCTTAATTAAGTTGTGGATGTCAAACATTCTGTTCCAGTAACAAAAAAGTAGCAGAGACAGTGAGTATCTGCTTTGTTTCCCTGCCATCCAGGTTTCAAATCCAAAACTGAAGCATCACTCTTGATGGAATTTCCAACCCTTTGTCCTATTCCGAGGACTGTGTACTTGCCACCTCCCATGACTGCAGGACTGATTTCTTAAAATCGGTCATCCATCTATTATCTATCTATCTATCTATCTATCTATCTATCTATCTATCTATCTATCATCTCTGTTTCTCTCCCTGTCTCTGTCACTCATTGCTTCTCTCTCTCTTTCTTACTATTTACCTACATACCTATCTACCTACAAAATCACTATCTTAGTTATTTCTCTCTGGAGAATCCTGACTGACATGTGTGCTAAGGAATATCCTTCCTATAGTTGTTGCACATAGTAAGTGAATTAACATGCAAGAAAGAAGTAATGCAAATTATATACCTTGCAAGCAACAAATCACGTGAATTAAACTGGATCCCACAATAAATGAATATTAATAGGTTCTTTGGCAGATTTTTAAAAGTATGATATTAGTAAAATATATTCCACATTAAATTTTTAATGTGATGTTGACACATGTTCACACAGAGATAGAAATTTATTCCCTCTTTCTAAAACATGGACAATCTCTGTAAATATCTCAAGTCTCAATCAGAAGAATGAAGCAGAAGCAATCTTATGTGGATTTTGGTTAGAATATAAAAGAAATTGCAAGCATGTTTTTTTTTTCGTTGACATTTTGCTTTTTTTTTAAGTCATAATTGAGCAATGTTGAGCATGGAGAGGGCAGCAATGACTTAAAAGCATACAAATCATAAATTATACAAAAATAAAAATATTCAAATGAATCTTAGACTGCAAAACATTAAAGAGTACATGATTCATAAATTTAAAAATTGCATTATGTATACACTTTTAGCTTTCTTCTTGTTTAATAATTATAGATAACAAGTATTTTTGAATTTCACTTTTTCTCCCTTTTCTCTATCCTCTGTGTGTTTTCCCTTGAAAACTAGCCACCCTAGTGAGGGAAAGCCATTCTTATAGGGAGCACTCATGTGCAGATGTTTTGACTAACAGTCCCCTCTAGTTCCCAGGTTGACAGCCAGTATCTATCTCAAAATTCATGTGTGAATAAACTTCAAATGACTTCAGCCAGTAGCTCTGAAGCATTCAAGTGATTCAGGAGGGCCTTTGTAATTATGAAGCAGAGATAAGTCATTGTGTAGCTGATATCTTCATTTCCTTTCTTGATTCTAGTTAAGGCTGTTCCCAAATTCTACACGAATCTCACATTCTTTGTATCATTGTTCCTTTCTGTTATCTTCAGCATCAAAACAATGAAGTATGTTCCTCTCACATTTCAAACCTATGTCGTCTTCCGTAACATCTCTTAAACAGCAGCCAGGAAACAGTATCCACTTTGAAGAATGAATATGATCACACTGAATTTAAATAGACAATCTAGGATAAGGACAAAGATCTTAATATGGCTGCTGTCACAAAAGATCCTTGAACGGAAACTATAAATAATATAAATTTATTTCTTGCAGTTGTGATAGTGCAAAGCCCAAGACTAACATGCTGGCGTATTTGGCATCTGATAACGGTTTGTAGTTTGCTTTCAAGTTGGCACCTTGCTGCTGTGCCCTCTACAGGGGCTGAGTGCTGAGTTCTCATATGTTTGAATAAATAGACATTCCAGGCAATTCTCCAAAGCCTTTTATAATGGCATTAATCATATTCAGGAGAGCAGTGCCCTCCAGGCCCAATCAGTTTTCAAGGACCCCATCTTTTAATAACATGGCTTGGGGTTAAATGCTAACATATGAATTTTGAGAGACACACTCATTCGAGCCATATAAGTCCTTACCCAGAAGCACATCTTCAATGTCCCTTTTAACACATATGCTTCATATTGACAGGTTCCAGGAATTAAGTTGCAGACACCTTTCCATGTGTATGTGTGTGGGTTTGTGTTCACGTATGCATTATTCTGATTATCATATGAAGCTACACATAAAGTGAAGGAGGCTAAAGGAAACTTTGTGTATTGTAATTCTTAGCAGTTATTAAATCATGTCTGATGCACATACATTTCATTTTAGACAGCATTTGATAGATAAATTAAAACTGAATATACATCAAATATCTAGTTCTTCATTGCAAATTATCTTAAATTTAGTGGCTGAAGACAATGTACGTGTATTGTTTCATAGTCAAGATTTCTTTCCAGTTTGAGTTCTCATGTTAAGGCCCAACTGGAGAGACTCACATAGCTGTGAGAAGAATTAATTAACCAAAGATTATTAGTACAAGAGCCTTAATTGTTCACTAGCTATTAGCCATAAGAAACTCTTCATTTTTGATTCATGGGCCTCTCTACTACTGTAGCTTGCTTCTTTCAAATATGCAAGTCTAGTAGGCAATAGAGGAAAAATACTTGCAAGGTGGACATAAGAACTTATATATACATGAATCATGGAATTGGCATCCTATAATTTTCAGCCATTTTCTATTGATTGGAAGCAATTCACTAGCTCCAATTTGCACATCAAAACAGTAGATTATGCAAACATTGTACTCATTTTCCATTGTCATTCAGCAAATAACAGTCACACTTCTGACATTCTGGCTTCTCTAGTCTCAGCAGCCCAACTAAGTGTAGTTTGGGTTACTTTCTTTATTCGTAGGTTGTGTGGAATAATCTGTTTTCATGTTCGTTTTGTTGTTGATCTAAGATACTTCCTTATAATTTTAAATCTGAGACTCTTGTTTTTTCAATGGTTGTCAGCTGGTTGCTTCTTTAATGTCCTTAATATCATCTCACATTTTTACCATGTGAACTTGAGGAAAACATGCAACATTTGTTGATTCAAAAACTCAGTAAAAATCAGATGCAAATTTATCCAAAATTATCTATAAATTAAAAGATATCCTAGTCATAATGCTGACAGACATTTTTGTAGATCTTAATAACCTCATATAATATTTTCTTGGATAGGCAAATGAAAGAGGCAAACTTATTTTAAAAAGAAAAAAATTCTGAGCATTGTAGTACAAGCCTGTCATCCCAGAACATTGGGAACTGAGACAGGAGGATTGCCAAATCTGTGTCTAGCCTGGGATCCATAATGTGTTCAGGACCAGCCTGGGCTACAGAATGAGACACTGTCTTAAAAAACGAAACAAAACAAAACAAAGAAAAGGTTGCCAGTTTTCATTATCTGATATTTAGACTTGCTGTACATTTACAGCACTTGAAAATGGGTTATTAGCAAAATAATTGATTCATAGATCGACCAGAGATGAGCAGGTGTAAATAGAAGTATATAAATGAGGCTTACTGCTTTTTGCAAATTCACAAACATGATATTTTTAAAAATGATAATAAACCAGCAGACTTGGAAATCTAGTTACAAAAATATAAATTGTAGTGTATATCTGATAACATATAAAAGTTACTTGAAATGAAAGATAAGCCTAAATACATAATGTAAGACAAGAAGACCTTTCGTGTAAAACGTAGATGAAAAAGAAATTGACATCAATTTAGTCAGTGTCTTTGTATATCTCAAAGTTAAGATAAAGCAGACAAAAAAAAAGATAAATTGAGTTTATCAAAACCAAAATTATTACTTGTGAAAGCCACTATTAGAGCAGAAAACCCTGAAGAACTTACTTTAAAATCAAATGTCTGGTAAAATATTATGTCTAAAATATATAAAGATTACTTAATGTATAAAGAAAAACGTATTCTGAATGGACAAAAGATTTGAAGATTTACTAAAGGATCAACACAATAATAGAAGATTGTTAAGAATATTAATCATTAGGAAAATACAAATTAAAACTAAAAGACGATATCACTGTACAGTGATCCAAATGGATCAACACAAAATATGAGAATATTATGGACTGAGGAAGATACAGAGAAAAGTGAACACTTCTACAACTCTTATGAGGATGAAAAATTAGTTTGACACTTTAGATAACTGTTTGACAGTTTCTTTAAAAAGTTAACCTACACTTTCCATCTGACTCAACAATCTCATTTCTCGTCATTTACCTAGAGAGGTGGTGTTGTAGATATGAAACTCAGCAAACGAATGCTTACAGAAACAGGACAATGTTTTTTAGTCCCCAAACCTGTAAACAAATCGAAATGGCCTCCAGTGATTGAATGGATAAGTGTGTTGTGGTACTTTGTATGGTGGAATACATTTCACTGACTATGAATAGATGACTGATACTTAAATGCATTATTCTAAGTGAAAGAAGTCAGATATCAAAGCTTACATACTAATTTCATTTCATTTTTATGAACTAATGAAAAAAGACAGGGCAGAGTGAAGTATAATTGATCAATTTTAAGCAGTAATTAAGCAGAGAGAAAAGGTTTGGTCATTAAAGGACAGTGTAACTGCAGGTTGAGGAGCATGACAACCTGTTTTATCACACAATTCTTGCTCTATAACTGCATTTTCCATAACCCATGAAACTTTGTACTTGTTTGTATATTAGTAAATGTGTTTAAGAAGTAAAAGTTTTAAAATAATATCACATAAGGTTAACTTTAAAAACAAACTTTGACTCAGAGTACACACACATACACATATGTACACACACATATTCACATATACACACATGCTAGATATAAATTTAGAGTGTGTAGTTAAGCCTCCCTGAAAATATCTTCCAAACAAGAGTCTTTTTTTTTTTTTTTGGAAGTGACTTCAACATTCTGAGACACATGTGGAAAAAACAAACATAGGAAGCTTTAAGTTCTGTTTGCTCCAATCCCTAATCTCAGCGGTCCACAGACCACAGAATTGCTGGCAGTGAAATACATCAATCAGGATTTCATGTGTGCTCATGACTTTGTAAGCAATTTATATC
Organism: Ctenodactylus gundi; assembly: GCA_004027205.1. NCBI lineage: Eukaryota > Metazoa > Chordata > Mammalia > Rodentia > Ctenodactylidae > Ctenodactylus > Ctenodactylus gundi. The sequence goes on from PVKB01000019.1 coordinate 154,994, forward strand.
CTCTAGCAATCCATGACTCCTCAATCTTCAACAAAATTTTGCACTAGCTTATTGAGAAATAGTAAAAAAAAAATTATTCTTTTAAAATTCACCAATTGTTTAAAAATATAGTTTTCCACAACCAATAGAGGTTAGTTGTTGGATCCTGTGCTTCTTTTTCCCCCTCATTTATTGATATGTACAAACGCAAAATTTAAGGTTTACAATGAAGTTGAGCATTTTGTATACCTACGTATCTTGTCAAGGTGACAAGGACTTTCCCACTCTCCTTTTGTCTCTCCTCCTACCCACCCCTTGCTCTCTCCCCGCCCTACTCCCCTGTTTCACTTTGTTTTTCATTTTAAGTTCCACAGGAGTTGTGATCTGGGTCTCTCATATCAGAGAGACCATTCGATGTTTCACCTTCTGCTTCTGACTCACTTCACTAAGCGTGATGTTCTCAAGTTTCTTCCATTTGCCTGCAAAAGCCTCCACGCTGGACTTTAACAGAGATATATGTATACCTGTACTTCTTTAATACAGTAAAATAGGACAAAAGGCAAGACACATGGAACCTTATCTTGTAAAGGGATTTGGATACTTGAGACAAAGTGGACAAATGAAAAGTCGTATGGTGAAGATATCATAATTAGAATGAGTCTTATGAACATCTACTTAGATTTATTTGATAAATTTAAAAAGTTCCTATAGGGCTTATACCTAAAATCGCTGCAGATTTGGGTGTTGGGTACTGTGTTCAAATATGAGAAAGTGACTAAGACATCTACAAACGAAGACAGGCAATTTGTCCTACAAAAGTTTCACTGAAGTGCATCTAGAGACCTTGAAATTTACTAGCCACCAAAAACAATATATAGCTGCTTATATAATTTTGACTAAAATTTTTAAACACCAGAATGATACATATTCTATAAGCTCACACATGCATGCATCCAGGCACACACTGTTTGTATGTATGTGTGTGTGTACTTCTCTCAATAGAGTTAATAGTTCTAGACATATTAGCCAGGTACTGATTTGCAGCTTGGTGCATGCGTGATCTTTTAATTTCCTTGAAAAGGCAGTCCTAAGGGGATGAAAATATTTCATAATACCGAAGCAGGTATTGTACATTCAGTTGGCTCAAAAGAGAAAACAAGTATTCCAAGTTTCCATGACAAAAGTAAGATGGAAGATGGAGGAATATAGGTGGTCAGGACACATTTGGTAACTTATTGTGAGATCATATTTGATGACTAAGAAATACAATAAAATGTCTTTTCATGTACCTGAGAAAACAAAATCGAGGCAATATTGTCTTTTCATAATGAAATTTCTTAATGATCTTTCTTCTCTTAAACATTATTTTCTTTTTAACTACTGTATAAGAAACTGTAAATTATTATATTAATTCATACATGTGTTATATTTTAATGGGGATAACAATTTTATGTATTTTAATTGCCACTGCTGTAAAATTTAGGTTAGATCTCAAATTTTTCATTGTGAAAAATTTGCTTCTGTTATTTTTTTTTTTTTTACTTAAGCATAGATTTTTGAATGTCTGCTTTGTGGGCACAAATAAACCAAGGATCTAATAATTTTAAGAAGCTTAAGGTCTTCAAAGCCTGTTTTTTTTAAATACCTCTTACACCCTCTGAAAACTGATTTCTTAAATTCCTTAGTTACAAAATTTCATTATCTTTAGAAAGATGTTTTTTTTTTTCTTTCAAGTATTCAGAGATCAGTAGCTTCAGTACCTTTCCTGTACCTGTTATGAAATTAGAGATTTTATCCCTGGTATTATTGTTTCAAGAATATAACGATGAAAAACACTGTATAGTCACAATCAAGGTAGACATAGAACTACTTAAAGACATTCTGCCTTACAACATTAAAAATAATTATGAACTATTAGTGAGTAACAGGGTTAAATCTAAATAGAGTTGTAGGTCATGATACAGCTTTAGAAGTAAAAAAAAAAAGAGCTGTAATCTAAGATTATGTCTGTGTTTTAATTGATTTATTTACTCATTCATTGATTCAGTAAAACTTGTGGGTAACCACCTATTATGTTTCTACCTAGGTCAGTGTTACTTAATCCTGACTATTCATGAAAGTTATCTGGGCATCGGTAAATACTTACAAATACCTGTATCCTAGATTATTGTATCAGAATCTCAGGTTGCCTATGGTTATCAGTCTAGGAAATACGTAAAGTTTTCTGTGTGATGATAATATGCAGATAGAGTTGAGAACAACCAATGTAGGCTTTGAGATGATCAAAATTAGTGACAATTATTAAATACTGTAACAGCAGAAAAGAACCATCTGCTTCATATAAACTTCTATATATGAATTCTTTGAGTATCACTTTGTAAAACAAATTGTAAAATGAAATTGTTACTGTGTGTTTTGACAAGAAGATGCCCTCATTTCTATTTGATATGCTCATTTTACACAGTATCTACCTCGGTGTGAATTTGAGTAATCTGGGAGAAGACACAATGCTCTGTAACAATCGATTTCTACTTGGGAAAAAAATGGCTCACAATAATATTGAAAGTTTTTCATAAGCATATTAAATTGAATAAATTCATACATATTAAGACTTAAATGGTGTAAGGTTTTTGCTTTGGATAAATTTGCTTTTTAAAAATCTTTGGCAATTAACCATTTATCTTGTATGATTAGAATGGCAAAATTCCAAAATCTAGAGCTGTGTTTGATTTTAGAGACTGACATAGTGTTTTTTTTTTCCTCTTTTCAATCTGAAAATGTCTACTATGTGCTTGAAAACACCACTGGGCCATAGAAGATGTGATTAGAAAGAACCTTTAATCAAGTTGACTTTTCCTCACTGATTTCTGAAGCATCAATTTTGAGAATGTGGCACATCTCCATAATTTCTTTGCAAGGAAGCTTGTCTGTTCGGTTGCCTGAGTTGGCAGGATTTCATTGCTTCTTCCAAAATGAAAAATGAAAGATGCTTTTGAATCTGTCAATAAAGAATGAGCTACATTCTGGTTAGAAATTCAAGGCAGTATACAGTTCGTGTTATTGATTACCTGAGAATTCAAAAATTTCTTTGGTCATTCTTGACTATGTGTCTTTATGACTTACTTTCCTCCTATTAACTTTTTGAATTCAGAAAAGTATATTTTATTTATTTCTATTGTTTTATTCTTAGTCATTAATATTCCATTTACATTTGGACCTCTTTGGATTTTGATATTGTAAAGCTTCATTGTTAAAAAAACAAAACAGAACAAAAAACCCCACACAACCAGATGATCAGTTTTGCAGCTTTCTTAGGGCTCACAGCAAAGGCAGGAAGTCATGATGATTCACTTTCTCCGTTTAAGATGGTGATGTCTCAGCCATCCGTCATAACTTGTATATGTCTCATTTTCACAGATGTGCAGGTGAGGATTTTATATTCTTTTTATTTCTTGGTTGTGTCTCAGAGTGCTGAATTTCATGAAATAGAACAAAAACTTTCATAAACACAGACTGTTCTAGTCTCCAGTGACCTATTTGACAAGTATGTGCCGAATCTTGGAAAAGAAAATAGTCTATGCTATGTTTTATGTGTAACATCCTCACTTCTCTTCAATTCAGCATCCACGGCTAGAAAAAGTATTCACTGTATATGAATACACTGAAATATTACTCAGAACTTGGGGTTGTAAGTAATGGAGACTCAGCTAAATGTATCTGAAACAAGAGTATTTCCTTAATATCTTTGATCAAAAAGTCATAAGGTTGTCTAGTTGAGCATATGTAAGAATCTTTGTAATAGTTGATCAAGGAAGGTAAAATGATTTGACTGGAAAAAACATATTCAAAGCACCATCATATTGTAACTTTTTTTTTTTTTTTGAGACAGGACCTCAGTCTGTAGTCCAGACTGGTCCTAAACTCACTGTGTAGCCCAGACTGACTCAAACTAATGACAATCCTCCTGCCTCAGTCTCCTAAGTGCTGGGATTACAGGCGTGCACCATCATGCCTAGTTTATTTGGTGCTGGGGAATCAAATCCAGGGTCTGGAGTTTACTAGGCAGGCACTTTAACTGCAACTGCTGAGCTATTTCTCCAGCCCCACCATCATATTTTAGAGATGCATGAGCAGGTGAAGATAAATCTTCAAAATACATTAAGTGGATTTTTCTAAGAGAAGATCTAGAGAAGTTTTAATAGTAGCAGTAAAGGATGTTGCATAGGATAAAAGCGATCACTTTACATCACAGTTGAATTTTGTAGAAACAAAAAGCAAAAATAAATAAAGTAGAGAACATATGACCCGTCTAGTACTAGGATACTAGATTGATTAGCTTCACACCACTGGGACAAAGTACCTGACACTCGCAAAAGAAGAGATTTATATTTTGACTTGTAGTTTTAGAGGGTTCAGTCCATGGTTTCCTGACTCCTTCATGCAGTACAGGAAGGGTATACTGGAGCAAAAGTGCCAAGTTCCTGGGCCCTTGGAAGCAGAGCGCAGAGGAAGAGAGGCAGAAAAGGGAACCAGGGATCAGACATACTCCCTTAGGTCAGGTCCTCTTGACTCAGTTCTTCCAAACAGGCCCCATCTCCTCATAGCAATTTGACTCACTGCTGAGATTATTGCCTTCTCAATTCTATCACATCTCCAAGGGTGTGCTATTCCCATCAGACCGAAGATTCCATATATATGCATCAATTCCCCGATTGAATGTGCTCATTCTTTATCTCAAATATATACGAATAAAATAATAATTATGGGCAAAAAGATTAACTAGTACAGATAGTAAATTTATCAGTGTAACCTACTATTTAACTTTTACTGTGACATATTATAGATTATTGTAAAAAATCAGTGGTATTTGACTTACAGATTATAAATGTACCAAAAAATTATTTGGAATACATACACAGACTTGCTGTTTTAAATAAATCAGGTCCAAATAAAAAGGTTGCTTTCACAAAATTTCATGAATAGAGAAATGGAAGTAAAATTCCTTACATAGAATGATGTTTTATTCTTTTTTATACCCTGAGTATTTCCTATTTTGTTATTTCTCCCCCCTCCTCCCCAACACTGTTCTTAGTCCTGTTATATTTGGAAAGACCATTCAGTAGAAAAGATAACCTAGGCTTCTAAAAGGAAGGGAGGATGAGTCGTAAGTTAGACTTTTAGATTTCTTCTGAATTTTCTTGATAGTTGCATTACATCATTCTATGTAAAAAGATGGATATCAAGCTGTTACATCATGATGTATCTTAAAACATTTAAAAGTGAAGGTTTTCATGTAGGAATGATGTGAATAAATTGAACTTGATAAAAAATTTAGGAAAATGGAGAAAATATAAGCTAGCTAATTGCTTAAGGAAATATACATTACTGTAGAAATCTTTTAAACTCTTGTCTTAAATGATGAAACAATTTTTTAAAATAATAAATCCACTCTTTAATGAAAATGGTGTGAAATTTAACAGGCATGTTTAGCAAAAATCATGAAATATTCAGTCCAATGTGTTCTGGAGGATATATGGTGGATATCAGTTCCTTCTTCAACAAATGTAATAGTATTAGCAGTGTAGTTAAGAGGCTAAGAATTGCTTGGTTCCTGTCACATAGCCCTCTGATATTGTATTTACTCATGACATCTGGTCTGTAGTGACATAGCTTTTTCTAGTTATAGGGATCTTATTACTGAAACCATTTTTTTCAGTGTTTAATTTTAACTTCATTAACAGCTATGTGACATGATATCTCTGTTCCTCAAGTCTGAGTGCTCTGTACTTAAGTTCTTTTGAGAGACTTCATTCATTTGCCAAGATCAAGATTTTTTGCTAGAAGCTTACTTGTGTGTATACACACGCATTGTGAAGAGACAGGGTTAAAAGTCCCTTAGGTAGTAAAGGAGCCTAAGAGGAGAAAAGCAGTTTTTATATTTACATAGTACGTTGCCACCTGTGTCATATCGTTAAACATTCTCAAGGCAATATCATATTGGAATACTGCTATTCAATTTATTATTACATATCTACATTACTGGTAACAGTATGTCATGTTAATCTTCCTGCCCTTACATTGCCTTCCCCTCCAGATCTGTTTTTAGACTTTCATCTCTAATTTTACAGTAGGAGGAAGATCAGAGAAGAGAACATAAGCATTGTAATAAAGATTTAGACTTCTCCAAAAGACTTTACTGGGTCCCCTACTAACAATGCACAAAAATCAGTAATCATCTACAATAAGAATCAATTCACAAATTTTTAATTGAACCACTGCACCCATAAAAGATGAGGTGTTCCTTTAAAAATAAGTATTTTTAAAATGTTAATCTGTTGCATTCATCATCTATTGGTTAGCTACATGATGTCTTAAAACTAAAGAGTCGATTTCCTAAATTTATTCTTTGGTTCAATGCTTTATGTATTGACTATAATTGTATCTTTCTTCCTTTCTAGCCTAGATTATATATATATATATATATATATATATATATATATATATATATATGTATTATATATGTGTATATTTGCATGACACATTTCTCTTTTATATCTTAATGGAAGGAATTGCATTACCATTAAATGGTACTTTGACACATTTCCATCTTAATATTGTTAATGTTCATATTTTTGACTCCATGGACTTGAATAGACTTTACTTATTTTTGACTAACAACCCTCACTATAATATGTATCTGTCTTTTTCTGAACAAAAATATTTTTCTACCTTTATTTTTTTAACCAGGGTGTCCTTTTCACTATCATGGGAATAACCACATGGTGTTGAAATCCCATATGAGTATTTATCTTGCTCTTAAAAATATTACTTACATAGTGCTCAGTTGTGTGCTTTACTATTCTTATTTATTATTCATGATGTTCCCAGTTGTTATGGGAATATGAGATGCTTGGTTTTCACCTTGGGAGATGGTCTTACTATAAAATGAGCCCAAACATTCTATATAAGTGAATTTATTCACTTGGCAATATAAAGTAGACTTCTTGAGTCTTGGATGATTCAAATTCTTTATGTTTATCATTTTTACAAATGTTATCCTTATTTTAAGTTTCATTTTAAATTCAACCTCATTAACATGTGAGAAAATAACTACTCCTTACCTACTGAAAATGAAAGTCAATTTCTTCCTGCATGATTTAAAGATGATAGTTCTATTATGTTTACTGAGAATTTAGTAGTGATACTTCAGGTTATTTCCACAAATATGCAGAAATTTCTAATTTGGGGCAGAAGTTAAAAATCATTCAAATAATTGCATGATCACTATTTTGAACTAATCAGTATTGTTTTGAACTAAGCAGTATTTTATAATAGTCAATACAGTATTATGTATAGAACTGTATGATAAACTAAAGTTTACATATAATAACTAAAGTTTAAAATATGACATATTTTCTGATTTCACCAAAATTCCATTTGTTTTTTTCATTTATGAATACTTTATTGACAAAATTATATATAAACAAGTTTTACACAGTGATGATTTATTACATGTATGTACACATTGTGTAAGATCACCACAGTCTAAGTAACACATCCAGTCACAACCCGTAATTGTCAATGTGTTGGGAGAAGCGAATGCAGACTCAATGTACACTCTTCAAATTTAGAGAATATACGGGAATAACTATAGTCTGTATCTTGTAACTAGTTACACAGAAATTATTCAGATAATTACTGAAAGTTTGCGCTCTTTGACCAACATGCTCCTTAGTCATCAAACCAAACCCAAACTCTTACCACAGTTTTTACTTTCTGCTCCTATGATTACAATTCTATCTCGCATATAAGTTCATACCATTTAATCTTCCTGTAGATGCTTATTTCATAGTCTGATGGCCTATGGTTTCATCTTTGCTGTGCACAATGGCAGAATTTACTTAGTTTTTACGGTGAATTATATTCGTGTGTGTGTGTGTGTGTGCGTGTCATGTCTTCTTTATCCATTTGTGTACGTACGTAGGTCAATTTGTTACCGTAGCTCATCTATGAGCAAGGTGGTTCAGATACCTCTTTGAAGAGTGATTTCATTAAAGGAAATGAAAGCGATCATTTAATTGAAAAGTACTGGAATAGAATCATAAATGTAGCCATTTTTATAGCTGTGTGACTTCAGAGAAATTATATTCTTTCACCATTTCCTTATCCAGAATTTAGGGATAATAGCATGTCTTCTGCAATAATCAAAAGAATATATGGGATAAGTCCTCTGTAAAATGAGGCACTTTGCAAATTTTATTCATTATCACTTTTCTTTGAAGTTATATGTTGTTATAAATGTTGGTAGAACTTAGTGGATTTTGCTCAACAGATGTTTCCATCACTTACCAGAAGTTTAATGATGACCAAGCTTGTACTAGTAAAGATATCTGATTTAAAAAAAAAATTATTTATTTTTATTTTGATTGAATTCCATGGTATTACATGGATTCCAAATTCTATAACACATTAGATCCATGGGGTTTGGGGAATCAGTGAGTATCTATACCCACCCCTTTCTCAGAGGTTCACCCCTTTCCTAATTGACCAAAGGAGATAGTTCGTGTAATTCTTGCTTAAAAATTCCATTCTCAGTGTTTTCTTTGATGTAGCTTTTGCAATTACAGAATTATTCTTATATGTCAGTAAAAAGACCTTATTCTATTGACTGAGATCATAGCTACATACAATCATTTACCAATATATTGATAATAATGGTACACAGAAAGCTCTCTGATTTTCTTGACTTTAGGGTAAAATACCTTTTAAAATATTAGTATTGGCTGGGCTAGAGGAAGGTCACAGCAATCAAAGCACTTTCCTAGCAAGTGCAAGGCCCCGAGTCCAATTCCCCAGCACCACATAAAGCCAGGGTTGGCAGCGCATGCCTTTAATCCCAGTACTTGGGAAGGTGAGGCAAGTGGACTGCCATGAGTCCAAGGCCAGCCTGTGCTACATAGTGGGTCCAGGACCAGCTTGGGCTACAGAAACAAGAACCTGTCTCAAACAATATATACTGGTGGCTATAATTCAGTAATAGTTGAAATTCTAATTGAAATGTGGAATAGCTTGCAGAAAAAGAATCTTCACTTTTCTTAGTAAAGATGGTACATTTGACAGTCCTGGGGGCTGAAAAATCAGAACTTCAAACATTTTCTCTTACTCTTTTCCTTCCTTCCTCACTCACTATTAGAAAGAAATTTATGATTCTAACATTTATTTTTTGATCATTTACTCTTTTCTACCTTTTCTTCATTCATCTTCCTGAATGGGAAAATCAAGATACTACTCAGTGTTTTCTTAAATATGAACAGTGAATTTTTCTAGGAACACATTAAGTGCCTGAAATGAGTACTAATGTCTTGGTTCATGAAGGGCTTGATCTACACTCTTATGTTTCCAACATTTTAATTTTCATGCAAACAAAAGTCTAAGAGATGATAGTGGATTTTCAGTGTAAAGAACTCCATGTAAGTATAGTTTTTCACTTTTTAAAAGGAAAGAGTAGGTTATTGACTTGATCCATTGAAATGTACATGAAAAGTAATTTTAATTTTATAGAAATTATAAAGTATGATATCTGAGTTTTATTGGTTTAAGGTAGCAAGATAACATTTTATTAATAATAACATAATCCAGAATATTGGCTATATACTGTGTTTCTTCCTCCCTGTTAGTAAATAATGTCAACTGAGCACTTTAGCTCTCATGGGTCTTCTTTTTAGCTCTCTCTGTGTATAGTTACATATCAAACTTTCTGTATTTATCTATCAATCTATCTACATATGTCTATGTGTGTGTGTGTGTGCATTTATGTGTACATGTCATACACACAGAGAGAGACATATACAGTAAATGGCCTATTTATACATCTAGTATTCTGAAAACTACACAGTTTATATTCAACAAAAATAAAATAATATAAATGAAACACCTTTCAATCTGTTCCAGTGAGCAAAAAAAAAAATGAGCTAAAATTTCACCCATCTGTCAGAGACACATATCTTGGATTTCAGTGTGTTTCAATTTTTTTTTAGTTGCAATACACTCAGCTTGTCATTCTCAAGGTGATCTCATTGTTTTCCTTTCTTTTGTCCTTCAAAACTCCATAAAGCTTGGGTTAGATTATTATGTTTTCCTCATTAAGATAATTTTCTTTTTTTCTATTTTGGAAAAAAAAAGGAATCTTAGGATTGATGAGGAAAGAGAGGTAAGATCCTACTGATTCTCATACTATTTTGTAGCCAGAATGTGCAAAAACTTTCAGAAGTGACCACTCAGTCTCACAAGGACACCCTGCTGCAGATCAACACACATACCTGGAATAGTAAATGGATTCATTTCTATTTTGTAACAATTGCAGCAAATCCGAAGCCTCATCCTCAGCTGACAAGGAATCATAGAGGAAGGGACTTCTTTTGTCTTCACATGATGAATGTGGTTACACAGAGTGTTAATGTGTAGGACTTCTTTTCAAGTGATGATAACTGGGGAAGAAATGTAAGACGATTTAGTAATAGGAACCACATCGCATGGCAAAGTAATTGCATATAATTATCTCTTTCTTTTCAGTTTCCAAATTTGATTTTATGTAAATCAGGTGATTGTCAAACAAAGATTCTCAGGATAATAGAGAAAGGATCTTCTTTAATATTCCATCAAGAATAGCATGCCCAGGATATATATGTGCTTTAATTATAATGCATAACGTCATCTTGTAGTTAGCAGCTGTGACTTGGGCAGCTTTTATTTCAACATCTCTGTATCTTAATTGACACTCATAAATGAAAGAGATAATTGTAAATTTGAAATAGACATTTAATAAGACACAATTTAGTTTTGGTTTGAAGTGTTACTTCTCAGTACCAACTTCCAGTACGACACCAGCCTTTAGAACATATCTGTTTATAACTTGATTTCTCAGCTTTGCAAAATACACACTTTTAAATGTTTTGTCTGACTGTAAGTCTGATTATAAATTAAATTGTACCAGTTATACTATTTCTATGAGTACTGGCCCTGAAAATGTCATTACCTTACACACAGAACTAGTGATATCCATAAAACTGAGCCTGAGATCCTAGAATTGGTGCTAACTTAGTGTACACTTAAAGCCTGTATCACTTTGGGGGGGGGGAGTGGATGGGGTCTATAATTTTAAGCTGTTGTTATTCACACTTATATGTAAAATATTTGCTTGTTTTTCTGGAAATTATGTGGAAGTACACACGGGCTTTAATTGTAGTTTTATTTGGTTATAATTTATATACTGTAATTCTTTGTAGCTTCATATTTATATTTTGAAGGGAAATTCTAAATTTTAAAGCTGCTGCAACATTTTATATTCTCATTAGCTACATATTAGCTAAGTATAATTTAATAGCACATTTAAATATTTTATTAAAATATTAAGGTAAAAGCACCCAATAAAATGTAAACTTAACCTAACTGGTATGCATGATTATTAGTAGTATAGTAGGTACTTTAGAAAATATTATAAATTAGCTATAATTATTCTACAAAAAACACACATTTCTCATATGTATTCATATTATACCAAGGGCCTAAACATATAATTTCTAACATAATTATATTAAATTTCCAAAAGATAAATCTCTGCTGGACCAAATGAATGTCACTAATAATATTTAGCATGCACTTTTCGGACAAGAAAGGAAATTCACGAAACTCTCAGAATGAAAAATTCTGGGAAAGAATTTTCAAAGTCATTAGAAACAAGTATTGATGAATAGACTTGCAAAAGTTTACTGAGGTTTACTTCTGAGCTCATTCTTTGTGACTTGGTGTATAATATCAAAAAATTAACAATAACAATATGAAACAGTAGTAAAGTTGCTTTTCATGGTATACAAACTGAACTTACTTCTCCATACCATTTCATATAGAATACTCCTCAAAAGATTGAGTAAATATGTAAACAGAGAAGCTAGCCTGTAAAGCAGGCTTTACGATAAGAAATGAGTGCTTAATATATAATTTTGTGTATACCAAATTCTAATTGGACATATATGCACATTCGGTTATGATGATTCTGCATTATCAGAATCACTAGAATCTGTGAAAAAACAATTGTCCTTGGGTAAGATTCGGACGAGAGTGGAGATATTTTCTCATTTCATTTTGTCCTGTGTGAGTAGTTTCTTCTATGCTTTTCCCCCAATAAATGTAAATAGGGTTATTTTAGTAACTAAATTTATCTTTTCCATACTTAAAATGGTTTTACCTAGTGTGTGTGTGTGTGTGTGTGTGTGTGTGTGTGTGTGTGTGTGTGTAAAAAACAGGAGAAAATAATCCATAGAGCATATGCCAGCATACAGCTCCAGTCTCAGTCTAGATATTTGCTTGCAAAAAGATAATGCTGGTGTGTGTTGCTGGCTGTGCCTCATCACGGTGCTATCAGAATCAAACAACGGAATCGAAGTACCTGCTCATGGTAAAGTTCAAGAGGTGTTTTGAGGATTGACGTTCCTTTTTGGAGACAGCTGGAATCCTAGAACCTGGCCTGTGTCCTGCTTTGCTTGTGTCTCAATTGCCTGTGGCGAATATCCAGGGGGTAATTTAGAAATTGTGCAACCTAATTCACCTCAGGCAGAGCTAGGTACAGCGAGGTTTTTAATGTTCCCTGAGGATTTTCAAATAGAAGGCCTGAGAGAGGAAAACGGCCCTCTAATGGAAGGTTCTGTGCCAGAAAATCAGGCTGCCCCGCTGTCCTGTAGTTAGTCCAACTCCCAAACATTTGATATTCAATACTCCTGTTGGCTTAGCTGATGCGGTGGCCAGCATTTTCAATGGAGAGTTGATAGGGAGGACCCAGATAACTTGTCCTGACTGCAGCTAGGTGCTCTGGGGCCTCCCCTCCATCAATAGGTAGACCACTAATCCCAGTGGATCTTAAAAGGGATAAAAAGAAACTGACCAGGCAGGTGAGGGGAATTTGGGACCAAATTACACTTTAGTTGAGTCTAATTTATATTAAGCGTAACTCCTCACCCCGGAACATTTCTCTTCTTCCCTTGCAGTCTAACTGGGGAAACTCACTGAGGTTAATAACAAGAGTGAGTGTCTGTGTGTGTGTGTGTGGGGGGGGGGTGCGGTGGACGAATGGCTCAGGTCAGAGGTTAAAGCGCTTGTCTAGAAAGTGCTAAGTCAAGAGCTGAGTACCTGAGTTTGATTCCTCAGCACTACATAAACTGGGCATGGCAGTGCACGCCTGTAATCCCAGCACTCTGGAGTGGACCAGCCTGGGCTACAGAGCAGGACCCTGTGTCAAAAATAAATAAAAAATAAACGTAAATAAATAAATAATAAAAGAGTGTGTGGCCCGCAAGCAGATTCTGCATCACCTCTCATCCCTGGGGAGTGTTTGTAATGTCTGGGGATGATTTCTATTGCAATTATAGGCACGTGCTACTCGCATCCAGTATGCAGAAGCCAGGAATCCTCAGTAAAATCTTACTTTATCTAGTCATCTCTATCATGGAAAGGAACGATTCTGTTTGAAATACGTACAGTGTAACAGTTGAGAGAAAAATGAAGTCGGGTTTGCAGAGAGCCTTCTGGAAACCTTGTTTGAATTATTTGTAGGAAAGCTCTCAGGCAAATCTAGATCTCACCTCCCCCAGTTTCTTTGTGGAGTTCCCCTAGAGCGCATCTCACTGCTCAGACCTTGGCATCTCTGAGAAAATGTTTCTTTTTTTCCTGGGCCGATGTGACTACAAACTCACAAGGGATCCTGTGGACCATGACCCGTTCTCAGGACTGCAAAGGGAATCGATGATGTTTTCTAAATCCATCATGCAAGGGAGCAGCAGGAGAGGACAGGGCAGTTTATCTCTTCCAAATACTTCAGAGTCTAAAATTCTTTTCCCTATTACTTCTATCTCAGGCTCTGTAGCAATTTTTTTCCTTGCATCACTGTCTTCCCCATCACGCTGACTTTTATTCGCTTGGTCTGCCTCATCGGTCCTTCCCAAGACTCTGTGCCCACTCTCACTCAGGGGTTATTTCCCCTCTCTCTCAGGGCTAAAACTTTTGTCTTCTGTATTAACCGCTTTCCAGGTGCATCCTCCTTTGGATCTCTTTCTCTCACTCTCTCTCCCCTCTCTCTTTCTCTCTTTCTTCTTCTTTATTGATTCATTTCCTGTGTTTTCTTCTGCTATTTTTTCTTTCTTTCACATGCGAATAGAACCCGAGGATAGGCTAAAGATTATTTTAGTATTTATTGAATGTAAATTTAACCTTCATGTTACATTCTTCTTTGTGAAAGAAAACATGAATTTGTAATCCTTTAAATGACAAGGTGATTAAAATTTCTCATAATTATCACTTTTCATTTTTGCCTTCAGCACGAGACACCCCACTCTATATAGCACATGCAGATGTACATGTTTCTTTATAAATACTCATTGGATTTACCTAGATATAGCTTCTGGTGTACAGATTTTTCAGTCCCTGATTAAATTTATCTCTTAATTTAAACACACATATGCACACAAAAAATCATATATATACCTCCCCCCCCCCCACACACACCACATTCATATACTAATGGAGTATATTGATGACGGTGCTGTCACTCCTCTATTCAGACTTACATATGAAGTCACTGTGGCAAGAAATTCTTTTAATGCTGCAAATCATAGCAAAAGTTAGCTGATCATTTCTTTTATGGTACCATAACAGGTTTCCTAACCTGTCCTTCGTTATCTATAATTCTGAGTTGATTGGTGGGTTCTGAGGTGTTAACATGTATCTAAAACTTAGAATATGGTTAACACTTTGGAGTCTGTTTCTACATCTCCACAGAGGGCGAAGCAAACACTGACTCAAGGGTGACTTTGCGGCAGGCACTTATCTCCCAGTGTAAGCAGGGGGCCGAGTGGCCAGTGACACTGTGGAGCGCTAAGCCTGTGCATGCACTCATGCACCAAGTGCTATTGTTGACCTTTTACTGGTTGAAAACACATTAACTTCGTAATAGGTCATGCTTTGAACATGAATTAAGAAAAGCAAACAATGTATGATTCTTCAGTTATCATGAAGTCACGCAGACCTCAGCACCTTGATTGCAGATGGTTTGAGTTAGCTATGGCAGCCCCTGTAAAATCATGTGAAAACAACCATAGAGGCATGTGTTTAATTCAGATTCAGTGGCGCTAAAATAAGTTGTGACTCAGGTTGCTAGCTGGTTAATCTCACCAAAGTTGGAACATCTAAAAATAAAGGGGAAGAAACGCAGCATAGGGATGACCTTTTGAAAGAAACGTTTCCGTGTCTGAGACCTAAAGTAACTGACAGAATGTATGAACCATAGGGGTCTGGCAAGAAAGCATTAAAAGGCATCCCTGCTGGATGAGGAATGGCTTTTAGTTTTTCCTCATTGCTAATTGATGACTTTCACTATTGTTTTAAAAGAAATCTTATGCTCGTAGAATATAAAAGGCTGCTCTTCATGTATAGACAATCTGACAGCAGGCATATTGAGAACACAAGGCATAGCTGAACATAACAAGAGCTGCTTTCTTTTACATCTATTTCTTAGCCATAAAATTCACTTTATGAAAATATGCAACCTATTTTTTTGGTACAATTCTCTTTTCAAACTTTACTTGAAACAGTTTTGAGCCCAAACTGAGTGACCCTGCTCATCTCTCCACTCTCCACCCCAGCCCCGACTTTGAAACTCTAATGGCACCTTTAGCGCCACATTAGGTAATCAGCTGCATGAGCTGCAGGTTTCCGCAGGTCTTGTGCCATCCACTGACAGAAGCAGTGAGAGGGAACCTGGACTCATTCCTTGTTTCCTGGAAAGAATATGCTGGATTGATTCACTTGCCTTGGGGGGAGCAGAAGCTCCTGGTCATTGTAGTTAGGATGGAAAAAAATGATAAGATTTTAAAGGAAATTATTTTTCCTTCTGGAATTAAAAAGAAAAGCAGTTTTAGATGTTCCCCAAATTTGACAATAGGCCTCTACGACTAAAATAGAACAATGCCACTCACTTGGGTGTCAGGCAGGAATAAGGTACACATACCTCTCAAAGAAATCCGGGCAGACTCAGCAACCTACGTTTCCCTGCGGATCTTCTGCTTGTCATTGCTCTGAAGTGAGCAAAAGTGTCCCCAGAGGCTGGCTATGCCCTTACCCGGAGTTTGAAAGAAATGGAGAGGAGATCCTTACACGACCCTTCGCAGGAGCTCTAGTACACACATTTCTGTCTTCCTATCAACAGCAGACATTGAGCCAAACAGGTTTTTAGGTCTACCTGGCTGCCAGCTTATTCATATCACTCTTTTCAAATCAAAAATACAAAAAGGAATATGTTAAGATTTATATTCATGCTAAAATAATATAATTTTAAAAGAAACAAGCAATTTTTTTAAAAAGGTGTTTTTAAATAAAAAGCAATGTAGATTATTGTAGAGAATTGATAAATTGAAATTAAGAAAAAATAACAAGTTCCTTGCTTTGGAATAAGCCTCATTACTCTAGGCCAACATTATTCCAGACATAATCCAGATAAATCATATAAAAATAATTTTAAGAGATATTGGATTTTCTTATAGTCTACTTTGGAAATAAAAGGGCATCAATTTTATTCTTAGTTGGAGTCAACAGAAGAAAAAGAAACTAAAGTAAAGTTAAACTGTTGAGTTTCAGATACATCTGTCTGGAAAGATTTTTTTAAAAAATATTCCTTATAAGGAAAAATATTGTAAAAATGGTTGACTTCACTTAGTGTATTTTGTGAAGCAGTGTATTTACAGTGTTAACCAATTGAAGCTTTTCCATAAAACATGATTTTCTTAGCTTTCTTGCCCACGTGTCCTGGTTATATTGCTTCCACAAATCGTTAACTTTCTAGAATTGTAAAATTCACATGTAGGTTTCCAATTGTGAGACCATTGGTTTTTTGGCATTTTTTTTTTCTAACTAGGTCAGCTTCATGCACATAAGGTTTTCGTGTGTTTATTTTTACTGTTCTGTTTCCATTGGAGTGATGCCTTGGAGCATAGCAGACAATCAATATTTATTCAATGGAATTTCATTTATCTCCACAGTATTTATTTAATTGAGTGAGCAAAAAGAAAGCTATAAACACCTCTTGTGATGCCTTGTGTTGGGGATCACCAATAAGCTAAGTTTCTTCACCTTGGGCTTTCGATCGCTTCTCTATGATTCACCTTAGGTAGGACCCCTCTCCATGTGTTTGATGCAGTGTCCTTACACAACAAGAACATCAAAGTGTGCATATCGCATGTGCTCCTAAAGAGGATTCCCAATTCTCTGCTTTCCCAACAGTAATACCTAAGAGTCATTCTGGAATGTTTCCTAATTTATCACCACGTGTTTTTAGCTCTCGTTTGAGTCGAGATATTTGAGCTGGAATTTTGGCAGTGGAAATCTGACAGTGTAAAAAAAAAATGAGGAAATTTGTGATTTATTTGTTGCATGATCTTGGCCAGATGATTTAAGTACTCTAGGCTTTGTTTTTCTTGTTTTAAAATGAAGATCAAGTTATTTTATGTTTCAAGTTATGGTGAAGTTTAAGTCAGGTGATAACTTTGAATTTTCTTGTATTTGTCTCTAAATGTGTCCTTTTCATAAAGACTAAGTAATAGTAAAGTGCTTCTTAAATAGTCATGGCTATTATACATTATAATTGAACAAATTTATTAATACACCAAAGTTACATAGCTTGTAAATAGCAGATATGAATTTGCAACGAGGCCACCTATGTTCCAGCTTCTTTTTTTTTTTTTTTAAATTCCGTATTATTTCACAGGGAGACTAGAAGACCCACCAGACTACAGGGGCGAATGAATACCAGCCCAGCAATGAGTCAGTGCATTTCTGGTTTGGATACATAGAACCAACTTGTTTTTCACAAAGCAGAGGGGGATTTTATCACGTGAACTTCTAAACTTGTGGTCATGACATCTGAGTTTTCCTTGGCTTTCTTGTGCATGTGCCAGTCACTCTAAGATGGTTTCTTCAAAACTCGTCTCTCTCATCTACAATATATTGATAATTCAAGGAAGCCAAGCTTTGTGGTCACAAATTTTATTTGTTTTGCCTGGATTCATGGGCAGACCATCAACAGCACAGTGATTTCATGCCCAGGAAGCCTCAAGAACCATAGATCAGCTGGCAGACAGACTGTGGAGCATGTGATGTTTATGATGATCTATGTTGTACAATCATACGAGATAGATTGCGTATATAATGCTCATCATGGGGAGTCATCTGGGGAAGCATCTGTTGAATTTTGTTTGCCAGCTTGAGGGAAAGATATTGCCAAAGGTTAGGAAAGGCATTTATGTTCTTATTGTATAAAGCAAATTTATACTTTTTACTGTGACTCCTGGAGTGAAAGTGAAGCTGCACCTATCCCCTCCTAGAAGAACCCATGAGACCACACCCACCATTCTCCACTCCACTGAAAACGTACCATATGCTGCAGGATCCCCAAGGGACTTCATTGCAGGAAGCTTCATTCTAATGGAGTCATTTCTTTTAATGCAAAAAACACAGCTGGAAAATATTCTTCTTAAGCAATCAGAACATCAAAGTGTGCATGTTGCATGTGCTTCTAAAGACACAAGTGTATAGCTGTGGTACTTGCAGTGACTTTTAGGGGCCTGCACAAATCTACTGGCAAAAAGAGAAAAAGAATATGAGACTAGGACTATGCTGTCATTTTCTCTCTTTTCTGCTGCTCATTTTTCCAAATAAATTACATATATAGAAAGTAATTTATTCATTGTGAAGTGTATCTCTGGTAGTGTGTTTTTTAAAGAGCCTTACAAATACAGATTCTTACTTAGGTAAAAGCTGATTTAGGCAAAATCATGGTTCATTAGACATTGGTGAATTACAGTGTCCATTTCATCTATGTAATCTGAAGAAAATGTTGTACTCATGGTTTTCAATATGGTGAATGCTGCTGCAAAGTGCCTTCCAATGGAACAAGGGAAACTGAAAACATTAAGGATTGCCCTAATTCCCATTACTGGCCTCATCTGGCACCACGTGACTCCTGGCTCTTTCCAAAAGTAAAAATGGCCACAAAAGGCAAATGTTTTGTATCAGTTCAGAACATTAAGGCAGCCTTGACAGAGCAACTGAAGAACCTCACTAAAAAAGTGCGTTCTGAGTTGTTTCAAGACAGGCAGGAAGGAGGGGCATGAGTGAACCTGAAATGAGGGGAACATCTTGATGGGGATAATGATAATGTGTCTTTCAGTGTAATCTACTTTTTAAAAATTTATAAACACAAGCCTTATTTTTGAGCACACCTCATAAACTCTTTTCTTTAGGACCCCTTCACTTTGAAGGTCTGTTATTAAACTACCAAGTGTGGATGAAAGAAGAGTGAATCCAAGATTAGAAATCTCATCTGTTTGTATCAACAGTTTCTCCGTCTAGAAATCTGCATGCAACAGCCAGGTACCTGTGTGAGGAGTGATTGAACTATTTTAAATGGGGTGCTAACTTCTGTTCATTCATTCCCAGCAGTGATTCTAACCATGCATTAAGCCATCGACCTACTGCTTTTCCCTCACAATAAGTGTCTTGATCAGATCAATTCAAAATTGATCTTTTATACTCAACTTAGGACAGTGGGCTTTTTTTTTACCTTATGGGATATTTAACAGCTGTCTGACATAATCCTCTTTAATAACCACTCATTATACTCCTTAGCCAAGTCAAGAAATATATTTTTGAGTTTTTCGAGTTCTCCAATAATACCACACTCTTTTATTTGTTATATTGAACTTAAGAGAAAACTTGATAGTTTTTTTTTTAAAGAAAACAAACCACTATTACCATTTATTGTTTTTGTTGTTAGTGATGCCTATAAATAGATTTTCCTCACAAACCCACAGTATTATCCCTGCTACCTGGTCCCCACTCTTGAGATATCTTAGTCATAGATTAATTAGGAAAATGACTTTTTCTGATTTGTCATCGTGATAAAAATATCTTGTCATGAACCACTTGCACATGGTCTGAACTTTGGTCTAAATTTTTCTACCAGTGCTATAAACACATTCATCTTCCCTATTCTCAGTAGTGATACATAAACTAAGTGAAACACTGTCTAACTAGATTCATTTTCCTCTGCTAAATTTGGACTTTTTTATAATTTGCCTCCAATTCTAAGAGTTTTAGGGAAAAATATGATGTTTGGCATTAGACTATATCATAACATTATTTTACTTGTAAATATCAGCTTATTTAAACTCATGAGCATTTAA
This sequence comes from Ctenodactylus gundi, assembly GCA_004027205.1. Classification (NCBI taxonomy): domain Eukaryota; kingdom Metazoa; phylum Chordata; class Mammalia; order Rodentia; family Ctenodactylidae; genus Ctenodactylus; species Ctenodactylus gundi. The sequence goes on from PVKB01000019.1 coordinate 175,255, forward strand.
TTGTGTTTGAAAATTAGCAATTATAATTTTGTTTGGTATATATACCATGTGAATTGCATGTAGATTACAATGAACAAAAATTTATAATTATGTAAGTATATTTTGAGTAAGAAGTTTTTAAATGTTTGGGCAATACTGGATATTCTGTCTCCAGTCTATCAAAATTTATCAATGTTTTTAAACAACTAGAGATGTGAAGAAATTTAGTCATCATAACGATGGCAACAGAAGCCCCAAATGGCTTAGTATTTAAAAGAATTGTAACCTTCTAGTCAAGCTTTAAAGAACTGTTAACTTTTAGGTTACTTGGTAGACTTAGTAAGTTGTATCTCAATGTTTATTTGATTATAACTATGCAGTTATTTATAAAGCAGAAAATTTCTACAAATATAAGGTTTTAGCTTCTTTTCCTCTGCTCTCGCATCATTATTGTCTTTTATTTTCATTATGTTAATATAACTAATTTACCTGAAAATATCTTGGATAATATGCTCTAAAATAAAACCCAGATTGTTTATGTGTGTGTTGTAAACTAAAAGAAATCTAAAATACACAGACCGTGGGGATACACTCAGTCACACTCTGGAACCTGTGCAGAAGCTTTGGGCTATTTCACCAAAATTATTCTTTTTATTCATGTATATTTGAGATACATTTCGCATCTTTGCTGTTTTTCTTCCCTTCCCCTTTTCTCCCTCTCTCACTGTCCCCTACATTGCCTCTCCCGCTCTCTGCAAGTTTGTCTCCCTGCTTTGAATTTCTCAAATTTGAGAATCTGTATGATATTTAGCTTCCAGGTCTGACTCATTTCTTTAAGCACAATGGTATTAAGGTGCACCATTTTTCTACAAATGACTCAAACTTATCTTCCGTTATGTATATATATGTACCACATGTTGTTTATCCATTCTTCTGTTGATGATTACATCTGCTGGTTTCAGGATTTAGCTACTGTGAGCTGAGCTGCTATACACATGGTTACCCATTCTCACTGTTATGTCCTTAGTTCTCATGGAAAGACACATAGAAGAGGATAATAAAGTCACATTCAATGTCTGTTTTCACTTTTGAGGCTTACTAAGCTGATTTACATAATACTTGTACTAGTTTACTGTCTTACAAACAACATAGAAGAGTTCCTTTCCCCTCCACAACTTTGCCATCATTTATTGTTATTTGAGTTGTGTCAAAAGCTTTGAGACTCTTGATATTCTGGGTTTCCCCTCACCAATGTTTTTCTTTAACATCATTCTTTATATAACTTTTTCCTTCAATCTAAAATTAGCAGTTAAAAGAGTATAATTATATTCACTCTCGAAGAAAATCTTGTAAGCTAATGGTTATCAATTTCATAAAAGTTTCAATTCTAAAAGTGGATTTCTGTTCACACTGTTCACTATATAAAACCCCTTAAACCAAATGAAGAACACAAAAGAACAAAAATAGTGAAGGTTAGTTACCAAAACTTCTGAGGCTTAGCCTAGTGTTTTGACCACAGTTTTCTGGTAGTACAAGTGCTGTGGTTAGCACCTGGTGATGTAGAATAGGATTAGAGCTCAGATATAGGTTTTAAATAATATAAAAATGAAGAATTAATATCTAAAGACTCTTCAAATCTTCCTTAAAATATGTTTTAGAATACCCAAAACAGCTCACTTTAGAGGAGATAAAGACATAAGAGTTGAGAAAAAAAAAACATATTTAGCAACTTTTCCTGTAAACAACTAGAAAGAAATATGAGTGTAAAGTGAGGAGCAGAAGTTTAACATCAGGGTTTATTTCAGATTGAGAGATCCAGATGAGAGTATATTCCAGGGCAGACAAATGAAGTCATGGAAGTAAAAATCCTGACTTTTTTTTTTTTTTGAGAGGCAAGGATAAATGATTGTGTACAGATGATCCCAAAGGAATTGGCGGTAGATGGGATTAGGAGCACAGATGGAGGGCCCGATTAGATCTCTTTGGGTTGCAAGTGATTGAAACCGAATTTGATCTAGTAGTGACCAAGAAAAGGAAAACTATTGATCTGTATAACCAAATGCTCTGCTCTCGCCACATTTTTTCTCTTTTTCTCATCCTCTTTCTTAATCTTCCTGCATCTTTGCTAGTGTGTGTCAATTTCTGTCTCTGAAACTCAGCTTATAAATTCATGATTTGCAAGCTGCTCTTGCGTCCATACCCTCGCAAATTGTCATGCTGAAAGATTTTATTTTAGAAAATTATGAGTTTGGCTCAACTTGCTCCTCATGTCCTCAAACAAACTACATGAGCTTCTTCCCTGACTAGTGAGGGTACAGTATCTTCTCAGTATCTGCTAATGAGATCTGTCAATCTTTTTAGCCAAGTACTGTTGCTAGGGCAATGAGGCAGCATGATCAACTCAACTTGGATCATATAGTTTTTTCTTCTATATACAACGTAGTGGCAGACCTTCAAATCCAAACCCTTTTTGAAAGAAGAGAAGTAGAAAGCTGCTGGCTAACATAGTCCTCACTGCTGACGTAATTGTGGTGAACTAGCCACTATGAGGATCTGGGATTCTTATAATCGACGCTGATAGTCACAAGTCTTTGTCTCGTTGGCTGAAGAGATTTTGCTGATGTTGTAACCAATTGGAACATTTTTAAAAAGGCACTTAGAATATTCCTACTATTTACAAGAGACTTTTCTTAGAAATATATATTATCTTGTAGCTTATCAGAAGACAGAAGGAAAAAAGAAAAAAGATTGATTATTGAGGCAAGTCTTTAAAGTTGTTTCAGAAAAGAAAGTGAGAAATCTCTTCAGACTGGACTAGAAGAGAACATGTACTGGCAGACCAACTTTATTTTAAAGATGAATGGCAACCTTATAAATGAATGCAAGAGAGTGTTTAAAGTAGTTTCTTTGGCCATTTTACATGCTTTCTTTCACTTAGACCTCAAAAACCCCTGGAGGCAAGATGATGATGATGATGATGATAATGATTATTATTATTATAGATGGAAAAACTGAACTTTGAGAAGGTTTGGAATGATGGTGACAGGAACAAAAAAGCACATCTTATGTGTGTATTCTTTTGCCTTACTCCTAATCAGAACAGAAAGAAAATGAGTCAATTATATTCATTTTCTGTCTTTAGTTATCTCTTTTTAATTTTTAAAAGTAATCTTTTAACTTTGCGATACTTTTAGATAAACAGAAAAAATGTAGAGGCCCTCTTCATGCAATTTCCCTAGTTCGGTATCATATGAAACCATACTATCTTTGCAAAAAACAGGGACTTACATTGCTATAATGTTGTTGACTGAAATACAGATTTTATTTGTATTTTTTCAGTCTTCCCACTCATCCTTTGTGTCTTTTTCTTTTTTAAAAGTAGGCAAGCAACAGTTTATTGAATAAAACAAGAGAGAAGCGAAAGGTTCTTGGCTCAGAATTCAAGAGGGATCCCAAGCTGGTCTCAGTCTGAGAAAGAAGAGAGAGAAAAAAGGGAAACTCCTGGCCAATAAGCCAAGAGGGGCCCCAACTGGGTCTCCCCCCTTTGTGTCTTCCAAGGTCAATCCCAGGATACTTTACTCCTCACTTTCCCTCTTGTTTTATCTTCTGATCTTATTTTACTTCAACTTTCTCAGCTAATCCTCTTGTCATCCTTTTCCAGTTTTCCTTTTCTATCCTCTTCTCATCATTTAATTTCCTCTGATTATTACATAATTTTCTTTAGAATTATGATGTGAAGCGGTACATGCATTTCTGCAATCACTAGTTGAAATCTAGTTCTTTATAAATAAAATGTTTTAAAGAAGAACTAATTTAGAAAATTACTTCTGGAATGTATGGTTTTAAAATTGGAGCTGGCAAATGTAATGCATATCCTTGAAGATGTCGATGCCTGTGACCTCTAATTATATTCGTGTGTAGCTGCTTTTGAACAACAGTATGAGTATGTTGATGATTTTTTTTAAAAAAAAAAGAGGTATTAGGATGCCACAAAACAAATATACAGTCCTAAAGGCAAAACAAGAGACATGAAACTCAGTTTCAACAGTAAAGTGAAGGCAGGAAAACTGTAGGATCAGTAGACAAACATGAAAGACACATTTCAGGCATTGTTTCTGGTCAGCTTAAAGACAATTAGGGTGAGAATAAAGGAAAGTTATATTTCACATTTCAGAGACGTTAAGAGTTTTTTAACATTGATATAATTTATGCAAAAATAAAAGGAAAATGATCATGTAAACTAAAAAGTAAATGTCGTCCAGTGAGGAAGAATTTTAAGACAGTGTTATTTTCTCTTAGAAACGATGTAGAAAATCAGTTAACTTGTGTAAGGTGACACACATAAGTGATGATGCAGCTCCCAATGAGCCTCCAGGGACATGCTGTACTGTAATTAGATTGGCACCCTTCACAAAGTCATTTTCCCGCTTGCTCGCACTCTGAATATTTTAGTTAACTTATAAGTGTTTTTTTAAAAACCTATACACATTGAAAACTCTCCCATCCCATGAGCTCTGCAATTTAATATGCATGAAAATTACCACTATCTCTTGATTATTTTGTTTTAATTTTTCCAATACACTGACTTTCTCTTGTTCAAACTGATAGTGCTCACAAACTGTTCTATCGCTGATTCTAACAAGTAGATTAATTATATGATTGGGTACCTGCAACAGTGCATCTCCTGTTCGTCCTGGAGCTTCGTGGTTCTTGTGCTGACTTTTTTTTGGTGAGATGTGTTTTAAGTAATGTTTCTGCATGATAGATAGAGGATTTCTTCATACCCAAGATGAGGTGTGGTCAACAACAGATGCCTTGGAGAAAACAAAGAGGCTCTCAGGTAGGATGAATGCTCACTATGAAATCAGAGGGTTAAGTACAGTTCCAAAGAAAATAATGAAAAAAAATGCATGGGTCTGTACCTTACTTTAATTACTGTGTGTTTATGCCAGGAGATGGTATACCATGCCACAAAACTTCCAGAGCGAGAGTAAAGTTTTCCCATGTGATCTAGATATTGTTTAATGTAATTGTCAGTAGCAGCTCTCCAGAAGGAGAAGGTGTGGTGTCTGGCAGGACCAGAGGGATGCGACTTTTATCATGCAGAAATGGAGCTGGGTGTAGGCAGTTGATCTTGCAGCTCTTAGTTTGGCTAATGTTGCCCTTTGTGTTCCCCATCTTTCATATCCGCTGGGCCAGCATCTAGTGGAAAACGACATCCTAAGTCTAGGAATCCAGACACGGAGAGTAGGAGTTGGTCCTAGGGGTTGCGTTGTATTCGAGACTATTTTATAGTATATGTTACAGAAAGTTTAAGAGCAACGTATTTGCAGCCAGTTTTCCCCTCTAACCAACACCCTGTTGCCAAGTATGTGCTGGAAAATAAATATATTAGATCCTTTTAACTCAACACAGCAGCGTCAGCCTCAGCAGGCAATGGCTCAGTCTAGGCCATTATGACGTTGTACTATAAACTGCATCTTATAAACCACAGGAATTTATTTGTCCTGGCTCTGCATGGTGTGACTCCAAGATCAGAGTGACAGCTCAGTTGCACTCTAGTAAAGCCTCTATTCTTGGGTAGAGACTGTCAATAGACTGTCATTGTTCCCTCACAGGGCCAAAAGATGTAAAGAAATCTCCCTGGAGCCTTCATAAGGAATTATTTTTATGAGAGCCCCATTTTCATGATTTAAGTACCTCCCAAGTGCCCTACCACTTTATACCATTCCATTAAAACATTAGCATTTTAACATATTTATTTGGAAGTAACACAAACCTTGAGTTCCTGAGAGAAAGCTGGATACCAGTGCAGAATCTCAACCCTACTGTTGACTTACTGCTCCAAGATCAGTTTTTTAATAAGATCCTTGGATGATGCATTTGCACATTAACGTTTGAGAATCACTTTGGGAAAAACTTTACAATATCTATCTTAAGATTTATTATCCAATTTAAGAGCCCAAATTAATCTCTAGGACGAAGGTACAGAAGGTATGTGTCTTAGAGATTCCAGTGCAATATTGAATTGAATTTACTTGTGTGGCTTATAGATTTTGTTGTATATCCTCCTTACTCAGGAAAGCAGGAGCTGCAAAAATCTGAAGATTAGTTACTTCAATATTCTGATCCATTGCTTAATGTAATATTCAGAGTTGGGTGTGGGCTGACTGATGCAAACTGCTCTATCTGACTTTCATATTTCAGTATAAGCAAAATCACAGGGAAACAATTAGCTAGATAGAATTGCAGGAGGAACAAAAAGCAGACGAGTGAAAGAAGGAAAATACATTCCTTGGTTCTGGAGACAGTAGCGACTTTCGAACTGAGTGTGTACATCTGAGCTTGCAGAAATAATTTAATATTAGCTGGCAGAGCCAGCCGTTGTCACTCTTGGTGACAGCTTTCATGAGTCACCAGTGAGTGTGAGTGTGTGGTGGGAGGGAGAGGAGCTTCAGCAAAGCAAAGAAACCCGGTGCTAGTGGTTGTTCCTTTTGTCTGTCTTCTCTGCAGACAAGAATGATGGGCCTGTTTGTTCTCCATCTGAATTGAGCATCTTTGGTTTCACTGGAAACAGATTTCAAACAGAACTTAGTAGTTTTTGAAATTAAAAATTCTCTTCTTCCACAAAGATTTTTTTTCTTTCTATAGATTTTTTTCTAATTTCCAAATCTATTTTAAATTACCCCCTTTCCCAGTAATGAGCTCATTTACTAGGAGGCAGAAGCAAAACCTTGTTCTTCTCCTCTGCTGTAAACACTGGGAGAGGCAGTGGCAAATATGGAGGTGAAAGACAACATGAAGGAAGAAATGACGGTAGGCAAAGAGAGAAGCAGTGAGGAGGATCTGGATATCAGCAGCTAAGGGGGAAAGGGCTACCAAGTGGCATATGCGCTCTCCGCGACGTATTTCATACCTGAGTGTGAAGCCTTGCATGTCTACTTTATTCATGACAAAAAAAATAGATCACACTGGGATCCTAAATTGGAACAGGTAAAGCAGAATACTTCATTTCAGCTCTGGCCTCCTTCTTTACCACCTTCTGTGGAAAGAGGAGTTTCTTGAGAAATGTTTAATCACATGTTTTTATTCTAACTGGGCTCAAGCCTGTAATTTGGATCTGTTTCATTCTGCCATCTAAGAATGCAAAAAAAACAGGGCCAAAATGAGTAAGAATTTGAGTCATCAGCAAATCATGTTATGCTCAGTTCCTCACATTTATAAAATGAAACCATATTCTGCATCCCATCTGCCCTGATATAATGTCATAAATTTGGATTATATGTCAATTATCCAAATTTACTTCTCTCTGCTCTCTACTTTAAATATGAATGCAAATTTTAATTTAAAGCTTTCTTAGACACAAAACTTCCTAGAAGGGCTCTGTCTCTACCGCTACTCCGAGTTACTTCGTACTCATCAAGCACCATCGCTTTCCAAGGTCATCTGTTTCACTCCCTCTCTGGAAATGAGGTGGGACGTATGGTTCTGTTTAATCAAATTTCATGCTCCGCTGCCTCCGTCTTATGGCCTCTTTGCTAATTGATCAAGTTTTCAATTAAAGTCTTCCATCTTTGTTTTAATTCTTTGTTAAGGTTTTTATTCCATTAGATGATTTCATGAGATCTGAGCTACTACAAATCCCTGCTATCAGCCGGCTCAATCTGGCCAGCGTGGAGTTGCTTTGAAACGAGGAAACACTGTTCTCCCTTCTCTTTGATTTCAGCCCATTTCTTACAGTAATCTCTTTTGGCTGGTTTCTTCTGCTCCACTCAGAATCTTTAAGTTGTTGATTTATTTGTTCAGGAGGGAATTAGTTTACTTGAAGTGTTATCAAAATTTTTTAAGTCCTCTTTGTGCACTTTTCAGCTGTCTTGTTCAGTAGTAAGTAAGAAAATTGGAAGGGTAGTTTCCTAAGCAGCCTCAGGAAATAAAAAGGCTATAATTAAAAAATGGAAAGTCGTGGCATTCCCTTTTAGGTGGGATGCCTGTCTGCGTGGGCTCTCTAATGAGCTGTAACATTACTTGATTACCAACCCATTTTACTGTTTCTATAGATCAGTTAAGTGCTAACACATCAAATATATGTAGCATCACATCTCTCTGGTTACGCTGATTATTCGCGTTTATACTTGATAAGGAAAGTTGCACACTCAAAGCTGTAGTAAATCCAATCTGACTTCCAGTTCACTAAAGGTAGCCTATCCGAATATTACAGTTAGTAAAATCACTACATTAAAAACCAAGGAAGACATGTTGGTAGAGTCAGTGTGAATGAGCTTTGTATTGGAGGGCTTTGCTCGTTACGAAAAGATTTTTAATTACAAAATGTGAAATTTAACTTTAAGTCAACTATTTTTCACCCCCAAGGGAGAAATTCAAACATCATTTTATAGAAGACATCGTAACTCATGACACACTGTATTAATGGTTTACTGTTTAGAGGTTTTACAATAAGAGATTCTCAGTTTATGATAATCTTCAAATAAACTGTGAAGGCCTGTAAAACACAGTATTTTTGCCTATTTAAAATGCAAAAGAGACACACTTCCTCATGTTCGTTTTCTGTATCTTAACAAGGAGCTGGTGTTAAGTGGCTCCTCACGCTTGTTTGAAGGCATACTCTTGATTCTGCAGCAGTGGGGTTTGGAGTACCTAATGTTTTACCTCCATAAGTATGTTTTAAAGATTTAGAATCCAGTGATAATTATCATAGTGTTTTAAAGGTCCTTTATGGATTCTTTAATTTCTGCTTGTGGACTAGTAAAAATTTGCTTGTTGAATGGACTAAAAATGTGAGAGGCGAGGCGTGAAGGTGTAAGATACAGTGTTAAACTTTTAAGCAGTTGTGCTCACGTTTTCCTTATTTACTCTCATTACTGCCTGGTGTAACCCCAGCATTTGGGGATGCTGAGGAAGAAGGACTGCAATTAATGTCCTAATTGAGCAGCGTAGCAATTTAATAAGAATTTGTGTCAAAATAAAGAAATGATAATAATACTAGGAATGTAGTTTAGCATGAAGGTCCTGGATTCAAATCTAGTGCTACAAAAGAGAAAAAAGTTATTGTAAGATGTTAAAGATAGCTTAATATGCAAGAGTTTTGAAATTTCCTATTAATAACCATTACACACCCATAAAAATGAGAAATTAAAACGTTAAGTCATGAAATACATTTTAACCACATAGGATCAACAAAACAGCATCTCAGGCTTGTACGTACTTAAGAATATATTCGGCAAAGGAAACGGAAACCTCATTAAGAAGGAAGCTGTTCACCTCACTTTAAGGTTTTTTTCTATTTTGAGTCTGTGCATTCCTATAAAATTTCAAAAATCTTACCTATGTTGTTAAGAGGCTAACTTTCTATTTTATAAGAATACTCTAGAGTCTCCAGATATAAAACCCCTCAACTATCCCAGCAGTTGCTTGTCTTAACAAAAATCATTTTGTTTTAAAAATTTATGATGTGTTGTGGCTGCATCAAATTGAATTCTGCCATATCATAAATTCAAAACCAATTTTGCCTAGAAATGCGCACTCCCAGTTGAAAAGCACTTCACCCTGCATTATCTTGCTTCTAAGGAAGGGCCTTTCCCTCTCAAGAGTATAGAAGAATTCCTGTGGAAGCCACCTATTCAAGTGATGGAGATGTTCACACCCATTGGAAAGAGGATTTCCTTATATTCCATATTATTCAGATACAGATAATACTTATGTAAGCTATCAAGACATAGAAAAGGATATGGTTTTGACAGTCCAATATTTTACCTTCTGAGTAAAGACCTTGGACTATGGATGCTTATTTTCTGAAAGGAGTCAGAAACTAAAATTTTAAAGTTGATTTTGTGGTCTACATTTCCAGAAACTATTGTCTCTCTTTGTTTTTTATGGTTTAACTTAGATTTACTAATGGCAACCTAAGATGCATATTTTATTTGAATTATTTCTGAAAATCACTACTTTCCTTAATTTTTATTTAAGTTAATCTGTTTTTAAGGGGCTCTTCAGGGGTCCCCAGCTCTTGAGGCCATAGGCCAATACCTATCCATGGCCTTGGAGAGACCAGACCTCCAGGACAGATGAGCAGAGAACAGGAGGTGGTCATTTCTATAAGATCATAATGCTGCTTCTGATTTGAGAGATAGAGGAGCTTTTCTCCTGCATCCCCCCTATATCTGCAAGGTATGTCAAACTATCTTCTGTGCTGAGGGTGGAGCTCAGTGTTTAAAGCACTTACCTAGCAGGCACAGGCCCTGAGTTTCATTCCCTGGTACTGCATAAGCCATATGTGGTGGCACATCGGTAATCCCAGCACTTGGGAAGCTAAGATAGGAGTATTTCCTTGGTTTCAAGGCTATATGGGTTACATAGTGAGTACAGGACCAGCTTGGACTACAGAGTAAGATCCTTCCTCAAAAACTATCATCTAGCAACCTGCTGCATAGCAAGTACTCCCATTCCTCAATGAAAGAATGGTCTTCAACTAACCAGGTCCCTATTGTCAAAAGGTTGGTTGGTACTGAGATAAATGATCTGTTTTCTGGGTCTAGATAATTTCTTGTGGTGCTTTTTGTGTTAAGCTTTTGAGCACCTCTGATCACCTTTTTCTAATTTACTCTCAGTACTCTCAGTATTTCCAATGAGACTTCTTTACTATTAGTGGTAACTAAGTTTCTATTTTATTTAGAGAGCTATTTTCCTTGTATGTTCTCAATTTGAAATAAAGGGACCAAGTCAGAGTTCGGGTGGTTTATATTTGCAGTTGTGCCATCCTCCTACTTTCGATCTTTCTTGCCGCTCTGTGAGGTACCATTTATTTTGTTCAATGTGTGCAAAAATCTTTAAAACCCTGGATTGATGAGCAAGAGGGTAGAAGTAAGAGTGGTGGTTGGCAAATGGTACTGACATGGGCTCACATATAGACAGAGTTGCATTTAATAACTAGAAGCCGGAGAATTCCAGATTGGTCCCTGTTTGTGTGGTTGTTCCTTTTTTCTGATGTTGGAGATTGAACTCAAGGTCTTCACACTGAGCTATATTCACGGAATTATTATTATTATTACTCTTAATTTTTAGTTTGAGAATTTTTTTAAGTTAACAAGTTGCATAGGTAGAGTTCAAACTTGGAATCATCCTGATTCAGCCTCCCCTTAGTGTAGGAAGTATGGCTTGCACTACCATGCCCTGGGAATTCCAGACTTTTTGACTGAATGTACAACATAGTCATGTTATCCCAGTGTTTCTGTACTGCTCTATATAGGTCAACAGCACTGAAAAATATGCACTCAAATATTTTAATAGTTTTGGTCCTGTCCTTTTCACTGAATGAAACGCACAGGAAGTTCTTTGTAAATGCCTTTCTAGATGGGACTACCCTTTGAAGACCTTTGCCTTCAAAAGTGTCTTCTTAGTCAACTGTGGTCCTCTGAGGAGGTTTTAGGTGGAATTGTGCGACACTCAGAGGGACACGCTGATGACAAGCCCCTTTGGTGTTTTCCCCCTCCAGTTCCATGGCAGCCAGCCTGGCTTCCCTAGTTCCAGCTCTGGGCATAGCACTACGAATCTCTGAATCCTAGATGGGTGACTAGAGTAACACTGGAATTTGGGTTGAGGGGGAATTTAGAAAGGAATATGAAAATTATTTTGGAACATGCCTCCGCAGAGAGTATAGACCCAAGCTCTCATTTCCTTCTGCTCTGTTGTTGTTCTTTGAACTTCTAAAAGAAAAAAAAAAAAATACACCTATCATACACCTAGTACAAAGGGGAGGAGTTCAGGGAAAGAAAGGGAACAGTACCGGCCTGGGGGCAGCTCATCCTCTGCCTTTGTTAGGATGGCGGCTTGTTTCCTCACGGAGTCTCCCTTTTGAAGTGATTTGGGAGAAGGATGTGACTTAAATAATATTATTAGAAGAGATTTTCATTTAACGATTCAGGAAAAGAAAAGTGACTAATGTTCTGTTGCCCGACACTCCCAGAAGAAATTTTAAATGTTCTTTTTATCATGCACAGGAGGGAATTAGCGAGGAACCTGGAAAGGAAGCTGGACCAGGGCTGGCTGGGAGCAAAGTTAGAGTGCTTTGCGCAGACAGGGTGACTTCTCTCTGTAAGCTTCCCTTTCTAATGTCTGAATGGGTTAGCACCTTTCTTCGCTCTTTAAGAATGCAAGATTTCAAGAAGGGACTGAATATGTTTCTTCCATTTCTTGAGTGATGAGGTGTTCTCCAGAATAAATGCCTATTTGCACATTTCCTCTGGATAACTTGTGCATGAGTAAGCCTTCGGCGTTCCGCGGAGCCAAAATATCCCAGGGGAGGATTGCTTTGTTTCGGGGGGGACTGGGAAATTATGGTGTTATTGGAGTGGTATTTTTACTTATTTATTTTTGCTGCTGCTGATAAATAAGACTCTCAAAGAAATTTATGACTCCGAACAATTACCCTAAGTAAGAAAGCGTGGGAAAACTGTGCTTGAGCAGTCCTGAGAGAAAACACAAGCAGAGGGGGCCTGAAGCATGCCGGAGCAGGCTTCTCCTCTACTGATTGGTATGTGCCAGTGTGTAAATTATGAGCTTCCAGAAGATACCATTAGCCTAATAGAATTCTATAATCATCTTTTATTAAAAGGTAAGAACAAAACCAACGGTGGAACAAATGAAGCAAAGCCCACAGAGATTGCCACATATCAAAGGGACACAGAGGCCAATAGAAAAAGTTCCCAATGGCCAAAGCTGAAGCAATTTGAGCAACAAAACAGTATAGTATTTCATATTAGTCCAAATAATAAAAATGTACACGAGAGTCTCATGCCGCTTAAATGATTAAATAAATAAATTAAAATAGACAAATACAGAAACATTACAAATAATTAAAAAAGAAAGTTCTTGAGGTAGAACATTTCTTCAGTTTTGAATGTGAGCGATGCATAATAATTTTTAGTAACTTTCTCACAAAGAGGGCACATTATGGAGAGAAGGCAAAATGGGTGATTTTCCAGTGGAGAAACTTGATAAATGCCATCTTAATGTAAATCAAGGCTAACATCAACACTTATAAGTCATATTCAGGGTCTACACCCTTCATAGGCTGTGATAAGAATTGCAAATGACTTTTGCTGTTCTCCCCCAAAATATATTACCTCAGGCTAAACATGAGAAAGCACTGGACAAATCCTAGTTAGGAGACACTCTACAAAATATCTGACCAATAATCCTCAAAAACTAAGTCATCAGAACCACATAGACTCTGACAAGATGTCACAGCTAAGAGGAAGCTGAGGAGACAGGAATATGAAATGTAGTGTGAAAGACAAAGAGGAACCCAGGGAAAGACCAAAGTAATCTGAATGAAGTACAAAAAACACATACCAAAATATGTCGTGGAGCTTATACATATGTGAACACATCCTTTGGAGTGTAATGAAAAACATCCTAATTATGTATAATCACTAAGAGCAGATACTGAAACCTAATTTTCAAGATTTAAATTCAGATCATCTTTATAAACATTAATCGAATAGAACTGAATATTCAATGTTTTTATTCCTTGCTTTCTTAACTATAAAGCTAATAGGTGCAAGCTCTCCAGACAGTATGTGGGCCATAGGAGATAGTCTCTGATCATTCCTGTTATTAAGTGGGAGAAAAGAATAATATGCAAGCCTACACCTATGTATTAGCCTGTCTAGAAGCATTCATGATTGGTGATAATGGTTGGAACTAGTGTGTGTTCATTGTCTTACAGTTTAAAATGTACCCTTCTTTATATTGTTAGAGTTTTATTTGGATTTTTCTTAATTATTGTATACCTTTTGATTTGCATGCTTTTAAGTCATTACAGCCTTCTTCAGGTTCACAATTGTTCAAGTTATGACTGTCAGTTAATGAAACATAATTTCAGTAAGAAAAATAAAACTCCATACAAATGGAAAAAGTGTAATGGCATATATGTGAATTCTTTGGAACTTGACAGCCTCACCATAAGCTGTCTTCACAAATCCCCATTTCGCTGATGAGGAAATCACAGCTGTGCCTGGGCGGTGCAGGTCTGTAATCTCACCTCTCTGGGAAACTGAGGCATCAGACATTCAAGATCAGCCAGAACAATTTACTGCCTTAATGAGAACTTGTCCCCAAACCAAAAATAAAAATAGCCCTGCCCCCCCCCCCAAAAAAAAAAAAAAAAAGAGACCAGATGAGGAAGTCAGTTCAAAGAAGTTAAACTACTTACTGGAGACCACAGTTAATGCTAGAGTGGTGATACAACACATTCTATTTTCAAAGACCACATCCTTTCAACATAGAAGGTACTTCGGGAATAATCTCTACTTGAAAATATTCTAGAAGTTTTAAAATAAAAAATACTGATGAAATTGCTTCAAGTTCTGTCCTAACATTTTTTATCATACTATTTTTTGAAGAATTTCCAAATAGACAGTAGAATAAATACTGACTTTAATATTTTGCAAACAAAAAGGCAAAGATTTCAAGACTTCGCTTTTTCATATCTATAATTTCTGAGACTCTAGGAGAAACCTCACCATAAGCCAGTTTAAGTTTTATTATTTACTTCAAAAGAAAAATATGCAAAAGAATCCTGTGCTAGGTGTTATAGCTAATACCATAATGAACATAGTAAGACTTTTATCCTTGAGGATTTATCTGTATACTGTCTGTGTCTCTGTTTTCACATTTAAAACTGAATTAGCTAATATAGTTCTTATTTACATCTTATGTTTAAAGCTTAATGTATCATAATGTGATCATATTTTTGCAACTAAATATTAAATAAAATAAAACAGCAAAATTTTTTGTTTAGAAAAGAAATCCAATTAATACAGTAAAAACTTTGGTCTGTTAGAAAATAATGTCACATAAAATTGCACCTCTCTGAGATTATATTCTAGGTATATACACAGAGGATTGGTGTTCAGATCCACCACAGATGCCAAGACCCATGAGTGCTTAAATTCATAGAGTAAAACGGTACATTAGGTCAGTACTTAGATATAACCTAAGCACATCCTTTTGTGTATTTCAAATCGTCTCTCGACCATATATAGTTCCTAATTCAACGTAAATGCTACCTAAATATTTGGTATGCTAATTTTGTTTATGGAATAGTGACAAGAAAAACGCACATGTTCGTTGCAGAATTTTACAAAGTATTTTGATCTATGATTGGTTGAATATATGGATGTAGATTCCACAGGCGTGGTTGGTTGATTGCCCCTGCTTAGATATAAAATTTAATATAATTATGCCTGTATGTATAAAATATGTATGTGGGCCCTTTTCAGAATTACAAATGAGGGTAATGTCCAGAAGTGTAATCCCTCAGGCGTATGAACAGGGCATTGTATAAGAATAGATTAAAAAAGAGGGAAGCCTAATCAAATAGTAATTTGCACGGCTGTTAGTTAATTATTATTGGGCAACAAGTTATTTTAAGACTTAGTGAATCAAAATAATAATTAAAAAATCTAGCTTCTGTGAGTGAGCTATGTGGGTACATGCACTTGTTCCAACTGTCTAAGAGATTCCAGTAGAGGTGTCTGCTGGTGCTGTGGTCTCCTATGAAGAATCAACTCAGAAAGCATGTGCTTCCAAGACAACCACCAGTGAGGTTGTCATGTTTCTGTTTCTTACCAGTTGTGAGAAGAAATTCTTCATACCTCACTGGTGGATGGCATGAGTCCTCTCCTAGTTCCCTGTGACATGGTTCAATAGCGCTCATGTGACAGTTTACTTCCCTCAGAATACAGGAACAAGTGGGCACCCAAGAAAATCAGTCTTCATAATTAGTTACTGGATATCACTTCCAATCACTTATGCCACCTCATTTTAGGAAAAGTCAGAAGACCCAGAATATACTTATGGAGAAAGAATTGAGCACAGCAAGAGGTGGGGATCCCTGAATGTCACCATAGGGGTTGCTTACTACACAAGTGTAGTTTGTATTAGGAAATGCTAAAAAAAAAAAAAAAAAAAAAAAATCTGTGAGGAAAAGTGTCTTATCTTAGCCAGGGGAAGGTAGGTGGCTGGAGTGGCTCTAGGGGCCTAATTGACAAGTTGTATCCCAGGTGCCTGCTTAGCTCATGGGGTACCAAGCTCAATATTTCTTGTTCCTGGACACAATGTTAGTCAATATTTTCAAATATTCTTTGCAGGTTAGGTGTGGACGTGTGATTGGGTTCCAACAAAAGCAATGTAAAGGTACATCTCATTCAGACAGATATAAAACCTCCCACTCACAGTCTCCCAGGGTCTTCTCCATGTTAGCCAAGATGAATTGTAGATG
Organism: Ctenodactylus gundi; assembly: GCA_004027205.1. NCBI lineage: Eukaryota > Metazoa > Chordata > Mammalia > Rodentia > Ctenodactylidae > Ctenodactylus > Ctenodactylus gundi. The sequence goes on from PVKB01000019.1 coordinate 191,534, forward strand.
ACTGTGTGGGTGACTTTGTATGGCCCATGTTGAAAATGAGAGCTGGAATTGAATATGAGAGAGAACTTGGTATCTACATGCATGGCCAGAGACAGTGTGTAATGAACAGAACTATTTATTTTGAACATGGAGAAAGAAATACAGTTCTGCTGGATTAAGTCCTGAGGATGTGGAGCTCATTGACTGTAAAATCCAGCGCTACTCCACTGGCTATAACAGCAAAATGTCAGAGGAAAGAAGGTTACATATGTAAGGTTCATATATGTGAAGCTGATGTGTGTAAGGTTTATGAACTAACAGAAGTAGCTTGAGCCTAGAGCTGTATCCAAAGTGAAAGTTTAGATTGTGGTATTTCATTTTTTGTGTGTGTGTGCTTGTTAAGGTATTGACTTCAGTTTGTGATGTAGACTTCAGGAACTAATTAAATAGGTAGGAGAAGGAAAGGTTCAAGTTAGGAACTTCAGAGTCAAATATTATATTTAGGAGCAAGAAGTTTAGAGGCACTGACAACACCAATAAATTCAGCTTACTAAATACTTAGGTTGTCAGTCAGCTTTTATTATGGCCCAGATATATTACAGATCTGCTTTTCCCCAAAGCATCTTAAAGACTTTTGATTACTTTATAGATCATATGATACCTTGTAAATTGGATCTGTGCTGTGTGTTTAATCTCTCCTCTTTTCGCTTTACAGTCATGTGCAGTCTGTGCGCCTGGCTTTTGGCTATGTGCTAGAAATATTGAGATAGGAATGGTTTCTGTTCTGTCTTTGACAAGTTCAGTCCAGGGAATTTAAGGAAAACATAAGTTGCTTGTACATATACAAGCTTTTGTGGGCAATATGTGAAGTGCTAGCATTTACAGTGTGATATCTACATCTATAGATATATAGTGAAAATATATAAAAATATAAAGAGAGCTGGAACTTGAACCTACTCTCCATATCTTCCTTTATCCCGATTACATCATTTGCCCCTGTGCTCCGTATGTTCAAACACACCAGCTACTTTTTCTGTTTTCTTTTTCAGCTTGTGTTCTCATACTTTGTTCCATTTAGACTGTTGCTAAAAAAAGAAAGGAAATAGCTCTTGCCACATGCAAAAACCGTTTCCGTATTGTTTTGATGAAATGTTACAATTCTGTAATCAGTAAGACTTTGCTTTCTTGTGGGTGGCAAATGATGCATCTCAAAGGGCAAAACATCTGGCTGGCAGCTCGGGGCAGAGCCAGGCAGTGCAGGATCTGTAGCCCGTGAGATGGAGGGGGCAGTGGTAAGGCATTTATGCTAGGAAGGCCGCTCTATGAACTTAAACATGCCCGGCGGGTTTGCAGAATAGTCAGGATCCTGCCGAGGAACAAGATTTAATGGAGAGCAGAGATGCAGTCCCACTTTGGGGATTGCTTTTCTATATTTATGCCACTACATTTTTTTTCCAATGCTGCTGTTTTCTCTGCAGATTTCTTGTGTGTCCCACTAGCTAACAGCAAGTGCCTTGAATGCTTGTGCGGTACCCAACCTTGTCCGAAGTACTTCACGAGCCAATATCTAATTTAATACTCAAAAAACTTCACAGAAAATCGGCTGGTTTTATCTTAATTTGGTTAAAGGAGGAAGTAAGTGAAGGTTGCTAGGGTTTTTTTCACATCTAATGAATGATGCTGTGGTTTGGTTTAACACTAGTGTTCTGTTTCCAAATAATTTTATTTTCTGAATATGACTACTTTTTCCATCAACATTTAAAGTTATCAGAAACATAACAACTTTTTAAATCATGTGAGTTTTTTGATGATTTTTACTCTCTTTTTAAAAAAATAATCTTATTGTGTTTGAAAAAAACACACACAGCAAAAGAAAAAAATTATTTCCAACCTCTGTATAATGAGCACTCTTCCTTATTTGGTAGATATGAAACACACACACACACACACACATGCACTTGATTCCCACAGAGGACGGCTTTCATTCTCCATCTGTACATACGTAGAATTATTTTTAGATGTTTTGAGATTTGTAGTCACAGATACTCACTTAAGCAAATGCAATTCATGGTGGTTTACAGAATGAGAGCAGAAGAGGAAGAAGGCATAAGACAATTTCTCAGGAGCTCTGTAGCCTGGTATGTAAAAGTACTTCACTGTTGAAGAAAAAAAGAGACAACTTGTAATTTATGTTAACCATAGGAAACGTTTATTTTGGATATTTTACTCTCTGTGATACAAGTTCCCAAGTATCCGACTTGAGTTCTCAGTCTTTGCTTCTTCTGCTCTTCTCTGCCTTTGTCATTGAATATGTCTGTCCCTGTCTTTTTTCTCCACCACTTCCTGTATGTATTGTGCCATCTTTTCCTTGAATCTTCCCACAGAATACACCATTTTCACCCCTGTCCATCAATTGTGCTTTTTTGTTTAAACGCTGCATGTCTAAACCCCCCAGTATATGCTCCAGTATATGCTCCCAGCCACTGTTAAACATGTACTCCAGGTTGATGGAGGTTTCATGCAGGTTTACCTTTGGTCAGGGTGAAGTTATCCTAGTTTGGCGGTTTACTTTGTTAGTCTTGAGTGCTTATCAGCAGCGTCCCTTTGAACTTTCAAAATTCACCCAGTTTAAGTAATAAACTGTGCAATTATACAGTTCATAGGTCACTGATTAGCCAGCAAAAGAATGGTTATAGGTTAGTCAAAAATAGATCTAAGAGACAGAAAATTAAGTGAAATTGCTGTATTATATTCTCCTAATTAGATTCATAACAAGAAGACAAAGAATTAATTTTAGAAAGTCTGTTTGAATAGCATCAGTAATAGAATAGAATTAAACATTATTTGGAACAAGTAAATTAGCAGGGTATAGACGTAGCTTTCAAGTACACTAAGATCTTTTTTCAAAGTATCAAATGCTGGGGCAAAAATATATCCAAGTGATTGTTAGAAGTTGAGTATTCTACCAGTCACATTTAAAGCTATAATATATTAAAAAGTAGAAACCAGTAATGAGAATGGAATTAAAATGTGCCAAATTCATGAAAATTAGACAAAATGTTCTTTAAGAGTGTGTAAGTCAGAAAGTAATCCAGAACAAGAAAATGTAATGCAAATATGAATACAATATATAAAAATTATGAGATACTGCCAAAGTAGCACTTAGGAGAAAATTTATCACTCAGAGTTCTTATTTTTGTAGGAAGGAAAAAAAAAAAAAAACAATGAGTGAAGCCATTACCTGAAGTGACAAGGGGAAAAAATAATAGAACAAACTGCCAATTTTTAAAAGAACTTGATAAAAATAAAAATGTAAATAAATGGCAACAACAATTTAAAAAGGATCCAATTCACAATAAAGCAACATTAAATATCTAGAAGTAAAGTGAAGAGTTGCATATGTGGTAGTAGAGACCTTACTAAAATAAATGAAAAGGCAGAACCCATTTCTGAATATGCAGATATTACAAATATCAGTTGTTCCCAGCTTTCATTGTCACAGTGAAACAATCTCAATGTAAATGACATCACAGCTTATAATTTTCTTTTTAAACTGATATTAAAATTGTATGACTACCCTGGAAGTATATATAAGTGAGAATACTAACGAGTTTCCTAAAAAGTGATGAGAGTTAATGATTACTGTGTTTACAGTGGGATGATAAGTACAAAAAAAAAGTTTTTGGAAATAAAACAAAATGTTAAATAAACTAGATACAGAAAAAAATGTGAATATAAAAATTTATGTTGTATAAAAGAAAGAAAAAGATGTCTTAAAAGTTTGAAATGGGTACTTTGTAAGTAGGGAAGTTATGCACAATCACTACATGAAAAAATGCAATTGTTGGCTTCCATGCACAGAACATATTGGAGCTAAGTTAATTATGCAGGTATTGTTTCTGAAAAAGGGAAAAATTGAATAAATATTTTATAGGTGTTAGAAATTTGGGAAGATTCTGAACACAATAGCAAATAATTAGAGAACATTATAAACTAGTTACTTAGTTCTATAGAAGTTTATTGAATATCTATGCTTTCCTAATGCTTATATACAGGTTATCATTGACTTCAAGAAGTTTGAAGTTGTCAAGTAAATAAACATGGTGTAGAAATCTAAATTAGAAAAAGACTATTATATCATTTTATACCTATCTAACTGGCATAATGGAAGTTAAACACAAATCTTTAAAAAGTTTGTGTACAAAATGATTCATTCACATTATTTCCAGTATAGATTTTCAAAATCTGTTTACATTTGAGTACTTACAAAATTCACCATAATCCTCACTTCTTTAAAGTTCAGAAGTTCATATTCATATCAAGAAACATCACTCACAAGATCCAGACATAATTATAGTCGATATTTTAATGTACATCCTTCTCAACTTTTTCTATACATACTTATTTACCAGAAGTATGATATAACCTAGCTTAATATTTTATTTTATAGTGTAACAGTTTTCCACATGAATTTTCCAAATTATTCTTTTATTTTTATTTTTTCATTTATTTAGTCAAGCTGCCTTGTAATGATGTGGTGTAACATATTTGACTAATCCTCTTTATCTGGTATATATTTCCAGGACTCCTGTGTTACCTAACCCCTCATTCGGGCAGTACTTGCTTCATGAGTTGATGTTCAGGTTTTGTGGGCAGAGTGATAAACACAGCAGTGATGGTCCCTGTGTTAGTAAGGCCTGTACTTGAAGTTACTGAGCTGTTCACCTGACCTTTGTGTCCTTTTTTACTTAATGAGGCGAGCCCATGCAGGGGCTATATCTTATTTTGCAGCAATCTCCTACCTTCAGAAGGGAATGCTGCATTTCTCTGTCATCAGTGCCTGTTGGATCACAAAATTCATGTTCCTAATTGATTGAGGTCTACTAAATCCCCCTCTAGTGACTAAAAAAATTGAGTGAACTCACATGAGAATTACTTTTCCTTTTATTTCACCTTAGATCTGAATTTTCATGGATTTCAATTGATTCCTTTCTCTCTTTTTTTTTATTCCTTTCTTTAGGAGGTCTGTAAGATAACATTTCTTATGGTTTTCTCCCCTTGATCGTCGCTAATAACAGTCTGGATCCAAACTATTTCCCTGTGGCCATCTGATAGGCTTTTGAGAAATGATTGTGTTGTGGTTTGGATTTAAAGTATCCCCCCAAAGCCTCGGGTACTATGGATATTGTGAACTGTTGGGAGGTGGGGCCTCGTTGGACGGGGCAGATGCTTGGAGACTGACCTGGAGAGGTATGTGCTGGGCTCGCCTTTCCTCCTAGGCTTGGCTTTCTGTTCTGCCATGCTGTGAGGATATCTGTCTTCTGGAGCTCTTACTCAAGCTCTGGCTCTAGCTCTGGCCATGCCACGTGATTCTATCATTTCCAGTTGCCCACCTGTGAACAAATTGTGACCTTCTGAAACTGTGAACTAATACAAATCTTTCCTCCCCTCAAGTTGTGGATATCAGGTATTTTGTCGCAGTGATGAAAATGTAACTAAGACAGATTGCAGCATAGGATGTAAAGATCACCAATGAATTAATGCATTGATGGGTTTGTCCCAAGTGGGCTGTTAGAGAGTGAGGCCCTGCTGATGTGAGTGAGTCACAGCATTGACCTTGGGGGCTACTATGCCATATCCAGGCCCTTTCCTTTGTGGCTCTCACTTCCTCTCCACTTCTTGGCTTTCATGAGGTGAACAAATTTCTTCTGATATATCCTTCTGCCATGATGTTTCTGTCTCACCACAGGCTTTAAAACCTTGGAGCCATTTGGTGATGGATCAAAATCTGTAAAACTGTGAACCAACGCAAAACTTTCCTCCTTAAAGCTTTTCTAAGTGTTTAGTAACAGTGATTAAAAGGTGACTGTTATTACCTAAAACACAATATTTTCAATCATCAAACTGACTTTCTTCTTGTATTTCTACACAGAGATACTTTTAACTCAAATTCCTAACTCTCTGCATCCTCCAATTTTTCTCACAGTACTCTGTGCCATTCTGAGTGTAATATAAATAAGTTAAACTATGTCTGCCAATACTTTCCACATGACTCCTTATTCTTAGAAGGAGATCACTGCCAGTCTCTTGTGCACTGTCTACTTACTTTCTAACATTTAGTTTTGAATAATTTTATATATAAAGAGTTATGTAAAATTTTACTATGTTATTACATATTTATTTTTATTGACACATGATAATCACATATATTTATCGGGTACATTGGGGTATTTTGTTCTATTGAAAGAGATTTGATAAAACTAATTAAAATATTAAATTCACAAGTTTCTTCTTTATTTTGTGATAAAATACTAAATATCTAAGAATGTTGATTAAATATAAGTAATATAGGGAGGTGGTTACTTCAAGCTGATGAGAAGAAGAAAGACAGAAAAAAGAAGACTTTGAGTAATGGATACAAAGTTTCAATTTCCCTGAGAGAATAAACAGTAGTGATATTTTGCATTGTAGAGCAACCATATTTATTAATAATGGGTTGAATATTTCAAAAATTGGCTAACAGAACTCATTTTTTAGTCAGAGCAATGTTTTTTTTCTCCTTGTGGTTTGTGTTTATGAACTTTCGTTTAAGAACATTTTTTCTAAATTCTTAATTAATATTTCACACATTAATTACTAGATAACTAATCTAATTTCAGTTCTTTATTATATTAAGATATATTCAAAACTTTAAGAAGTCTAAGAAGCTTCAGATCCCAGGCAAACTCCACCCCTGCTGTATGACTGGTGATTCTTGACTTTTTCTGCAGAGTCAAACCTTGCTCTGACATGAATCCGACACCTTGAGGCTTGCAGAAATGATGATCTGGACATCATTTTTATTTTTTTATTATAATTCTTAAAATTAATCTCTTTCACATTCATTTCCCATTGCTCTTCCACTTCTGACCTCTTACTTTCCGCATGTTTGTTTGTATGTATTTGCAGTATATAATGGTTACATTAAACTTGAGAATTCACACATGACTTCAACTTCATATTTTCTTCTCCCCTTTTGCCACTCCTCCGCTACCTTCCTCATGCCCCTGACTCCCAACGTCATCGTCATTTGAATCTATTACTTATGTTCTGACTTTCTCATGTTGAGAAAACACTCAATAGGTAACCTTCTGAATCTGATTCACTTCATAAGCACAGTCATCTCAATTTGTATCTGCTTTCCTACAAATGACCCAAATATATCTTTATAGCAGAGTAGTACTTCATTTTATATCACATTTTCTTAATCCATTTTATTTTATTTTATCTCTTAATACATTTATTTTAGCATCTTCCGTGATTTGGCTATTATTAGTTGTGCTACTATGAACAGGGGTGTATGCAAATATATCTGTTGTACAGTGTTTTTAAGTCTTTAGCAAGAATGCTCCGAAGAGGTATCACTGGGACAAATGAAGTATCTTTTTTCATTCTTTTAAGAACTAACTGGACTGCTTTCAATAATAATTGGACTAGTTAACAATGCTACCAACAACATAAATGGGTTTATTTCAATAGCTTCTTTTTAATTATTTTATTTCAAGGAATTTGCTTTTCTTCAGTACTTTGTATATTCTAGTTATTAGCCCCCTGTCTGATGTGTAGCTGGTAAAATTGTTTTTGTCCCATTCTATTGGTCCTCACTTCACTTGGTTGACTGCATCCTGTGTCCTGAAGAAGCCTTTTAGGTTGATATTACACCAGCTTAAATATTTGGCCTTATTTCTTTTGTATCAGGTGTTCTTTTGAGAAAGTTTTTGCCAGCACCTATGTCTTCAAGAGTTTTACCTATTTTGTCTTTTTGTCTTTTCAGTAACTTCAGTGTTTGTGTTTTAATATCAAGGGATTTGATCCACTTTTATTAGATTTTAGTACATGATGGAAAGTATGGGTTTAGATTCATTTTCTGAATTTGGATAACTAGTTATCACAACGCCATTTATTAAAAAGGCTAGCCTTTCTCTGGTGTATGTTTTTGGTCACTTTATAGAAAAATCAGATAATTAAGTTTGTCTCTGCATTCCCAGTTCTATTCCAGTGGTTTCTACATCTGTTTCTCTCTCTCTCTCTCTCTCTCTCTCTCTCTCTCTCTCTCTATATATATATATATATATATATATATATATATATATATATATATAATCACTGTGGATTTGTAAGATAACTTGATGTCTGGAATCATGATGCCATCTGCTTTTGTCTTGTTGCTAAAGATTTTATTGCTATCTTTTTTTTCAGCCTGGATTTTAAGATTGTTTTCTCTAGTTCTTTTGTTGACATTTTGATATGAATTGTAATCAATCTATATATCAATTTTGATAGCATGGCCAAAAATTTGACAATATTAGTTTTATCCAGAAACAGGGGATGTTTTTCCATTTCTCAGTGTTTTCGTTTTCTTTTTTCTTCATACGGTGGTTTTCACTGTAGCAGTCTTTCACTTCCTTGGCTAAATTTATTCCTAGAAATTTAATTTTGGGGGAGCTATTGGAAATGGCATTGTCCTTCTCATCTCTTTCTCAGTGAGTTTATTGTTAGTGTAAAGGAACTCTGCTGATTTTTATATTAATTTTGCATCCTGCAACTTGGCTGAATTTGATAATTAGTTCTAAGCATCTCTTGGTGGAGTTTTTTAGGCCTTCTAAATAGAGAATCCTGTTATCTGCAAGCAAGGATCATTTAACTTCTTCCTTTCTGAAATGTACTCCCTTTATTTCATTCTCTTGCTGGCCCTTCTGACTAGGGTTTCAAGTACTATCTTGAATAGGGGTGGTGAGCATTGACAGCTTTGTCTAGATCCTGACTGAAGGGGAAATGCCTTCCATTTTCCCTCATTTGCTATAATGTCCGCAGTGGCTTTGGTGCAAATGGCTTCTATCAGCATGAAGTCACTGGCATCTTCTCTGTATTGCTTACCTGCACTTTCCGATCTTTTCCACGGGTGACATTCTTGTTTTTCTTCCGTGTTCTCTCCTGCTTCCAGGTGTCTTTACTTGACCTGGTGTTCCATTAACTCACAAGTCTTCCTCTCTCATTCTCGAGATCTTAGTCTATATTTTTCCATTTCTAAAAAAAAAGACTATTGATTGGTTTAGGAAGATGACCCCGCCATATTATCTCATGGTGCCCTATGGATTGCACTTTCTTAAATACTTTTCAAAGCAGTCTTTTATGCTGGACTGTCTTTTTCATAGTTTCCTAGGAGGATAGAATTTACTCTTATTGTGGGAAACTGCAAAACATGCTATAAATTCCTCCCCTGCCGACTCTTTCTCAAAGTGACATCTGCTGCTCAACCCCACTGAATCTGAGCTGTGTTTAAACTTTATAATCTGTTTCATGGATGATAAGCACGGACCTGAAGTGCTACCATAATATACAGCACCATCTGAGGGAGACACCTATGTTAAGAGTCGTGAGCCAGCAGCCTTGAAGATAAAAGACTCGTGTGAGAGGGGCTTAGCTAGTATCAATTCCACCAGTGTGAATATTTTTTTGATGGAATATAGAGCTGGAGTTGGTCCAAAAGTGGCATTCAGAGTGCTCCAAGGAAATGCTACACACTTTCCAAAGATGTGACTGCTGGATGAAATTCCAAAGAAGTTCTTGATGCCATGGTGATTAGTCTAGAGTATTTATCGAGAGGATTTTGTTACAGAGAAGAAGATAGTGAGAGAGACTTCATAATATCTTTGCTATGGGCAGCAAGAGAAAAGATATTCTAGTCATCTGTGCTTGTAAGATGGGTTGCAGTTATGGACTTTATGTGAGAGTTCAAGAAATCTGGCTCTGGACCTAGGTTTATGTCTTTTGATGTTTGGTCAACAATTGAGAGCCTTGTAATATTCAAGACTTCAGCTTCAATTAAAGCCTATAGGGGAAAATATACAGCTTTCATGATCACAGAGTCCATGAAGCTCTCTTTCTGAGTCAAAACAGAGAGAAAAGGGACAGTACCTGGAGGACCCCATGGACCTAAGACTAAATTCACCTCACAGTCCAGCCTCCTGATTTCTGCAGCAGGCTCAGTGACACCGGGAAGGATCAGTTTAAAGTCCTTATCAGTACAGCAAGACTCAATAAAAATATTGTTTTAAGCTTCTAAAATATGAGTTTAAAAATAGATTCTAATGTAAGTATTTATCTTGTCAGATTATTCTATTATTATATTTAGGGTGTCTGCCATAATTTCTTGGCACATAACAATATACAATTTTTGATCTTCAGTTTATCTCTGATGAACTTTATACCTTCAATTTCTGTTGAAATCTACCCTGCAATGCTAAAATCACATGAATGAATGTTTGAGTACATCCATGACTTTTACTAGTGCTATTCGTGAGTACTGTACCATTATAAAGGTACTTGGCTCCCCAAATCTGTTATTCTCAGGCTCGAGAATTGTAGTTTTGCTTTTGAAAATTATTCCTCTAAATGTTTTATAAAGTGAAAATAGAACTGAGAAAACTCTAGTAATTTCCACAAAAGCTGAGATGAAAGCTTTAGAAAATCCAAACTTGGAAAATGCTATCATAGAGGGACAGTGATGATAACTATATAGAATTGAGAAAAAAAATCAACATTTTTGAATTTTTCAACTCAGGTTATCTTAGCAACCAATTCTCATTCAGGATTTTATTGTTTTTGTGGTATAATACAGAAGTCTACTTTGACTTTTCTCTACAACATAAAACATTTATTTATATTAAATAATTTTCTAAAATGGTTTAGTGACCACATGATTCATAATATCTCCACTAACTAATGGTCAATTTGTCTAGTGACTTGTTTAATAACCAACAAAACATGACAGATATTTATGGAATGGCACTTGTGAGGTCAGGCTGTAAAATGATTGTGGCTTCTGTTTTGATTACTCTGCCATTTCTCTTTTCATTCCGGAAGAGACACCATTTTGAAAGGTGTCCAATGGAAAGGCTTGTCTGACAAGGACATGATGTCTTTAGTTAACAACTGATAAAGATCTGAAAACGTCAGCAGTGATATAAATGTTTTTGGAAATTGATCTTCAGATGCCTTCCAATAACCGTAGTGTAAACTTGAGAGCAGAGCCTCTCCCAGTGGATTCAAGATGATTGAAGTCCAGATTCTACCATGTTTGTAGCACTTTAGAAGATACTTACTGAAAAAAAAAATCAAATACGCTGTACCTTAACTCCTCCCATTTCAAATTAAGAGAAAACAAATGTTAATAATTGTAAGCCACAAATGTTAAAGCATTTTTTAACATAGCAATGGAGTCCATTATAACAACTAAATGTATCTCAAGATTAAAAGAAAGAAATAGAAAGCATTAAGTTCCGAAAAGAAGGAGTCGGGGTGGGAAGAATGACTCAGCTGTCAAAGCTGTTACCTAGCAAGTGCTAAGTACCTGAGTTCAATTCCCCAGCAACATATAAGCCGGCATGGTGGCTCACATCTGGAACCTCATAACCCGTAAGGCTGAGACAGGAGGATTGTCATAAGTCCAAGGCCAGACTGGGCTCTATAGTGAGTTCAGGACCACCCTGGGCTATAAAAAAAGTCTCGAAAAAAAAAACAAAGTAAGAAAAGAATGAGTGAAAGCATCACTGTGAATATGATATGTGTAAAAAACACTAAAATTCACAAAAACTTAAAATTTTAAAAAGACTTCAACAAAGCAGCAAGATACGAAAATTAGTTTTGTTTTCATTCTGTAATTTACTATAAAATGTCTGAAAATAAATTGAGAAAATGATTTTTATAACATTTAAAGGAATAAAATGTTTAGAAATAAAGTTAACCAAGTAGATGAAAGATTGCTATCATTAATACTACAAAATATTGCTGAAGGTAATTAAAGATACAAACAAACAATTATTTATGAATGAGATTTAATTTTATTAAGAGCATTGTTACTTGCACTTAAATTTAAAGATTGAATGCCAATTCCTATTAAAATCTCAGTTATATTTTTAAAAGATATAGGAAAACCTATTCTAGAATTTGTGTGGAATATTGTGGTGTTAAATAACCAGAACAATTTTGAGATAGAAAAACAGAGCTGAGTGAACAAATTCCCTAATAACAAAACTCACTACAGAGATATTGCAATCAAGATAATATGGCATTTGTATAAGGTTATAATTATTAATCAATCAAATAGGATAGGCTCCATTGAAAATCAGTATCATATATGGTCATATAAATTTTACTATGGATAAAAAGGTTATTAAATGGGGAAAGGAAAGTTACTCCAACAGATGTTTCTTGGAAAAATATGATAGGTGTATGTATAAGAAAGGAATTGGACTTTCCATCTAATCATATAATCATATAAAAATAACTTACAATGAAAAAAAGGCAAATTTGAGATTTAAATATACGAAACTTGTAAAAGAAAAACGTAATACAAAAATTTCATAATACTGGATTTGATAATGATTTTTTGTGTATGATAATGCATGACAACAAGAGAAAATTAGGTGAATTCATTTCTTGAAAAATTAAGTTGTGAATAAAACAACACAATCAACTATGTAAAGATAAGCTACAGCATATGAGACATGTTGGAAAATCATTAATTTATGAAGGATTAATATCCAAAATAAATACAAAACTCTTAAAACCAATCAAAAAAAGCAAATGGTCTTATTAGAAAATGGGCAAAGAACTTTGATAGATATTTTTCCAAAGAAAATATAAAAATGAGCCATAAGTGTATAAGAAGATCTTCAAAATCAAAAATAAGGAAATTAGAACAAAGCTACATAAGATGACACCTTGCATTTATTAGGATGGCTACTAGCAAAAATTCGAGAAAATAATAAATGTTGCCAAGGCCTTGGAGAGATTGTGAAACTTGTACTCTGTTGCTATGCATGCAAAATGAAGCAACCACTGTGGAAAATATTTTTTTCTGCAAAAATGTAAAAATAAACTTACTGTGTGTTTCAAATATACTTTTTGGTATATGTCCTAAAAATTTAAAAATAAGTTTTGGTAAAGGTATTTATCTTTTAACTAACATACGGTGGTAAAACTCACTATAAGTAAAAATGTGAGTGGTTCAGTAATCTGTCATAGAATGAATGTATAAGCAAAGGTTTATAATGCAACAGAATGCCACACAACCTTCTACATGGAATTCTGACATACTTTGTAGCAAGAATGAGGCTTGAGCACATTATGTCAAGTATAGTAAGCCTGTCACAAAAAGGTAAACACTATCGTTCCCTTACTTGAAGAACTCAGAGTGAATAAAGTCATAAATATACAATGGTTGTTTATAGGAACTGAGGGGATGAAGAGAAGGGTAATTATAGTTTAATGTTTAGGGTTTCAGCTTTATAATATAAAAGAGTCCCAAATATAAATGGTGTTGGTGAAGATAGAGTATTGTGAATTGTTTAACACTACTGAGCTCTGTACTTAATAATACAATGATAATTTTTTTATGTTTTATGTTTTTTTCCAATAACACATTTTGAAAAAAATAAATGAGTAGCTGACCAGGTCTCCTCATGGCGCCTTCACTGTACACTGAAGGAATTTCCTTCCTTCTTTTTTTTTTACCCCTTGTTTTGCCTACGATGTGCTGATAATTACTTTTTAGTTTAGAATGATATTATCAAGAAGATCAATTTTATTAACCAAACTTGAGTTATTTCCTCCTTTGGAAGATGATAGGATGGTTTAGATCTAAAATGACCCCCAAACTCTCACTCATGTGTTCAGAGGTGGGGTTTTTAGAAGATGATTGTGTCCCACTCATCATGGACACATGGATCTGTATCTTAGTACTTTTTCACTGGTGGCACAGACTATTGGACACTAACAGCTTAAGACAGGAGAGATTTATCTTTAGTTCACAGTTACAGAAGGTCTCAGTTCATTCATGAGCAGCCAGCAATGGTGGATTCACTTGTCATGAGCAGCCAGCGACGGTGGCAGCACTTGGCAGATGCCTTGCTGGAGGGAGAGCAGTTAATGGGATGGCAACAGGAAGCTGAATGAGGGAGGAAGGGTGGACCTAACAAATACCCTTCTAGATCATGTCGCGAGTATGCACCTCTTCCGGCCAGGCTCCACCTTTTGACAGCACAGGGAATCCGCAGACATTCCTCAGTATCCAACTACATGAGACTTTTGAGGAACAGTCCAGATCCAAACTACAGATGTGTTCACAGCTGAGCGTACTGCTGGAAGGGAGGGACTGTGTGGAGATGGGCCTCTGGAGGTGGGACTTGGGAGGGTCCTCCCTCTTCCTGTCTGTCTACTTCCGGCTGTGAGCTTTCCTTCATGATGCCCTCTGCCGTACTCTTTGTGCTTTGGAGTAAAATAAGGACAACCTGAATCCTCTGAATCCATGAGATGAAATAAACTTGCTCTCTCTTAAGTTGTGAGAGTCCCAGTAGTAGGACAGTGATTAATATACTCTCTGTGGGTCACACGCATGAGTAAGTTAGAGACCTACGTAAGGAAAAATGGTGGGTGACATAGTGTCCTGGACCACCTATTTATATGATTAACTTATGTAGTCTATGCCTGCTTAAACTGAGTCTCGCATGAGCTTCTGCCTTTTCACGAGTTTTTGTTTGAATTTTTCCAATTTATGTATTAGTGCAATTGAAAATACTAAGTTTACTGTGGATACCAGTGTTGGTTTCATCAAATAAAAGCATACCTATTTTGACTTCACTTTCAGAAACTGAAAAGCAATTTCAGACCTGTTTATATGAAGGTGACTTGAAGCTGGACAGTCCTCATTGTGGAATTGCTATCACCCTTACTCATATAGGTAGGTCCAGCAGAGGTCTGTACCTCTGAGTTTCCAACAACCTTCCAGGTACCTGAGAATTCTTTTTTAACCTGTTTATAGGTACTGAATTAGGAGTAAGAGATTTTTTTGCAGTGAGACCTGGAAGAACCTCTTTGGTTCACACAGATTTTTCATATGATCAAGAGTACTGAAACTCAGTTTCAATTGGTTGTTTCTGAGCCTGAAAAATTTCTGTGTAAAAAAGGAGTTAAATATATTCAGGGTCCTTCTGTCAGAATCCAAAGCCTTCCTTGACAGATTTTAATAGATAGCTTAATATCTTCTCAATTCTTTTTTCAGTTCATGTTCATTTTCTCCCATTTGGACACTAAATTTCTGATAAAGTTTTTTTTTTTTCATGGTTATGTGGTTTTCAGTTACACATAAGAGAAAATCCCATGTCAAATCACTTAAATGATAGTTACAGTTTCATATAATAAAATATCCCAAGGCGGGATGCTTCAGAACTGGTTAATTTAAAATGTCACAAAGATCTCAGGGCCCTTTAAGTTTTTTCCTCTCTCTCTGCTTCATCTGTATACTGACCTTGTGCCCACTGATTCCCCTATGGTCACATGATGGTCATTGTGGTTCCAAGCTCTAAAGGTAGCTATGACGTGTCAGAATATAGGTCTTCCTTTGTATCAGTAAGGAAACTTTCTTAGAGGTCTCTGGACTTCCCCTCGTGTTTCATTGACCCAAATTGTCAAGTGCCCTTACTTAAACTAGTCATTGCAAGAAGAGTAGGCATTTCTCAATTTCGTCTTCTCGAGTTTTACCCATGAAGTTGGAAATCTGTCTATCTATCTATGATGGAAAGTTCTCTACACTAAGTTATCCTAGTGGTGTTTTGCCAAAATGAGGCAATTCAGGTAGGAAAGTGAATTTGTCTGAGTAAACCTGTTAGTATCATTTGACAGCAGAAGCAACAACCAAACATGGTTGTAAATTGTACATCGGTGTTATTGCTAGGTACTATCACCCCACTGCATGCTCTTCTGTAGCAAAGAAACTTCCTGATGAAGAATTCACTGACTTGAGTATTAGTTTGTCCAGGCATGAACTTCGCAGATGTGGGAGGAGGACCCCATGACAAAATATTCTGTATCCTGTTGTTGCCAACAAGACTGCAAAATGTCAGGCATCCTGAAGATCTTGTCTCTTTCAGTCTCCTTAAGGTCAAGAGGACTCTAGTATTGTTATTCTCATATTTATTTTAAGCCAGGTACTAAGTACATGGATTTGTTAATCTAAGGACACCACTAGAGATTAAGGAATATTCTTTTAGAAATTCCGTATTTCTGCATTTGTGAATAGCACAGAATCCGGCGACTGGGTCTTTGTAAACAGTTTATAAAGAGGTAAATAAACCATTTGTGACTTTAAATTGCAACTATTTTGAAAACATGAAAGCTGTTTCAGAATGGAAATGCCACATTTATCACAAGTCAGTACAAAGGAAACATTTGTCTGCTGAGTATGTTTTTGCAAAACTGCATAAATGGTAGGCTCTTCAGGTTTAAAATAATAGCCTACTGTTTTGGTACAATTTTATTTTGATTGTTGACTCCATAGAGCTAATAGAAAATCAGATGAGGCTAAAGGTTTTCAAACATATTTCAAGTGGATGACCAAAATGGAGAATAGAGACAAAGGCAAATAAATAAGAAAGGAAATGATTTGAGAACTGTAGATAGTAAGCTGCTGTTTCCTCCTGGATGTAGTTTAAAAGATAACTTTAAATCCATATTTTTATAGATTTCATTTGCATTGTACAAAATGACAGTATTTTTTAGACAAGTAAATTTCACATGTGGGGCAAGATGCTGCTTTATCTCTCACATAAATAGAGTTTTGACTAAAATCTAGTAGCAAATTAGATGTTGGCACCAAAGTAGCTGCATTATTATAGTCTATATCAATAAAATAAAATCCTAGGTTTTGGCAGTAAATATTTAGTCAAATTATTTGTAAGCTGACGATTAGCCAAAAATCAAACTAGGATGCTTGTTCAAGATGTATTCACCTGGTTTTCTTCATGAGCTATGAAACATGCAGCATCTTTGTGGCTTTGAGAGAGAAACAGATATTACAGAATTTTTTTATGTGGGATGTTTGCCAGGACAAAGAAGTTTCAATTGATTTTTCTTCAAGTCAGGCACTCAGCTACATTTTTAAAATAATTTATTTTAGCTGTTGTTTTGCTTTTTCCTATGAGGAGGAAGGTAGGTGAGAAGACAATCATAAACAAATTAGTCACTTAAAAAAATCAATCACTATCTCTGTGACATTTGGGTATATCAACAACAATTATCCGCCATTGTTATGAACCTTTTGTGACAGAATAGCCGGAGAATGTCACATGCTGTCATTTTATTCATCATTACAGAGGTATAACAGCATTAGCATCAAAGTGACACAGATGATTTCAGCCAAGACCAAAAAAAAAAAAAAAAAAAAAAAGAAAGAAACAATAAAGAGCGAACAGGTTAATTAGGAAAGGAGTGATCTTTTTCATTCAATTTCTGGTCAAGTTTCCTCACTCCCTTTGGTTTTTCTCCACTCGTGTTCTGTGTTCTGCCTAGATGAAACCATCCATCACTTCTTGCATGTCTGCTTTCCACACCTAGCACAAGTGACAAAGACCATGCCCTGTTTCGTGGGAAGCAGCACTATTGGTCTCAGCAAGCAGATGGGAACTCAGTGTGGGCACAAAGGTGTGCTACCTGTGAAGCCTGACCCCCCCCCCCCCCCCGGCCCCTCACACGCACCTTCTTGAACTAGACTTAGACACAGCTGCTGCAGGTCAATTGAAGGTGAACCACATCTCTTCTTGACTCCTTTTTTTCAATCAAATTTAAATTTGAGAAAGACAATGACAGAAAAGATACTTTGACTTAAAGTACTTGGCTTGAAATTTTAATTTTTTTTATCAGCTTTAGTTTCCTGCGATAGCTTCCCAGTGAAGTTCTTACCTCTTTAAGCTCTATATCCAGAGTCCTGACATTTTTTCACCACAAATTAGCTCTTTTCTCTGATTTCTAAATTCGTGTCCCCATGTTATTACATCCTCGGTTTCCTACACAAACACATTTTGTGTTGGTCCTTTTTCTTTTTCACATGGTTTATGTGTACTTTACAAAAGCATGCACAATTATATTTGACAGGATTCCTTATATTTTAACTTTCTTTCCATTTTTAGTGCTAACACTGAGGCAGGGTCCCCCTACTCGCAGAAACTGTATCCTTTCTCCTGGTCTCTGTCCATTCCCATTGATGTTTTGCCAGATTTTCTAATGCCTAAGCACATTGGCTAATATTGGATAAAGCGAAAATCTGGTCAGTAAGAAGTTTCCTTTGGATTTCTTTGTCTTGCTTGATGAAATGTGTTCTATAATTGCAATGGGCAAGTTCAGTAAACCGGTGTGTCCCAAATTTCTTAAGTATTGGGATTATAAAATACCTCAAAGGGTTGCTTTGAGGATTGAAAAGTGACCATTTATCTTAACTATCAAGTAGGCAACACCTCATGTATTTGGTTGCTTTATTGAGTGCTATCAGAAAAACACATTCGACATTTATGCATACAGTTAAAAAATCTAGAAATTAACTGCCAGCCACTAGGTGCAAGTGTTATGGTGTGGTTGTAAGTCATGAGTCATCCTTTCTTGTTTTTTAATGTTTCCATCCCTGAGGGTCAATCTCCAGCATATTCTCTACTGTTCCAGAGAAACCCAACGCTACATTCTACTTTTGTACATGTTTACCTTATGTAGAAATTCAAATATTATTTTTAAAGTGAATTTTGCTGTTTTTTGTTTGTTTGTTTTGGTTTTTGACACAGGGTCTCTCTCTATAGCCCAGGCTGATCCTGAACTCACTCTGGAGCCCATGCTGGTCTTGGACTAATGGCAATCCTCCTGTCTCAACCTCACAAGTGCTGGGATTACAGGCATGCACCACCATGCTGGATTTAAGTCGTGCTGGGAATCGAACTCGGGTACTTAGGGTTTGCTAGGCAAGCACTTTAATCTCTGAGTCATTCCTCCAGGCCCAGAAGTGAACTTTGTTTCAAATCTTTCATTTAATATTTCCAGATGAATCTATATCAGAATAATCTTCATATCATTCCAGAATCTTCCCAAAATAAAAAACATAACTTTTGCATTACCCCCATTGGCTGACATAATAGATCTCTCATATTCGCATTTATAGAGATATTTTCAAATAGACTCTGACCCCTCTAAGGGTAAAAACCATGCCTTCTATCTCCTCTTGTAAATCTGTAGTTATTAGAATAGTGCAAATATAGGAAGTGATTAATAAATATTTACTTAGTTTACTTGAGCAGTGGTCTGGGATTTTTCCACCTAGATTCCTTTTCTATATATAGCCTTGGAAAAAATTCAAGAAAAAGAAAATGAAATTTCAATTTAGTTTGTCCTTAGGCTTGTTCACAGTTTAAAATAGCTAATTAAAAATACACTGTCTTAAGAAAGTCACAAACTGAGGAACACAAGTTTTGCCTGACACCAAGGTTTTAGAAGGACTTTAAAAAATATTATGCTAAGACCTTTTCCTGTTTTTGTTTCTTAAGCTCTTGCGTGATCTTTCTCCCTCCCCAGTTATCTCTGCTAAGCAGATCCTACAAGATTCCACACAATGGGAACCCCCATCTCCCAAATGCCAGTAGCCACTTCCCCACACTTCTCACAGCCGGACACCCAGCCCCTTTTCTGTTCCTGGACCCACCAGGTTCTATACAGCTATTACAAGATTATTTTATTTTCTGTTCTGCTCGACTGGAATGTTCTTCCTGCGATTCCTCCTCCATCTACTGCTTTCAGTATTTTTAAACATCCTTTGGACAGAACTTCTGCACATCTCTGAGTCCACGACTCTGAACATTCTGTTCAAAGGGGAGATTTGCCCCCTGCTCACCACTCTGTGCGTTGCCTGCTATTCCATTTGTAATGACAACTGCGAGATTTATTTCTCTGGAATGTGTGTGCTGCGACAGCTAGATCTTTCATCTGCGTGCTTGTCACTGTCTAAGAGCATCTGCCTTACAGTGGTCAGTAACATCATTACAAATGAATAATTAGGTGATCTTTTAAGCTATAAAACATACATACTATCTTTTGAGGGGTAACATAAATATTCCAAAAGGAGGTATAGAGTACACAGTTATGAAAGCTAGTTGTTTATTTATGTTCCACACAGAGAGAAAAGGGGTCTGCGAGGGAACTTAGTTTCATATAATAAGCCAATTACTTTGATAAAATGTGGTTTCATTTCTCCCCAGCTGTGAAAGAACTAATGGATGCTGGGTATATGTGTTTTTCTTCCGTGCGTTTCCTGTCTATTGTATAGCAGATAAATTGAGGAGAATTATTTTAATAGCTACTAATGTTTTCAAGGAAAAGTAAAGCATGCCTTGCCCTCAGAGCTGGCCAGGGTTCCTGACTCACTCCGCCAGTCAGGGTGGAAAGGAGATAAAATTTCCCTCTGCGATTCTAGCAGACTTACATGGATTTGGAAACAGAACAACGTCTCAGTTGAGAATTTATGTGGTGACATTTAATATATAAACTATGCAATGCTACTAACCTTGGAAAATCCATACTACTGTAGATCATTATTCTTTTATTTACTGCTATTAATCTCTTCCTCTTAGTTCCCAGTTCTTCCAGTGGACAGTTTCGCGTCTTCAGCAATAGCCTAACTGGGATTTTTTTCTTTCTGCATCTTGGCTGATTTTGCCTCTACTGACTAGATTACCAACTCTATTTCAAGCTCTTATCTAAACCCTATGTCTTTTCTGAGTTGTGCCCTTATAATATGATTTATTTTTTTGCCTTTGTACTTAATCATTTGCTGTGTAAATGTTCCACTTTTATTTGAAAAAATGTGTTTTTAAATAATAATTGAAAATTGTCTAGAGAAGAAAACATCCCATGTATTTTCTTTTCAGTCTTCATTACTCCTAGAAGCTGTCTGAGCCCACTGAGAGTGAGTTCTCAATAAATACTTACTGAAGTGAAAAGTATTATAAGAGGGAACAGAAAGAGTGTGAAACAGAAATCTATGCCAGTCTAGAATAGCATTTAAGTCCGTGTTCTTAATCTTTTTAAATACTCATTTTTTGGATACTTTCAAATTAGTTGGAAAGCTGAACATTTACTGTTTTTTCCCTTTTGAATTGGAGGTATCAGTAGGAATAGAAAGATGAGTTTTATTTTAAATACTAAGCAATTTAAGTGACTTTCATTAGTGGGGCCACTGTTCCTTTTTATGTCACAGGTGTGAGAACCCATGAAGCTGCTGAAGTGAAACCTTGCTTGGGAGCAGGAGATGAGAAGCCCAAACATGAGAGAGAGAGAGAAAGAGAGAGAGAGACAGAAAGAGAGACAGAGGGGGGGGAGGGAGGGAGAGAGAGAGCACGCAGGAAAATGGGTAATTTCCCTTCTCTGTCTTCTAGTCTGTTTAGAACCTTATAGGGATCAGGGATCGATAATGTCCCCTTATTAAAGGAGAGAAATCTAATTACTGTGTCCATCCACTCAAAATGCAAATATTATCCAGAAACCCCTTCGCAGACACACTCAGGAACAAGGTTTAATCCGATCCACTCAAATTAGCATGTAAAATTAGCCAGGATAAATCTCTCATTGTGCTATTTTCTCTTTTAATGTAGAAATATACACACACCATCCAGGAGATGAAGGGCCCTAAATAGATACTTAATGATAATTCACATTAAAGAGATGTGGTTGAAGGCATCAAAGCCAAAAGCCAGTGTCTGCTCTGTGACTCAGTCATGTGTGTTTGATACATGTGCTCTCTGAGCTAGTCTCTCTCCCTGCACGGGATTCTCAAAGAAAACCTGTTTTGACTCAAACAATGAACTTGCCAAATTTCCCCACTACTAGTTCCTTTCACATCTTACACCTGGGGAAGCTTTACTTGGTAACAATCAAATTTATGAATTTCAAATTTGAAAACAGTGCAACTGTTGGCTTTTTCTTTCTTTTATTAGAGGGGAAACTTTCATACTATAGGATTTTTCCTGAGCTAACATTTTCTGTTCAATGCTCCTTCCTCCCCCCCCCCATTTCTCACTTACTGAATTTAAAATATATACTTTTAATTTCACTACTTCTCTAATTTTCATTTTAGAAAGTTTTGAAAGTGCATGGGGGCAAACAGTATTATTTTTTAATATCTCAGCATACAATTACAAGCTACTATCCCACTCTAGATAATCAAAATATGATTGAAGATTTCTTCCCCAGTATGCTTTTTTCTGTTTCCCTGCTCTATGCCATGTACCAAGTTTCGCTGTATCCTGAGACTTCAATTGCAGAAAAGTTTCACTGTTACTCTTGGCCATCAGAACAAGAAAAAGGAAGAGACCTTGGATTTCCCTGTAGCACCATAAAGGCAGATTTTCACCGAGTACTGGTTCCAACAAAAGCAGAGAATGGAGAATGTTAGTGCCGTCTCCATGGGGGAGATTGATTTTTTTCAGTGATGAGATAAATAATACAGATTTACATGACCCATCTATATCTAGACAGGAGGGTAGAATATATAATTCTGGTTTCTTTATGTAGAAGCTCTGACAAGAAGGGTTCAGAATTAGCACACAAACATGCTAATAGATCCAACTCATGAGCAGTACTGAAGAAATCTGCTTACAGATCCCTTATGACAACATTAATCCTTAGAAGGACTTCCTTCTTGAAGAAAACAAACAAAGAAAAACCAGGTTTATGGACAGGTTGATCATAACAAAGGTCTGAAACAAAGCAGCTTGGGTCTACCTTCCCAATGGTGAAGAGCAGAAGGATTTATAGGAAGGGGAGGAAAAAAAATTAATTGAATGGTGAGCGGGGGCTTTTTAGGATTTTTTTTTTTAAACTGCAAGTGAAGATGGTCACTGTGCCTCTTCACACAGGGTACAGGGTTTTTTCCTTTGGAGGGGATGATAGGGGAGTTACCATGTTCTGCACAGGGGATTTTGAGCTTGGATTGTTGAAAGGCCTTTGAGTCTTCGATCACCGATGATGAGCTGGCTTCATATTTGCATATTCACTTTTAAAGCTGGTTGCCAACAAGCTTTGAGTGGATGCTGCAGCCGTTTCCTGAAACACAAATGCAACATTTTATTATTTAAATAATTTATGCACAGGAGTGTCCAGTGATGCCTTGGCCAATTTCATCTTCTAACATTTTGCTTGAACGATTCAAACTCCCATTTACTTGATCTATATCTAGTCAAATATAAAAGTCTATTCTAGACAAGCAAAAACTGTATTGAGACGAGTCAGAGTTAGGAAAGGTGTTTGTTGAATAAACCTTTTGGTAAGTATTATTGTATGGAGAAAGTAGTATGCAGTGTATACAATTTAGAAATTGAGTGATTTTAATTTGTCAAATTTTCTTGATAAAACAAGCTATCTTTTTTATGGTTTTTATATTTTGATCATTTGAAAGAAAGTCCATTTGAAATATATAATATTTACTGGCTTATCTTTCTAAACAAAGCATTATGATTATTATTTGCTCATGTTATGAATAACCAAGGCTCATCAGAATGAAGAACAATTAATGAATGATGCTATAATTCTTAGTATTATTTCTGGTCTGAACTTTCCTAATGAATCCTTAGTGTGATCCAGTGCGGAACTCAGTATTCTACCCCGATGTGAGACTGTGCTATTCAATAAGTAAGAAAGGTTAAATGATTAAAGCCTGGAGTTAATAGTGAGGTGTAAACAAGTTATAGGTATACTTGCCCCATGAGACCAAAACTCAATATTACTCTCTTGTTCAAAGTGCCTCTGAAATTGCTTCACATTTCCTGTTAAAATTAAAGTGAATGGCTTTAAATCAGCAGAATTGATAGGAGAACAACATCCCCCACATGAAAATGATTAGTTTTTGCATTGTTTTTCATCTTTGATTAAGTCCAAATGCAGCATTAATGAAAATGTTCCCTCTTTTGCAGAGTTGCAAAGCGTCTCTGAAGGTCCTTGCATTACCTATCAAGATCACGTCTCAAGTTTTGGTCAAATGTCAGTTACAGGGATACTTTGAATCGCATTTTAGCTCTGGTATTGTCTGTGTGGTGAATAGGTAGCATGGCCACAGTTAACAAATATTTCCATCAAAAATATTGCTTCGGTACTCTTTTCCTTTAAATGATTATGATTCATTTCCCATCTTCAGTGAAAGTGAAATATTTAAATTGTAATGTACAATGAGACCTATTATGATACTCTCCCAATGGGTTTGATTCGGGAGTCAAGCTATTTCTCCAGGGTAAATTTTAATTTAAAGAAGATCTTTATGATTCAGCATGTTTATCCAGCTGTTAAATGCAACACTCCCAATCTCAGCACATTTGTTCCTAAAGAAAGGAGAATTCTCATCCTTTCCCGCTTGCTTTCCTCTTTCTATCTGTGATTTGAGTTGTGACATTAGGACGTTTCTGGAGTGCCAAACAGCTTTCTCTTTATACTTAAGATAATTTTAGGAAGAGAAACAGGAACAGCAATTTGAGTAGAAATGGTTGTACCCTACAACATCCTGGCTGGTAGCTCGGTATCGCCCTCCAACTTGGGATTTGTTCAATATCTGGAACCCTGTGTGCATTTTTTGCTTCCTAAAATGGCTCACCTTTCTAACAGCACTGAAACATGGCCTTGCCGAGGACTGTTCTGTGACATTAACTTGCAATAGGTTTTTCTCTGAACTAGAAGGCCTCTTAACTTAGAGACAGATAAAATCCTATCATCTGCTTCATTTTTTCTAATTCATTTTCCCTTTGCCTCTAGGAAAAAAAAAGAAAAAAAAAAAGAAAAAGAAAATAGTTGGCAGTAAGTTAAGGACAGAGAGCAAAGAAAAATGTAGGTTCCTGAAATCTTTGGAAGAGATGGAAATCGTCTACTTTTGGGAACTAACAGAGTTTAGCTGGTGCATTAGTTATTCAAATTAGCTCTTGCTCTTATCTCACAGACAATATACAGCTGAATTGTTAAATGAAGTGAATTTTTTTCCAAGAGTCGGATTGGACATTTAATCAGGTCAGTAATTATTCACGCATTAGCACAGTCTTCTTAAAGTACAACGGTGACTTATTGAGTATATAGTCATTATTACTGATTAGTAGGAAATTATTTTTGCGCATCAGTGGTTCATGTGAAAACAGCTAAATTTATTATGCTGAGTTATTTAACAGTTGGACCGTGTGAGAACTCTGGTGTTAGAGTTGCAATCGGCACTTTCTAAATAAACCAACAGATAACTACTAACAGATGGTTTTTAGAGTAACAGTTGCATTTGGCTTTACTACTAATTGGTCAAACTTCTGATGTCTTTCTGATGCAGTGAACATTCATAGTGTACTTCCTCAACAAAGTTTTCTGGTAGTGAATTAATTTGGTAAAAAAAAGTAAACAGGGATCAAAAAGTAAATAACATTAAAAAGGAAGTAGAAGATACATCTAAACCATAGAGAATACATATAAAAAGAGAAGTAAAAGTGAAAAAGAAAATAGATGGATGAGAGAGGACAGTTAGCTTCAATTGTTTTTAAAACAATAGCAAAGTATCTACTTATTTGTGACATTATACATAAAGGAAAAATTGTACAGTTTATATCAGTAGTTTCCACATAAAGTATTTCAAGAAGAAAAATTGAAAATTATTTTGTATTTGTCTGTTTTGAGAGGAACTGAATCCATCTTAGAGTTGATAAAGTCATTTGATATTGGCCTTCATTTTAATCTTCCTTTATTTCTGCAGCTTTCCAATTCACAGACTCAGAGGGGAATTATTTTGAAAAAATCAAAATAATGTATAAGTACTTCTACACTTACCTCAGCACATTTGACTGGAAGGTAAAAATTTTTTTTTGAACTCAGACACATTTTATTATCATACCTAAATTGTTAGAAATATCAAATTCAGTAGGGATCAATGACTTCAGTTAAAAATACCGACATCCTAAGAGGCTGACAACAGAATACAGGAAGTCCATGTTCAAAGTTCTTCCATTATAGAATAGTTTATTTTTATTCTGCTTGTTTTGGTCTCTCTCAAAATATAGCGAAAACATTGTGTTTGTTTTTGCATGTTTTCAGTGTAGAGATTTTCACTTCTATTAATTTCGTTTTTATGAGTTATTGCAAACAGACTATGTGTCTGGCGCCTTTGTGTGGTGTATTGTCTATTCAGAGGTACATCCTATTCATTTATCTCTGTCTTTTGAGGTTACAAACATGTGTTTGGTACGTTATTTTATTTGGTAGAAACAAATTGAAGGTTTGGCTTGTTTTTTTTTTTAATTTGGTCTTTCTGAATAATGAAGTAATTATTTAACATCATCTAAAGTAATCAATATTTTTCAAAATACATCACTTGCAATTTTTATTTTTATTGGTGCTCTATTTGCTCATTTTATGAAGGCATTTCAAATTGATTATTCTATCATTTTTCCTCTTCCCCATTTTACTAGTGTGTGTATATATATATATATATATATGATACATAATATTTTCATTAAACTTGAGTGTTTTGTGCACATACATATTGCATAAAAATTCCAATCCCTTCCGCTCCCCCCGTGAACCCCTCACTCTCCTTGTCCTAGTCTGTGGTTCTCTGTTAGGTTCCTGGCTAGCAGTGTGTCTTCTTCATTTCCTTTGCCACACTTGGAATTATACATTGCCTCAATAATTTTTGATTCCTTTTTATGGGAAATGTGTTGAGATCAAAATTGAAGCTAAGGCTTTTTTCCCCCTTTAATTTTAATTCACAGTTATTTATTGTTTCTTAATCTTTTTATCTTTGTAGTACATGATTAATAATATCACTTTTTGAGAAAAATATCAATTTATGATGATATTTCTAATTATAATATATTATGAGTTGCTAGCTGACTTGTTGATTTTCCAGTCACTTACTTGTTCTTTGAGGTTCTATTACTCAAAAATTTACTTTACTGAATTGATTATGTATTTTGTTTTCATGTTTTTTTCTATCAGTTCTTTTTCTGTTTAAGCTACATTTCACTCAGAGTGGACATGTAAATCCCTGGATTTTTGTCACATGAAATTATGGTTTTGTTGTCTGAGCCAGGAATCAAAGGCAGTTAAGTTTCATTTTGCTTTTGAAGTTTGGGGAGTATAACAGTTTTCATTTTCACATCATTATAATTTATAATTATAAAATATAAGGTTCAAAACACATCTAGAATGGAAGCTCAGTTAGAGAAGTTTAAAGTCTCAGATTAGTTCCTCTAATTTGCTTATCTCGTCTGCATATATAAAGATTTTATTAATTTATCCTCATTTTCTTTTAAAACTGAACACACACACACGTGTGTGTGTGTGTGTGTGTGTGTGTCTGTCTGTCTGTCTGTCTGTCTGTCTATTGCATCCTATTACATAAATGCTGGCATGGAACTGGAGGAATGCCTCAGAGAATAGAGCACTTGCCTAGTAAGTGCTAAGTCAAGTGCTAAGTACCTGAGTTTGATTCCCCAACACCACATAAACCAGGTGTGGTGAGACATGCCTGTAATCCCAGCACGCGGGAAGCTGAGACATGAGTATTGTCAAGGCCAGCCTGGGCTCCATAGTGAGTTCATAACCAGCCTGGGCTACAGAGTGAGACATTGTCTCAAATAAAATAAAATAAAATAAAATAAAATAAAATAAAGTAAGCTAGAGTAACTTTCTTTTTATACTTAACATTATATCATGGCATATTCCATTCTACAAGTTTTCTGTAATTTATTCAACTATATTCTTCCTGATGAAAAAGTGTTTGCTTATACTACATAGCTATCACAAAGTGTGACTTAAAGAATTTTATTTGTGCATAATTTTACCAATATTGTTACCAGTGTATTTTTAAGCAGATGCTTAGAATATGAATTTTTAGGTCAAAGAATAAATGTATATGCAATTTTTTATATATTGGCAAATTTTTTCCATAATTTTGCTTTTATACTGCGATAATGAACGTACTTGTATACCCAAAGATTCCTTAAGGGAGTATTTTTTATACCATAGTGGAAAGGGAAAAAAATGGTATTTTTAAGGTCATCTATCTTATAATGAGTTTTTATATTTACTGAATGTTTTGTTGGTATACTAATAAAAGCATATGTTAAGGTTGTTTTCTGTATAATCATTCCAGTTTGGTTAATTTCTTATTAAAAATGATTATATTCTTACATTCTTTCACTCTTGGGTTTTATTTTATTTTTTATTTATTTTTTTGATCTTGTAGATCTTCCTATGACAAATTAGAGTTCAATTTTCACTCAATTTAAAATAAATTTGAGTTTGGGACACTTTTGGCCAATAGAATGTGCAGAGTAGAACTTATCTGCAGCAAGTGACACGTCCCCAAGAACATCAGCCCTTGCTAGCTGGCTGCAGGATAGGAAAAGAGTCTTCGTGGACAAGAGAGATGAGCAGTCATTGCTAAAAGCAAACCAGATCTATCAAAATCGGTGGCCTGTTAGAATCCATGACAAAATTTCCACTTCAAAATTTCCATCTGAAAATTCAGAACTCAAAAAAAATAATAATAAAGTTGCGGGGTGGTGTGTTGTTATGCGGTATAATTCCTACTCGAGGTGTTTAGCTATGCAGTGTAAATTTGCTCAAAGATACTAGCTGTTCCCTGAAAGGTTCCAATCATTTTATCCACCTTATACATAGGTTTATTTTTTTAATTCTGTACATTTTTACTTTAAATTTACTTTCATCTTTTTGCCTTTTCTTTTGCAGTTTATTTTTCACCTCCAAGCATGGTTTTTAATACTAGAACTTACATTAAGCCTATGACTTTGTATTCTTTTTTTTGTAAATCTCAAACATTTTCCAGAGTTTTATGTTGTGCTTGTGCTTGTAATAATAATTATAAATCTTATTGTATCCTTAAGTGTATCATAACTTATAAGGGTTTTCTTCTTATACATTGTGTTTGTTATGACTATAGGTAATTCTATAATGAACAGCATTTGCTTTATTGAATTACTTTCTAATACTAAATTGTCATGAATGAAATTACTGTCAAAACGTAAAAACCTTTTAGTTTTGCTGTATTTTGACATTTGTTTCTCCAAATAATATAATTCGTTGTGCCACCAGAAGTGTACTGTGCTTTTTTTTCATATTAAGGTTTTCTCTTTTTTTTTTTTTTTTTTTTGAAAGCAGGCCCTGGAAACCATGTTTATATATACACTATTTAATTCAGAACCAAGACAAGCATTATTAGTAAATTTAGTTTGTCGTTAAACCATTTTTGTTTACATTTTGAGATATTAATTGCCTTTCATTATTATTACTTTATATTTATGATTTAGTTTCCTGTTGATTTCTGGCTAAACAGTTCCACATTCTTCAAAATTTCTCAATCATATTTTCTGTTGCAATCTCAATTGTATTTTTCTCACGGAAAGGTACTCTCAGAAATTTGGTTTCTTTTTGATGGTCCTGAACTCCCTGTGTAGCCCAGGCTGGCCATAAACTCACAGCAGTCCTCCTGCCTCAAACTTCCATGTGCTAGCATCATAAAGGTGTGTCAACAGGCCCAGGTTATGTGGGCCTTGTTCTTGATAGGTAAGTGTTCCAACAACTGTGATATTCTTCCAGCCCTAATTCTTAACTCCTTTGAAAATATTTTCCCACATATATACATATATGTGTGATACAGAACGATTACATAGAGCATGAGTATTTTGTGCACATATGTATCACATCAATATTACAATCTCTTTTCTTTTCCCTTTTTGGTCATTCCACGTCTTCCCAAATCTCCTCTACCTCCCACAATCACACCCATTCGGTTCTATAGGATGTCTGTATTCTAGGCTTCTCCTATTACAGAAACCGCGCAACATGACCCTTCTGCATTTGACTCTCTTCAATGAGTATGATGGTCTCAAGTTGCCTTCATTTGCTGTCTCTGTCTGTTTTCAAGGCTTTGTGTATCCTTCATCTTCACTTTTCTCTTTGCTCTTTGGTAGGAATTTTCTTTACCTCTGTCTAATCTTAGCTCAACCTATTTTGAGAGGTGATATCTGTGTATGCCAAACATCTGAAGACTTTTCTATGCCAGGGGAAATTTACACTCTTAGGGATATTGCCAGAATGTAAAGGATGCCTTGAAGGTTAATAGTCAAAGATGCCAGATTCTCACATTCCCAGATTCCCTTTCAGTCAGGGCACAAACAGTGTGAGCTAGGAGAATTCAGCTACATGTGTCTATTGCAAACTCGGACTAAGCTCGGGACACATGAAGGATGAACAGGGTGTGGTCCTTCTGGTAATAGTAGGAACAGAGTATTTGTAATTTTTTGTTTGTTTGTTTGGAAATAGCTTTTTAGGTAGCAAATCATGTCCCAGAATTTAAACCTTTTTATATTGGTATCCACTTCCTCCTTCGCTGTAGACAGTTGACACTAATATTGTTCACGGTCACTTCTGTGTGAATCTTTTTTCCTCTAAAAATTTTCAGGACTTTATTATCTTTAATGTGATAAATTTTTCAGGGCTAGATCTTGATAAAAGTTTTAGTTTTGTGTCATTTCATTTCTACACTTGTTTCTGGTGGATGATTTATTATTTTTCAATGAGAGAATCCATGTCTTTCAGTTACTTTGGGGGAATTTTTTTCTTATGTGTTTCTTTGATATTTTATCTTTTTAATTTTCTTTAGGTCTTTCTTTAGAAAAGTCAAACAATTGTTGGCTTTCTTGAATTAATTTTTTTCTTCCTATTTTCACTTCTATTTTTCTTTGCCTTATTTTTGTTTTGTTCCCTGGGAAGTGTAAATTATTAGAATTTTATTTTCTAATATTTATATTATTCGGGGGACTTCAGTGTGACTGTCTAGAATATACAGCATGTGTTTAGCTCTGAGTTTGATCTCTGGTCCTGTTGCCATTCCCTCAATAAAATAAAAAATAATTGGTAAAAAAGTTTTTACTAAGATTTTTGATGATATTTTAGCTAGAAGATTTCTTTCCTTAGCACTTCAAATTGAGGTCTTAGGTTTTTTGTTTTTCTCATTTCATTAAAATATTTAATAAAATACTTAAAATGTTAACTATTGCTCCTTAAATTGCCTGGATTTCTTTTGGTTTTGTTTCTTTTCATTTTCATGTTTAGTATTAGAGTCTTTCCACAGCTGTCCACTGGCCCTGAGCTGTCCACTTATATTAACTGAGGCACTGAGTGCTTATTGGAGCTTGTCCTTTGGTGGAACTGACTTATACGTACATTATTTTCTCAAGCCTTTAGTTGTATTTAATGCCAATGTCAGTAGATTTTTTTTTGCTTCTAATATTATATTTTCTCTTCTCCTGTCTGACCTAGGTAGTCTGCCAACTATGTAGGCACTAAAATGGGGACCAAGCTGTAGGGACCTGTGTTTTACTTACACCCCATTTTTAACTCTTAAGCTCTTATTTGTACTTTAAATTCTTAGGTGTATTCCTCTATTGTTCAAACTCTTTAAGACATAAGCCTTTCATCTTTAGTGTAAGTAGAAGAGAGAACTTTGCCTGGCTTCTTGGAATATGAGTCAGCAGCAGAGTAGCTCTTTTTCAAATTGTCAGCCACTGACCTTGACGTCTGAGTTGATTTCATCCTTGTCCACCTTACTCCCAGGGGAGATTACTCTGCAGGTGCTTTTGGAGCTAAGAAACTGGTGTGGATCTTGGACTATCTTGGTATCACTCCAGTAACTTGAATTATTTCTTGCCTTAAAAGGAAAGATAAGACTGTCAGACCAGTTTTGTTATTCTGTGATATTATTTCTTATTAAAAACAATAATAATTTGATTCTCAAATGCATATATATATATATATATATATATATATATATATATAGAGAGAGAGAGAGAGAGAGAGAGAGAGAGAGAGAGAGATGCCATTTTGATAACTGAGTTTCTACTTGGTATTTTTATTGTGTAACTCATTTACAGTTTCAAAAATTTCTTTTTAGTGTCAATCTCTGGCTTGTCATGGAAAGTTAATTTCTTTACATTTTGAAATACAAGATTCTTGAAGAAACAGTGATGAAAGTAATTTGAATTAAAAAATAGAAAAGTAAAATCTCATTCCAAATTCTAACTCTGCATTGCCTAACTTGAGTCTGTTAATTGAATCGCAGTTTCCAAGATTCTGCTTCTATATCATCTAGCTCTGAAATACCTCTTTTCCTTGGCCCTTGCCACTTCATTTACTTTCTGGTATAATTTTGTTTTGAGGTAATACACAGATGATAAGTGATATTTCTGTAACTTTTTTGCATTGTTCGGTATACATATATAGCTTTGCATTTAATCTACAATATGCTATGTATTTTTCACATGTTAAGCACAATAGGTAAAGAAAAATCTAGATAGACTTTTGAATAAAAATTTCTTAGACAAAGAAATAGACAGAAAGAGCAGAAAAAAACAAGAGTAGCCATTAAGAGACAAATGATTACCTAGAATAAAATCTCACATGCATTTTTATATAATTAATTGTGCATCATTTGAAAGTGGACTCTTCTCTCAAAATGTTTAATTGAATGGTGCTATATAATATTTGTTATTACAAGGTCCTGAAAGACATACTGAACTTCGTAATTGACTGCTTTCTTAAGCAAATCCCAACAGGTCTAGAAAGCAGAATATATTGCACATTCTATAGACCATATCCATGCAACCTGAATATAATAAAACATGTAGGAACATACAGAATCACCAAATTGATTACATGGATGGAAAATTTCTTTCTGGAAAGCCCATGCAACTTTATTCTAACAGCCCTTTGACTATGAAGTTCTCTAGAGGGAAAAGAGTTACCTACAAACTTCTCTTTATATATTCACCATTTTGTTCAAGATCTGCTTTGTTATTTAAAAACAATTAAAAAAAACCCTATATATGTACAAGAGCTTTAAAACTAAAATAAAAACAATTTATAAAGGCAGAAAAATGTGTATATATATATACACATGTGTATATATATATATATATATATATGTGTATATATATATATATATATATATATATATATATATATATATATCCCTTCAGATAAAGGTTTCATGTTTGTTTTTAAGTAAAAAGAAAAATTAAAAATCACTCCTGGCCCCGTTGCTGGTATAGGTTTAGCACAAACACCGTAGGGTGATGGGGTGATGTCTAGTGATGAAGCTCAAAATAATCTACTCCAAAATATAGCATGAGACACTGAGAATGGGATTGGGGAAAGGGAAGGGAAGGTTAAGACGGAAGGAAAAAGTGTTCAAAAGGATAAATATGAGCACAAATTTCCAAGCTGAATGTTATTAGCATGTTATTTAATATTTAGTTCATGCATATTCAAATAAAATATTCACCTTTCTGCCTCCTCTCCCCCAAGAAATGGTCATTTGAATCCAGGAAGGAATTTTTTGACTTTTCCCTCAAGGAAGTCATAGAAATGTCATTCCAGGAGTGATCTCTTTGTACACAGAGGAAAAAGAACTTCCTTATCTTTGAAGACAAAGGGCAGAGGAAATATGAACAAAGAGGCCCTGCAGTGCTTTCTCTAGT
Source organism: Ctenodactylus gundi (assembly GCA_004027205.1). NCBI lineage: Eukaryota > Metazoa > Chordata > Mammalia > Rodentia > Ctenodactylidae > Ctenodactylus > Ctenodactylus gundi. The sequence continues at coordinate 224,935 of PVKB01000019.1, forward strand.
TTATTACCATTATAAATACTTTTATATCTAATTATACTTCTCTTTGAGTATACACTGTCTTATCAAGCCTAGCATAAAATATTCACGCATTCCCATTTCTCTTCCAGGATTCATTGCATTGTGTAGGCTCTTATGTTACATAAATACATTTGTATTCTTTTTGTCTTGTTAATTTAGCTTGTGTTGTAGAAATCTCAGCCATAAACCTATACTAAGTGAGGCAAAGATACTTCTTCCCTACAGTAGTTAGAAAATACTGCTTGTTTTTGAGTTAGACAGCAAAACCTGCAAGTGTATCAATTTTGTTTCAAGATTAGCAACTTGCTTTACCTCTACATCTTCCGTTGCTCATCTGCCTTTGGAAGAGCAAGTATATTTGCCTTTATACACACTTTTGCGGCCTACTAAGTGTCGTGGCTGGGAGCTAGACTGTCTCCCCAAAGCCTCATGTACTTGAGTGTTGTGAAATAAACATGGGATCATGTGCTGCTAGGAGGTGGGGCCTGGTCAGAAGGAGATCTCTGTGGTTTGACCCAAAGAAGTGAATCACTGGGACGTGACCTGGAAGGATATATGCTAGCTACGCCTTCCCTTGCTTACTTGGTTTCCTGTCTGCCATGCCATGGAAAACTCCTCTCTTTCCAGTCCTCTGCCATGGGCCTCCGTCACTGCTGGAAGCCCATGGATGAACTGATACCTACTGGAACTGTGATCTAAAATAAACCTCTTTTTCCTGAAGTTGTGGATATCAGGAACTGTCCAAGCAACACAAACACGACTAAAACTCTAGGGACTCCAAATTGTGGATTCTTGAAAAGATTAAGTTCATAAATCAATCAGACTAAGGAGCCAAATATATTCCTTTCTTCTTTTCTGTCATGTTTTGGACTTCTTCCACTGATCCCAATGAGATCCTGTCCCTACTCACTGGATCATGTGCTTCGTATTAATTCATCTTAAGGCACTTCGTACTTTTTATGAACAAATTTCTGAAATAATACTTTAACACAGTATTTACATTTTGAAGGCCTCAATGTTCTGTATTTGGAAAACAATATTGTGCAACTTTCTCTTCTGTTTTCATTTGCCAAAACTTCATCTTTTAACTCTTGCTAATCATTAAATTAATTGAATGCTTTTCTTCTTTTCTAGACTTCGTGCTCCAATATGGACCGCAATTTTGCTTCTATTAACTCTCTACTATATCTCCAGCATTTGACAGGCTAACTTTCACACAGTAGGCAAACAAATTCATGAAAAACTATCTGGACCTTGCCCTAAAAGACATGTAGCAGTTGCTATTTCTAGCTTATAATCTTTGATAATAATTTAATATCTGATACATCATATTGAAGGTAAAAAGACAACTCCTAAGTTATCTCATCAATCATGTTGAAATTTATAAAGTGAATGACAGTAAATATAACGCCTGATTTTATTGAAATTAAAAATTTGAACAGTGGACCTAGAGGTACAGATGGAGCCATAATTGAGACAAATGCCTCAAGAGATTTTCAATAAGTAGCAAGTTTAAAAATTAGAATTTGAACTGGCTGAATTTAAAACCTCATCATTTTTATAATATGTTCAAACAAAAGCCTTTGTGAAATGAAAACCTTGATTTTCTTTGTGCAAAATTGGCACTCGTGTTTCACAGGAGTGAAGGCAATATATACGTGTGTGTGTGTGTGTGTGTGTGTGTGTGTGTGTGTGTGTGTGTGTGAATTTGTCATTTTAACTCTACCACACCTATTCAAGACAAAATATTTTGGGTAGTCTTTCTTTTTGGTTACTTCCAAAAGCTCAATTTCCAAAGCATATATAGGATTGTAATTGCTTTACATCTTCACTGGGGGTAGGGTAATATTTTTGTGCAAGAGTCCTAACCTCATCTTCATTTTAATTCTTTAGCAACTTTCTTACTTAACTTCCTAAAATGTTGTTAACACATAACAGGTAAGGAGTTCTTAATTTATTAGCGTCTAATTGTGATTTTCCTTTAATATCTATTCTTTCTAGAGTTTAATAAACTGTGGTGGAATTGATCTATAAATTTTGATTGTTTAAAGCACTTAATGGATGACTAGCTTTAGAATATCTTCATGAGTATATATTTCTGCTGATATACATTATATCGAACCTTGTTTTATTGAACAAAGTGAATATCTTGAGTAACATGTAAAGTATATAACATAGTTAATGTAGATATACGAGTACTAAACATTTTCTTAATTTTTGTCATTATAACATTAACAAAACTCAACGGCCAAAAAATGATGGACTACAGATTGGACACACTTGATCAAATATTAGCTGGTTTAATATTTGTCCCTTATCTCGCTTGAAAGTTAAGTCAGGAAATGCTTGAATCAGGTAGGATATGTTTCATAGGGCAATCCCCTTAGGAAACATTATTACATTATTCTAGTTAATGGAAACCTTTGCTCTTATTCTTTTTTAAAAAGAAAATCATCCTTTTTCTGAAAAAAATGCATGTGTATACATATTCCAGAGAATTTAAAGCAAACACATTTCTCCATATATATATATATATATATATATATATATATATATATATATATGCTCAATGATTAAATAATGGTTATATTGAGACTGAGCATTTTGTGCAGAATTTTTTTGGTCAAATTGCAGTCCTTTCTCATCCCCCTCTATGGCCACCCCAAATGCTCCCCATCCTCCCAACTACCCAGTCACACCTATTTAGTTCTATAGAACGCCTGTATTCTGGATTTCTCATCATTGAGAAATCATGCAATATTCAACCTTCTGTGTCAAAAGCAAATTTTTTTAAAAAAATTTAGATTCTTGTCATAGAATTAAGGTATTATAATTTTTCCATGTATGTAAGTATCTGTTTTTATCTTTATTTCACATAAATATCTTACCCATAGCTATGGGGAGAATTGCATTTTTAAAAAAGCTTGTGATTAATTCTACATTTGAAATGTATAATCACTGCAATAAATATAGGAGTGAAGGCATTTATTTAAAATGTATAATCACTAGCAGCTAATGGGCTTTTCACAGAATTGCATGATAAAATGGTTTGTTCTTAGGTAATATTTGTTAGACTATAAATGTAATGAAAGAGATTAGTAGTTAAGTGGATCTTTTTATTCTATTTTCTAATTTTGAAATAAAGTGGAGAGCTGGAAAAAAAGCTAAAAGCAGGTGGGCTCCAAGCAAACAAAACCACTTTGATAGTTGTGGTTTACCCAGCTCCAAATGGTAGCTTATCATGAAATCTTAGTTGTTGCTAGCCTTTAACATCATATCTTGTATTACTGTGTTTGCATTCAGATTAAAATTTTCTCACTGACATAAATTACATAGCTATGACATTATGAATATTTTTGAAATTATTATCTCAATTGCATCCTCTTCCTCCACTGCCCTGTATTTGAATCTGTTTCATATTGTGTTCAAAAAGCCATCTTTCCTGGCACATACTGACTTTTGAACATTCAGGGCTTCTACTGACTTCTAAAAGGTCAGGCCAGGAACAAATTCTTCATAAAAATCAGACAAGAAGAATGTGATCTTTTGCTTACATTGATTCCTCCAGAGATTGTTTCTTTTACAACAATTTAAGAATTCTTATTGGCTTTTCAAAAAAATTAATTTTAAAATACTAGGAGCAAATTATTTTTTAAAAATCAAAAATATGCTATAATCCCTAAATAAATCTCTGAAGAAAATTCATACAACCTCTTTATATAAGTTTTTCTTTATATTTGATGGAAAGTAATTAGGATTGACTATATTAAAAATTAGTAGCATACAGTTTTTATGTTATATTAAAGGAATTTCCCCATTTGTTCAGTATCTTCTAAAATATGCTTTTTGATCATTTTGTATTTTATCTATGCATGATGCTTTTTAATTACCAGTGTATATGGATTTCCAAGTAACTGCACAACACATGAATAAGGTGTGATGTCTCATAATGACATAGGAATGTTTAGTCTTGTTGCGTGTACTCCGGGGCAGGCAATGGGGAGGAGTCCCTCCTCAGCCTATTACATTTTTACTTGAGATAACATGTCTTTCTCCTATGATGACACAACGGAACCACATAGGGAGGAGCACACTTACAACGCTGCTTCATATAGTAAACTTAAATGGAAAAAACAAGTGTCACTGCTGCAACTTATTACCATGGTAATTGCTAAATATGAAACTCATATAATTAACAGAGAAAATCTAAAGTGATTATACAAATAATTTACAAAAGTCTTCACATATAAGTCATTCTTTTGTGCACTAAATTGATGCAGTAAACCTTCAAATTCTTCTCTTCAACTAGTTCCTTCCCAATTTTTATGATGGAGTGATTGGCATCAAAGTGACCTTCAGGGTGCCACGGTGCCTTGTTCATTATGACTGACCCATATGGAAAAAACTGTGTCTCTCTAGAATGTTTAAATTCCGTAAGATATTAGACTCTTTCTTAGAGTGAAAATGTTCACGATAGCAAGTCAAATGTGGGTGGAGAGGAAGTATTCCAAGTAGGTCAGTTTTACTTTTGCCCTAGTAATGTTAGGCAGAATTCCCCAGCCCAGGTATATGGGTGTTAGTAGTGTAATGGCGTTGGCCAACAGGTAAATCTGGGGTACAAATTACTGGGGGACACTGAGATGACATTCATTTTGCATATTTTTCTACCTCATTATAATGAGATCTGTAGATAATATTTAGATCTGAGAAACCTTTTCAATATTAGAAACATTCATGATTATATCTGGCCTTCAAGATCACAACTAGACAAGACACTGTGAAAATAATAAATAAATGGAATAGTCATGTCATTCTCCAAAAATAGAATACTTTAATGGTTTTCATGAAACATTCAAAACAATATGAGGCAATAATCTATATTTATACAATGGCAATATTACAACCTTAATAAATAGTTGAACTATTTGATTCCTGATAAACAGTGTGTGTGTGTGTGTGTGTGTGTGTGTGTGTGTGTGTGTGTGTTTGTGAGCATATATGCGCGTAAGTGTGTTTTGCTGGGTATTCAACCCAAGGTCTCCCACCTTCCAGGTAAGTGCTCTATCACTAAGCTGCTTACTCAGCCCCCAAAGTGAGCAACTTTTATAAAAGTTTACCTGGATATTCAAATTTAGCAATTTGATTATTTTCCACTAGGGACGCAATTAGACCTTGACTACAATTCAATTCTTGTTTAAATCTTTCTGTGTAGTTGTTTTAAACTTGATATGGTGGAGGGAAACAAAATACTTCAGTTGGTGAGACAGGACAAGAGAGGCAAAAGGAAATGCAAATATTCTCAAATAGATTTTGCTGATTTACTAGCAAAAACTAGCAGCTGATAAGTTACACAACAGTAATAAGGAATTCAAGGTTTTAAAAAATATTATATTTTTATTCTATCTGTTTCTATCATGTGTAATAACTAAGTAGGACATACCTTTTTGCTTCTCATTGTAAGATTCACATTGAGACCCATCGTGTCAACACAGAAGTGAATCTCTGCTTTTAAGGTATTTGGACAGGGCAATTTTCATAAACTTCTTGTTTATCTGAGGTCAATTTCATTATTAGATACACCAGTAAAATAATATAGCACAATAAATGTTTTGTTAGATATGTATCTAACCTGTACTTTTAAGAGATTAATTGATTTAGTTCTTTAGTCCAGAATTTCTCCTTTTGTAGATGTTCCCTAAGTCCAGGTTTTCTGATCTTTACAAAACTTCCCTGAGCAGAGTGGGGAGTGAAATCAGGGTCCCCCCAAGCTCCAGGCTGCTGCTCTGCTGCTGTTCCGTAGGGTCCATTTGTCTCCTTGGCTGCATTTACCTCAAGACCTGGTGTATTGCTGGTCTCAAGCTAGTAGGAATTTTGCCATATCATGAGTTTCTATTCTAATGATATTCATGATATCTAATATTTATAAATTTTTATAAATATGCTTATCTGTATTAAATACAATTATACTCAGTATTATGATTTAAAAAACAGAGCAGAGTATTTCTGAAACAGTATCTTTTAATATCACAGAAAATAAAGAATTTTTTTTTTTTTGGCTCCAAGAGCAAACATAATCACCCTGTGAGAGCAGCAAGTAAGTAGCAGGGAACGCTGATCAGCGCTTCTTCTAAACACTGTTCAAAATTCAATGACTTTGGGTAAATCCCTTAGGCTATTAACACTTACTTTTTTATTGAAGGAAGGTGATAATAGCTGTCCTCAGACTGTTAACCTTTGACCAATACGCTGTGTGCACATCCATTCCTTTTTTATTGAAATATTAAGCTCCACAAAGTGCCTGTGTTCATAATGGGTTTGAATATTTTTTAATATCTTCCCAGCTGGGCTATACAGGGAACATTGAAAAATAAATGACAACTAATCTTTGGGTTGGGACGCTGGTTATTCCTGTGTTTCCCAAGTACCACTTGACCCAATGCTGTTAGCACAGGTTAGTGGAGAGTGAAACTAGAGGTCATGTAAATCAGTGGCTACCAAAGTGCAGTCCCCTAGCCAGAGGACTCATCACCACCTGAAATCATGTGAGGAAGCAAATTTAAGGTCCTACTTTAGATGTACTCAATTAAAAATTCGAGTTAACATCCAGTTACCTTGGTTTTAATAAGGCCTACAGGTATTTTGATATATGTTAATATTTAAGGGCCATTTGTACAAATTTTAAAAATTAGATTCATTAAAGCCGATCTTTGACTTTCCACATAATTCGTACTTCATGATCCAATGTCTATTTTTTTCCACTGTTGATTCTGGGAGATAAAGGATATTTTGTTAAGCCCACCTGTTATCCTTAGCTTAAGTTTAACACATCAACTAAAATTTAAAAGAGCTTAAGAAATTCTTACACCTCAATAGTCAAACATTAAAATGATGGAAAAAAGAGAAAGTTTATTGGAAAAAGATGATTTCTCCCAAGTGTTGATAATACAAGTTCAATAGTTTCTCAGCATTCAAAATTTTAAAAATTTATTTTATATGTGCTCTGTGTCACTTTAACAGAGCGCATATTAAAAGATTACAATCATCTGAGGGCATCAATCATGCTCACAGTTTGCCTTTATGAATAAAAATTAGATTTGTATTAAATAAACACAAAACTTGTTAATAAGGTTATTAAATTATTAATCACTGAATTATTATTAAACAAAATACTGATTGATTTGGAAGTTTAGATTAGTTATTTGAGATGATGGGTAGCAAAGAGGTTAAAGTGTTTACTTCATTACCAAGATGTTAGTGCTTTGTGCACTTTATGTTGGTTGCATTATTCTGTAGTGGAAATAAGATTATTTCACAAAAAAAGAAATGATGAAAGATAGCTAACAATACAATGCTTAAAATCTATATTTGTTTAGGGGAATTAATAAAAAGTGCATGCTGCATCTTAATCATTTTTGATCTAATTTCTCCCCGTACTCCCCTTACCCCTTCTTCTCCATCCCTTCCTTCCTTACCCTTCCCACCGTCACAAGGTCTCTACCTTCTCATTTACTGCCATCTCTTCTTTAGTTTTGTTCTTTAAATTATTTGTATTTTGAGTTTTCATATAAAGAAACCATGCATGAAATATTTAACTTTCTGTGTCTTATTTATTTCACTTAGTTTATGGCTTCAAGGTTCTTTAATTTTCCTGTAAGTGGAAGGAATTCATCTTCTTTATGGCTGAGTAGTACTCCGTTGTGTATTTATACCACACTTTCTTAATCATTCATTTATTGATGGCCACGTTGGCTACTTCAGCTCTTAGGAATAGTGCTGTTACAAACAGCCCTGCTCTAAGGTTTGCATATAGCACTAAGAGGAGGTCTTTAATCTCCTCAGGAAGATACTCAGAAGAGATATACCTGGGTCAAATAAAATTTCTGTTATTAACGACTCTTCAAACTGATTTCTATAGTTGTTGTACTAGTTTGAATTTCCATCAATAATAGAGAAGTGTTTTTTATTCTCCACAACTTCACATCATTTGCTTTTTTTGGGGGGGTGGGGGGTGGAGGTTGAGTAAGACAGAATCTCAGTGTTGGTTTGTTTTGTATTTGTCTAATGGCCCCACATACTGAATAGTTTTTATACTTAATTGACATTTGTACTTCTTTTGAGAAATGTCTCTTCCTATCAATTGCCTACTTTGGTCTGAGTCTTTTATATTTTTTCTCCATTTTTTGTGTTTTTATGAATTCCAGTGATTAATCTTCTGTCTGAATAGTTATGTGACAACTGTTTTCCTATTTCATAGGTTGTTTCTTTGCCCTGATGGTTAATTACTTTGTTGTATGGAAGCTTTTCAGTTTGATGTAATCTCACTTTTGATTCTTAGTACTACTTGTTGTGCAACTGAGTTGCTTTTCAGAAAGTCCTTTCTTGTATGCATATGCAAGAGGTTTACCTATTTTATCTTGTAACAGATTAAGTGCTTCTGTTTTTATGTTTAGGTCTATAGGCCATTTTATCTTTATTTCAATGCAGAATGAGAGATTTGTATAGAAATTATCCTTCTGCATGTGAACAAGTTTTCCCAACTCTATTTGTTAAATAAGTTTTTAATTATACTTTTTGACCCCATTTCAAATATCAGATCTTGGAAGATTCATGGCTGTTGTCCTGCATTCTCAATTCTATCTCATTGATCAACATGTTCATTTTTATTTCACTACCATACTTTTTTTAAAAAATTGTAGCTTTGTAGTATAACCTGAGATCTGAATTATAATGCCTCCTACTTTGCTGTTTGGTCAGGAGTGCTTTTGATATTTTGGGCCACTTCTGACTCCACAAATTTTAGGATTTTTTTTTTTTTTTTTTGCTAGTACTGTGAAAACTCCTGCTGCTACATGATTGAAGTTGCATTAAATCTGTGTATTATTTTTGGTAACATGGACATTTTGATGATATTCGTTTTGTCTATTCAGGAAAAAGGAATGTTTTCCATCTTCCGGTATTGCCTTCAATCTCTTTTTTTTTTCCTTAGAGTAATATGATTTTTATGGGGTCCTGTCACATTCTAGATTAGGTTAATTCCTGGGTACTTTTCTGATATTGTTATGAAAGAGATTGATTTTCTGATTGTGTATTTGGGGTCATTTATTGTTGGTTGACTGGCATTTATTGTTGTTGCAACTTGTGTGTTGATTTTGTATCATTCCATTTTTTGCCAAAATAATTTATTATTTCTAAGACTCTTCTGGCATTTTGAGTCTTCTATGTAAAAGACCATGGTATCTGCAAATAAACATAGTTTGACATCTTTCCTTATTATTATTTTATTAATTTCTTTCTCTTGCCTAATTTCTCTGGCTAAAGTTTCAAGTGTCATATGGAACAGGAATGCTTAAAGTGAATACTCTTGTTTCTGATTTTACAGGCAATGTTTTTAATTTTCCCCTGTTTAGCACGGTGTTGGCAGTGAGCTCATCACAAATGGCTTTTCTAGACTGACACAGAATTCTTCCACATTAGGTTCTTCATTATGAATAGGTGCTGGATTTTTGTCAAGTGCTTCTTCAGTGCTTACTTGAGATGATCACATAATTTTTATCCTTTTTTCTGTTTATATGGTATTTTGTTTTTATTAACTAATATGTGTTAAGCCATTCGGGCATCCCTAGGAAGAAGTTGACTTGATCTTGATGAATGATCATTTCAAGAATTTCCTGCTTCTGTTCACGAGTACCCTGCTGGGGATTATTGCATCCATGTGCTCTAAGAAAATCCACCTGTTTCATTTCTGTTATTGTTAGGTTCTTGTCTGGTTTTAGTATTAGAATAATGGTAAATTCCAGGAATGAGTTCAACAGTGTTACTCCCACTTAAGTTTCATGAAAAAGTACTAGTACTGGTGATATTTCTTCCCTAAATTTCTGATAAAATTCCAGAGTGAATCCATTTCATTCTGAGATTTTCTTAGTTGGTAGTGTTTTCATTTCTGCCTCAATTTCATTACCTACTATTGGTTGTTCTGGAATTTTTACATGTTCTTTGTAATTCATATATGTCTGGGAATTTATCCTTTATTTCTAGATTTTGAAGTTTATTAAAATGGTAATTTTCAAAATAGTTTTTAATAACCCACTGGATTTCATCAGCATTCATTGGGAATTCACCTTTTGCATGTCTAATTGCACTGATACGAGCCTTTTTTTTTTTTTTTTTCTTTCTCTGGTAAGTTTGGCAAGGGATTCATCAATCTTATTCTTCTGCATTGTTCCTTTGTGTTATTTTATTGATGTTTGGTTTCTCACTTTCATTAATTTTGCTCTGATTTTGATAATCTATTTTCTGTTACAAATTTGGAAGACTCATTTTCCTAAGACTTTGATACGTTTATTAAGTTATGTATGTATGACATTTTTGATGTAGGTATTCACAGGTATAAATTTCTGTGTCAGAACCCTATTCCTTGTGTCCCATAGGTTTTTGTATGGTATGCTGTCATCGTCACTTGATTTGAGGAACCTTTGAATTTCTTCCCTGATTTTTTGTAAGCCATTGATTATTCAAGTATATTGTTTAATCTCTATGAATTTGTGTAGTTTTGTGTTTCTGTTGTTGAGTTCTAATTTTATTTCACTAATTAAGATTATTTCAAATTTTTTGTATTTATATAAGTGTGCTAGCATAATTATTTTTTAGAATTATGATAATTTGAAATATGTTGCTGATAGAGAATGATTTTAGTAAATGTGTCAAAGGCTTGATTTGTGCACTTACCTTTGAAAGCCACTGATTCTCAAAGTGTTTTTTTAGGGCAAGAGATAAACTTTCAGGGTTATCTGGAAGTTTTATACCAAACTACTCACATTCCTAGCATCTTATGCCATCCAAACTCATTCATATCTATAAAACCTAATCATTTCATATTCCCCTGAATCTGCAAAATTGATTTTCAAGAATGCCTTAGTTGCATTGCTGTCCACATGTAATATTCATGTATTTATCCAAAGTGGGAAGAAAGTTTTACATATTTTTATACTACAATATTGTATATGACAGTGAAAATAAAGAATGAAGAAAAGCTATGAAGTTGAAAGCTGATATTTTTTTGCTCTTCAGTAGGCTGAAGAATTTTTTTATTCATTACTCCTATCTTTGTAATCTCCATGTCGCTCTGTTAAGACACTGAAGATAAAAGGGAGAGGTAGAGACCTTGAAAAGTTTGCCTGAATCTGTCAATTTGCTAATAAGTTGTGGTCTATTGATTATTTAAAATGTAGCTATTGCTCCTTATGCTTTGTCTCACTATCATTAATGGAATGATGTGAATGTGTTAATGTTTATTTTTTTCAGGGGCTATTGGGTTTACAAAAGTAAATGGAAGTGACCCCTCTAGACCTCTGCATTAGAAAAGTGAGTTATGGGGGCGGAGGTGGGGGGGAAGAGCTTCCTAATGTGATCTTCTTTCAGCTGTTTTCAGGGCCTTCAGTCTCTAATTAACCATTTCCTGGTTATCAGGTCCATGTACAGTTTGAGCCACTGTAATGCTCTTCAGTCCTTTCCCCCTTCAGTTGACACGTTCTTATACCCTTGTTTCCTGGTGTTACCCTACTGGTGTCATCAGCTGTCAAATTTAGGCTTAACAAGATTTCTTTTTAACATTGTGAAAATGCTCAATGCAGAGAGAGTTCTGAGTCAGGAGCAATCAGTGTATCTCTAACAAATTTATATCATGCACTTGAGGAACATAATGCATCTTCAGAAATAAGACACACGTCACAAAAGGGTAGTATGTTTGCTTCCCCAAAGATAATTATCATTTTTTCAAGGTGTTTTTCCAGCATTACTCTCAACATTTGTCAGTTTCCCAAATAATTTTGTGATTATTTGACTAATGTCTCAAAAGTATGTGTCATGAGCACATAATATATTGCTGTTTGGTTTATTCTTTGTGCACTCTGATTCCGATGCCTGTCTAGTAAGTGCTTAGGAAGGACGATGTGCTGACGTTCAGAAGAATAAAATGGCACCAAGAGAGGAAAGATTAAAAAGAAAAAAATGCTTTTTCATGTAAGGATGTGGTGCAGTTTTTGGAATAATACGTTTTAGTTAGGCAAAAGGGACATTGTGTAATAACCTCAAGAACAGTAACAGCATAAATCCAAAACAAGGTTACAGGTAAACACTTTATGTTTAGTTTACATAGTGAGTTCTTGTGAGGAATAAAAGAGTATCATCTTAGATGTGGGAAGTGGGCAGAAAATGGAGGGCATAAGTGGCATCCTGCATCGGATTTGAGTTGGTTTATGGGAGTCTATTATGCACACTTCTTCTATCCTTCAGAAATGGCAATAAGGAGAGTAATTGTAGTGTAAAAATGAACAGATAATACTAATTAGGGCTCAGTACACCCTTGTTTAACAAGAACTCCTTCTTCTGTTTTCAGAATTAATCAATAAATTAGTTTTTATTTATTTGAGACAGTCTTCCTCTGTAGTCCAGCTTGGTCCTGAACTCTTTATGTAGCCTAGAATGCACAGCAATCCTCCTCCCTTAGCCCCTGAGTTCTAGGGCTACAGGCATGTGTGCTAGCACACCCAGTTTATGCAATACTGGGGAATCAAATTAGGGACCTTGTGCTTGCTGGGCAAGCACTAACCAATGAATTGTTCCTCTAGCTCAAGAAGAACTATTTCATAAATATTAACATTTATTTGTCTTCTCTTTCATTGCTGGACACAATACTTGATACATAACTTAAAAAAAGAAAAGTTTAAATTATCTTACAATGTCAGGAAGTTAGTCCATGGTCAGTTGACTCCAAGGCAAAAACACCACTGCAGAAGATCGTGATGAAGCAAAGCTACTTAAGTCATGGTGGCTGAGAAGGTCCGCAGGTAGACACTACCAGAAAGGAAAGAAAGCTGAGGACCAAATATAGACCTTAGGGTCCTGCATCTGCGACTCACTCAGCAGAATCAGAAAGTGTGCTTTACTCATCCCTTGGGTGGTTTCTAAGCCAATCAAGTTGACACGATTAAGCTTACCTACTAGGTAGAACCACTTGTCAGCCTGACACCAAATACATCTTCTTAAACCATACTTAATCCACAAATAAACACGATGACAAGTAACTGATTCTGACTGACATGATGGCAGCTATCCCACGTACGAGTGAAAAGGCTGCACTCTCTTCCTCAAAGTATCAATGATTTCAGCAATTTGTAAGACTCTAAGTGAAAATGTTCTCTGAGATTCAAGGCAAATTCTTAGCTATAAATCTATACTAAAAACTAACAAGCAAAAAAAAAAAAAATAGAACCAGTAACATATTCCAAGATATAATGGCATTGGATTACACAATCCGATTTCAAAAAGGAGGAAAGAGAAATAGGAAAGAACTGTACAAATCAGGATAGGGCAAACATTAAGCCCTGTAGCTCCATCTTCTATATTTAGGGCATGGAGTGGTTAGATGTGAGTTCCACACCATGCCCAGCTTATGTGGTGCTGGAGGATTTAACTCAGGGCCTTGCACTTGCTATGCAAGCACTCTAACTGTCGTGCTATTCCTCAGCATCTTTCTTTGTCTGGCACCATTTCACTGCCTGTGGCTTTCCTCGATAGTCCTTCCGTGTTTCTGGCATCTCCAACTTTGAGTGTTTCCCCTGTACCTTCGGCTGCGTCCCCACAGCTTCATGCGCTGCCATTTCAGGAGAGTCTTGCCTGATCTCTCAGCCTTTCTTGGAGATCTGGGTGAAAGCATCCTGTCCTCACAATTCTTACATCGTACACGCTGCATACCAGTAAAACTAGTATGGCATGGATGACGCAAAGGTCCGCTTCCCACGGAAATAGTTACCAGGCCTCTTTGCATCAGGGCAGTAGCTCTGAGCTCCTGGAGGACTGTGCATGATGAAAAGGACCCAGTAGCATCAATTCCTGGGGAGGCCATTCTTGAGGGAGGACCAAGGGTTCTCTTCTCAAAAGAAAAAGTTACACTTTGCCACCTTCAGCCTGCAGTGGGTGGAATCTTGATGATTTCTGAGACGCCTTCAAGGCATCTTTATTCTTATCCAGGTACAAAGCCTGTATAAAGCACTTGGTTTATTTTAATTTTTCCCCAAATTATTATTTTTATTAGTACATAATTATTGCATTCAGTTTGAAAAGCAGGTGCACAGGTGCACCACATGGTCATCATTTTCACTTCCCTTCCCTGCTCCCGTCAGCTCGAGTCCTCTACGTCCCCTCTGCCCTCGCTCTAGAACCTGTCTCCCTGCTTCTGACTGTCACTCTTATTTGTCTCTCCTGCTTATTCAAACTTTGGGTTTTGTGAGAGGAATCATACAATACTTATGCCTCATATTCATTTCACTGAGCATAATGGTCACAATGTGCATCCATTTTCCTACAGTTGACTCAAGTTTATTATTCTTTTCTATTTTATTTGATTTCTTAACTTACATATATCACCTCCCTGTCCCCTCCACCCCTCTCACACCTCCCTTTCCCTTACCCTCTCCCTCTCCGCGAGCCCATCCTCTTACTTTCTTCCATATTTCTTACATATTTTATGGTTTGGTTTTTTCATATTAGGAAAAAAGCATAAGATATTTGGCTTTCTCTGTCTGATTCATTTCACTGAATAAAAAGGTCGCAAGGTGCATTCATTTTCCTATAAATGACTCAAATTTGTCATTCTTAATGGCACAGTAATACTCCATTGTGTATATATACAATATCTTCTTTATCCAGTCACCTGTGCTCAGGCATATTGGTTTCTTCCAAGGTTTCGTTGTTTTAAATTGTGCTGCTCTAAACATAAGTATGCATGTATGACTATAGTATGATGGCTTTAGCTCTTTATGGCAGAGTAGTACTCTACTGTGTATATACACTATAAACCACAATGTTATTATCTGTTTGTTTGCTGATGGACATATTGGCTGCTTCTAAGATTTAGCTCTTATGACTTGTGCTATTAAAAACATGGCTGTGCATGTACCACTGTTATATGATGTATTTAACCCTTTCTGGGAAAGATACCCAGTAGTGGTATATAGCAGGGTCAAATGCAATATCTATTTCTCAATTTTCTGAGGAAACTTCACGTTGATTCTATAGTCATTGTGTCGGTTTATAGACCCACTGACAACATAGGAGGATTCCTTTTTCCCCACAACCTCGTTAGCATTTTTTTTTTTGAGGTTTTGTTAAAAGTCATTCTTCTTGGAGTAGGATAAAATCTCAGTATTGTTTTGGTTTGTTTTTCTTGAATAACTAAAGATACTCAATATTTTTCACAATTATTTGTATTTCGTCTTCTGAGAATGGTTTATTCATTTTGGGGTTGTTTTTAATAGCATTAATCTCTTCATCAATCACACTTCCTTTATTCTTAGCTTCACAAATTTTTTGGGAGGGGGGTTAAAATTGAAGTTTTTTAAATTGTTATAAATCTTTTCACGATTCTCATTGTGGGTCTGGATAAAAGCAGCCAACACTATTTATGAAATCGATGCCTTGAAATTACTTCAACTAAACTGACTAGTTCATTGCCTTTAAATTTAATCTGTCTCTTAAAATAGAAGCAAAATATAGACTAGCTTTTTTGTCTGAATGTAACCTGCATGCTGTCTAGTCCACTTTTCATCTGTAACCTCCCTAATCTGGCCTTTACTGTCTGCATTCTTAATAGCATTCAGGTCTTCTGACTTTTCTTCCGGAGTCACTTCTCATACCCTGCTTGCAACATTCTAAGGCTTATCCAGTCCACATCTCTGAATCTTTATAAACACCTCTCAAAAAACAGCTCCATAGACTTCTGAAACACATAGCTACAGTAGCAGAAATGACCCCCATTCCCTGTATTAGATTTCCCATTGTGGGGCACAATACCTAACACCCACAACTTAAGTAAGAAAATCTAGCACAAAGTTTCAGGAAATCCCATCTGTGCTAGATGAATCTAAGCCTCCAGATCACTGTGGAAGGGTCTGGTGGAACTAACGTTCCAAGTTCGTGTTGGCTGGAAAATACAATAGGGAAAGGAAAACAGAAAGGAAGGTTCTAGCAATCAAATATGGAGTCCAACCCAGACACATCCAGAGATGTGCTTAGTCATCCTTTGGGCAGCACCCAAACAAATCGAGTTGACACAATTGAATTCAGTGGTTACAATAAGCAAATCTCTTTATTGGATATACTTTTTCAGAGGTGGCCTTTATCATTAGGTGTGAGTAAGTGATATGAGGATGAAACTAAAATATCTGGAAGTTTTAAAGCCCACCACATAGCATGACAAGGGTGGGAATTATTGAAACAGAAACTAAGAATATCAGGGGTAGTAATTTGAGTTAGTGAAAAAGTGAAAAATAACGTCTCCACATCATTTCTGAAGATTTGCTTGTCCCACCACTCTTTGAAAGTAACAAATTGCCTTGATTTTATTCTTAAGTTTACTCATAATAGTAAAATTTCTCTAATTTATTTTAATAAAACTCAAATTCTATGAAACTGTGAGAATAAAGTTGTCAATGCCATTATAATTGAACAATTTTGTTTTTTATACTTTATATTTTCCTTATAAAATCATCAAATGAATTAATTTCTTATGTAAAGAAAAATTATTTAAAAATTGGATAATGTAAGAGGTATAAAAGAGAAATCATATGCTATATGTTAAACTTAATGTATTTCCCAAAAGTTTCATATGATTAAATCATGATTATACTCATTAGTGAATAAATCCATTGACAATTTTATATGCTTCTTGCAGATGAGGCATGACCAGGAGGGGTACATATTTGTATCCAGGTCCTGCCTTACCTATGTCCTGGCTGCCGCTGGATGAGTGGCTTTCCTCGAATTGTCCCTGCTGTTTTTGGCTTGGAGCTCACTGATAAAGAATGGACACAGGCCTCTGAAATTGTGAGCCAATGCAGACCTCCCGGCCTTAGGGTACTGGCTTTCAGGCACTGGGTTTAGTGACAGGAATGTGGAAATGCACACAAAACAGGTAGGCAACGACTATTAATATTTGCTATTGTTCTTCTAGTATTTATCTGATAATTCTAATATTGTGGTCAGTTAATATTTTTCTTTGTAGCACTAAAAACCTTCTAATTAAATATTTAATTAATTGGTTGGTATATATTTTCTTTTTCCTTCAGTAAACTAAATTTAGGAGGGCAGGAATTTTTCCTTGTTTGTTAGTTGAGTTTCTCTTGGCAGATTAAAGTTTTTAACAGTTGGTTTCCACCTTTTTCATTCAGATGTTGAATTTTGCACCAACATAATATAAATACACCCGTGTTTTCCTCTTTAATTTCATCTTCTTGTTTTTTACCTTAATTTTGAGAGGTTATTCATCTTAGTTTGAAACATTATTTTTACCTTAATTGTCTAATCAATTTTGAATGGATTATGAAATAAGTTCTCAGAGTGACTTCAACATTCTTTTGTATTTTTTTTTCTTAGTTTTTCCCACACTATTTGATGATTAAGTCTTCTAAATGCCTTGGCTAACAGGTCTTGGATTCTCTTACATTGTAGGTTCTGTTTGTTTATGCTAATTTTATTCAGTCATGCATTTGTGTAACAAAACTTATTACTACACCAGGCACTATACTAGATAAATTGGATTAACACATGCAGTTCCACTCCTAACTAATGTAAGGCTCTTTCTAAAACTACCTAATTGAACCCAGTTTGACCTAATATAGTCTAGCTTATTTTAGTCTAGTGAATTAAAATGATTTTTAAGACCTTGACTTTGAGTTTAATGAGTGTGAACGTGGTTGTGAATTGACAGTAAAAACCAGTTGAAGAAAACCATCAAAAAGGTGAAAAAGACTCAATCAGAAAAATGTTTTCAAAAAAGAAAGGGAAACAAAACAATGGCCTGTCTCTAAATTTAAAGTCTTTGTAGAGCTCTGAAAATGTAAACCTTAGTCACAGAATTACCCTAAGTGACTTTGAAAAAATTACTACTGTAAAATTTACACTCATTCATGTACTTAAGTAAAAATGAGGCCACATATGGAATAAATTTTAGTATAGCAAAATTAGAAATGTTAATAAAAAGAAATAAATGTATGTATAGAATTTTGGAACTAATAGCTGAGAATCCATACAATCTAGGGCCCTGGAAGTAATAATAGAGGCATGTAGGAAACTTTGTTAAAGACCTCAGAGGTAATGGACATGTCAAGAAAGGGTCACAACTGAATTAAGTCTGCCAGTTACAAAATAAATTCTTCAGAAAGTCCAGTCGAGAATGCCATGTAAGTCTTTCCTAAACTCTCTAAGTATCTTGTGTATGTTGCTATTTGAGTCTCTTGCATTCTTCAAGCAAGTTAATTCTTTTTTCTTTGAAGTTTATGAATTTTAGATCTTCCTCTGGTTCATCACTGACTATTAGAGAAATGCAAATAAAAACAGCATCGAGGTTTTTACCTCGCCCGAGTGGGAATGGCTTACATTAAGAACTCAAAAAAAAAACAATTGTTGGTGAGGCTGTGGGAAAAAAAGGCATGCTCTTCCATTGCTGGTGGGAGTACAATTTGGTTCAACCAGTATGGAGAGCAGTCTGGAGATTCCTTAAAAAGCTGAGAATAGGAATCCCATTTGGTTCAGTTACTGCTCTACTGAGCATATGCATAAAAGAAATAAAGTCAGTGTATTAAGGAAGATATATGCATATCCATGTTCATAGCAGCACAATTTATAATAGCCAAATTCTGGAATCAGCTTACCTGTTCTTTAGTAGAGGAATAAAGATGTCGTACCTACACACAATAGAAACATATAAACATAAAGGAAGACAGATATGGAGCATTTGAGTCAAAAATAGTGCTACCATGCATCAATAATGCTAAGTGAAATGGACCAAGCAGAAAAGACTGACTATGAAGGAGTGTACCTCTTTCTAAATTCACAAAAGTAATAGCATAAAAAGGTCCCCACAAGAGAAACAGGGTAGAAAGAGGGATAGTGGGCTGCTTAGAAAGGGATGAATCTCTGAGAATGGGGGAGGCAGTAGAGGGCAAGGGTAAGAGAAAAAAGAGACCAACATTGTTGTAGATGGTCATTGATTTCCCAAACCATATGTTTCTAATGTGTCATAGAATTAAAATTCATGTAAAAAATTTAAAAAGAAAGTATGTCATGTAATACAGAAAATCTCAGCAGGGTTTTGAGGGTTAATTTCATAAGAAAGAAGATCTTGAGGAAATAAATGTTCAGAAAGATCAAAACTTTACATGTAGTGTTTGAGAAATGGCAAGCTGTCTGGTGCATGGATAAATGGTTGGGAAAATGACAAAGCAATATAGACTTCAGCCATTTCTTCGAGTACTATATGTGAAAGGTGTTGTTGACTCTTGTCTTAGTTACTTGTTTGTTGCTGGAACAAAATTCCCTGCGTCCATGATTTAGGGGAAGAAAGATTTATCTAGCTCAGTTCCAGAAGATGGCAAGCAGTCCATTCATGGGCAACAGGCAATAGTCGAGGTGCATGGCAGAGGCTAGAGAGCGGCTCACCCCACTACAGGCAGGAGCCAAGCCAACATCTGGAGACAGACATGGCTGAAGGTTTCCCAAGAAGCTACAACAATATTTGTTCTTCTTTATTTAATGACGTCACGCTACCAGTTGCTCCTTCACTCCGTGGTGAGTGTCCCTCATCCACATCCTGACTCAGAACACAACAACACACACCTGAAAGCTCTACCCCGGGAGCCACCAATTGCAACAAGTCAAGGAAAGCTTTTCGGGTGGAACACCGAGTGTTTGCCCCTTCCAGCCAGGTGCTACTTTCCAGTAATGCTCAGTTCCACAATTGACCCACTATATGCAAATACAAGAGGCCTTTGGGGGATATTCCATTTCCAAGCTATAATCACCATCTACAGACAAGTATGGCCAACTCCTTTTCCTTACAAATAGAACCACAGTTTTGTGCAAAGTATTTAAAGCCAAAGAAAATGACCATGTTACACATTTTTCTTGTGTTTTACATATTTGAACAAACATGTATTAGTTTTCTTTCTAAACCAAGCACTGTTCTATGCACTAGACATACAGTAATAAAATAACACAAGCAAAAATCATATGTATTATCTAATATCTATGAGCTGAATTCTGATGAGGGAAAGAGAGGAGATTGAAACCATGTACTGCATACAATGTAGTCTGGTATGTAGACACGAGGATGTGGGAAACTATCGCTCAGGGAAAGTATATTCACTTTTAAATAGACTAGACAGAAAGAGCTTTACTGAAAAGATTTTATTTGATAAAAAAATTGGACATGAGAAAGCATTCTGTGTGTGTGTGTGTGTGTGTGTGTGTGTGTGTGTGTGTGTGTGGTTTCCCCTTGGAAAAAAAATTTAAGACAAAAAGAAAAAGTGATACTCAGACATAGAAATGTGCCTTCTGTGTTCAAGAAACAAAAATACTGAAGGGCAGAGAAAGTTTATTAAGTATTAGGAGTGTAAATGGTCTAGAATCCTATAGATATCTTACTCTTAGAGAGTGAAAATGGGTGGGAATTTTGAGCAAACAAGCAACAAGCTTTGAGTTGGCTTTTAGCAGGATCTCTCTGACCTTTGTGTTGAAGGAAGGCATGGACACAGGCTGAAGGCTGCTTGAGTCCAGGTGAGTGGTGATAGTGGCTAAGAACAAGGTGCTACTTAATAGTTGTAAGAAGCTGGAGAGAAGCAGTCAAGGTCTGGGTATTTTAATCTGAAAAGATTCCATCTGATGCAAGACAAACAGGGGAGTTGAAGAAAATCTAGGAATGTGTGCTATACAATGATAAAATAGTATAGGTACTAATTGAGAAGCTCAGATAAAAGATTTGGGAGAAACAGGCTTGTTTAAATTTTCAACCTCTTCTTTCATAAGTATAGAGATCAGGAATTTCTTTTTTTGGACTTGTAAATTTTACAGGTTTGTCAGACATTCATGCAAAATTGTTGAAGTGACATTTATATTTAGGCAGGAAAAAAGTCTTGACTGGAGACAAGCATTTTTGTTGTCAACAAAACGACAGTTTTAAAGCACTTCAGCTAGACATGTTTATCAAAGGCCTGAAGGAGAGAGAAGAGACAGCACCATGTCCTGAGCTTCCCAGTGTCCAGAGGTCACAGTGCAGAGGTGATATTAGCAAAGATTTCATGGGGCAACCAGAGAAATAGAAGGAAAGCCAAGAGACAGTAGCACTCTGGATGTTAGGTGAGGACTTTCAAAGACAGTATAAAGGTTAATTGTTTCAAATGCTTGCCTGTGGTTGGAGAAAGAAAAGAGTTTCAAATCCCCACTGAATTTAGTGATGTGGAGATCATTGGTGAGCCTGTCAAGAAGTATTCTGTTGGAGAGATGGGAACTAAAATCTGATTTAATTGTGGTCAAGAGGAGATTGGTCTGAAGAATTGGAAACAGTTATGATACACAAGTCGTTTTTTTTTTTTTTTTGAAGGAATTGTGGTATAAAGTAAAGATCAATGTGGGCTTGATTTTTTAAAATTAGAATGAAGAAATGACAGAGTATTTCTTTGTTTAGTGGAAATAATTAGAAACAGGAACCAAAATCCTCTGATGAACATTTTGGAGCACAGAATAAGGTCTTGTACAAAAATAAATAAATAAATAATGTTTTGGCAAATTATTCCATCTTGAGCTGATGAGTGAATAAATGTAGTGATGGAAACTTGTCGAAGTATTCCGTTGCTTGCTTCAGGTTACCTACAGAAATAAGAAGCCAGATCATCAGATGAAAGATGAGGCGTGGCAGGAAACTGGCTTAAACGGAGGCCATATGGCATAGTCCTTCTTGAGCAGAGTTAGAGAAATAAGTGGCTAAGCAAAAAATTCTGGGTATGGCAAGACTCCTCTTCCCTTTCCTGCAGAGTCACACATGCAGTAATAGGAGTAGGAATCTTGGAATTGTTGAGAGACAAACGTGAAGTTAAAGCTTCAGTTGAGGCAATGAAAAGACCCTTTAATGCTTTTGTGTTGGGATCTCCTTCCCCTCGGGGAGCCCTGGAAGAGCCGAAGGAACTCTGCCAAGGTCAGCGATGCTGACGCTCTCTGGCTCTGAAGACCCCAACACTTATGTGTCCTTAAAAACCATTAAACTTTTTCATTTTTTTTCCTATAATTTATGGCATGTGTATTAGTTTTTTATGATAATACTTAAATATTTAAGGGACTAACCTATTAAGAGAAGAGATTTACTTAGCTTGCAGCTCTACAGATTGCATCCAAATCAGACAGCTCTATCTATGTCTTGGTTCTCTGGCTAAAGCACTGGGAGGAAATTATGTGGTGCATGTGGCAGAACAGATTGCTTATATCACTAAACAGGAAGCATAGAAAAATGAAAGAATTGGGTCCCACAATCCTTCTTAGGGCACAGCTTCAATGACCTAAAATAGTCATTTGACCTTATTTTGAAAAGATCCAAAACACACCTTAGCAGCTCCACCCTAGGGAGCAAATCTCTAACTTATGGAGCTTTGGGGGCACTATCCACATTCTCACCGTAGGAGTGTGGCACAAACATAAAATCTCTATTCAGTTAATCCTCAGTGGGCAGCACTCTGCTGTTCTTGAATTCTGTTCCCAGCTCATACCCTAAGTTTGTAGAAGAATTGCCGAGTGTTTTGTAAAAGGGCATAATGTGAAGAATTTTTTGAATCTATATTCATTAAGGATATTGATCTATAATTTTCCTTTCTAATTAAGTATTTGTCTGGTTTGGGGACTAAGGTGATGCTAGCATTCAGAAATGAGTTTGGTAGTATTCCTTCTCTTTCAGTTTCACGGAACAGTTTGAGAAGAATTGGACTTAAGTTCTTCCCTGAAGTACTGAAAAAATTCTTCTATGAATCCATCTGGTCCTAGGCTTTTATTTGTAGGTAGAGCTTTTATTACTGCTTCAATTTATTTCTGTGTGCATAGTGGTGTTATTCAAGGTTTTTATGTGTTCATTCAATTTTGGTATTTTGTGTGTGTCTAGGAAGTTATCCTTTTTTTTTTTTTTACCAATTCTCTAACTTGTTAGAATATAGGTGTTCAAAATAATTTCTCACAATATTCCGAATTTCTTCAGAGTTTGTTGTAAGTTCACCCTTTTCATTTTGACGTGCATTAATTTGTGCTTTATCTCTCCTTCTTTTGGTGAGTTTAGCTAAAGGTTTGTTTATCTTGTTTGTTCTTTCAAAGAACCAGCTCTTTGACTCATTAATCTTTTTAATTGTCTTTTTAAATTTCAATTTCATTAATTTCAGATCTGACCTTTTTAACTTCTTTTCTTCTACTGCTTCTTTGCTTAGATTGTTCTTGTTTCATTAGGGCCTTAAGGTGTATCATTAACATGTTTATTTGTGACTGTTCTGTTCTTTTGATGTGTGCGTTTATGGCTATACATTTCCTCTAGGTACTGCTTTCATTGTGTCCCATAGATTCTGATATGATGTATTTTCTTCATCATTTAACACTATGACATTTTCGATTTCTTCTGTGATCCATTGTTTGGTCAGTAGTAAGTTGTTTAGTCTCCTTTGCATTTGTGCATTTTCTTCGGTTTCTTTTGCTGTTACGTTCCAGTTTTATTCCACTACTATCTGAAAGGATAAAATGAATTATTTCTGTTCACTTGCATTTACTTAAGTATGACTTATGACCTAAAATATGGTCTATTTTATAAAGTGTTCCACGTGCTGCTTAGAAAAACGTGATTCTGTTGATATTGGGTGGAAAACTCTGTAAACGTATGTTACATCCAAGTTTCTATAGTGTCATTTAACTAATGTATAATCTTTGTGGATTTTCTGTCTGGTTGCTCTGTCTATCTGTGATAGTGGAATCTTAAAGTCCCCGGCCATAATTTTGTGGGGCCTATATGATCTATTAGATCTAATAATATTTGGTTTACAAAATGGGTGCTCCAGAGTTGGGAGCATATATATTGGTGATTGCGAGTTCTTCCTGTTCTATTGTTCCCTTAAACTGTAATACCGTCTCTGTCTCTCCTAATCTATTTTGTTTTGAAATCTGATGAGTCTGAAACTAACATAGCTACCCCTGCTTGTTTCCTGGGTCAGGTTACATGAAATATTCAATTCCAATCTTATATTTTGAGTCTATGAGTTTCCTTGTGGGTAAAGTGTGTCTCTTGTCAGCAGCAAATTGTGGGGTTTTGTTTTTTGATCTAGTCAGATGTTCTATGTCTTTTAGTAGGCGAATCGAGGTCATTTGCATTCAGAGTAATTATCAAGGTATATTTGATATGTCCTGCCATCATTATTTACTTTACTTACTCTTTTGTCAACTCATTCTCCTGCAACTGTTATCTCCTTTTCTCTGGGCTCCTTGGTGTCGTCAGCCTCTCTTTGGCTTTCTAAGTTTCCTTTAACTAATCTCTGCAATGCCAGCTTAGTGGCTGCAAATTTCTTTAAGCTTTATACAACATAGGAAGTTTCAATTTCTTCCTCCAATTTAAAAGACAATTTTGCTAGATGTAGCAGTCTGGGTTGGCATTTATGTTCTCTTAGTGCTTGGATGATATTGCTCCATGATCTTCTTCTGGCTTTTAGAGTCTGAATTGAGAAATCTGCAGTTATCCTGATGGGCTATCTTTGTAAATCTGTTTTTCTCTTGCAGATTTTAATATTCTATCTTTCTGTTGGGTCTCTAGTATTTTAATTATGATGTGTCATGATGAGATTCTCGTCTGATCAAGGTTATTTTGCATTCTATATGCCTACAGTAGTTTAATGTTTATTAAATGTTTATTAAAGGCTTATTTCTTCCCTTAGTTTTGGGAAATTTTCTTCCATAATTTCATTGAACATGGCCTTTAAGCCTCTTGTTTTGTCCTCAGTCTTCTCCTGGACTCCCACAATTCTGTAGTTGTTTCTCTTTGAGTCATCCGTCAGCTGTTGAAACCATTCTCTTTCTTCCTTTTCTGCCTTGCATTCTTTACTGTGTGTATGTTCCAGCTCAGCCACGTTATCTTCTAGTCTTTTGTTCTATTCTTAAAATGTCCAGAGTGGTTATTTAAGAAGAGAACCGACAGATTGAAAAAAAAAATACTCACCGCCAATACCTCAGATAGGAGGCTTATGACCAGAACATACAGGGAACTGAAGAAAACTAAGCCCATTAAAGTCAAAAATCTAATTGAAAAATGGGCAAAGAAAATAAATAGGCAGTTCACAGAGAAAGAAATTCAAATGGCTAATAAATACATGAAAAGATGTTCAACATCCTTAACCGTAAGAAAAATACAAATCAAAACATCACTAAGACACCATCTAACTCCAGAGAGAGATTAACATATATCAAGAACACAAACAGCAATCCATACTGGTGAGGTTGTGAGGAAAAAGGAACCCTCCTGCCCTGCTGGTGTGAACGTAAACTGGTACAACCACTACGGAAAGTAGTATGGAAGTTTCTTTAAAAAAAAAAAAGACCTGGAAATAAATATTCTCTTTGATCCAGTGATACTTCTTCTGGGAATTCCCCCCCCCCCAAAAAAAAAAAAGTATAAAACAACATATTACAGAGATACCTGTATACCCATGTTCACAGCAGCACAACTAACAATAGCTAAAATGTGGAAGACACCAAAATACCCATCAACAGACCAATGGACACACAAATTGTGGTATATGTACACAATGGAATTCTACTCTTTTATAAAGACAGATAGGTTGAAGCCTTTTGTAGGTAAATGGAGGCAAGCTGAGACCATCATGCTCAGTGAAGTGAGTCAGAAGCAGAAGGTAAAATATCAAATAGTTTCCCTGATATGAGAAACCCTGATCACAATTATTTCATAGAACTTCCTGTGGTAAATAATGGAAACTGGAAGGGAGGAGGAGGGTGTGGGAGGGCTGAAAAGAGAGAGGAGCAGGATTTTGCAATTTTGGCATGATATGTATATGCGCAAAATACTCAAGATCAATGTAAATCTTATGTATTGCACTTAGCAATAAAATGGTTCAAAAGGGCATGGTATGACAATTACTGACATTTAGATGATGGCTCTTGTGGAGTTGATAGATTTTTCTAGAGTACACATTACCTTTATCCTTTGATAGTAGTGGCTTGGAGCAGTGTCAAGAACGATTCATATCTAATGTAGAATCTACTGCTGCTAGTGGCAAGAAGGGGAGTTAGGCAATCAAAACTCATTGAAATGTGGTGTTGCCATCTGTTGTTTTCTGCTGTGAAATTATTAGGTGAATGCAGTGGTTTCAATGATTTCCTGAGAATAAATTGTTTTTAGTGTTCGAATTTAGAAAAGTGGACTTTTATTTCTGACAGTGAATTTTGAGCATCCTATCAATGTGCCTGTGGAAACAACTGTCTGAGTGAAGATCAACTTCCAAAGCCTACGAGTTCCGGAATTCATTTTGAGTTCATCAATATGTGAGCCCTTTAAGTAATCATTTCTTGTTACATTAATCTGGTTAGATATTTAAAAATGGGATTTTATGATGTTGTGTAAAGGTACCAAACTTAATGTTTTTATTAAGTTTATGAAAATTCTGACAGATTCGCCAACTCAGAGGTACATCTGATACATATGTGGTGGTGTTGTTAGTGTAACTGAAAATTTTTACAAACGTGACCATTTTTTTCATGAGAGTAAATTGCAAATTTCTTTCTGTTTAATGAAACCTCCCATTTATTAAGTAATAGACTAAAAAAGTATAATTTGAAAGATATGTGCAAGAGACTTCAAAAACAGAAATTTCTAAAGTTAAATTTCTAGATGTCTTTCTTCATTGATTTCTTTTCTTGTGTGTGTATTATTGTGGTTTCAATCTGGAATGTCACCCCAAAGTCTCATGTATTTGGATATTATGAGTTACCTGTGGAAAAGCATGTGTCTTTAGTAGATGGTGGATTGGTCTAGATGGGTAAATTTTGGATGTGGTGGATTAAAGGAGTATAATGAAAGACAGGTAGGTGAGTGGTACGTTAAGGATAACAGGCATATGGTAGATTAGGGACTTAAATCTTGAAGGGGTGGAACACTGAGGCTGGGCCCAAAAGAGACAGATAGTTGGGACAGGCCTGGAAGGGTCTATGCCACTCCCACCCTTTGTCCGGGATTAGCTTCCTGTTTGCAATGCCGTGAGGAGCCACTTCCTCCTATCCCTCAGCCATGTGCTTTGACTGTTACTAGCTGACTTTGAACAGACTGTGACCTTCTGAAACTGTGAACTAAAATAAAATTTTCCTCCCTTAATTTGTGCCTATCGGGCATTGAGTAACAGCAACAAAAAGTAACTAAAACATGAATACTGGTCTTATTTTGTGATGGGCATTGTGCTAGGTGGAGAGAAAATTCATGATTTAGGAAAGACTGGTGTTGATAGCAGAAAACAAATCCATTAGAGAAAAAGGAAGAAAACTTAATTTTCTGGGCAAATTCTAAGCCCCAGTCACTGTGGGCCAGACCTAGATTTAGGATTTGTACAGTTCCTGTGCTGTTGTGCCTTTGATTAATGCAGGGCCATGCAGCTGGCATACAACTAATAACAAAATGTCTCACTAGCTAAAAATAGGTGAGAGGATTTAAAAATGAATATAAAGTAGGCAACTTCTTATCAAACAGTCAACAGAAAACTACACTGGAAATGTATGCATGCACCTTGAATATTGTAGCACCTGGAAATCAATACGATGAAATGTCATTTTTTATTTTACCTTGTGGTTCTATGAAAGGAACACTTAAGAAATTATTAGCATTAAGAGAAAACTGTGAGATGTAAATAGTAAAGAGTTTTTCACTTAAATTTAAATACGAATAATTGTGGTAGAATACATAAGGTAAGCTTCTCTATGTTTTAATCTAGAGATTGTTGACTGTTGTGGACTTCACTGGCTTAATTAGTTCCTTTTTCTACAACTTCCCTTTTCCTGACTTAAAAAGATTTCTCTGTTTTGTTACAACTTTCCTTCAGAAAGTTGTTTAAAAGTTATATGAGGAGGAAAGTTAAAATTAATGAATAAGTGAGAGAGATTATATTTATCATATATATATATATATATATATATATATATATATATATATATATATATGGTAAATCTGTGTTCCTTTATTTTTAGGTTATTTTTCTCAATTTCCTAGGTTTTGTGTTACTTTCTGTGTTTTAGTCACCATGTACCATAAAACATATGTGCGTTAAGAATGAAATCAATTTAAATGATAACACTAACTTTCTTAGTATCTAGAGGTAGATAATTTTTATTGTATTAACTTTGTTTTCACTATTCCTATTTTAACAGGCATGAATAACATTAATTTTATTAAGATAAATCAGTTTCTCTTTTCAAAATCAACCTTAGAAGATAATTAATATATATGTCTTCAACCTACTGCTAAACTTATTTGGATAATAAGCATGTATTTCAAGCAATATAAGATTTATGTAAAAAGAAAATATCAAATTGTCAATATTTCTGAGTGAAACATTGTTTTGGGGGTCGATAGCATCAACCTACATGATCCTGAGAAAAGCTTCTTATTTATGAAAAAAGCTTTAATATTGTGGCCGTAACTACAGAGGAAATGAAATTTCTTAAAGTAGATAGTTGTTTGCCCCCAAAATATTTTCTCACCAGTTGTCAGGGGGTGGAGGAAGAAAAACAGCCCAAAACACCATAGAGGAGCAAGGGGTAGGAAACGTCATTTGCATATTAATAGATAATGCTCCCCTCAGGCTCAGAATTTCTAAACAGTATCTTCATTGTGTTTAAGCAATTATTATTCATGTTTTTACAGTAAGGATAGCTTTTATATTGCTAAAGAGGTAAATGTCTCCATAAAAATTTACATTTTCTGGAAAATAATTAAAAATGTTTTCAGAGTTTCTTGCATTTAATTATATTTAAAGATTGTATCACTAAGTGTACCATTTTAAATTCTTTATTTGTAAACCAGAGGTGTCAGCACATGCCGGTTAATACCAACGTTCTGGAAGGCCAGGACAGGAGGGTCAGGAGACCAAAGTAACCGGAGGCTGTTTAGGAATTTACTTGGGATAGGAATGTAGCTCTGTACAAAGGCCTTGGGTTCAACTCCAGTATCACAAAATAATAAAATATTAATACATTTAATAACAGTAATGGTAATTTTAAAGTATTGTGTGCTTTTCAAGATAAATTTACTTACATTTGCCTATATAAACTAATAATATGAATCTGTCATATAGAGATTTGAAGTAGACACTTACTAATATTTCTGAGTTATTTGTTTGTTTATTTTTGAGACAAGGTCCCACTCTGCAGCTCAGGCTGGTCCTGACCTCACTATGAAGCTCTGGCTGGCCTTGGACTCATCACAGTCCTCTTGTCTCAGCCTCACGAGTGCTGGTATTACAGGAATGCGCCATGTCAGGCTTGTGTGGTGCTGGGCAATTAAACCCGGAACTTAGCACTTGTTAAGCAAGCACTTTAACCATTTTGCTATTCCTCTAGCTCTATTTCTGAGTTTCTTAACTTCTCTATTTACAAATTTGTAGTTCAAATCTGGTATTCATTATATGTGCTTTGTAACAAGACATATAGATTTTGAATAAAATATATAAGATTATTTATTTCTAAGAGAGTGGTTTGGGAATTATTTGAGGCAAAATTTGCTTACTTTGAAAAAATAAGGAAGAAATTTATAAAGAAATAAAATTTCAGATAGATGGCTTTTTAAAAAATAAATTGCATTAGAGATATGCATCCTGTGACCTACGACATGTGACTTTTATATCTCAATAGAATTTTGACTGGTAAGAGGGCAAGAGAATGATTGATTAATATTGCTTAAGCATTGTTTATTTTTACAGGATTATAACTTTCTGAGGGAAAGTTTCTGGGCATGGATTGATCCCTTTTGGCAATTTTTCAGTTTACAAATTAGTTATTTGACAGGATCTTCTTCAGAAAATACATATTTCCTTCCCCAGGGTATAGAAACCTTTTCACAGAGACATAATCTACATTTTTATTTCTGGAAAATAAATTTCAAAGCTATTGTCTATGTACTGCTGTCATATCAGATAAATGTATATATAAGCAAAATGTAAACAAGTGTGTTAATTAGCAAGTTCATTGATAAACAATATTTTAATAACTATACGTTAATATGATTTTCACAATGTAGCTGGGAAGGTAAAATATTTTTGGATTTTCTTTATGTCTTCGTTTTATTTTTGTGAAATTATCAGGCAGAATCCAGAAGAGTATGCGTCTGTAAAAAAGTAAAAAGTGCAATATATAATATTTAGAATCAATTGTTAGGCCCCAGACCCAAAGCATTCCCAGACAGCACAGTGATATTCCATTGTTACACAGTGTGCACCTTCCTGGTTGCCCTCCTCAGAGACACAGGACCTTTCCCTCTAGGACAGGGCACACAGCATAACCTGAGGATCAATAGTCCAGGAGGAGAAATGTTGCCTTGACCTGGGACCTGGTTCACATTAAGAGTTTATCTCTCTTAAATTTTTTTTCCCAAATTACCAGTGACTAAGGCCCCTGAGGGGACACTAAGCATATGGAAAAAACAGGAAGGCATTTTAGAATTCCAAAGTAATTTCTAAGTAAAAATGGTGATAAGCATCATAATTATTCTAATTTTCCCTGCCCCTGAACTGACTCTTAAGAACATAAAAAAATACCCAAATTTGTACTCAAGTTAGATATACAAGGCACTCCCCAATCTTCCTCTTCAAGATGTGCCTCTCTCTTTAACCCACTGTAAAATAAATTCTACCTATGCTTCTATATGACCATTATGTGTCTCAATGGAATGTTTTTCTTAAAGTTATAAGAACTGAGGAAAGGGAGAAGCTGTTTCCTTGCAGTGTCACTATTTCTGGTGTCATGACTGATCGCTGACCCATCAAGTAGTAAGACAAACTCCCCCATGCTCCCACTTCCTCTTATTAGGTCTATGAGCCTTCATGTTCCCTGTTTATCATATGCTACAACAGGTCATGATTTAACCTCTGTTGATTTGTTCCAACATACAAAGTACTCTCTGATAAGATGATTTAAAAATATGAAATTTCAGGTTGTATTTCTGAAATTTATGTCATGTTTCTCCAGTGTGCTCATTAGGCAAGTTTTTGTTGCGTCTTCCACCACTTCTGGTAGTAACATGTTTTTTTTTTTTTTTTTTTTTTTGGTTATGAAATGATGTATTGTTAATTGCTGTGCTGTCTTTATTTTGACCATCATCTTGAGTGTACCTTTCTCCAATATAGAAGGAGGAGTGAAGGCATGTGTCTAGGATGGGAGGGGGATAGGTGGGGGGCCCTTCTCCCACAAAATGTAGGAACATAGCTCCCTGGGTTTCAACACAATCATATAGGAGGAGATAAATGGGTTTCTGGGACACTTGTGTCCCCCCTCCCCCTCCCCCATCTCTCAAGCACTGTTTGGTTTCCTTGACCCATCACCTAGCTCATTGTCACAGAGAGCCCAAACAGAAGAGGGATGGAGAAAAATGGCCTCCAGAGAGAAGCATACATTATAACAGCACTCTTCATTTGGAATTACTTTGCAAAAGGGAAGGAAAATGGACTGAAGTCCCTTAGGTACAGATTTTTAATTATGAGACATAATTTGAATTTTTTTCACCATACATTAGGAGAATGCTAAAAATTTTCTTGGCTACGTGGAACTCTTGTTGAAAATCTACCAAATGCTGCTAATTCCTATAACTAGGATAAACAGTAGGAACAAAGAAGAAAAATAAAGCTGGGGGAGAAACATTCAGAGCTGCTCCTTGCACTAGGAGGCGACCAAGTGTAGCCTCCTGGCTCTTTCCCCCAGGAAGGTATGCTAACTTGTGAGAGTAATGTTTGTCAGCAAAGACACCACTGAAGAATTGTCACCATAATACGGATTGACCTCCTAAGTTCCCATGCCTGAAATGGGCAAGGATACAGGGGCATACTCTCCTGAGGCTCCAAGGAACCTCAAGAGCCTCAGTTGTCCCTGGAGTGAGGAAGTGGAAGGCTCCAGCTGGCTGCCAATCTACTTATTGCCATCCGTGGGACAGAGCCTCAGGGACCATTGTATGTCACAGCGGCTATTGTTGGTATCTGGAATATCCCCTCTCGGCCATATGCATGTGGATGTTACAAATTATCTGTGAAGCTCATATGCTCTTGGGAGGTGGGATGGGTCAGAAGAGTCAGAACACTGACTGGCATTGGACTAGCACGGATGGGCCACTTAGCCATGACCTGGAAGGACACGTGCTAGCTCCACCCTCCTCCCTCACTTGAATTCTTGTCTAACGTAATGTGAGTAGCTTCTCTCTGACTATGACTCGCCACATGCTTCCACCATGGCTGACAGCTCATGAATGGACTGAGACCTTCCAAAACTGAGTTAAAATAAATCTTTCCTCCCTTAAGTTGTGGATGTTGGGTGTTCTGTCCTAGCAAAGAGAAAGTAGGACAGCAGGTAAAATGCAAGCTTCTTCCTCAATAGTGAGGCCTCTTGCTCTGTTCTTATCTCTTATTCTAGGCTCTGGGCCTCTGACCCTTATTGTGTTACAGGTATCAGCGGGACTGTGGTAAGCAAGCATGGTTCTCATCAATGCTACTTATGAGATATTTTGACAAGGCCTGACTGTCCAGCTGTCGTGTATTTGGATAGGCTCAAGTGGACTTAAGTGACATAGCTTTGACAAATGAGGCTATTATACAATATGTGGATGATCTTCTTTTTTCTCTTTCTCTAACAGGGACCCAGGATCATTTGCTTTAGACTTTGAATTTTCTGGTTGACAGAGGATACTGTTTCTCAAAGTCTAAGGTTTAATCACTGGCCCAGTGAGTTTAGCATTTAGAGGTTATTTTAACCTCAGAACATTGAGCTATTTGATATAGTCATGTAAGTCCCACTGGCTCCTACCACCAGAAAGCTACCTTGTAGTTTTGTAGGCTTAGCTAACCAGCTACTGTCAGCAATGGATCATGAAGTATGGCCTAATGGCTAATCCCTTCTTTGAGTTTCTAAAAGAAAGTGAAGATTAAATTCCTCTTTCCTGGAAGTAGAGAAATAGCAGGCCTATGAAAAATAAAAAATTCTCTCTCCAAAGCCCCTGCTTTAAGACTGCCACACCCTGATAAATATGTTACAAGTGAACGTTAAAATGTGACTTTAAGGGTCCTTATGCAGGCCTAGGAACTACTCAAAGACCTGCAAGATGCTTATCAGGGCAGCTAGACCCAGTGCCCCAGGGACAGCTGAGATGTATCAGAGCACCAGCTGCAACTGCTCTCTGCATAGAAGTTTTCCCTATGGTTACTTTGGATTTCTACTGCCTATGCTCCTCATCAAAAATTCATCTGCCAGAATTTAAAGGATATCATCTTCATACTGCTATTTTACTTCTTTGTCCTAAACTTAGTCTTTCTGATCAGGAGAGAGATTATATGAGTTATTCATAATTGTTTCAATACTCTTAATCTAACTTGTGCTGTCACTTGTGCACAGAAGGACCTGCAAGACCAGTCTCTTGGAAAATCAGATACAATCTAGGTACTGGCAGCAGCACCTAGGCAGCTATCAGCAAAAGACAAACCGGTTAAACTATTATTTTTCTTCCAAAATTTCCTGAAACCCAGTCTTCACCTGGAAGGACTTAGGCACAACAGAGTGATTGAACACTTTGAACCATGCTTTAGAGCTTAGTAAAAATGCTCTGACTTTCAATACGCTTTACTACCATACCAGGTCATGCAATCTTTGAGGAAAAGAGAGCACAGCAGAAGGTTACTGGTAAGTAGAAAGGGGGAGATATAAAAGGAGATATAGACATGGGGGATTTTAAGTAAGAGAAAGATGAGAGAAGAGAATATTTTGGATAAGAAAGGACTTTTTACGGTAAGATTTTTTGTCCTACTTGATGACCTCGAAACTTACATGTAAGTTGCAAGAAGTTTGAGTGACATTGCTGAAAGTGTGTGAAAGATGAATTATATAAAGGAAATTAGTATATATGACCATTCGGTTTATTTTGCTGTTGTTGATTTTGTGACCAGAGAGATTTTCCTTTTAAACCTCTTTATTTTTTTGCTCACAAATGACTAGAATCCTGTAACAATGACTCTAAATCCTCAGTACTTTCTTTCAGCTAAGAACCAGATAAAGTCTGAAGTGTCTTTTTCAAAGAGACTAACTCCTGTGTGAGATAAGTAATACAACTGGTGACATTTTGAGTGCATATAAGACTTAAAGTTCTAAGAATTGCTAGTTGGACATCATCTTCAAGTCAAACCTTGGAGGAAGAAGCTCCCTAGAGTCCTCACCATCCTGAAATGGCCAACCACTGGAAAACTTGAAATACCTGTTCAAACACATTTCACCTAATAGCTCACCATCCCTCCCCACCTTTCAACAGAGCGCTACATGCACTTTAAGCATTCTCTTAACCTAGATATGAATCCACATGCTCCAGTCCTTGGGACCTATTATTATGGTGTTATTCAAACTTCTTTGGACTCATAAAATTTTTACCTGATAATAAAATTTGTTTCTTCCCATCTACAGGCTGTCAAGCTCCAAATGGTGGTGTGTTTGTAACCAGGGGTGACCATGCCTCCCAGCTTCCCTGAGTAGTCCTGGCTTGATCCCACAGAATGGGTACGTAACTGCAAGGCACCATGTCATCTGGAAGGAGTCAAAGTGCTTGTTGTCTCTGTCCCCAAAAGGCAGTTAGGGTTGACAACTTTATCAGGGGATGGTGGCAGTATGTAATAGGCATATAGACAGTTATAGAAAGGGGCCCGGCACAACAGATCTGTGGGGAATGCAAGATAACATCTGATAGTAACCAACAATCCCTGAAATAACTTACAGCTGGTCACTCTCTAGAGCTATTTATGGTTAAAATGTGTTAAATGGCAACCAGGAAAATAAAGGTGAAAGGTCTTAAGGGTGAAGGACCTTAACACTCATTTTGTTTAGTAAAATCTACTGCCTTATTCATGTAGCGCCATAAACCCTAAACAAAAAACCTCATTGGCAACCCATTTTGGGAACTCTCTCCTTTTCTTTCTTTCTTTCTTTTTTTTCAAATAAAGTACTCACTTCATAACGTGTCTGTTTTGTCTGTGATTTCATTCTTTTTTAATCAACCCAGATTATGTAAACAGCAATACTATTCTGAGGGCCTGGTGAGCCCAAGGAACTATGAAAGGGCTAAAAATGAAGGGGCAGATCAACTGTCATGGAAAGTAGGACAATTAACCTCTTTATAATTCTAACTCACACCACTTCCTGTTCTGGTCCTGATGACTAGCAGGAAAAATCCAGCACAACCAGTTACCATAAAGTAGGCTAACTAGCAGAGGAATGCATGGACACAAGAGGACCCAAGGGGAGTTCGGCCTGCCAATTCCGTGGTGGCCCCATGGGCTCCAGTGTCATGCATCAGGTTGGACCGTGTGGTCTGCCCCTCCACTGGCTCTTAGCCATGTTACAGTTTGCTAAAGCCGCCTCTGTATTCCACCTCACCAGCAGGACAGGTGAGCCACTGGCCCTCACTTTCGTTGAGCTATGGAGGTTTTCTTGTAAGCCCTTGACTTGCCCCCACCATTAAGCTCATATCAGATTTCAACAAGCAAATGAATTCCAGCTATGCTGCTTATACTGACTGAGACTTTTATTTTTCTTCTAATAGGAGTTATGTTCCTGATAACCATATTTCAGGGTTTTGTTCCATCAATCTCCATGCCACCCATCCCCCTCCCCAGCATGTATCTTTTAGTCTTTTTTGCCATTTGTATAGGTGTATGGCTCTTTTTGGTTTTAATTTTCATTTTTTTTTGATGTTTGATGATGGTGTGTTCTTTTTCATGTACCTGCTAGATAATTGCACAGTTCCTCCAGGAGATTAGGTAGGTATTTTCCCCTATGATAATTGGATTGATATTTTTATAATTGGCTTTTTGAAATGATTCCTCGTTCTGGATAACAATCTCTTGTCTGGGCATACATTGCCCATATCCTCTGTGCTGTCTTTCCACTCTGTTGAATATTTAGCCCTACAAGGACTTCAGCTCAGCTCGTTAATTTTCTGGTTTCTTACACTTTGAGGTTTTTGCCCAGGAAGCACTTGTTTGTTCCAATGTCCTGCAGCTTATGACTTATCCTATAGTCTTATAGTTTCACATCTTATACTTAATGTTTAATCCATTTTAACGTGAGTGTGGCAACTGAGAGATAAGGGCCTAGTTTGATTATGCCATGGGTGAGTGTTCGATTTACCAGCACCATTTACTGAAAGGATTCTTTTCTTCAGTGCATATTCTCACCAGCTCTTGCCAGGAGCATTTGGCTTCCAGAGTATGAGTTCCTTCTAGGTACTCTTTTCCATTCATCCTCTGTGAACAGCCTTAGGAAAGTCGTAGAAAAAAAAAAATATATATATATATATATACTTTCAGGGTTAATTTACTCTTCTTTTTTTCTTCCCGCCAGCAGTAAGATAATTTGCTATTTACCTAGGAATTGCGTTTTATTTCAGCCAATCCTAATTGGAATATAAATACCTGTGAGTTTAACTCCAACACACACACACACACACACACACACACACAATGTAAGAGTATTTTAAAATCCAGGCAGCCACAGGGATGGAGACAGAAGATGACCAGTAAGTAGCACAGAGAAGAAGATATTAAAAAGCAGTTATGGCAGTGAGCGTGGCTTAGTCAGAGAAGACAATTTTCCTTCAGAACAGGAACAAATTTCAATATATAGTGTTTACAATTATTTGTTAGGCCTGAGACCCAAAGCAGTCCCAGGGACCACAATGATGTTTTAGTGTTACACAATATGCACCCTCCTGGCTGCTCTCCTCAGAGACACAAGACCTTTAACTCCAGGACAGGGTAAATAGCACAGCGTAGGGGTCAAAAATACCAGGAAGAGAAATGTTTCTTAGGAGCCCTCTTGCCTTGACCTGGGACCTCGTTCACAATAAGTGTTTGTCGCTCTTAAATTTCTTTCCCAAATTGCCAATGACTAAGGCCCTGAGGAAACTCTGAACATATGAGGAAAAACAAACAAACAAACTGACATAAAACAGGAAGGCCTTTTAGAATTCCTCAGTAAATTCTAAGTAAGATGTTGATAAGCATCATAATTATCCTTTTTTTCTATACCTCAGAACTGACTATACATGCATAAAAATGTAACCAAACTTGTATCTAGGAGCTGATGTTTTCTCTCTTAAAGATGTGATCCTCTTTCTATCCACTACATGCTAAATAGTACCTATACTTCTGTATGATCATTTATGTGTATTGATTGAATTTCTTTATCAGGGACAGAAAGATTGAGGAAAGTGAGGAGCTGCTTCCTTACAACATTAGAATGTGGCTTCTCACTACCAATTGATAAAAAAACTATATTTCTGATTTTTCATATTTATTGTTTAAAAGAAAATCTGTATCATTTCATATAGAGGTTGAAAATGTTGAGCAGTTTTAAAAAGCCCAAATTACTAGAACCATCTAAGTTAAATTAAAATAATGACTACATATTTCAGTGACTAATTTATCTGTCTTATCTAACCAATTATATTAGTTTAGGAACAGGATCTAAACATTCAGGGTGGACATGAGTCCTGTGATACAATGTTATTTCTTACATAATCAAAAAGGTTTCCCCAGAGAGGTGCTGAGGGAAAAACTTACCCCCTTGTGGAGCAGGCTCACAGACTCATTACAGAAAAGCTGCTTAGAACTCATTGGTGAGAGTCATGGACTCATTTATTAGGTAGAATCAAAGGAGCACAGGAGGTCAAGGATGCGTGTGTTGTGGTTTGGGGTTGGGGACATTTATGTGGTCTGGGGTTGCAGACATTTGTATGATCTGGGGCTGGGAATATTTCTGTGGCCTTAGGGCTTCTGTAGATGTGCGAACCTGTAGTTCCTGAAGACAACAATAGGTCCAATTAACAAGAGAAATATATAAGTCTATTTACAGACTAATTGTATCTCTTCAGACTTTAAAGAAGTTAGGCATGGATAGCCTGAGAGGGGAAAAAAAGTAACATGGATTGCACCTCATTCATAGATCATGATACATGTGTGAGCATTTATCACAATGAACATAGTAAGCTTTATATACTAGCACAGAGAAATAAGACCACAGAGACAATTATGTAAAAAGGGATTAGGGAGATAATACTTTAGACCTATGACATCATTTAAAGTAGACAGCCAATACTACATAATTATAAGGTCAACAAATGAAGTATTATTACAATTAAATACTAAAGACAAATTTGGTTCAAATGCATGTGGCATTTTGGTTAAAAGTGTGGACTTTAGAGTCAATCTGATTACATTTTAAATTCAGGCTCCATGGGTTACAATTTGTTTTGTGTCACAACTTTATCTCATTTCATTTGAAAAACGAGGATGGCAATAGTATTACCCAAACACATAGAAGTCTTTATTAGGATGTAATGTGCATTGTGAATGGTTATGAATGTAGAGATATGATTGTACATGTTAATGTGATTATCTGTAAATGAATTACAGCATATGTGATTTCAAACTTGTGATTGTGTATGTGCAAGTTGTATGTGTGTCTTTGCAGAAGTGCACATGTATGGGTAAGGTCATGTTTATGATTAGACAATGACAGCAGCATATGGGTTTAGGATTTTGTATATGTATGCATACAGTATGTATGTGGGTAAGTAGGGAAGTATGTATGACGTTCTTAGAGTAATTTGACACTATAAAAATAGGGAAAAGAGGCAAAATGTAACCTCTCAGGGTAGGCGAATATTAGCCTCGGATATATGCAGTTTATAAATTCATGGCTGCAAAAAGAGTCTCATCTCTCAAAAACTTTTCTTTGATTTAAGTTTAGGTCTTCTACTTAAATGTTGTAATGTCATTTTGAACTATAGAGGGTTTTTTACACATTTTTCCAGGACTTATTTTGTGGGTCCATGTTCATGTTCCAAAAATATTCAGCTTCTATGGAACTTAGGAAAAGCTTTTGAAAACTCTTCAGCAGTGCTTTAGAATTTTTTTTTGTTTTGTTTTTGCGATTACACTAAAATTTAGCTAATTTTAGGAGCAACATTCTGTGAGTTGATTCTACTGGCATGTGAGTTTTTGATAAAATTTAGATAAAAACCTTGGCATCATTTATTAAATATTTACACTATAAAAATGTGTCACTAAAGAAAGGGTAAGTGTGTAATTTAAATATGTCAAGGGTATTATACTATTGTTAACAATCTTTGTTTCTTCTATGTGCTTCTAACTTTGCACGTTACATATTACTTAAATTATTGATGTGGAAGTAGGTTCTGTCAGTATATAAAAATTTGTCCTAACCCTTTTATGATAAAATTTCTTCTTATTCCTTTCTAACACAAATGAAAAGATAAATGCTCTATTCCATAGAAACATTATAGAGGAGTTAAAATAAATTCAATAGTTATAATATTTGTAAAGACAAGCATGAACAACTAAGTTAATAAAATGATAGACATTATGCTTGTTAAATTCTAAAATTTCTAAAACTTAGCAAATTCATTGATTAATTACCTGACATACTAGCCCATATAGGTAATATTAGTCTCTTGGTCTTCTTCATTAAAGGCAGAGGTATGTGACTCTTTAAACATATTTCTTTTGAAGTGTTCAACATTTTTGATAATCTCCTTAACTGTATTAACTGTATTTTTATTGTCATAAAATTTAGAAGATAAATAGTAATCTAATTTTTTTGAGACAGGATCTTTTTCTGTAGTCCAGGGTAGTCCTGAATTCACTATGCAGTTCAGGCTGGCCTCAAACACACAGCAATCCTCCTGCCTTAGCCTCGTGAGTGGTGGGATTACTGGCATGTGCCACCACACTCAGCTTATGTGGTGCTGGGGAAATGGATTTAGAGGCTTGCATTTAGGCAAGAGCTGTACCTACTGCACTATTTATTCCTCCAACCAAGAGCAGTAGTATTTTCATACTCTTTCTAGGACTTGAAATTGACAGTAGAGTAACTTGCATAAGGTTTTCAGTGAAACTGTAAAACAACTCGTGATTTCAATTAGCCAGTGACGTTACTATGCAAGTTAAAATGGTATGTTCCTTGAGAAAAGCAAGATGAAAAAGGCTCACTCAGATATACTTAGCGTAGCTTGTGGCAAACTACTTCTCTGTTCCTCTGTAACTTTTCTAAAACATTAAAATTATTGCACAGAGTTAATTTTAGATATTTTTCGTATTTAATCTCAAAGTAAAGCATTTTTTTTTTAGTTTTGTCCAAAGTTTTCAGAATAAAAATCAATTCTGTTTCACTGGTCCCTGGGGAGACTCAGGTAAAATTAGCACAAGTTTGAGCCTAGCCTGGGCTTCATGGCAACCTAGCAAGACCCTGTCTCTAAAGACAAAACTGGAGAAAGGGCTGAGACATAGCTCATTGTGAAGATTCTGTGTCAATCTCCAGTACTGAAAAAACAAATACACAAACAACATAAAAACTAAAAAAAAAAAAAAAAAAAAAATCTGTTTCACTTAATTCAATGACATTGTTATGTTCTCTAAAATATTTGAAATGATACACTTACTGCTTCTATTTTAGAAGACATTAACTTCTAATTACCATCCTGGCTGAGATGTCTTCTCTGATTTACATCTGGAGTGTCACCTGAAAGCCTTATGTACTTGGATATCATGAGATAACTGTGGAACTGTGTGTATTGGAAGGCAGGGCCTGGTTGCAAGGGACAGATGCTTGGGGTTTGACCTGGAGAGATGTGTCAATTTGCTGAGACTGGTGAGAGGGGGAGGGATTCAGGAGAGAGGTTTCCTGTGTGTTTTGTTGACTTGTGGGCCAGGAAGTGAGGAAGGAGCCCCCACCTTGGGTATAGGGGAGTCCAACTGGCAACTTAAACTGAGAAAAGGAAGGAATAAGAAACATTACAGCTTCTTCCCAGGACAGCTCTGGCCTTGGCTGAGTTTCCAGATATCAACTCATTCACTTCACTTTGGCTCCTGCTTCACTTGGTTTCTATTTGCAAAACCTCAAGCAGGAGCTCTCCAGCCTGTGCAGGGCATCTTCACCTCTGCCGGCTGCTCCATGAATGGCCGGTGTGAGACCTTCTGAAACTGTGAGCTAAGATAAATCTTTCCTCCCTTAAGTTGAGGATATCTGGTACTTCGTACCAACAAGGAGAAAGTAACTAAGATAGTGTATCCTTTTTTTATGGCGCTTTTATCCATCCCAAATGATAAGAGGTTCAGCTTACGTTAAGGGTAATTCAACACATAATTCACATATCTGCACTGTGGTCATGATTTCCTTACAATATAATCATTAATTTCAGAGAGTGTGAACTAAGCATGCATGACAGACCCCAGAGCTATTAAGAACATGTGAGGTAGGACTTTCCCTGAGTAGTCTTAGGATTCCTCTAGATCCTAAGTAATGATAAGCTATAACTAAAAACACAGCTCACAGCATGAGTTGGCTTGCGTTAAGTACTAAATAAGCCGTAAAGCCAATGTAGCTTGGGGAATTTATCAGGAAAAAATTAAAGTAAACTGAAGTAATTATAGAAAGTTTTATTTAAGGTACCAAAAAGCTCATCTGAAAAAAAAATTATGAGAATAGTGAAATTGGTAGTAGAGTTCAACTTGAGTGGTAATTCCAATAAATTAGTTATGGCTTCCTTGGTATGTAAAATATTGTACAAACAAAGTAGTAAGTTAAAATAATACCTTTATTGACAGAACATTTTGGTTCAGAAATATTTGTCTCCTACGTGAGGTTAAAATCTTACTCTTCCCCTTGAAAGTTAAGCAGTAAGTCTTGCCTGTGGTGAAGTAAAAATGGACAGAAGGCACTGCAATCTAGCCAGTTTTATGAGCAATTTCAGGTACAAAAACGACTGGGATAAGATAAAGAATTCCTAAAATACAAAAGTAAAAGAAAACCACATCCACATCTCTGTTCTTAGTAGATGAGTGTATCTTACACATGCATTGATGGCTGATGTACACAAAAATATACATGCACACATGTGTACCTTAATGACTCTCATCCTATAAAGTTTTTCAGATTGATTCACTATAACCCAGGTTCAAATTGTGATCATAAAACTGAAAAACTTAAGCAAAGTGCAAAAACTTTCTGAGCCTCAATCTGCTCTCTGACACATTTGAGTGAACTGCATCCCTTGTTTACCTTCCTGAGTTTTATGAGAATATTTGCTTAACAAATTTATCTCTTTAAACATCGCTGGGACAATTCAAGTATGCCACAGGTCATTCATTAACTGATCTGTAATTAAAAATTCTCTTTTCTATAGGAACTCTATGAAACTGTGTTCTGTGTTCTCAGGCAATGGCGTATCTGAATTACCATTAACTGGTGTTCCTGGTTTCCTCTAGCAACACAAACTGATGATAATTTAAATACACCATTGTATTTAACCTGTGCAAGCAGGGAATTAAACAAAATGCTAGCTGATGGGGGTCATTTAACCTTGAACAACTACTAAAGTGTGCAGAGAAAATACAATTGAAGTTTGCTGTTGGGCAGTAGTTTTTATTGAATTTTATTTAGCTGAAAACTATTTCAGTTTTATGAGTGCTCATTTTAAGGAGAAGGCTTCACTGGTTGTTTACCATTCTTTGATATCCTTGGAGGGTGAAACTTATGGAAGAATGCTACATTAGTGTTGAAATGGAAAAATGCAGTTCATTTCAGAGCCTACTTGCTGCCATCCATATTGGTGATGCAAAAGTATTAGTGTATCACTTCGGACTGCTTTCACCTATGAGCTGTATATATTTTTTAACAGCTAACCTTTATTCACACCTCTATTCTTAGGAGATCCTGTTTAATCTTGAAGAGTGAAAAATGATAACACAGGCGGTATTCCTAAGTGCAGCTTAAAAACACATTCCTGTAGAAATACTCACTTTCCCCCAAAGTATACTTTGGACATTTTCACATAGACTTGGGGACAGATTGATAATTGGCACTATGCTGCTCCCACAAACAATTATTTTATAACTAAGTAAGAAAAGGTTGATTGCTTTGTATAAACACAGCAGACTCCTAACATCTGACATTTATTGTATATAAAAATATTTGTCAGCAATTGAACTCATGCTTTGTCAAGGGGCAATCCTTGATCCATAGATAGAGTAAATGGTTCAAGCCTTTATATTTCAAATGAACACACACATAAATATTTGATAGCTGTCATTGTAAAATGCTATGATGTTATATTTTAAAAATCTACAATGCCAAAAATACTGTTTATTTCATTGAAAATTCTAGCTTTGAAATTTATAAAATAAATCTAACTCTCAGGCTCTCTTCTTAATGTTTATCAGCAAGTGTCGAGAAGAGAAAGAGATCTATTTTGCTCTGAACACTCTGGTTCCTATTAATTCCAACTTCTTTCCTCCTAGGTCTATTTGTGACTCAATCAATATTGTAAGTGGCAGTGGCTAATCCTTAACTTCCCCTACTCCTTGAAGACCAGTGTATCAATAACCTTACCTACTTTTACTTCCAGCTAGAGATTGAAGGAGTAAATGAGCCACACAAATGAATGTGTGACAGGGGCCTCTGTTTAGCACAGCCTTGTCTTTTTGCAGAAGACATGCAGTTACTGGGAGTTTCTGGGGTCACCACTACAGTGCCAGCTCTTTTATTGTACTCTGAAGGCAAAATTTTGACACTTAATAATGCAGCAAGAGTGAAATGCCAGCTAAGATCTTTACATTGTTCAGAGGTTACTTCTACCCTGATTCGACTCTATGTGACATGCTACAGTATAATTTAATATGTGGATGTGATAGAAAATTATAATGTTAGTTTAAAGTAGAAGACACAGTGCCACTAACGCCCTACCAAGTGTGTCTTTTCCCTTCAAGCACTTGTATCCCATTGTTCTTAGTACTTTCTGAAGCAGTTCTGCGAAGTCCTCTTTCATGTCGTTAGCTATGTGGCTGTGGCCGTCTTCATGTCTCCATGTCTGAATGGCTGAATCAGTTCAAAACATTCACCATCTATGGTCATTTTGGCTCTGAGGGATAGTGAGAAGTTGTACCGTGTCAGATTCAGTGAAGTAGATGGATGAGGATACGTCGTAACGTTTTTC
Source organism: Ctenodactylus gundi (assembly GCA_004027205.1). NCBI lineage: Eukaryota > Metazoa > Chordata > Mammalia > Rodentia > Ctenodactylidae > Ctenodactylus > Ctenodactylus gundi. Next base: position 269,099 of record PVKB01000019.1, read on the forward strand.
TGGTGCTGCGTTTTCATTGGAGGAAACGAGGCTACCACATTCCCTGGATTTTTGACCGTAACTTGTGAACATGCTCAAGATAGACGACTTTGAGAACTGCTCCAGAAAGTGACAAGGTTGACTAGGTGCTAAGAGCTTGGAAGAGTGTTGTGAGGGGCACTAGTGACAATGTGTCTTTTCCTGAAATAAATTAATAAAATGTACTCATTCACTTTTTTTCACTTCTTATATTCTTAAAAGTGACAAACATTTTCATGTTTAATTTGTTATTGAGACTGTTAATATTATTGATACTTTTGGTTAAACTCATAAAAAGTCCATGTGAGTCCATGTTGTTTGATGAGGAAAAAATTAGTCAACGCTAAGGGCCTCATCTTTTTTATTTGCCTACCTCATAGGGAGAGTTGGGCTCATAATGAGGAGCCTGTTAAATTATAGCAAAGTCTCTTCAATCTTGGTGTAACCATAGCAATAAGTGGAAGAATTTTCTCGTGATTTTTTTTTTTTTTTGAGACAGGGTCTTGCTCTGTAGTCCAGACTGGTCACGAACTCACTCTGTCATCCATGCTGGCCTCAAACTAACAGCAATCGTCCTGACTCAGCCTCCTAAGTGCTGGTATTGCAGGAATGTGCCACCACTCTCAGGATATATGGTCCTGGGGAATAGAATCCAGGGCTTTGAGTTTGCTAGGTGAGTGCTCTAACCACTGTGGTATTCCTCCAGCTTCACTTATGATGATTTTTTGGAAGATAAAACATTAACTTATCTTGATAATGTATTTACAGAATAGTTGGTACCTAATAAATAAAGATGATATCAAAATTTTAAAATTGTCAGCTTAGGCTTAGACTTGTGATTTTCTCTCTGCATTTAATATTGCTGCATATAAACACCAATGCAAAGGCAGCTTAGTTGTCAGAAAAAAATATAATTTACTCTACTATTGTTAGATTTCATTTTGCATATATTCTCTCATAACTTATTTGTTTTGCCTTCACTAAAGGCATTTAACCTGGTTTGTATAAAATCACAAAATTTTTATGTGGTTACAGACTATTGTTAATACTATTCTATTGCTATAATTCATAATAAGATATGATATCTAAACAAAATCTTTGAAAGCAATTGAAAAAAAATTTTTTTTCAATTTGTACATGCCACTCAACACAACACTTCTGAAAATAAATCTGTGTGTGTCACCCTCTATAAACCGAGTCGTACTTCAGTGACCCTCAACTGTGTGTCAGAGTTCTACCGGGAGGTAACACCAGACCCTCGGTTGCAGGCTCACTCCCAAACTGGTGCCTCCTTCAGACTACAGTTTTAAGCCCCACGTGGTGGTCTGTGCTTCTGGCCAACTGGCAGGAGATTGGCTTCCAAAATCACTTCTTCAAGTTTGATGAAGTTACTAGGCTACTTCAGTGAATTCAGAGATGTACCTTATATATGTGTACCCACTTTTTGGGAAAGATAGTGCAGAAGGTACAGCTTGATAGCTGGATAGAGATTTATAAGCTCCAGAAGGAAGGAGCACAGAGCTTTCATTACCCTGTCTTCTGCATGTTGCTCCTATGAACGCCACATGTTCAGCCATCCGCGTGATCTCTGAACTTCTCCCTTTTGAGTTTTTATAAAGGCTGTATTACATTGGCATGAAAAATTACACCGTCAACATTGGTTAGCAAACCACCCTGTAGCCCTTCTCCTCCCCAGAGATTCTAAGTGTCTAATATAATACAGTTTCTTTAGCAACCAGCCTTCATCCTGAAGCTATCCAGGCCCACTCTGAGTTGGCTCATTAGGGCAAAGATACTCTTATCACCTAGGAAATTCTGAGGGGTTTAAGAGCTGGCTGGATGAAGCTCTCGTCTCTCAGGAAACTAAAAAGGCACTGTTTCAGGAACTAGGATCAACTCCCAACTATTAGAACAAAAGATTGTCCAAATTACACTGGTTTTAGGTCCCCTGGGGCAGGAAGTAAAGCTAGACACCAAATACATACTGCTCTATCACACTATCACTTTCAAAATTGATCAGTTACTGTCTTTTTAATTATTAAAGGAATTTTTCTACAGTTTAATTTTTTGTAATAAATTTCTAAGATGAAGGGTAGATTTTATTTCAAAACCCACACAGTTATGTAACCTACTCAATCTCCACGAATTCTCATACTCTCATAATACTTCAATGCATTGAACCCTTAGGAATACAAAATAAGGTACATGTGACATTACCAGTTTCTGAATATTTGAGCCTGATCATTCTGAAGCAGAAACTGGGAATGTTATGTAGTTAATGTGTTTTTTTAATATATATAAAGAGAATATGATGTCGTTTCATGTCCATGTAGAGAGAGACTAGATAAGGAAGAAAAAGGAGTTGATTCATGCTTTAAAAATGAAAAAAAAAAGAAACAAAAACAAAATGAGAATATCCTAAATAACGAGGGAATGATTCTGAAGCAGTGACCAGAAAATTACTTTCTGAGTAGCATGCTTCGGGGCAAAAGTCTTTCTTTAACAAATATTGTTTAAGGCACTGAAATCTGTTTGCCATCATGTCTGTCCTACTAGTCGATTAAATGTAACAGAAAAACAGTCATTTGATAGCCACAGAAGCTATTCACTGAAAGTATATCCAATCACCAAACATTATTTTACATTATTTTAACAGAGAGACTAGCAAAAGCTACTATGGATGAACCCCATAAAACATTTCTAAAAAGAAAAAAAAAGTGATAGTGTTGTGGTTAGGATCTGGAGTGTCCCCCAAAAGTCTCAATGTATTTTAATGGAATCATGTGATGTTGGTGGATTGGGGTCTGGTGTGGAGGGGTGGATTGCAGTTAAGTTAGGATTAACGGTGTGTAGTGGCCACACCTGGATGCAGGGGGGAGTGGTTACTGGGCGGAGTCCTGAAAGGATATATAAGCTGCACCTGCCTTCCCGGAGGGCGGGAGGAGTAGTCTCAACCAGCCTCAGTTTGTCTTCCTGTTTGTCCGGGGAAGCTGCCTCCACCTCTCTCTCTGCCATGTACTTCGATTGTTGCCGGCCACCCCTGAATGGACTGCGACCTTCGAGACTGTAAGCTAAAATAAACCTTTTCTTTACTAAGTTTGTGGGTGTTGGGTATTGAGTCACAGCAATGAAAAAGTAACAAAGACAGATAGTTTCATATATATTTATGAAGGGTTCAGAGAGATCTGTATTCAGATGCTTCTGTAAATGCTGCCTGACATTGTAAGCTCTGCTTTTGGAGTTAGATGGCATAAAATTAAATTAACAAATGGGAAAAATATTATATGCTAAAGAATGAATTCAAAGATTTTTGTTGTCTGACAAAAATGATATCTTAATATAAAAACTAAATAACCATAAAGCTTTTTAGTAAGTATACATTTTAAATAAAGTAACAGAAAAAAAAAACTTTGTAATATTTCTCCCAAGTTGCAACATGTAAATTTTTTTGCCTCCTCTTTTAAAGATTTGACCTAAATCATTCTAAGAAAAAAGATGATCACAGTGAATTCTCAAAGGTTTAGAGGCAGAAGCTGGATGATTATTTTGAAAAAAAATAGGACATACTCAACCTTTCAAGATTTAGCCAGGTTCCATCCCAGCCTGTGACCTGGCGAAAAAGGAGTGATTGAAGAACGTTGTCAGGGCACGCATGGAGGCAAACCAGCCAGCATAACCCTCAGTGGGCATGAGGAAGGACAGCTACGTATGCGGGGCAGGGTCCTCTCTCGAAGCAGGCTATCCTGCTGTCAAGAACCCGAATGCTGGATCAATACTCCTTATATTGTCCTTTGGCTGTAGCAGACCTCCCTGAAGTCCTTTTGACCTAGCCTTCCTTCTGGGTATCTTCATTTCTCCTGTCCTTTCTCAGTGCAGAGGCCAGAGACCCCTTCTGCTTACCTTAAGAATATAGATTCTTTACTCACTCCGATAGGAAAACGCTTCAGAAGGCTGCTTTGTTTCCCTGTCTGTCATATAACTTCTTGAGGTCAAAAGGGAAAAATTGTCTAATTTGTTTTTCTCAATAGAGGCTGCGCAGTAGAATCAGCTTTGGGAAACTCTGACTGATGCCAGAGGGTCCCCCCATCCTACCAAGACACAATTTAGGAAAAAGCATTTTTTTTAAAGCTGCCAGTGCTGTCAGGTTAGAGAAATTCTAGATAGCTGTTTTTTGGGGAAGACAAAACTTATTTTGTCTATAGTGGTTTTAAGCTATATATTATGTTTATATAGTTGTTTAGAAGATTAAGCATATCCACAGGTAAGCTAGTCAAAACTTAGGCTACGGCCTAGACTACACTTTAAAGGTATTTTAGGCCTAGCTGCATGGCTGAAGGCATGGTACGCGACTTCTACCCATGTTACAATTCTGAAAGGGCAATATAGGAATTAATCTACAGTTCTTCCAGGTTAAAAAGTGTAATATGATTTTATTAGCTTAAACTTTACTATATTCAGTAAGCGTTGTCTAAAAAAACCTCAATGTAGTGATTTATGGCAGTATTTTAAAATTAGAGAATTGTGTTTTTAAGGTGAAATAGCTTGCATGTTTTTCTCCCTCCTAGTTTTGTTACATTTTGAATGGTAATGGAAGCCTAGTTCCTGGAAATCTATCTGAATTATTCAGTTTCACATATATCCTGACATACAACTTTATTTGACTAGTAGGTGACACTTCCCTGGCTTCAGACATTAGTCCAGTGTTTTTTTCTCCTATGACGTCTGTTGTTTGATTTTTTTCTGCAGTTTCAATTTCACTGTTATTTATGAGGCGTTTAAATCTGTTCTATTTCCACACACTCTCTTGAATTTTGGTCAATTGCTGAATCTTTCCTAAGAAAATACATTCCAAAGAAAATATGCTGAATTATTCCATAGGAAACCATTTCAAAAAATATATTTCTGATGCCTGTGAGACTATTGCTCCAAAGAAAGTCTGAGGGTATTGGTCCTAAGGAAGCATATTCATGCTGTCATCTCAAATTCCTTTTCACTTTGGAAATTTAAGAAAGTACATATTGTTTTTAATAATTTCTTTCTCATCGTCGTCTTCTTCTTTTTTCTTTTTCTCCTTCTCCTTCTCCTTCTTCTCCTTCTTCTTCTTCTTCGTCTTCGTCTTCGTCTTCGTCTTCGTCTTCGTCTTCGTCTTCCTCTTTTTTGATAGGGTCTCACTCTGTAATAATGCCCACACTGGTTCTGAACTCACTATGTAGCCTAAGATGGCCTCAAAAATCCTGAAATCTTTGTGCCTCAACCTCCCAAGTGTTGGGATTATAGGTTTGTTCCACTACATCTGGCTTTCTTTTTGTTTTATGTTTTGTCAAATGAAAACAACATGAGAGGAAGATCACAGACCAGAAAAATCATAGTGAAGACAGTATGTTAATTTTTCCTATATCAAAGGAAGCCTGGAACACTCTTCAATCATGTTGCAAAATATTTATGATATAATTATATTCTGAATTTCCTTTCCATACATTTAAACAATACCTATATTATTGTGTTAAGCTCAATTATTTTTGACATTTCCTTCATTTACAAGAGGGATTTAATAACCATTCTTTCAATAAGATGACAAATGTCTTACACAGTTCTAATAGTATATTTTCCTATTTAGGATGCTTAGATATCAGAAAATAGGTGAGAATCTCTAAATAGTACTTTAATTTCTAAATTTGGTATGCAATGTTACATTTAAGAAAGAACTTTGAACTTGACGCTAGGAAACTGAACTGAGAAAAAGATATTTTTTCCAAGATACCTAATCTGTTATAAAGAATATTAGTTTTCTCTGTCACTGCTCCAAATCCTTGCTGCTGATATATGGCCAAGCAAGTGCTTAATTTTAAAGTTTTTATTTATGTGAAAGTGCATATAATTGAAATAATTCAATGACCATAAAATTATACTGACAGCATATGTGTGTGTATGATTACATCCCTAGTTACTAATACAATGACTATTTTTTAAATAATAATGATTAAGATAAAACTAACACACTGGGAAAATTAAGATTTAGATATTACAGAGTTTTTAATATTTTAAACTAATATTCTAAAAGACAAGCTATCATACAAAAGCATACTTGTGTAAATGAAAATTTAAGATGGTTTAATTTCATAAATTTACTGACTTTACACATTTTATTGTCCTTGAAAAAGCTACAATATATTTCCCAATTATTATAACCAAAGGCTATTACTGAATGTATGGTGAGCACTCAGCCGGATGGAAAGAGAGCCTGGTGCGTGTGCTATATGGCTCTTGGCATCTAGATTTTATTTTCAGATGACTGAGCTATTTTTTATTTGATATGTACTGACCTGCACAAACAAGATGTAGCTTTACTGCCTACCTAGGATTTTTTTTTTTTAAAATTTAAGCCAGTAAACAATATATCCAACTGTGAGGTAATGTGAGAATTTGATTTTGTTTTTACCACAGATACGTACATTCTGAGAATATTCCAAGGATTTTTGATAATAATCAGAAATGTCTCCAACAACTTAGCCTAATTGCCCATCTCCATTTCTTAAGTGGATATGTGTTCTGGCTTGTCCAAAAGTATCCTAGTTATCTTTGATTTTGTTGAAATAGTTTTCTGATCATGTGGTCAGAATCTTTAACTGATGTCTCAATTCTGGTACAAGTAGAAACTCATTAATATCCACAGGCAGTTTGAAAGGTAAATGGAAGAGTCCCAAAGGCAGCCTGAGGCAGATGCCAGAGGAAGTAGGAGATATGTGGGGAGCCGAGCCCTAAGATGGCGCCTGGCAACGGGCCAAGGGGCAGGATTAGATGCCGCACCCAAAAGATGGCACCTGCGTGTCAGCCACACCTCCTAATAAAATGTGATAATCAACTCCATATGTGGAAATCGTTGACTGGCGGCTGATCTCCTCATGTGCAGGCTCCTATCTAAAAGCGCCACGTTGTGAGATATGATAGGCTTGTGGGGCTTATAAAATTGCTTGCAGCTTAGCGGGGGGAGGAGAAGAGAGGAAGAAGGAGAGAAAAGAAGGTGCTCGAGCACAAGGTTAAGAAGAGGCCTGAATAAAGCTTGGAGAAGAACCGCGGCTGTTGCGTCTTTCTTGCGGGCCGAGGGAGACGCGACAGAGATATTTTCACTTCCTCAAAGAAATAATAATATTTAACAATATAGAAACAAGAAAAAAAATTGAGTCCAAAGATTGTGAAAAGTGATCTCTTAAACTTGTAGAAGATTGACCTTATTTGGTCTGCTGTGGAATGAGTCTCTTGCTCTTGATGTGAATGTGCATTTCCTCTGACCAGCTGTCACTCAGCCTGTGAATAGGTCAAAATATTTTCTTTGAAAGAACTAGAAAAATGAAATAAAGTCCAAGGAGAGCACCAGAAAGGTATAGTCAGGGAAATCGATATAATACAAACATAAATTAAGAAAAAATTGGTATCTCTGTCCATAAAATTATATAAGTAACAAACACAGGCTACCAGTAAATATTCAGCAATAAAGTCTGGCTTATTTCTACAGATTACCTGAGATCATTTTAGTAAATCACTCCCTGCCATCCAATTATTTTCTAGTAGGCTTAAAGTAAACTGTACTTCCTACTTCTTTTGAAATGTTGTTTTAGCAAAAGCAAAGTGTTTGGTAATTGAATATCCACCAATTAGGCCAACTTACATTGAATTCTTATTTTGCTAAGAGGACATCTTTGCGTGAGTTTTTGTTCCCTCTTTTTTCACTTTCTTTTTTTCGTTTTTCTAAGAATGAACACTTCACAGTGCTCACAACATGATAAACTCCTGAAAAAGACACATGCTCCGCCAATTGTGCTGATGAATTTCAGTAGAATAAAAGCTGTTCTAAGGTTTCAGTCTTTTTTTTTTTTTTTTTGGATTTTTGTTATCTGAATTCGATCTTTCTAAAAAATGATGTTTATACCAGTTTCCCCAGGAGGCTGTATCAAAGCACCAGAGCTGGGTAGCTTAAACGACAGGAATTTCTGGAAGCTAGAAGTTTGTAATCATGGTATCATCAGGGTTAGCTTCTTGAGAGCTTCCCAGAATACAACTATTTCATAGCTTTCTAGCTTCTGGAGTCCTTGACATCCTGCGTCCTCACTCTGTCCTCTGTCTGTATAAGGACTTAGTCTGAGTCCAGTGTCCTCCGTATTTGTAAGTCATAGCCTGCATGCGTCAACTTTACCCTATTTTATTTGCAAAAGACTTCTTTCTAAATAGTTATTTTAATAGTTAGTGGTGTTAGGACTTCAATCTCTCTTTTGAGGGAGCAGAGTTCAATTCATAACAATATTCTAAACAGATACAACGAAAGCTTGATGGTGTCTTCTTTGCTGATGTTCATAGAACTTAATTTGATTGTTTCTACTAGTATTTAAACACAGTCAATAGTTATAACAGAAATCTTTCCATACCGCAGTATCTCACCTCTGGCTTTCATTCCCACTTGCATCCCCTTGTAGCTGAACTTTAGAAAGAAACATTGTAGGCTTTTGGCTCACCTTTCCATAACCCCCCACCCCCACTTTTAACTGAGTATATTTGCATATTATACCACAGTAGTGAACAAAGCTCTTAATCATTTTATGATCTATATCTATTTGCTAAATTCATTTGAGGGTTTATTTTATTTTATTTTTTTTGTCCTTAATTTATCTTCTCAGGATCGTTGTTGAAATTAGTATCATCAATGATTGCACAGCTGGGTATTTAGGGATGCAAGAACACAGTCCAATTTGTAAGCAGGCCATTTCTTGGTGTTGTTTTTAGCAAGCAACAAGGAAAAGCAACATAACATTGTTCTCCGGATAAACAGAAGATTTGTGTTTCTTTCTTTTCTATAAAAATTATGAGTCTTCCAGAGCCCATGTCCCCTTCCTATAAGGCTGCTCAGTGTGTGTGAAGGTCATCTTGACCTCTTGACATCAATCTGTGGGACCTGGAGGATATAGTGAGCTAACATAAGCAAGCCTCATACCTTTTGTTGTTGTGAATGATAAAGTCCTTTGTCTCAACCAAGTCATGGGTATTCTTTTAGCTCATAGAAAACAACACTCCAGCTTATTAATTTACACATAGGCAAGACTATTGAGAATAATTATAGACAGGGCTTCATAGTGATTCAGCATTACTTTTCATTCTCCCATATTATCCCTCTAGCCTTTTTTTTTTTTTTTTGAGTTCTTTGCAATTGGTTCTTTTTTTAGCTGGTTATCAATTCCTGTGGTTTCTTAAATCTTACAAATAGGCATTTAAAAATAGACTCCAGCTAAAAAATTTCAACACATACACAGTTCTAGTTACCTTGGTGATACCCAAATTTATTTCTCTAATCCAGAGCTCTTCTCTGAGGTGTCTAACTTCTGACTTGACATATTAATTGGATGTTTTGAAGATATCGGAAATTTATGATGTGTATGACCAGATTTGCTCTCTCCCTCTTTAAGATTTGTCCTCTTTCACTATTCTTTCCCACTGGAAAAAAAAAATCAGTATTTGTGTTTTTCTCAGGGAATCCTCAACTGAATTTCTCTTTTTCCCTTTATTTGATGCCTCTCTGTTATCCTCAGCTCTTATCTCTTTAGCAAGCCCTCCTAAAGTGTCCCTTTACATTCTTTCTTCTTTCCCTCCAGTTTTCTTCATATGGAGCCATAATGAACAATCCCTTTAAAGTCTCTGTTGTGCAGTTAGACAGGAGGAGTCAGTTCAAGGTACACACCATACAATGCAATAGCGAAGGTGAATAACATTATATTGTCTTTGTAAACATTACAAAGTAGTAGGATTTAAAAAAAATAATTTATTTTTTTTGAGACAGGGTCTTGCTTGCTCTGTAGCCCAGGCTGGCCCTGAACTCACTATGGAGCCCAGGCTGGCCTTGGACTCATGGCAATCCTCCTGTCTCAGCCTCCTGAGTGCTGGGATTACAGGCCTGTACCAGCATGCCTGGCTTGTGGTGCTGGGGAATCGAACTTGGCTAGTGAGAGCTTCATGTATCACTTGATAGGCAAAGCGCTTTAATGGTTGAGTCATTCTTCCAGTCCAGAGGAGTAGGTTTTAAAGTGTTCTCACCACACACACACACACACACACACACACACACACGATAGCTATGTGAAGAAATGCATCTATTAACTTAATTCAGCTTAGCCCTTTGACAATCAACATAAATGCATTTCAAAATATCAAGTAGTATGCCAAAAGTAAGTGCATTTAAATTTTGTCAGATAAAGAACATAAGCAGCAACGATGTTCACTTTGAACATCATGCCAAAGTGCCCCCCTACTATGGCCAAATTTTTCTTAAATTTTCTTTGCACTTAGAGTTAACTATCTTTTAGCTACTGCTATTCATTCTTTTGCTACTGTCCCATGTAGTGTTTTCAGTGACTTCCTAGCCAGATAAGGATCATCAGTACCTGCTCAGATTCAATGTTTCCTTGCCTAACACACCTGCTGCGAATGGTGTCTGTATCACCCTAGGTTATTTATAACACCTGTGTACCTTCCCAGGCAGTCAACTCCATGACTCAAGTAGAAGTGAGGTCAAGTGTTATCTTTTGCAACTAGTACAGTGCTTTTCCCAAACACTTAAATATTCTACAATAAAAAGAAATGGACACTTCGAAACAGTAACCACTTTTCCTTATCTTAGAATTTTTATTGTATTTTAGCTAACAGTTCATACAGAAGCCAAATGGATGTTTTAAAGTTAGAAACTGAGTTATGTTAGCCTTTTTTTCATACTAGGACTGAATCTGAATTTCTTACCTTGGCTAGTCTGGTCTGATTTTCTTCTTGTAGCGCTTCGCTTCTTTCACCCACTACAATTACATCCCACTGAGAATACCTCTCACATCCCCACCTACCAGTACCTGTGCCTGTTGCTCCCTTAATCTCTGAGTTTTTGACTTTTTTGTGGTTTATATCCTAGATCAAATATCATCTAAGTCCTCCAGTCCACTGAAATTAAACTCAGGTTTTAATTATTCTCCTCTCAATTCATTTTAAACCTTGGTAGGTTTTTTCCTGTTTGTCTATTTCTTTGTAGCTTAAGTTCTGTCTCTCTGACACACACATGCACATGCACCCCCCCCCCCCCACACACACACACACAGACACCTTGCTATGGTTTGGATATGGAGTGTCCTCCAGAAGCTTAGTGTATTTGGAACTGTGTGTTATTGGGAGATTAATCTTGGGGGGAGGTGTTGATGTTTGAAGTTTGAACTGGAAACATTGTGTCAACTTGTTGTCATTGGGTGTGTGCAGGGAAAAGCTTTCAGGCGTGTATTGTTGACTTGTGGGCCAGACAATGAGGGAGAGGTACACTCCCTTGGCGGGGGCGGTCAACAGGTGGGTTGAAGTAATTAAAGGAAAGAAGAAGAAATATTATTACAACTTCTTCCCTGGAAACCGCTAGTCTTGCCTGTCTCCAAAGACTTTGTTCCTTCTTGACATGGCTTTTTGTCTGCAATGGGGGCGAGCAGCTCTCCAGTCGGTCTGTGCCATAACCCTTCACTGGTGCAAGATGCCTCATGAATGGACTTTTTGTGAGACCTTCTAAAACTGTGAGCTAAATAAAAGTTTCCTCCCTGAAAGTGTGGATGTTAAGTACTCTGTTACAGCAATGAATAGCTAACTAAAATACCCCTGAGTTCCTGCTCTATCCTCAGGATTTATGACTGCCAGTTACTTTTATCCTATAACACATAATTGTTGAATAAATGAATACATTCCTATGTTCAGTGGCCAGATAATTTCTAACAATAATTCTGGCTTCGGAAGCGAAAACTACCTGTGATATGAGCAAATGCAGGAGTGCTCTGATGTCTGTGATGACTCTGCCTAATTTTACATAACTTGGAGTTTGTCTCCAGCTTAGTAGGAAAGCAGATAAGTATATGGCTCTCTGTTTTCTACACTGATTTACATTGAGAACCAGTTGTATGCCATCCTTTTGGCCCAGTAATATCAAACAAATATTTTAAGCATTATGATAATCTTTTGATGCTCAATTTTGTGTTAGTGTAAATCCAGAGGCACCTACAGATTTCCTAAATCCTATTTTCTTTAAACTGACCATCTTTTCTTACTCTCCTAAGTCAACATCTGTTTAGCAACAAGCTTGCAATATTGTGAAAAAAAATAACATTTCATTATTAAAACTGTTTTAAGTTACGGATTGATCTTTTTAAAAATTTTTTTCTAGTTCTCTAAAGGTATGGCAAGAACCATTTGCAGCCATCTTGTGTTAACAACGCAATCATGAGTTATATCTTAAAATCTAAGTCTCCTAGAAAGAAAAGCAGAGGCACATTTGGAAAGAAGTGAGGATGAAAATACTTCGCCTTTATTGACACATTCTCTGGCTCAAAGAAAAGAAAGAGAGAGAACATCTTTCAAATGTAGCTCCTTACTTCCCTTTTACTTCCATTAGATATTTGAAGACATAAATTCTCATATGCTGATGACAGCTTTTTGAGATATATTTTGTTTTTTTTTCAAGGTTAGTCTTAGACAAGATTTTGAAATGCTTAAAATTATTGCTGTGGATCTTGTACCAGTGCCTTCTTCCACTTGGGCACTGCCGAGGCATTGCATCCGAGGACCGATTTTTGTCTCTCCTTGGCGATGTGCCAATGTCTGTAATTTCTTTTCTTTCTGGTCCATCAATGGCCTTTAATCTGTGTAACACACTTAAGCCAGTAAGAAAGAGCTAAATGATTAATATGTCACTATTTTAGGAAATCTCTCTTTAAATCAGGGCAGTCCATTCACACAGAGTGACAATAATAGTCTGGGCACAGCTTTTCAGGGTATTTTTTAATAATTAAGTAAGATCAAAGCATTTCAGGTTGAATAAACAACGATACGTTCAACAGTCTCAGAGTCTTGTAGAAATGAACACCATGGCTTGGTCAATGCTTTTAATATCTCTCAAATTTTAGGAAATGGGCAGACTTCATAAGAAACTTCATAGGCTACCGAGCAACGATTGTCACTTTGGGCACAGAAATGGGAGTGTAATGCTAGGAAAATAGAGCACAAATCCCTCTCTTCCTTCTCCTCCCGCCCCTCTATTCTTCCTCTCTTCAATCTCCTTTCTCCTTACTCTCCCTCCCTCCCTCTCACTTTCCTTTTGTACTTCCTCCTTGTTTTCAGCTCTTTGATCCTTTATCTTCTCCATCTTCTTTTCCTCTTTCTGCCTTGCTTTTTTGAACATCATTGAACTAGAAGAAGTGAAATGAATATAAATTAGAGAATACCATCGCAATTGTAATCTTTCTGGGGCAGAAGTCAGAGGACAGTTTCAAGTGCCACATCCGGTTCCTATTCTGGAAACCTGATCTTTATTGTGTTTCGTTCACAATGGCTGAGGTTTGATATTTTGGGAAAGGAAAAAAAAAAAAAACACTGAGAAATCTAGTCCACCAATCAGCTTAGACGTTAGTTTGTAGGCCTAGGAAATGAAAAGGAGAGCTGGGTGTGGAAACAGGGAAGAAGGCAGGGAGGAGAGAGAGAAGAAAAAATGATTTAGATATGATATGAATATGTACCATTCCCAAGTTGGATGGAAAAATTAGGGACTGTGAACACACTAATAAAAAAAACAGAGAAAACTTTTTCCAGACTTTATATTTTTAATGAACATTAAAACATTCATTATTTTCTACTTCTCTTATTTAATTTTATACCTCAATTATTCAGTTACTGATTGGAAAATAAAATTCAGTCTTTAATGTTTAGAAATACTTATATTTTTGTTAAGTAATGAATGGAGACCTATGTAGGTTTGTTCTCCGTACAGAAGAAGAATGAACCCCTGACAAAAAGAAGAGAGAGAATTCCATGGGAAGAAAAAATGGAACCCTACTAGTTAGAATCTATGAAGATGTTATAGCTCCTTATCTTCTTCCTTCTCCTCCTCCTCCTCCTCCTCTTCCTCCTCTTCTTCTTCTTCTTCTTCTTCTTGGTTGACCCTACACATTTCAGTAAGGATTTGGGTTTTGTGACCAAGAATATTAAATTTCATAAGATTTGACTTCTTCCTTACTGATATAAACCTAGTGACACTTATAAAATCCTTATATTAAGGATTTTAAGAGGTAAAATGTGTAACTTGCTTAGTAAAGAGTAGACATTCAATTGCTAAAAGAAAAAAATCTCAAAAATAGTTTGCAGCTTTAGTATATTTATTTATATAGTTGCTGCAATATTGAGTCTAATTTTTTTTAAAAATGATTATTTTGTCAGGTTTATTATAATAAAAAAGAAATTAACGTTAAAATTGGTGGGCGGCTCAAATATTTTTGTTACCCTGGTGCAGTTCAGGGTAATAATCATAACTAATTTATAATTATTTGAACAAATGGCTCTTATTTCTGGTTATCTTACAAGATAATATTGACTTAATCCGAAGCATCAATATTAGCATATAAATTACTCTTTGCAAATGTCTATGAAAAAACTTGATTCAAAAATAGTTTATACATATAATTGTTGTTGTGAATTAAATCAAATGATATGCTAAGAATTGAGGTCTATTTTCTATATAGTAAATATGCAACTACCTTATGCTATTCCAAATAATTATGTTACCCTAACTTTCACCTCTTTTGGACTTTGTTTATTGTTTTGTATTGCAAAATCGGGTTTTTTGAGTAAATTTCTTATGTCATGAAAAGACAGAATAGTCTTACCTTGTGTTTATTTACTTTTTTCCAAGGCTTTTCTTCATCTCTGCTTTGAGTATTTCTTTTATTAAGAACTCTAAATATGTTCTTGTTCTCTAAGTTTCCTCATGACTCTCTCCTTCTCCTGCTACATAGCAAAAATGGTCAGAACATGATCACATTTCATCTTTAGAACATCAAGTATGAAGATCTGCAGAGATATCTTCTTAAAAGGAGCCGAGGTTGACCTTGATCAAAAAACAGAGCAGGAAAGTTTCAAAGAACAAACTGTACATGATTGGTTCCACACTTTAACTGTTCATTCTTTTATATTACCTTGAAAAAGTAAGATTTCAAATCTTTGAACATCTTCTGAGGGACTTATATTTTGTTAGTGGATGTATTATATTTTTAAGAATAATATTTTAAAATATTTCAGTAATGGAAAAATTATATACTTTTTTAGTTTAAAAGTCTCTTAGGTAATTTTTGTCATTTTCAACAGAAAGACCCCCAAAATTTTCTATATCAAAATATTAATATAAGAATGTATCATAATTCAGTATAATAAAACAAATTATACTCAAGTTGTAGGGCCTTGTGTGAATTTATTAGCATAATTTGAAGACTTTGGCTGGAGCCAGGAGCTGACTTTCTCATATCCTAAATAATATCAAAGAATATGCTGTTGTTTAATAAATAAAATTATTACTAGAGGTTAAAAATTACAGATGGCTGAAGACATCAAGCCTATTTGCCTTTATTTGCGCCTTCTTGTAAGGTCATTATTGATTGGTGTGAATTTTGCTTTTGAAGTCAATCTTATTGTAGAGTTATGAAGCCTGGAAAAGCTTAAGTTATTTTCTCTCCAGAAAAATGAATATTTTGTAAACAAATACATAACTCATATTCTGTCTATTTTGCTAGATCATGGTACATTTAAAACAAATGATTATTTTTAGATTTAGAATTAAAAGAGGCTTAAGGATGAGAGTAACATGCAAACTCAAATCACTACAATAGATGGATATAAAGAAAGTGCTTCAAACTATAAAAGTGAAATGCTCTTGGATTTTATATGTTTAGTCTTTTCCATGTGTCTCCAAGGGTAAACTATTTCCTTCAGGAAAAAGAATTTTAACATTAGTCTCTTAGGAGGTCATCACACAGAAAAATTTCTAAACTACATAGTATATGTCTTGGAAGAGTGATTTCTGATTTGATTGTCAAGGTTTCTAATTTCAATCTTTTTTAACAAAAATATCTGTGTTCTGAATTCATTTAAAATATGTGATCAGTGTGACCAATGGCTTTAGCTCATAAACAGTGCAAATTTCTTTCAGCGGTAAATAAAGATCAAGACAGTGGTAAAGATTTAACTTCACATACATAAGTATATTTTTGACCTAAGCACTCTCTGCGTGACCTAATTTCAGAGGTGGGTGCAAAGAACACTGGGGCCAGGGCTGATGAGGCAGGCCCTGAATTGACCTGCCCAAGACAAAAGTATTTTTAAAGGAAAAAGCCCTTAAAGTCCGAGAAGACCATGCATTAATGATATGCATTTTTATGTCTTTAGTCAAATTTTTGTATTGTTCATTTGAACTCTGAACTCTGAAAAAGTTTGGTGGCCAAGCTATGCATATCCTTCTTCCCTTCCATGAAATCAAAAGGGAATGCTGAATTACCATCTTGTGCTCTGAATACTGAAAAGGGGGGAGATGTGGTGATTATTTGTTTTTGATTTTGAGTAAGTTATAAATATTAGAATTAACTTTTAATCAATCCTGTGGGGTTTACTCACAAGAACTGCAATCAACCTCCCCATTCTTGAACAAATACTCTCTGGTAATATGACTTTACTACTCTACTAGCCAAAGCAGTGGCATCTTCTTATGTGGAATCTGGGCTCCTCTGTGACTTGCTTTGACGAGTTGAATATGGTAAAAGTGGCACTGTGTTGTGAACCAAGGTCTCAGTAGGACTTTAGGTTTATGGACTTATGGTGTGCTTTCTCTCTGTCCTGGAGCACTCCTGTTATCACATAAACAAGATATGTCTAGCTAACTATTGCTCAGATGGCCAGGTAGGGCACAGAGGAGTCATTACAGCTGAGAAAGTTCCCTGTCAATGAGATGACAGTCACAGAAACCATCAAAAAAGCAACGGAGGCCACCTTCCATCTTCTAGCCCTTGTTGTGCTACTATGTGACTCTACCCTCTTTAATAACTAAAAGTAACCAGTGAAAAAAATTGTCCAGGTGTCTCCGTTACTTTTTTCTTGTTGGAACAGAATATATGACATCCAAGACTTATGAGATAAAAGATTTATTTTAACTCACAGTTTGAGAAGGTCGCAGTCCACTCATGGGTAGCTGAAAATGGTGGAAGCACATGGCGGTGGCTTAGCTGTTTACGGATTGGCAGACGGAAGGCAAATGAGAGAGGAAAGGTGGGGCTACTCTTCCAGGTCTTGCCTCAATGATCTTCTGCTCTGGGTCAGGCTTCTGCGTTCTGCCCCCTCCAACCAGGCTCTACGTCGTAACCACATTCAAATAAATGAGGCTTTCGAGGGCTATTACAAACCCAAACTCTAGCACCAGGTGAGCACTTGGCCCACCCCACAGAATAGCAACATAAAGTAGATGTGGCTTGAAGGTACTCCATTTTGTGGTGAGTTGTTATATAACAAAAACTGATTGAAACACATGTCTGGGATTTCATTTACTGGATATTTTTCATATGGTATCATAGGCAACAATCTTATGCTGATTTTTACTGTAAATTACTATTGTGGTGATGCATTAACAAACAACATGCAATGAGAACTTGTGCATGTGGTGTATGATTACATGCTACTTACTTTCTTGGACTTAACAAAAGAAAATACCTAGATGACTTCTTGTTCTGGTAGGTTAATATTATGGATCAGGGAACTTTCTTAAAGATCTATAGGAACATTTGTACTTCATTCTCTGTAATTACAAGTTTATATTTGCAAAAAATAAATATTAGGACGCCATCAAGAAAACAAAGTGAAGATCATAAGAGGAACTTTTATCTACGGGAAACCTTGGTGTACAGATACAATTCTGCAGATGGTGTCAGGGAAGCAGGAACTAAGACCTTTCAATAGTACTTTAAGTTTTGGTTAATAAACTTTTAAATTATATGTCACAATTTTTTGCTTTTTGATATTTGAACCACCAATTTTATAGTTAAAAGTTATCAAAATTCCAAACTTCATTAAACTACCTTCAATTTTGAATATTTTTATTTTAATATTTCTAAGTGTTTGCAATAATTATACATTTTATAAGGGTTTTAAATTTATCTTCAATTTTGATTTGTTTCCTTCTTCCCTTTCTCCTACCTTCATTTTTTTCTTTTTCTTCTATCATCTCTATTTGCTCTTTGTTTTGAAAGGTATTTGAAGAGCAGTAGATTATTCCAATTAACCATACTATTGGTAAATAAATGTCTCCCAAGCAAACAACATAGATAGCTCGTTAAGTTAATTAAATTAGAACAGAAAATGAGGACCAAAACAATAAGTATCACTTGATATCAAAATCTGAAACACGTCCAAAGTAGTTATTCATAGGTTGCAGTTCTGAAATAGAGTCATGATTCCCAAAGGAAGGAGTAAGTGGAGCCACATCGCCTCACCCAGCCTTCCTTCTCAACCAATTCAGACCACTTTTTTTCTTTTCTCCTGATTCAGTCAGAAGTAGTGAACACTTAATCACACAATTGATTCCAAAGAGGGAAACAAGTGTTGTTCTTAATTGTATCAGACTATAATATCTGCCTTGCAAATAATTGCTTTTTTCTGAAGTGCCTCTTATTGGGTCACTGTAATGTGATACTTGGCTCCTCTCTAGAGGCAATGTGTTGCCAGCCTCATTGACAGTGAAAAAGCTGGATTCTGAGATTTTAATCATATGTTCCAAAACCTATTCTTGTACCTTAAAACTAAGTGATTTACATTCTTGTATCAGTTATGTAAACTTATATGTTATGTCAAACAATCTAGACATTTTAAATCAAATATTTCAATTAGGCACAAAATTTAAAGAAAGAAACTCAACAGCATATATCGTCTTTTAAAAAAAATTTACAATCAATTTCACTATGAACCAAGACACCAAGACACCTTGGTGGTCTTGAACTTATATAAGTATTGATTGTATCCAGTGAGCATTTTCTTGGAGAAGGGTATCATGGTCAAATATTTACTTGTTTTAGGAAATATCTATTAAGATTCTGCTTTTCTTCTAAGCAGGATCACTGGCAACCTTATCATGGGCTATTGTTTTTGAGAACACATGTATAACCATCTATTTTGGAAGAGAGAGACTGTGTCTCACTCCCGAGCAAAAAAGAAAAGCCCACAGCTTTGAAAGGTAGAGATGGCAGCTCCTTCTGGAGTGAGGGTTAGCATATGTACTGACCATTATAAAATGTACTGGTATGCTGAGCTCAGTGACTCCTCATTCACTATGTGCCTTGCACCACATCACATTGGTTCCTTATGTAGCACCTGGGGAAAGCTGAATATATATATATATATATATATATATATATATATATATATATATATATATATATATATATGTGTGTGTGTGTGTGTGTGTGTGTGTGTGTGTGTGTAGAGAGAGAGAGAGAGTCTGATACTTAGGATAATGTTATTGCTCAAATAGAGATTTGTTTCTGACCTAGAAGTCTCATGGCTTTTGACACATTTAGAAAAATGTGACGAGCAAATTTACTAACTTGTACTCATGGGAAGATCGCACACCCTTCATGGGGCTTGACAAAGTCTTGACAGGGTTCTTATCGGCAGTTACTGTTGCAATAAATGTTTTCAGCCAGTTGAAGCTTTAAGAGGTTTCAACTCATATTAGGATGCAAAACAGGGCTTAAATGTATTTATCGTAAATAGCAGCAGAAATTGGGGTTCTAGGCACTGTGACTAAGAGTGTATAATTTGTGACCTATTCTTAATTATACAGAACAATCTGTACCCTCTGTAAAACTTTAGCCAGGAACCAAGATGTCAAGGAGAAATTCTTTCGAGTAGACACATCTTCCCAGAATTTTTAATATCATTCAATTTAAGCATTTCTCTGATTTTCCAAATACATATTTCTGATCAAGCCTTGCTTAAGGGAAATCAACTTACTAACAGTCAATCTCAATGCTAGTATTTTCCACTGGTTCTTTCTATATAACACACATCAAGTTACCTAAAAGATTGTTTAAATGCAGACTTTGGACTCCAAATGTTAGGGTTCTGTCCCCAGAGGCCCAAGAATATATACTTTTAACAAGTTTCTAGGTACTCCTGTTGTTTCTGATGTATAGAACAAACTATTGAGATAAAACAATGTTGGGAAATAGTACAATATATTTTTTTAAAGCTGTGTTTGATTTGCCAGCACCACATAAAGAAAAGGATGGGTGTGCAAGCCTGTAATCCCAGCATAAAGGAGGCTGAAGCAGGCTGATTGTTCTTAGTCCCAGGCCAGTCTGGTCTACATCAGTGAGTTCAGGATTAGCCTGGACTACAGAGTGTGACCTTGTCTCAAAATAAAATAAAACAAAATCTACAAAAATTTCATTATTTAGTATCATATTTACCCGGGTCAGAAACCCAGTTTTGCTATAAACTGTTAATAGGTGTATAATGTTAAAATATGTGTAATATTGGAGCACACAGAATTATTTTCTAAGATTCAATTTCCTCATCTGTAAAATTACACTAGTAATAATAATATTCAGTTAAAGGAAAGATTGATAATTACATAAATTAATGTATGGAAACTTTACATAATGCATAACATTGAAAGGTTGCTCCATAAGTAATGATATCATCATGATATTCCTATATTTTAAAGTAACTTTGCTTGATCAAAATAGCTCTGTAAATATTATATTTCCTAACTATCTTATTTACTTTTTTGTTGCTGTGATTCAATACCTGATATCCACAAATTTAGGGGAGGAAAGGTTTATTTTCACTCACAGTTTCAGAAGGTCACAGTCCATTCAGGGGTGGCCGGCAGCAATGGAAGTACATGGCAGAGGCAGAGGTGGAGGCAGCTTCTCAGGACATCACACACAGGAAGGCAAGTTGAGGCTAGTTGAGACTAGTCCTCCAAGGAAGGCAGGAAGTAGCTTACATATCCTTCCATGTCTCATCCCAGTGATCAGCCCCTCCTGGATCCAGGTGTGGAAGGTGAGGTGAGCCCCCACACACACACACCTATAATCCAATTTACACACCTGTAACCCAATTTACATGCCTGTAATCCACGCCACCCGACTATGCCCCAATCTCTCAACATCACATGGTTCCAGAGACAATCCATAGAATTCAGATATGTGAGATTTTTGGGGGCCATTCCAGATCCAAACCATGATACTAACTCATTCAAATATTATTAAGATCCTTATATGTAATATTCTGGTTAATAAGATACTTATAAGTAAAATTATATTATAAAGAAGATACTTTGTAGGGTACTGGGATTTCAACCCAGGTCCATCTTGTTTGTCTGAGCTGCATCTCCTTCATTATATGCCACACACCAGGCTCCTTCTGTGCTTTGTTTGAGACAGAGTCTAGCTAAGCTGCTAAATTGTCCAGGTTGGACTCAAGCTTGTGATCCTCCTACCTCAGCCTCCCAAAGTGTTGGAATTACAGTCCAGAAGGGCTGGAACTGATTCAAATCTTTTTTTTTTTTTTCAATTCATGAAGGTGGTTGAAAATATTTGTATAAATCATTATCTGATCCTTGTCATTTACCTAGACAAATTCTCCCAGTCTTCATTAAAATGTTTTACCCTCTCATATCAAAACTTTTTATAAATTAGGAAGACTTGTTTATATGTATGCGAATGGCATAATATGTATAACTATCTTGTTGTAAGTGTTGTCAGTTAATACTAGACATCATATCCTGAAATCTATGTTGATTTTCAAAAAGTTGCCATGAAGTATGCAAAAGGTCCATGATAAGTAATAATGGGGAATTGTCCATTTCCAATGTCATGTTTATAATGGTTTCTTTTTCTCTACTAGAAAATATATTGCCTCTTAAATGATCAGAAAAAGGCATTCAATAAGAAATGTAATTCTTCTTTATGCAGAAAATGTTATTTTTAAGTATGCACATGTGCTTGTTTCTATATTTGTATACATATACATGATTTTCCAATCACAACTAATAGTAATAAACATTAGTTTTAAAAGTTGAGTTAAATCCTTGTAAATCAAATTGTGGTGCCTGTATGAGAAACAATGCCATCACAAGGGAAATTACTGAAAATAAAATCTTATATTTCAGTCCAGAATCACTATATCAAAATCTGAATCTTAATGAGGTTCTAATGAATGCTTATTGATGTAAAAAATTTAAAAGCACCAATTTAATAATATTTCAAAGGAGATACATTATTTTTATTTTATTCATTCATAGACATTGTTATTTCTACCAAAACCAATGTATGACTTATGGAGCTATATTGAGAAGAAATCAAGAAAAGCATGTTCACTCAGGAGGAATTAATGCCGTAATTTTTATTAAAATATGTGATAATAAAAATCTTAAAATAGATATTCCATTTGACTCAGAGATACCTCTTCTGGGTATCTTTCCAAATGAGGTAAAAGCACCATATAACAGAGATAGACCTTTACCCATATTTATAGCAGCACAACTAATCTTAGCTAAGCCATGGGAAATGCTGAAATATCCATCAACAGACTAATGGACACAAGAAATGTGGTATATATACACAATGTAGTACTGCTCTCTCATAAAGACATAGATTTGAGTCATTTACAGGTAAATGGACAAAACTTGAGACTGTCATGCTTAGTGAACAGACTCAGATGGTTAAATATAGCAGGGTCTGTGTAATATGAGAAACCCAGAGTATAAATAAATAATAGAATCAAATGAGTGAGATGTTGGGAGTTGGAGGGAAGGAGTGAGGGAATGGGAGAGCAAAAAAAGGGGGTGGTGGAGAAGGAAAAGTGATGTTGACATGATATATATGCACACAAAGTTCTCAAATTCAACATAACCATTGTATATCACATATACATACTAATAAAAAATGGAAAAAGGCTTGATACTGAGTGGACATCACAGTACTAATCGGCACAGTACTATTGTTGGACAAAATACATATACAGTTTAAAGAAGAGAAAGTTTGTCTTGGCTTATATTTTACCTGATTTGTCAGCAGTTGGCTGGCTTTGAGGCAAAAATGTCATTATGGAAGAACATGGTGGGTCAGAAGTGCGTAGCTCACGGTGTCCAGGCAGTAGAGCAGAGGAACAGGTGTATGGTGGGAGGGGACAGGGATGAGTCAAGGTACCTGAGCTTGTGTCTCCGTGACCCACCCAGACATACCCAGAAATGTACTTCACTCGTCTCCTGCACAGCTGTCAAACCAGCAAACGAAAAATCTATCTTCATTATCAGTCATCCATTATCCTAATTTCACAGAAAAGTAGACATGCTTAGAATCTCTTATAATTTCAAATAAGTTAAGAGAAAGAGTACATTTTGGTCCTAGTAACCCCATTATGTGTATTTTCTTCCCCTGTGGGATAATTTATTACTCTTTCCCAAAATAGACAAAGTTTAAATACCCACTTCATTGTTCCAAGCTTGATGAGAACAAGGAGGCAGTCATCAAATCGAAAGGCTTTTTCTATTGCATAGATAGCCTTTGCCCACAGAGAGGCCAGCCCTGGGTCATACGTGGCAGGTAGTAGGCTGATGCCAGGAGAGATGTGGGAGATGACAGAGCTCACAGCACTGACAAGAACAAGGATCTGAAATCAAGAGTATTCTTTGATTGGTAATGAGACCCTTGCTACAAGTGAAAACTTTGAAGGAAAAAATTACATGAAAGGCATACAAGAGAAAGAGTAGAGTTTAAGGACTACGAGGTCAGTCTAAACTAGAGGTGGCAGGTGGCATATTCTCAGGGTCTTCTAGTGGGTTTTCCCTATTCTGGAGGAACAGGAAATTCATAATAATAACTCTTACTGTATGACTTAGGAATAAATTTATGCCTGTGATAATCATGTTCATAATGAAGACTCAATCGACTCCATAAAGTTAGCAAACGAGTTTCCCTTGAGGACAGTTCTATCAGTGGACACCAGTCTCCTGGCATCACCACTGCATTCCCAGAACAGTCTACACCAAAAAGCAATCCTCTGTTTACACAACTTATTTATGGATTAAGTGGGTGTATGTTACATTGAATTTAGAATCAGGTCTGCTACCAAATGTTTCCATTAGCTGATTTATTGACTTCAAAGTACTTCCTTACAATCTCAGCTAATAGTAATAAAAGGCAAGCAGCCTTAGTCTGTTTTCACTTTTTCTCTCTTTCTCCTCCAAGTTTCTTATTTTTACTTATTATTTCCATTTACAATTTAAATCAGTGCCATTATTTTTGTGTTCATAGCACCTACCCAATGTGTGATAAGTCATTCCCTGTCAGCCTTGTTTGCAGTGGTCTCCATTCAATCATCAGTGCGGATGGCCTGCAGCTTGGGGCATTTGATTCCCATCTAGGCATGGGACATGCGTACTTTCTGCTTCTGAGGGACTTTCTCATTTTGTCTCTGTGTATTTCAACCAAATCAATCTAGATTCAGATACATGTATTTGTGTAGCTTGAATACTTTATTGTTTTAAGTGTAATATGTTTACCTGTTAGATATTTTAGCTAGAAGGAGCTGGATAGCTGGAACATTTTCTGCGTTCTTTCACATAATTTCATACTGATTTCATTGAGCTATTTTTTTCTGGTAAAATTTTTGTGTTTTTTTATGATATTTTCTATTTATAAAAATTTACACTGTTTTATACACTGCATTATATTGTTTGTAATTGCATGGGCTAGCACTTACACAATTAGATCAAATGAGAGTGGACAACATCTTCAACAAATCGTGCTGGGAAAATTGGATATGTACATGCAGAAGAATTAATCTAGACACACACCTGTCACTGTGCACCAAAATTAAATAAAAAGGGGTCAAAGGCTTAGACATTAAAACTGAAGCACTGTACCTGCTGGTAGAAAAAATTAGGCAAATATCTAAAAGATACAAGTGTAGACAAGAACTTTATTAATAAGACACCAAAAGCAAAAGAAATAACTCCAAAAATTAACAAATGGGACTATGTCAAATTAAAAAGTCTCTGCATGGCAAAGGAAATGATCAACAGTGGAAAAAGAGAACTGACAGAATTGGAAAAGATATTCATTGCCAATACCTCAGATAGGAAACTCATGACCAGAATATACAGGAAACTGAAGAAAAGTAAGCCCCTCAAATTCCAAGACCCTATTGACAAGAAATGTCAATTTCTTGTGTACAAAAGAAATGAACAGGCAGTTCTCAGATGAAGTTCAAATGGTCAATAAATACATGAAAATATGTTCAACATCCTTACCATAAGAGAAATGCAAATCAAAACATCACTAGGATACCATGTGACTCAAGAGAGACTGGTGCATATCAAGAACATGAAGAGCAATCAGCGCTGCTGAGGCTGTGGGGAAAAAGGACCCGTCCTGCCTGGCTGCGGGGAATGTAAACTGGTACAACCGCTATGGAAAGCAGTATGGGAGTCTCTCAAAAGATTGGAAATAAATTGTTCCAAAAATACCTCTTCTGAGAATTTACCTCCAATAGTAAAAACCAACATGTAACAGAGATACATGTATACCCATGTTCATAGCAGCATAGCTAACAACAGCTAAAATGTGGAAGACACCAAAATACCCATCAACTGACCAATTGGTACATAAATTGTGGTATTTATACACAATGGAATACTACTCTTCTATAAAGACAGATAGGTTGGAGGATTTTGTAGGTAAATGGATACAACTGACACCATCATGCTCAGTGAAGTGAGTCAGAAGGAGGTTAAATATAGGATGATTTCTCTAACGTGGGAAACCAAGATCATAATTATTTCGTAGAACTAATTGTGGGAAATATTGGGAATTGAAGGGGGAAGGATTTGTTATTTTGCCACGATATGTATATACTCAAAATACTCAAGATCAGTGTAAACATTATGTATTGCCTCTATACATATCAATAAAATGAAAAATAATTTTAAAATGAGTGGAAAATTTTTGTATTCTACTCAACTTTTGATTTTAGAAAATTTTAAAAACCAGATCAGAACTCTTATGGAACTTAAAGTGTAACAGGGAGGTAGGGCAGGGAGGAAGGAAGGCGTGGGTAGGAGGAGGGACAAATGGAGAGTGGGAAAGTACTTGTCACCTTGACAAGATACTTAGGTGCACAAAATGCTAAATTTCATTGTAAACTTTAAATTTTGCAATTACACATATCAATAAAATGGGGAAAAATAGTAATTTTATGCCTATTTGTCTTTTCTTTTTCCTTCCTTCCTTCCTTCTTTCCTTCCTTCCTTCCTTCCTTCCTTCCTTCCTTCCTTCCTTCCTTCCTTCCTTTTTTCCTTCTTTCCATTCATCCTTTTAGACACGATCTTTGTATACAGTTCAGGCTGGATTGGAACTCACTAGCTAGCCAAAGCTGGCCTAGAACTCACAGCAATCCTAGAGTGATGAGGCTCTAGAGTGATGAAATTATAGGCATGTACCACCATATCCAGGAATTACGTGGTGCTGGAGGATACAACCTGAGACCTCCTGCTTCCATGTATGTACTCTAATCAATGAGGCCTGGTAGATACTTTTGTCTTACTACATTTTACCTATTGCATTTAATAATCCTGTTAAATAAATTTACTACCTAAATTTGAGACATGTATTAATAAAATGTCTTTCCTTCAATTTATGGATGTATTAATACATTAATGCATTTATAAATAGCAATATGCTGTTAACTTTCTATAATAAATCCTCTTTGCCCTTAAAATTTCAGGATGTTATGTATTTCAGTAAATCCAATTTAATTTGGCTTTTACCTGGATGGTGGTCAACATGTCATCTTGCCCAAACTGCTCAATCTGATCTGTAAGCTTTCATGTTTGATGCTGAGTTAGAGACTTTAGGCTGGTTACTTGTGCTGAACTATCTTGTTACTTTTCAGAAATTCAGGCATGTCATCCTTAGTAAGGAAACTTCTCTAAGTTTATACACAAAAGTCTTTCCTGCCAACAAAGCTGCTTTCTCTTTTCTCAGTTTGAATGTAACTTTGTGGTTTATACAGATATAAATAGAAAATACTAGATTTTCTGTCCTTACAAGTCTTGTGGTGTGATCAGACTTGTTATGCTATTTCTTATGCTTTTTTGTGTGTAGAATGTTTTTGTACAAAATTCTTAAGTAGGCTTGAAGTGATTTCACTTCACTTTTTTCTTCAAGATACATAATTGATATTTTTAAATTTCATGATAGTTGATTTTGTGATGTTGCTGAAATATATAAGAAACATGTATAAAAATAGATTTATTTCAGATGACCTCTTTTTCAGTGACATAATTTGTATGTGGCCTTTTTGGTATTACATAAAATTTTCTTTTTATCTTGTACAGAATTATTATTTTCCTGTCATTCTATTTTTTTCTTTAGTTGCCCCTTCTGATTTGTATATAATTAAAACAGTTGTCTGGGAAATATTATTAGTAAATGCTCTAAGGCTTTATTCTGTTCTTGGTCTCTCTCCCCCCAACCGTCATCTCTATATGCTTTGTGTCATTTTTCTGCTATTATTGATACTACAAGTTCATCTGACTTAATGAGTGAAAAATGTAAATTACACCTTCCTTTTCCAGTGCGTTGAATACTCATGATTAAGCAGATTGGTACTTCACTTGCCACCAGATATTTGGAGGTAGAAATTTCCCAGTAGCTTAGGCAACTAATTCTTAAAATTAAACTTATAGAAAGAAAAGCAAAATGTTTAAAATGACCTTATTTTCTTTAACCACTCTGATAAGTATAAAGTAGCTGCTGTGGTGATTGGTCAACAGAGTAAACACTGATGTGGACAGGGGACAAAAATGGTTTCCACATTCTTTACAGTTACCTTCGTGATTTGATTACCAAGAGTAGCCTTTCTAGGATCATTCACCTGGGACACAGAACTCACGCCATCCATACTATTTAGAAAGCCTGGATTCTTGGGGGAGCAAGTCTGAGGAGAGGGGAGAAAGTCATAGGGAAGGAATTTGCGGCTAACCTTTTCAGAACAGCAACGAATGGGAAAGCACATTTCTAAGAATTTTTTTCTTCCTAGACAAATAAGTATTGAAAGCATAACTAATTTACATTCAAATTTTTATTTTTTCCATTTAATATATGGATGCATGCAGAGTTTATACATATGTAGCTGTATAATGTGCCTAAAATAAAATTTTCGTTATATAGAAAACTCTCATTAAACTTTGTTTTCTATAATTTGAAGTTTCCATTTAACCCTTTTTTCTTTCTTTTTGAATACACACACACACACACACACACACACACACTTTTTTTTTTTTGGAGAGTGTCTCTCTGAGGAGTCAAAGCTGGTTCTGAACTCACTATATAGCTCAGCCTGTCCTCAAACTGACATAATCATGTTGCCTCATTCTCCCAGGTGCTGAGATTCCAGGTGTGTGCCACCGTACCTGGCTACACATACACATTTATAAATGATTTGAGAATGGGTTTCCAATATTGTGATGCTCTAAACATTCAGAAGGTAAAATAATGATAGATGACTCCAAGCCATTCCCTGGTTACTTTAGCATTACCCATACTTTACGCAAGCATGTATCGTTTCGCATTATAGGTTTTTATGCTAAAGATTCAAACAGCTAGTGTCTGCCTCAGTGATTCTCAAGTTGATCGAGGCCTCAGACGTTATGTCTCACCAACCCTACCTGCGTTGTTTCAGAGGCCTGGACATATTGGAGTCCGGCAGCTTGCGTGCAAGTGAGGTAGAGTGGTACAAGCACGGTTAGTCTGAGCAGTTCCCTGAAACAGGCAAAGCTCACCGGAGACACGAGTGTCTTTTTACATTTCCTGCTACGATGAAAATTAAATTTGAAAAGGGGCCTGCTCAGATCCCAAGCTTTAAAAAAATGCTCTCTGCTTAAAACACATCTGTACTTTCTTTTGGGTAACCTTTAGGTATAACTCACTGAAAGCATGGTATTTAATTAAGTGCTTAAGTGACAGAATTAGTGTTTTATACTTTCGTTTCTTTATGTAAGCAATTGTAAACTTTTAGTAGGTTTTTCAGTTTCTGCCTGTTGTCCAAGTAAAATAAAATATACAGATATTCCATGAGTTTTTGATGTGTGTATTTAATATCAAAGCTGAATGCAATATCATTTCTCCGAAACAAATAAATAACAATATTGAGTTAGGTAGCAAGAAAATGAAAACTGCCCTGGCCCTTATCTGTCTTGGAATACTGTTGTTTACAGTGGCGTTTTGAAATCCTGAGTGGTGTTTTCCAAACTGATAGAATTGTTCCAGAATTTATTTAACTTTTTAAAAGGCATTTTAAGTGTGAACAAATTTATTTATTCTATTTTTTTCAGTGTAGGAATAAAAAATGATGGCGCTCTGAGCTGATTCTAAAGTTAGTCCTTGAGCTATCTATGACTGTCACCTGTGTGTGTGCAGCGTAGGGTCCCAGGCTGCACATGGGACATCTGAATTAGAATCTGTTTTATAACAAACTCCTTGTTGGTTGAAATCCATATCAAATTGCAGAAGCACCCACAGAGATAACAAAAATTTTATGGTATTCTTTTGATTCTGCAATATGTAAAAATTTTGTTTTTTTTGGAGTCAAATTAATCTATGTTTCTTGTACAAATGTTGGTTGTATAAGAGGAAAAATGTTATGAATAGTATAAAAAGTATCCCTTGGGTTTAAAAATTTGCACAGACTGATGTTTAAAAGAGATTTCTTTTTTTAAAAAAAGACAGCTAAACTCCATTGAACTAGCTCAGGTAGGAATACATAAATTAACAGTTTTTGAAATTGATTTTTACTTTTATTGAGAAAATATATAAAACATGATCAGATATAAATAAATGTGCATAGTCACATATGAAACAAAATTATATTTTTCTTAAACATATATTTCTGATAAAAACCCCTGTGTATGTTTCTCTTCTCATTTGTTTTTCAAAAGGGCTCTTGAAATGTAGAAAATCATCTCATGTTTGTGAAATCTGAGACATTTTCTTATGTTACATCATCCGTTACTTTTCCTCTATTTCTTTATTCATTCTGCCTGAAATCTTAATATTTATATGTTGATCACCTGGCTTTCACCTTGACATAGACTTTCCTTTTTTTCCACTTTTTAAAATGATGTCACCAAAATTTTATTATACAACTCATTATCATTGCTACTTCTAAAAATTTCTAAAATATTGATTCATTTATTATGCATTTATAAATCTCAGCATTCATACATGTTTCACGACTTTCCTATTTTCTCTTTTATCTTTAGACAACTATTTATATGTGGATTTCCCCTCTTGCTTTTTCTATTTCATATTCCTTCTATTTTCATTCTCTTTGTTTTGCTCTCCTTTGGGCCTTATGACTTCATTTCATTTAAATTTCAAATCAGTTCCAAGACAGGAACAATATCAAGCTTTAATATATGAGTAAAATAACTTAAAATATAGTGCATCATATTGCTTGGCAGAATAATGTTATAGACATGAGTCAAATATGACTCTTTGTTTGGATTCCTTGACTAAGTTCCATCAGCCTTACTGTTTTCACATTTGCAGTGGAGGATTGGCTGAGCATAGATTTTATGGGTTCAATATGATAAGACATTTAGAGTATCTTATTCAAAAACCAGTAAGGAAGAAGTATCATTAAAATAATAACATATATGTTTTTTCTTAAAATATTTGATTGTTTATATAATGTAATGGGAATACTACTGATTCCTGAGTGATATCATAAAGTTAAAAAACAAAGAGAGGTGTGGTTTGGTCCTATGACTAGTACATTGATGATGTCTATCAATGTGTATTATTGCGTTTGAATTGTATATTGATAATTTAATCTTATGTCCTGATTTTTTCTGACCTGCTTTTCTAAATTTTATTAATTTGTCAGATTTATACTTACACAGCTATATTTTGAATATATGTAAATTAAAATAACATTGGTTGGAAATAAACTGTTATTGAAATTAAATAAATTTTTAATAATTGTTTTCTAAAATAGAAAGTTTAGTGTATTTATCATATCTGAGGAAGAATGTACCTAAAATTGACATTCATGCAAGGTAGCCTTATATCTCTTAATTTAATTTTATGTGAATATATGTACAATAGTGTTTCTTGCAAATTGTGGGAAGCATAGAAAAATCCTCAAAACTTATGACTCATAGTACCTGCTTGTTCTTTCTGTTGCTAATATTTTCAACTAAAAGAAAAATAATTTCCTCTGTCATTATTCATGGGGTCACTTGAAGCTTCATGTGAAAGTAGTGTTTTTTCCTATCAAATGTGATAATCTTTTATTTCAGTTTCTATTTCTCTGATTATTGTGTTTGCTTTCCCATAGCTTTTGATATGCTTTATTTCAATGCTCATGTGAAGAGTTTTATTTTTCATAATATTTACTGGTGAATTTTAGTATCTCAACACTGGCAGGTCCTATCTGAGATGTGGCAGGTACAGGTTCCAGGAAGGCACACCGCTGTCCCATCTTTTTTTGCTGGTATCTCGTGCTGTTAATATTCCTTTGTGGCTGTTTCTGGTGCAGACGGGGTTCTACTTCCAGGTGCCTTTTCATTGGCCCAGAGGTACCTTCCTCTCACATGCAAACCAGTTGGTCAGGATATTTCCTACGGAGCCTACTGCCCACCATGATGGCCACCAGGGCCTCTGTGTGTCTCAGTATGTCTTATCTCCTTTGTCCCCTCAGACATCACTTACAAAACACGAGTTCAAAGTTAAACTTGTAAAGTGTTTAGAACAAAACTGATTTCTAAGAATTTAGTGAAAAATCCTTTTTGAAATTAATTTTAAATTTTTATTCAATTTTAGTTTTTAAATTTTTGATGCATTGGGCAAATTATTTTAAATAGAAAATAGTGATCTACTTGTTAATTTAATGATGTATTTTTGGCATAAGCTTATTTCCTCTTTAGGACCCTGCATGAGTATATGTTGATCTATAAGGGAACCAATGCATAAGGCTCAAGAGGTGTTGCATTTTATAACAGTTAGGCCTTATATAGGTAAATAAAAAAATGTAAGACATTATTCCTTAATCAAGATATTATAGTTCTTATTTTCATGATTTAATAGATAACTTGAAGTTTATTTTATTAGGTACAAAAAGTTGTAACATGTTTTAACTAAGTTTACCTAAGTTGGTTAAGCACTCTTATTCAAGGACATGGAGATAAGTGATACATTGCCCTGTTGCATAGGAGCTTTAAACTCTGGGGAAAATAAAACTGGGTTAGGAACATTTACAGTTTTTATTATATAAATGAGAACTTTCTAAGATTCCACAAAGTTTCACAAGGCTGGATGTAGTGTTTTGCGATTTAATATTTTTCTGACTTTCTTTTATACTACACTAATATACTCTAAGTCAACTACAGCATTTAGTAGGTTGACAAATAATTGCCTTGTCTCCAACGCTCAGTTCATCCTGCTGTGTTGTTCGCAGGTTGTTTTGTTTAGTTCCTTATCCTCTACAGGTTGAGACTAGAACAGGCTTTTCAGCTATGCAAAAATGGCATTTTTCTACACCATGAGCTGATGAATGCTGAGAGTGGGAGAAGGGAAAGGGCTTGTGGTCAAATGATGTTGATTACTGCTCCATTCCCCTTTATTGCTAGAAATCCATAACACATTTTAGCATAATCCCTGAAGGAAGTGCCTTGCAACATGAAAACAAATCAGTTTCATCTGGTTAGTTAGCATATACATCTAAACCTGCAAAGAAATGAATACCATATTTTTTCTATAAGATGACAAAAACGATTTTGACACATTCCTTATTTATACATGCTTTACAAATTCCAACATAAATTTAAAAATATATAAATCTGATGAGCTATAAGAACATCAGTATTTCTCACTTTTTTGATTGTTTATCTTTCCTTTTTTCATGCACTTATAATGAAAACGTCCCATCAAGTACATTTTTGGCAAAAACAATGCAGACAATCACTTCCAGAGAAGATATATAGGTATTTGTAAATAATAACCAGAATGCTGTGAAACAGAGTAATCTTCTCTTTCCTCAAATCAGTGTCTTATAGTTAGAACCCAGATTACTTATGTTATTGCTATTATTAATATGGCAAAAAGTATTTTATAGTTTATAAATGTTAATACAAGTTACATTTATCTAAAGCAATTATCATGTAGATTTAAAAAATGCTTTCTTGAAGGTGTTTTTTGCTAATTAGCTTCTGAATTTGTCATCATGGGAATGATATAAACTAAAAGAAAAATAATAGTAAAATGTGTTGCTGACTTTCTATCATTTGAAAGAGTTTGACCAAAGCATAAAAAGGCAGCTGAAATTAGGCAGAAAAAAAAGGTCAGCTCTACATTTAAGTATTAAAACTGTATAATCTCAGAAAAGTATCAACACTTTACAAAGAAAGGGAAATATGCAATTTAAAAAGTGACAAGAAAATCTACGAGGTCTTAGTATTTTAAAAACAAAAGTTCATAAGAGAATATTTAGTTTTGTAATTTGCAGATTTGTTTTGCCTATGCCTATATTTTAAAAACTTGATCATTTTCATGAATGTTGGAGAAGATGATTCTTCAAAGGGTGGCATGTCTGCTGTGGTCCCTCACCTCCCTTGCAGTCCCGAGAGGTTATCTCATTAATTGGTTTAGGAAAGCAATTTCTTTAAGAAAAGCAGAACACCAAAATAACTTGGTTCTCAAACCCAGCTGAAAATTAAAACATAAAAAGGATGACCTTTTGTTTCACTTTGGCTTGGTAGTTCATTTTTAGAAGGAACAATCATCTAAATGAAATCTCAGTAATGTAGGTCTTAATATTCCTGTAGCTATTTTTTAGCTGAGAATCTACCAAGTGGAGATTTACAGGCTGGATATAGAAAATGTTCTGGGAAAACCCAAGATCTAGTAAATAATGAATTTTAAAAGACAGCCCTTCTTTAGTCAGTGGCCCATGTGTGTGCTGTGAACTTGAAATTATCCTATCGCTTGATGCTTTACAGCTACGTTTTGAATGGGGCAGATATGTTCAAAGTAATACTTGCCTGAAAGAATCCATAGCCTCTGTAAGAGCCTGGGCAGCTTGAGAACTTCTGACTTGGGTTTCATTACTGGAAAAACATCTAAATGAAACTTCTGTTGAGAGGCTGTGGCCTCAGTAGGGGTCCTGAGGTGCATCGCTAACTTCCCAACATCTGTTTCTTATTTAGCTTCCCAGGTCCAGGCATTTTCACCTTAAAGTGAAATGTATATTAACTTTGTAAAATAAGCGTGAAAGGAAATATTCCCATGTGTATTTTATCTGGGAGTAAAAACAAATATGGCAAGTGGAATAGAAAAATAAAACAACTCCATTTTGGTTGAATTTTGACTATCCTGTTTATATGAAGATGCCCAGTCCCATTCAGAAATGTATACTCACTAAATAAATATCTGTATTCTGGAATAAGCACTCATTTGACTGACTTAAAAACATTCTATACTCCAGCATCACAATTCATCAGGGACACAGAAACCAGAATACTTAGAGCAACTCTTCTCAAAGTTCAGTCCAAGCATGTCAGTCGCAAAAGGACTCTCCAGACACACGTCAACATGCCTGCAAATGCACGTTCCTGGCTCCTTTCCAGCTTTTACTAAATCAGAATATAAATTGGTGCTGATCTGAGAACCATTACGTACAGAAATTTTTAGCTAATTTGATGTGCTAAATGGTAACTTTTTCTGCTTTAATTTTGAAACCTAACCTTTTATTGTTGCTATTTCTTCAGTTTTTTTTTTTTTGCTTTATTTTTTAAAAGAAAGGAGTATCATTAGTCTTTTCAGACCACCATGATACAACATCAAAGAGTAGGCAGATTAGGCAACAGAAATTAATTTTCTCACAATTCTGGAGACTGAAAATGCAAAGTTTACTTATTGGTTTCGGGTGAAGGCTGCCTTCCTGCTTTCTTGGCAGAGAGAGAGAGAGAAGAAAGAGAGAAACAGAAAGAAAGAGAGAGAGAGACAGAGATGAGATTGAGCTCTTATGTCTCTTCTGGACGCTAATATTATTCAATCAGGCATCCATTGGCATTTACTCATTGAAGTTTAATTGTTGCCTTAGAGGCCCCACCTTTGGGTACAGCCACACTAGGCATTGGAGCTTTAACAACGAGTTTGCGTGGGGGTACAAACATTTAGTTCATAATTGTATATAATATATTTTGCTTCCTTCCTATAACTTCAGAATGTGACCACAAGAACAAAGCCCACCATTTCTGTCAGTGTAGAGAGAACAGAGACTGCTTTTGAAAGTTCTTTTTGATACAGGAAGATGCATTGTACACATGGTTCTGTTAGACATATGACTCTTGGAAAAGAAATTGAATTCATAAAGTTGAAGTATTTTATTTTGTGGCATTTTGAAACACAAAGGACAAGCAACAAAAACAAGCAAAAATTAAAATTCTTGAAATAATTTTAGATTTTAGCCAAATTAAAACAAAATGCATAGCAGTGTCCGGTATTTTACTTTTGAATCTGTGTTCAACAAAGTCCTAGAGAGTTACAATGTGGAGGAATGCTGCAACTGAAGTTGGAAAAGTTTGCAAAACAACAATATGAATGTAGAAGGCTCAGAGGCTAGGGTTTCCGAAAAAGTAACAAGAATTTACTCACTGATTAGAGAAATAAGATTAGAAGAAACACCGACCTGGATACTGAACAGATACAGATCTACTGCCAAGTAAAATAGTAGAGATCTTTTTATTGATGAATAACTGGTTACTGCAACTTAGTGGCTAACCGTAACATATTCATCACCTCCCAGATTCTATAAATTGGGAATCCCAGCACAGTTCAACTGGGTCTTTTGTTGGGTGAGTAAGGTGTTGCTTGACATGTATTTTCACCTAAAGGCAGGACTGGGATAAAAATTCTCCCAGGCTCAATTGGTAAAATTCATTCTTTTGACTTTTTTTTTTTTTCTTACTGACCATTTTCTGGGTGTTGGTTGTTAGTTGACCTCCAGCCCAGCAGTTCCTCAAGGTCACCTCCTCACATGGTGGTCACTCCAACTTTACCAAGTCGGCCAGGAGAGATTCTGGTTCTACTCTGCTAGAACGGAATCTAGCGAGAGTCAGTACAATCACAGGTGTGAAATCTGACAAAACTCCCCAAGTGACAGTCACAGCAGTTCTCCCTTGCCCGAGGCTTCATTGTCTCCGCTTCAGCTACCACTGATGAATCAAGGACCAAAAAGATTGAAATTCCAGAAACAAGCAATTTAAAAGTTTCAAATTGCACACTTTTATAAATAGCATCACAACATCTTCCCTTGTCTCACTCCTCGCTGCCCGAATGATGAATCTTTTGTCCAGTGGTGCTGTCCTGCACACACACCCACCTATGAGTCACTCAGTAGCGATCTCAGTCACTAAGTCTACTGTTTCGTTATTATGGTGTGTTGTATAGAATACTTTATACTACATGCAGTTCCAGGGATCCACTGGGGATCTTGGAATGTATCTCCTGTGGGGAAGCCAGAACTACTTATTTTATTGGTTAGAAGCAACTCGCAGATTTCAGCTGTACTCAGATGGTGCGAATTACACAGGGGCACGACACACCAGGGGCTTCCACGTGTGTGTCTGTCGCACAGAGTAATACCACACAACTCTTTACAGCCCAGGTGAGATAATATACCCAGAGGTTCTGGTTCCTATTATGAACTCTTTGAGTAGCAGTCATTGCTATAATCTGCTGAAACACATAGTAGAAAAAGACTCCTTTGAGGCAGTAGCAGCATTTTTCCCCCTGCCTCATTTCAGAGACTCAACCCAGAGCAACTAAAGAGAATATATCTATGTGTATATGTATCTTTGTATCTATCTATCTATCTATCTATCTATCTATCTATTTTGTGTTGTGTTGACAGCCATTTTGTGAATTTCTCCAAAGACACAAGATTTTCCACTGTAAGTATAAAAGCACAAACAAAAGTGTGTTTTCAAAATTTAATGTAGGTTTTTCCAGAAAAAAAAAGGTTAAGTTTTTAAATGCACAGAGAGTAAGTGTTGAAATTTTTTTTGAAGTATTTTTGGCAAGTAAGAAGAGGTTAAACATTTTTGGTATGTTGAAATGTTTCTTGGATTGGTAAGTTTAAGAAAAAATAAGGTAGAATAAAGTTTTGAATACAATGTAAATTACAAATATCCAGAAAATAGGCATTGAGTTGAGCATATAACATTGTATTTGAGGCTTTTAGGGTCTTTAAAATACAAGTCGATGGATTAAGCAGCTTTGGCATGTTCAGAAACAGCCAGTAGCCCTTGGTCACCTCCAGAAGATATCCCATCAAGCATGAAGTCTCTCATCAGATCATGTTTCTGTTCATGACAGGCAGACTTCAGGACTGGAGGGGAGCAGCTTAATCGAATCCTTTTTCATTGTTTGATTCAGCCTCACTGAACTGAATCGATTAACTGTAAAAATGGAAATATCACTTTGATGAAGATGAAGGCATTTGCCCATCCTTGGCATACCCTAGATTAAAGGAGGAAATGGGTTGTAACTTTCATTATGGTTGACTGGGGGGTGGATGGTGCAGTTGAACAGGTAAGGGTGTCTCGTCTCACCCGCTCTGCCCCTCCCTAAACTGCTATTCCCAATGCCAATGAAGCAGGATAATTCGCTTACAGCAAACAGACAATAACGCATGAGCCTCAAGATAGGATCTATCTGGCAACAAAATTTTCAGGATACAGGGATAAAATTAAAATATAGAGTCCCTTTTACAAAGTTATTCAAAATGTCAAAATATCAGCAAGGAAGCATTTAAACAATTGGAAGGGCTTTTTGTGTTGTTTTGTATATGCTTTTTATTTTCCATCAAGGTATGTTTTATAGTAGAAAGCATTTGCAATACATTCAACTTGGAGAACTGGTACATATACTTATAGCATCTTAATCATTTTTGCCTCACCTTCCTCCTTCCCCTCTTCACAGAGTTTCTCTTCTTAATTTCTGCCATCTTTCTCTCTTTTAAATTTATTTGCATGTTGGGAGTTGTGGGAACTTTATTTGTGCAGAGTCCTTCGTCACTGCATAGGTTGCTCGGCACCATGTTGGCCCGGCAACATCCCACTTTCATTCCTGCAGTCTCCCAGATGTCAGCAGTAGAGTTGTTCACGCACAGAATAGACATGGGCGGTTGACTGTTTTGTAGCCTGATTCCACATCAGAAGAAGGAGGGACTCAAAGAAGATTGGACTATGAAATGGTGTTACCCACAAGCAGGCACCCCAACACCTGAGCTCCTATGTCGGCTATGGCTATCTGCACCACACTCCTGCTCAATACTCTCTTTTCTCTGATACTTTGTCTCTTTCTTTTACCTTTGGTGCTTGTCTTAGTCCGTGAACATATAGCTTGCGATACAAGTCAGCAAAATAATATTTTTGTCTCTTTTTCTATATTATATTTTATATATTGCCCAAAGTGTTCAAGGAAAACATTTAGATTTGGTTGTCTCCTGAAAGTGGCTACATAACTTTATCTTTATACGGATGCTATAAAGTATGGCTATTAAAGTACTAGCTCCGGAGTTAGGCTTTATAGGTTTAATTACTGGTTGTGCCACTTCTCATTGTTGGATCATTGACAAATCATACATCTTCTCGAGTCCCTGTTTGCTGGCCTAAGTGATAATAAAAAGACTCATTCTGTAGAGCTGTTCAATGTAGTAAATGAGATTGTTTCTTTACAAAGTGTGTCACAGATATTGTGCAGAGTCAAAATATGATACATCCATAGCACTATTATTTTAATTTGTAGTCATACTTTCCAAAAATATCAATTAGTTTTTTTTTTCTGATATGAAGAACACACAATTTAAAAGCCCAGAACTAGAGAGAACTTCAAAGATTTTGCAGCTTAGTAGTTTTTAAGTATGTTGAGATCACAGACCTCTTTAAATTTTTATAAAAAGCAGTAGACCATCTTTGCCCTGGAAAGTTATCCATGTATTTAGTATTCTACTGCAGGGAATTCTTCCACCACTTGAAGCTTATTATTGAGATCTATGATCACAGGTTAAAGAGAGCGTGCATTAGTCTGAAACTTCATGGTCATGTAAACAGAGGGAAGACTTGCATTTGAATATGTAGTTCTTGTTATGAAAGTCAGCATCTTTTCATAGCCTCTTTGGCTTCCTGAACTTAAATCTTTTTTCTCTTTGTCAGAAATGCTGAGCACTGGAAATTAATAACATCACAAATGATGCCATACTTCACTTCCAAGAAAAATCACAGTACTAGATTTTCTTTTGAATATCTCTGTTTTTCTGGGAGATCCCTTATCGCTTTAAATAAATATAGGTGACTACGATATTTTTGCCTTGTCTGTGAGAATATATTCTAAGACTCCTGCTGAATTTCCGAGAATACTGAACTGAATCCTCATTTTTCCTATATAGACTTACTTTTGATAAGATATGATATGCCAGCTAGGCATAATAAGAGATCAGTAGCAATACTAAAATCAAAATAGTATAATATAAAACATGTACTGTTATGAAAGTTAGGTGTGTATGATCTCTCTCACTAAAAATATCTTCTCATAGTTATTATCTTTTCATTGAAAGGAAGAAATCTGTGGCTACATTTTAGAATATGTGGATCATTAACATTACTAGTCTTGTTCTTTGGGGTTAGTAATAAGCAAAATAAGAGATACTTGAACTCAAAGTTATTTGTAACATCTTGACAGTTGGTCTGGTAATTGAGATAGCTAATGATCAGGTAACATGTACAGTGTGGATACTCTGTACATATAAGTGATATGTGTCCCCGATAGAAGGGAGAGTTGATAAGAGATTTCAGTGCATTTTCCAGAATCGTGCACAATTTAAAACTTAACAAATTGTTTTAGCAATTTACCATTTATTAGGTTCAGTCTCTAGAGTTGACCATGGAAAAGTAAAACAAGGAAAAGTACTCTACAGACAAGGGCGGTACTATAGTCTTTATGTATTTATGATTAACAGCAATACTTTTACTTTAGGAAGTAAAATAGAGCAATAGCTCAGATTGTAGACAGTAACAAAACTGTGTGTGTGTGTGTGTGTGTTTCTAATATGATTTAGAAATTGTCTCATTGATTTCTGCTTTGTTTTTCTTTGCCAGAATTAACTCTTCATTTGCTGCTTCTTTTACCCCTTTTCTCCTCTCACAGGAAATTCTTGTCAAGACTGGAAATCATTTGGAGAAGCAATCTGAATTGCTAGTTTGTACCTAACCACCAATATTTGCATTTGACTATCTAGAATTTATTCCAGATTCTTTCCTGCTCCTTGGCTGTTCCAACGTTCTTTCATTACACAAGAAATTTACCTCAAAACAAACTTCTGGCAGTAGCAGAAACACTGATATACTCATGAAGAGATCATGAAAGTAAAACCAAGAGAAAATTGAAAGAGTTCCATCGTGTGAGTTAAGCTCATAGTCTGGTTTTCATTTTCCTGACTGGCCTGCACAGATTTCTTCTCATTCCAAAGCGTTCATCCCAGGGTTTATTTTCATGGCTAAGAGATATGTCTAGAGAGTGTGTAAAGAGTAACCCCAAAGAGAGCTTTCAAATTTCTGTTTTTAAGCATTAAGCTCCAACTCACTTTCATATATTTTTTTATTAGGTTGGAGCAAAAATGCTCGTGGATTCAGCCCACGAACTTTGAATCATTACAAATGGGCATGGAACACATCTTTATTAATCAAAATAGGAACCATTACAGTTAACA
This sequence comes from Ctenodactylus gundi, assembly GCA_004027205.1. Classification (NCBI taxonomy): domain Eukaryota; kingdom Metazoa; phylum Chordata; class Mammalia; order Rodentia; family Ctenodactylidae; genus Ctenodactylus; species Ctenodactylus gundi. The sequence continues at coordinate 309,815 of PVKB01000019.1, forward strand.
TATTTTCTTCTGCCAATGACAAATGAGTTGTTTATTCCTGTAGTGTAAAAATCTGTATTTGGAGATTTGACAACCTCTTGGAAAGCATGTTCTGGGTCCTGCTGGTTGTGAAGTGTTTCCCCTGAAAAAAGCTATGAAGATGCTTGAAAAAAGTGGTAGTTCGCTGGCAAAGGGTCAGTGTATATAGCAGATAAGGCAAAATTTTATAACTAAATTTGTTCAAATTTTGAAGCATTAGAGGTATGATAGGCAATCGAGCGTTGTTGTGGAGAATTGGGCTCCCACTGCCAGCTGTAGAGGTTGTATGTTTTGGTGCATTTCATTGAGGTACTGAGGAATGTTCTCAGATACAATGTTTATTCAGGGATTTCAAAAGCTATAGTGACTCAGACTGTCAGCAGACTATCAGACAGTGACCATGACCATTTTTGGTGCAACTTTGGCTTTAGGAGATGATTTGGAGCTTCTTTTGGACCCAATTATTGAGTTGGTTATTCCCGATTTTTGTATATCATTCACTTTTATTACAGGTCACAACACTATTGAGAAATGGTTCATTGTTTGCGTATAGAATAGGAGAACTTAGCACTTCAAAACAATAATCTTTTGTGTGTGGGGGTCAGCTCATGAGAAATCCACTTACGAAGTTTCTCATCTTTCCAATTTTCGTCGAATGCTGAATGACTGGAGAGTAGTTGATGTTGAGTCCTTCGGCGTCTTCTCCTATAGCTCTCAAAAGATGATGATTGCTCTCAGTTGACCATCATCAACGGCTGATGGCGCACCATTGAGCCACTATGCTCCTTATCTTCAAATCTTTCTTCTCCCTTGAAAAACTATTTGAACCACTTTGCAGTGCATATTCATTGGCAGTCCTTGCTAAAATATGGTGTTGATGCTGTGGTGTTGAGGTGGTGATGATATTTTCTCCATGGTTGTATGACCCATTTTGAACTTGAACAGCAAATTTTGTGTTATTTTCAGAGTCTGTTTAAAGTAAATAGTTTGTTTAAATGTGAAATAAAGAGTAAGCAATAATCACTCAAAAATAAAGTGGAAAATGTTCATAAAAATGATAAATTATATATATTTACTTAAGAATGTTTCCCAATGTCAAATTTCACCCATATAAAGCCGTCGTTTCTTTTGTAGCAATCTAACGGTCCTGGATCAAGCTGAATCTGAAAGGCAGCATGCCTTGATTGTTTCCATATTATTTTACAATGATATTGCAAGACAAAATCCAGAGGGATAGAAGCATCATCTGTCAGGTTTAGCCAAGATGAAGCTATGTGACATTTAAAATGCAAGAGTAGGAAATGAATCTACCAGTCTGGAAGTTTTCCGTCCCCAGACCTGAGCACTTCCCGAGCTGCCAGGCGAATCCCACAGTGCCAAGGCTGGCCGCTGACATACCATCTGCTCTTGCTCATGGTGGAGGTGATCAAATGTGAACTCCAAAGACCTTTTAAACGCTAAGCTTTATTTGAGTCCTGAGTCATTAACTTTCATGCAGACTCACCACATTTTTCCTTCTGCCCACACTGGCTCCACTTAATAGAGAAATAACTGGCATGTGGCAGTTATGAAAAAGACACAATGAGAAAGGAACTAACTCCAAATGCGTGTTTCTGCAGGGCCATGGGCTTTCGTGGTACCCAGCTTCTCATTACATAACATGCTTCTAAACATTATTTACATTTATTTTTAGATATTATGTATGAACTTACTCAGATTTTTAATTGCTTCTCTTCCTAGTAATACAAAAGGAGAAGCATTTTTCAAGTTAGAATACTCAACAGCAGAAATAGGCATGCATGGAAGCCTTATCAGAACTGACCTCGGAACAGAACTGGCTGCTCTATTTCAGGACTTCATGGAATTTCAAGTGGTGCCCCTTGTCCTACAATAAGTCCCATCAGTTTCTCGTTTTCCTCTTTACAGCTTTAGTTCTATGATGTAAAACATTTTAGCTTTTAAATTGAAAATTACCATAGAAATTATTACATAGCATCTGCTAATCTCCCAGGAGGAATTCATAGGGTCCTAGGATAGGAAAGGCTAGAGAGGAAAACCATTCTGAAAGCTGAAACGGTGGGGAAAATGACATCATTTTCATGAGTTGTTAAAATTAGATCTGCTCTCTGTGGTGGTTCAGTTAGGGAGGGTGGTAAGCTGGCAGAAGGAGCAACAGTGATGTGCAACTTTCTAAGGGATGTTTGTAGAGTCTGACTGAGTCTACTGCTATGAGACCTTAAATAGATGAAATAAGCTGTATTCAAATTCCTCTACAGTACATATAGTCATTTCACAATCATAATGACATTTTGTTTTCATTATAAGCCTACGTAGGGGCAGAACACTTGTAATTTTACTAGTGTTTACAAAGGAAGAATAGATATTACACAAAGGATGCGCACATAAGCGTAAAATACTTTGGAAAGGAGTACTTGTGTGATGTTCCAAGAGGATAAGTGACTTGTCCAAAGACATCCGGGGAAGTGTGCATTTTCATTTGATTAGTTCATATTGCTTTAAATGGATGAATAGTTGTGGCAACTTCATCCCTATGACTGTATTTGAGCATGCTCTTTTTAATTCTAAATGTTGAAGTGGCTTTCTTTTTAATATAAATCTATAATGAAGAAGGAAATATGACAGTTATTATTCAAGTGGGGAGGGAACATGTCTGATGTTTCCTTTCTGTAGCATATTGTTCATGATATGCTATAGTGTTGCTTTCAGTAATATATTTTTAACACATGAATAATCTTAATCTTATTCCAGTCTTGGAAATTTCGACTATATCTATTTTTTAATTTTTAATTTTTTGTTGGACACTGAATATAGAATTATGTATTCATATTTGAATATTTATGAATCAGAAATGTCATCATGTGTTCTACCCTAGGATAATAATTATTGCTTTTAAGAATATAATAGGTTTTGTAAAGGTGGAGAAGCTGTATCAAATTGGAGTTTATATCTAATGATTTACTTATTGAAAAAAGAAGGATCAATTTAAAGTTAAACTTGTTTCAGAACATTAAGTACAAGTAGCTGCTATTGATTGGATTAGATTTTTAAATTATGATATAATTAATGTTAATATAAGATAAACAATAAGGACAATATAATATTATTTTCTTTATATTTTTAGAAAATCAAAACATTCTTAGAATGTAATTTTATAGAACAAAAAAACATATTTGAACCAAACTCAGTAGAAATTAATTCTTTGGAATTTAAATGGTTACATGATAAGTTTTCTTTTTTCATCAGTTATTTATCTGATGATGCTGATATAATTAGCACTTATTCCCAAGATTTAATCCTTTACAAATCAAAAGTACTTAAATGGCCAGAGCTCACGTTCTTCTTAGAAGACTGAAATTTTCCTTCTATTCTAATGGCCTTTCAAAGTTGCTTGAAGGAGTCTAGAAGTTGTAAATACATAGTGAAATGGACTGCATAAAATAAAAAATGGAATAACCAACTGATTGGCTTTAGATTTTTATGGACTGATGCTGACTGCGTTGTCTAACTTTTTCATCCCTGGAACGCAATTCCCAACACCAACAATTTGAGGGGAAGGTTTGTTTTTCCTCATAGTTTCAGAAAATCTCAGTCCATTTTTGTTTGGTTGGCAAGGCATAAACAGTCTGCTAAGAACAGCTGCTTGTGGCCTGGGAAGAGGAAGGATTGGACATGGGAGGAAGCCAGAGCAAAGGACATTCTTGTCAGCCATGACCTCAGTCGTTAGTCACACTCTCAATAATCCCATTCTCAGTAAATCTGCCCTTCCCTTCTGATCAAGCCAGGCTTCATCATTTAAGAATTTGTGAAATCCACAGATAATCCACAACATCTAAATACATGAAGCTTTTGGGGGACATTCCAGCTCCAAACCATAGCATGGGCTCGCCTATTCTTTTGATTAATTGAGGATTTAGGAGGATGCAAAGGCAAAAAAAAAATATATAAATCTCTTATTTTAAGAGTGGTTGTCAATGAGATAGGGATCCTTTTTTGTCGAAAACTTTTAGCTCTGAAAGGGGAACTATAATATTAATGGTATCAACTACTAAAAGAGGTGATTCAGAAAGGATAGGGTTTAGGAAACATCTGCAAAACTCAATGATCTAAACATAAGCTGAATAGAGATCATCATAACTTGATTTCATTAACAGGGTGAAACAATGTGGCATACTGGTATGGAATTGTGAACAGATTTAAGAGTTTATGGTACTTTAAATTTGGAAGATGAAAATTTGGCTTATACCTTGTATTTCAGAAATTTAATTTAGAACTATGCATTAATTATTTCGTATTTTTACTTATATCATTTAAGAAATCATACCTGTGGTATTTAGAGCAACTCAAGCTTATGGCAGGATTCTGAAAGCTCAAGATTGAGAATGTGCTTCAGTTATTTATTTGCTGTATAAAAACTATGCCACAATTTCTCTTACAGTGTGATTTTTTATGCAACTGTAGCTGAGTGACTATGTTTTGTATTGGCAAGCATGATCTGCATCGTTCACACTGGATTTAGCTAAAAAGTTCTTAATTTGTGCTTCCTTTCTGGTACATTTTATCTGGCAAAGCAAATCCCAAGGCCAAAGCACACCGAGAAAGAGGAAAAAGGTTGTTCTACTACTCGATGACAGAAGTGGAAAAGTTTCTCTGCAGAAAATGTACAAGACAGGAAATAATTATGACCATATTTGGAAATAATCTGCCAAAAGATAGATAGTCCAGGTAATATGTAGGCACAAAATAGCGCCAAGTAGAGACAAGTAGCAGAAATACTTTTCTGCAAAAGAAAATCCAGTGGGTCAAGTTACAGGATCTGAAGTCCTTGACCAAGCAGAATTCAATGAGTCTCCTTGGACAAGGGCAGAGACCCTAGAGACAAAATAATTTAGATTAGAATCTAGTTCATTATTATCTAATTAATTAATGAAATTCCTCTGTACTTCAGTTTTCTCATCTATAAGTAAATGTGGTGAAAGTTTTTCACAGTTTTATTGAAAACTAAATAAAAAATAAGTTTTGTAAGTAGCTTATATTCATATCTTAAAAATTGCACTTCAAAAGTATTTATTATAGTTTTCGTTATAGAGGTCCTTAACTTCCTCAGTCAGGTTGATTCGTAGGTATTGGATTATTTTGGAGGCTACTGAGAATGGGATTGATTTCTCATCTCTTTCTCACTGTTTTCATTGCTATTGTACAACTTTGCCAGACATTTCAGCGTATTGATTTTGTATCCTGTAACTTGGTTGACTTTGTTAATTAATTCTAAGAGCCTTCTAGTGAAGTTTTTGGATCTTCCATAAAGAATCATATCATTTGTTGACGAGGATTATTTGACTTCTTCATTTCCAATACGCGCATATTCTCTGTATTTCATTCACTTGTCTCATTGCTTTGGTAAGGCACCTGAGTACTATATTGAGTGGGAGATATGATAAAGGGCACCCTGGTCTTGTTTTTGACTTTAGGTTAAATTATTTCAAGTGTTCTCTTTTTAGCTTAATAGTAACAGTAATTTATTATAAATGGCTTTTTGTAATCTTGGAGAAAGCTCTTTATACAGCTATTTTCATCAGTGTTTTTAATCATAAATGAATGTTGGAATTTGTCAAAGGCTTTTTCTTCATCTATCAAAATGATCATGTAGTTTTTGTTCTTGCTTTTGTTTGTGCAGTACATCACATTAATTGATTTACATGGGCTGAGCTATTTTTGCATCCCTAGAATAAAGTCAACTTGCTCACGGTGTATGAACTTTTAAATAATTTGTTGCATTTTGTTTGCAAATATCTCATTGAGGATTTTTGCATCCTTATTCAGTAAGGAAATTAGCTTGTCCTTTTCTTTTCCTGTTACTTATTTTGTCAGATTTCGATCTCAGGGTAATGCTAGCTACCAGGAAGGAGTGTTCCTTCTCTTTTGATTCCACGAACAAGTTTGAGAAGAATTGGGATTAGATCACCCTAGAAGTTCTGGCAACATTCTGCAATGAATTCATCAAATGGATTTTTCTTTGTAGTTAAGACTTTTTACTGTCCCCATTTAATTATTTGCTATTAATCTATTCATTTTTACATTATCTTGGTTCAATTTTGGCATCTCATATGTACATAGGATTTTGTCCATTTCTTCCAAGTTCTCCAATTTATTGGACTATAAATTGACAAAATATTTTCATATAGTTCTCTGGATTTCAGCAGTATCTATTAAAATTTCACCTTTCTTATTTATAATTGCATTAATATGAATTTTTGTTTTCTTCTTTTGATGAGTTTGGCTAGGGATGTACTGATCTTGTTTATTCTTTCAAAAAAATCAGCATATCGATTCGTTGATAATTTGTATTGCTTTTAGTTTTAATTTCATTAATTTTCACTCAGATTTTTATAATTTATGTCTTTATTGTGTGCACACATAGTTATGAATTGCCTTCAGAACTACTTTTATTGTGTCCCTTATATCCTGGTATGATGTATTCCCTTGTTTCATGAATCTAGGAAGTTTTGAGTTTCTCTCTGATTTTTTTCTGACCCATTGCTTGTTCAATAACGTGTAATTTGTCATTATGTACTTGTATAGTTTCTGTATTTTCTTTTGCTGTCAATTTCCAATTTCAATCCACAATTATATGAAAGTATACTAGAAATTATTTTATTTTTGTATTTAATTCAGCATGTTTATGACCTAAGAAATAGTTAATTTTTGAAAAAAAAAATCATTGTACAAACAGAGGGCTAGCATCTAGAATACCCAGAGGGATAGAAAAAAAAAGTTGGTTGCCCAAAATAAAGGACCCAATTTTATTAAAAAACAATTGAAATGGAGTGACAGTTCTCAGAAGAAGAAACATAAATGACCAGCAAATATGGAAAAACACTATACATTTTTAGCTGTTAGAGAAATGCAAATCAAAACAACACTGACATTTCATCTCACTCCAAGAGTAGCCGTTATCAAGAATGCATAGCAATACAACTAATAATAGTTAAATCGTGGATGTTGGCAATATATCCTTCAACAGATGAATGGATAAAGAAAACATACTACATATACACAATGGAATATCATTTTGCCACACAGAAAGATAAACTTGAGTCATTTGTAGGGAAATTGATATACTTGAATATCATTATGTTTAACGACATGCATCAAACTCAGAAATCTGAACATCACATGGTTTCACTAAAAAGAGAAACTCCAAGTTTAAATAAAGGGTCAAAGTAAGACATGCTAGGAAGTGAGGGGAGGGGGGCGAGGAGCGGTGAAGGGGCAGTGATGCTTACGTGATGTGTTCATGCTAATGCCTCAAGTGTAATTTACCTGTTGTGCATCACAAATACCTACCAATAAAATTGTAACTTTTTGGGGAAAAAGAAAAAGTGTTAATATCATTACTGAAATGTATGTGGATGTACCTTCTGAATGAAATTTGTAGTAAAGTTAGCAAGGGGTTTCAGCAATAGCTGCAAATGGAAATATAGGCAGCATCTGCCAGCTTCAAGAAACTGATCTGTCTTTTGTAGCGATGTCATAGGGGAGCACGTAAGAGAAACATAAAGAAAAAAAGGAGACACTTTTTGAAAGGAAGTTTGACAAGAAGTAGCTGATCTGTTCATGTGTGGGCTATAAGGTAAGATCTTGGTCATCAGGCAAAGCTAGCACAGGAGAATTCAATCACATATACATATCTGTGAAAGGGGCCAGTTGACATTTTTGCTATAGCATTGTAACACAAAGGCACCTTGAGTTTTCTTCACGCTAGACAGTCAATCTATGACTGAGTCTTGAGGTGCCAGTAAGTTTTCTAAACTTGTTTGAGTCACTAAGACTAAGGTTCAGAATGAAATTCTATTTTCTAGCAAAACGTTTAGTTATTGGCCTTGGCCCTCTTCTTAGCATTGGTGTGAGATGCCTGGAAGTGGATTCAACCCTAAAAGCTCAGAATAGAAAGACTGAATTAGGGTCAAAAACACAGGTTGACTGCTCATCTTACAGGATGATTGTCGTCATAAAGGTAAATCAGGTGTGGTGGCCCACACCTGTAATCCCAGTCCTTGGAACACTGAGGCACTAGGATTTCTGTGAGTTGGAGGCCAGCCTGGGCTACATAGTATATCCAGGACCAGCCTGAACTACAAAATGAGATATGTTTCAAAAGAAAATTAAGAAATAAAGGAAGAAAGAAAGAGAAAAGGGGAAAAAGAAGAAAGAAAGAGTGAAGGAAAGAAAGAGGGAAAGAGAAAGAAAGACATTTTGGGGTAGGGGGTGTATCTCAGTGGTTAAACTGCTTGCCTGACAAGCATAAGGCCGATTGTTTGATTTCACAACACCCCATAAACTGAACGTGGTGGCACATGACTATAATCCCAGCACCTGGAAGGCCGAGGCAGGAGAATTATTATGTCCAGCCTGGATTACAGAGTGAGACCCTGTCTTAAAAAAATAAGTAAATAAACATTAATGACTTAAGTAAAAATAAACGATGCATATAAAAAGGCTTTTTAAATGACTACCATTAAGCATATCTCCTGAGGTAAACGACATGTTCATTTAAGAAGATGAATAGATTTGTCCAACTGTCAGAAGAAATCCTGGACATCATGAGTGAATACTAAGGTTAGGCTCAGGTGGTGTAGGGCAACAGTGTTTGAGGAAGAGTTTGTGAGTGAAGAAATAATTGAGGAGAGGGTAGAAAGTGTACTGGGACTAGATAATCAGAAATCTTGAATGTGTGGGCGGGTGCCTCAGTCATGCGTGTTGTGGAAATATGTGATACCCTGGTGTTAAGCAATGTTTCTGATGTAGATAGATGAAGGCTCACAGGTGTGTGCTGAGCCCCAGAATAAATTTTGCAGGTGCTAGTGATTGCAGTGAAGGTCTAAGTCCCTTTAGAGTCCACTTCGTCTGAACAAAGAAAATGATTTTGAACGCTTCTGCTTGCTACAGGGAAATTTATAAAAAGATGGCATGATTTTCTGCTCCTCTGGACAGCATTTTAAAAGGGATCTGAGCCAAGAAAATTATTCTCCGAAAGCCTGCTAAATTTTTGTAATGGAAACAAATTTTTTCTTAATATAAGTAGCATTATTTTTTTCATCTTTTGATATGGGGAAGTTGTAGCTCTTAGTCATTATTATTCTTTTAACACTGGGGTTTTTGTGTGTGGTCAGTATCTGGATCGGATGTCACATCTATACTCTTTCCAGTAGGATAGTTTCAAATAACGTTTTCTTCATGGTATGTACTATTTTATATTATATGAGTATTAATCATAAGTATAGTCCTGAATGGTTTAACTTATTTTGTGATGCAACGTGTACTTATTTAGAAAAATCGGGTTTATTTAAAAATAAGACAACTAAATATCTGAGAATGTATTCAAAACTGTAATTTTTTTTCCTATTTTCTGACCTCTAGAATTCCTTTTTCCAAGCTTTAAGAAAATGATATTTTGGACCTACCCACTCTTAACTAGACTCAAATAACGTTCTAGATAGGAATTCAGGTGAAATGTTGATGGGTTTTATGATTATTTTTCCCAAAATTTCCCATTAATTCAGACGAAATTAGTTTCAGTTTTGGAATTGTCCATATGGTAGGAGTTCTCTTTATGATTTTAGCATTTTTAATGAAGTTATTACAAAAGCAATTCTTTTTTGTGTAATTTTTGAAGTTCAAGTGATGACTTTAGGGAAGTCAGATGTATAACCTCTGATATAATAGAGGAAGCAGAAAAGTGAAATGTAAAAACCAAAGACTGGTGGTGTAAAGCAGAAGTTGACCAGAATGGGGCAGAGTGGAAATTCAGAAGAACTCTGGAAGGACTCACTGGACTTCAGTAAGATGATGAAAAGGCATCTTGACAAAAAAGGATCATGAGACATTTGGGAAGTTTAGACAATAGTCATCTTTGAGACACTCAGTTTCTAGAAAAACAAAAATTAAAAACAAACAAACAAACAAACAAACATTCCAAGTACATTTTCATGGAGTTGGACATTATATTTTTTATACCAGGCTATCATTGGCTTAAAAAAGGTATTTTTCACCATGTCCTAGCATTAAGTTGAGTTTAAATTATTAAAAAAGTTATTTCTCAGATTTGAGGGCCTCCTCAGAAAATGTGTAGATCACTTACATTCTAAATTTTAAATCAAAATAATGTTAAGGTTTGCACCTTCTGCAACCCACATGGTGATCAACACAAAAATAAGTTACTAAAGAAAATGGCTTGCATCTTGCTTGCTTATAAGTAGCCAAAATGAAAGAATAAGAAAAAGTGTTTCTGCCTTGATTTCATACAATCAAGATAAACTGCAGTTCATGATTTATGTATCTTTATACCATCTCAGAAGAATCCCGTTAAGATAGATTCTTTTTATTAGGTATTATTTATCTTATTTATGAAACATACTGCCCTCCCTGTATCAAGCACTATCCTTAGTACAGTGCTGTACAATTAAACTCATTAATTTTTCACAATATCCCTATGGAGTACGCAACTTTATTATCTCCATTTAACAGACTCAGAAACTAAGGCACAACTATAAGAAGTTGAGTTCACAGGTTGAAGCTAGCAAAAAAGAATAGTAACTTCCGTAGTTTGGATTGAGAGACTATGCTGTTAGCCAGAGAGGCTCACGGACAGCTGCTCCTAGAGAACTTGCTTTAGTAGGAACACAGCAAAAGAATGGGATTGGACAGAATTTCCACACACTAAGGGGAATTCCAAATATTATCGGCCTGGTTTTGTTTCTCCCAGTCTGTCCTATGATGACTCTGAATTTGAATTCCTTACTTCTTTTGTCAAATGTGTTCCACCCCAATAAGATGACTCATCAGTCCCCAGTATCTTAGATCAAACCTACGACCCATCTTAGAATTCTTCCTATGCTCAGAACCTATTCTGTGACATCAACTCACACTCATTTAAGGTTGCCTTTCCTCTTTCTTTCACGGTTACTTTTGTCATTATCGTTCAGGACTTCATGATGATGAAACTGCTAGATTGTTACCTAAGTGGTGTCTCTTAAAACTTTTCCACATTCAAGCTCTCTCAATACAACCAGGAATGTAATCTTAAAAAAAGTTTATCTGATTATGTTTCTCTTTGACTTGAGGCACTTCACTCTCTGCTACCTGCCTATGTTACAAAATCCAGACTCCGTGGTGTAAACTGTAAGAAATCTTTTGATCTGACCCCTTCACTTCTCTTACCACACCCTCAGTCTTTCTTAACAAGGTGTCACATTAGCAAGCAGTGTGTTTTCAGTCTGCCTTTTATCTGCACATTCTATTCCCTCGCTTGGCATGTTGTAGTCACAACTTGTTCTGCAGACAAATTCATAGAAATGTGCAATAGTCATCGATCTGGCTGTGACCTACAAACCTACATTATTCCAGAATTAGTTACTCAATAACAACATATCTACATCTTGACTAGATCTCTGTTGTTGACATTCACTGCAATTTATTGTAATTAATTATTACATTATTTGCTAGATTCTAAGTTGCTGAAGGGGACAGCAATTACCAGAAAGTCAATAAATATCAGTGAAACCAATTAGTTACAGTGTAATGTTCTAGCTCAATGCCCTAGGAAAGATTTCCGACTTTCAGAAGATGGAGAATTTTCAGAACTAAGACACTTTGCTGTTCAATGATGGATAAAGAGAGAAAAGAGGATATAAAATGGACCTGAGAATAAACAAGAGCACAATGTTTCATTTAAGGCAGAGGAGAAATCAATCAGTCCTTACTTGGACCATATTCATATTTTTTTCTAACTTGGCCACATCTTATGAGTATGTTAATTTCTAGTTCCCCACTGTTCTACCAGGTTTCTGTAATCTTAGAAATCTTGTACTTGCCGTTGATTGCCCCTCAAGTCACGTGTGAGCTCCTCTGCGTGATGCTTTTCAGTGCCCGGAAGAAGCCCAATCACTTGGCAAGTGGACTTAAGCTGGTACAGGCACCACCTAGAAAAGAAGACTAACTCCAATATCTTTCTCAAAAGCTATTTTTTAAAAAATAGCAGATCACCCTCAGGTTTTTAAAACTACATTCTGATAGTTTGGATTAGAACATAAATGGTTTTGACTTGATTGTGCATACTAATATTGTTTCAAAAGATGTTAACGATATGCAGATTAACCCACTGATATTTATACAAGTATTCAATTTATTTCATAAATTTGAATATTAGAGTTAATATGATATTTAAGAATCTATATATTGTACATCATGATATATTTGTTAAAATCAAGAAATACCACATCTAACTATTGGCTATATTCCATTTAGCTTTTTTTAAGGAATTATTTTTAATTTCGTTAGGTGTGAGCTTTACTCCACTGATAAAAAATTTAAATTGTTGTTTTTCCCCCTTGTGATTCTTTCCATTAGATGTTGAAGAGTTTTAGGAAGAAGAATGAAAGTAAGTGTCCCCAGTTGGAGAAATTTTGGAGTTCTTTTCTCTGGAATTTTCTTCTATATTACATATTTGTTTTCTGAGGTATTAAACTGTATCCTGATCCCAGACACACATTTCCTGGCCATTATTTCCTTTTTTATTTTCTGTCCTACTTATCCACTAATACTTAATAAAACATGCCATCATGTGATGGCTGAAAACAATTGTTCATTTTTCTCATAAATATGCAATGCGTCCAGGGTAGAGCAGGACAAATTGTCCCTGATCCACACTTTTAGGACGACTGGAGCGTCACTAGTAAGAAACAAGTGTTGCTGAGTTGTCACTCGTGTCTCTTCTCCGGATTTCCCCACCAGATAGGTGTTCTTTCTCCCAGCGTGGCTTCAAGTTACTCAGATTTCTTCTGCAAGTCAGTGTGCCAAGAGGGAGTGTTCAGGGAAAACAAGGCTTCTCTTCTCCTAGCCTCAGAAACAATGCAACAATAATATACAGTCTGCTGTATTTCGTGGGTTGACGCGATGTAAGCCCCAGCCATCAAGGGGTGGTCTATGTATGAATATGAGCATGAGGGGTGGGGCACGGCTCCACTGGGGCCAGTCTTAGAAAAGATACCACGCTAGTACAGACCTCTTCCTCTCGCTTGTCTTGCGTTTTTTCCGCCCCTGCTTTCATGCTTTCATCCTTGTCTCTTTTTCTGTCTTTTAATATGATTTAAACACTGGAAAATTTAGAAAAGGTGTACGGTAATGGAATTACCACCTCATTTCCATGTGTCTCTCTGTAGTCAATCCAACCTCACCACTCTAGTCATCTGATGTCAACCAGGCCTTTTCTGTGGTTGTGCCTTTTCAGAATGTCATGGAAAAGGAAATACTGCCTAGCCTTTGAGAACAGATGACGTCTGTTAGCATAAAGCCTTTGAGATGCATTAGTATGAGTATGTTTCCTTCCTGCCTGCCCGCCCGCCTGCCTGCCTGCCTGCCTGCCTGCCTGCCTGCCTGCCTGCCTGCCTGCCTGCCTGCCTGCCTTCCTTCCTTCCTTCCTTCCTTCCTTCCTTCCTTCCTTCCTTCCTTCCTTCCTTCCTTCCTACCTTCCTTCCTTCCTTCCTTTTTTCCTTCCTTCCTTCCTATTCTTCCTTCCTTTTTTCTTTTTTTACACAGGGTTTCACTCTGTAGCCCAGGCTGGTCCTGAATTCATTACGTAGCACAGGTTAGCCTTGGATTCCTGGCTATCCTCCTGCCTCAGCCTCCCAATTACTGGGATTACAGGTGTGTGCCACCACACCCTGCTTATGTGGTGCTGGGCAATCCAGCTCAGGGCCTTGTACTTCCAAGGCAGGTGCTATAACTGCTGTGCATTCATCTAGCCCCCAGTGTGCTTCATATTTTTGTAGTTTATTCTTTTTATTATTTTAGGATATCACGTTCTACATATATAACACAATCTTTTCATGCTTCCACTAGTCAAAGAATGCTTAAATAGTGCTTAATTTTTGGGTATTTAGAAAGTTATTAAAGTGGTGTGCTGCTTTAGGAAAGAACTAAAATGTAGATGTGGCTCTAGAGCTGGGTTGTACCAAGAGACTGGGACAGCTTTGAGGTGCATGAGAGGAAAGGTAAGGTTGATGTGAAGAGGCTCTTGGTAGAAATACCAATACTCAAGGTGATGCTGGTGAAGAATCGGAAAGAAAAAATGAGTTCCAGGGGATATTTTGCACATATTTTCTTGCAGTGGCTTCTTTTATTAGGCTTTCAAAAAACAAGTGTTTTAAATTTTGATGTATCTCAGTACATAATATTTTATGTGGATCTTGTTTTAGAGTAATAACAAAAACAGACAATTTTTTTCCTAAATTAATTTAACAAATACTTTTGTCTTTTTGATTTGGGTATTTACAGTTTAGATGAAAGTTTTATGTATTTTTATACATTGCAAGATAAGAAGAACATGTCAATTAATTTTCATGTAGCTGTCCAGAATTTCCTGTGCTATTGCAGAAAGTGTAACCTTTCATTTTGTCACCTGTGCACCACTGATGAAATGAATTGTCCTCACCAGCCTCATTTCTGGGCCCAACTCTCACTGTCTTTCAACTCAATTATTTGTCAATTCTATATTTATTGAATAAATCAGCTATATTATATATTTGTGTTACAAATGATACTTCTTAAATGATATTTGAATTATCTTTTAATTTTTATAGTTTAATATGTTATTTATTTTCTTTTTTTAATTTTCAGAGCATCTCATCACTTGGTAACGTATACTTATCAATTTTGGTATTTTTAATGAGATATTTTAAATAACCTATGCAGACTGTGAAGCATTTGCAAAGAGTCAAGTTTATGTTCTCCTTTGTATATTTTTGTCCTTTGTTATTTCAGCCAGGATTTCTGACAAAATTTTATTCTCAGTATTAAATGGAAGCACTTAGTTGCCCTTTTATTTTATTTCTCTCTTTTTTTTCAGTTTAAATCATGAGTGGATGTCAAATTCTGCCAAACTTCTGTCTCGTAACCTTCAAGGAAATCCTAAGTTTTGTTCATTAGTCAACTAATATTGTAAATATTTAACTTGATAGTCTAATGTTGATCTAAACTTCTATTCCTGCTGTAAAACCCGATTTGATCTCGATAAGTTGTTTATTCTGTATGCTAATATTTTGTTTAGAAATTTTTGTCTGTTTTATGAATGATATTGTTTCATGCTTTTTTAAAATCAAATAGTGCCTTTGTTAAGATAATTATTAAGATAATGTTTGTCTCATAATTGTCAGGCAGTTTTTCTTTACTATTTCTAGAAGATTTTATGTAAATATAATAGCATTTTTCCACCAATGTTTAGATGAAATCATAATTGAAGTTATGTTTGGATCTGGTATTTTAATTTTGGAAAGACTCTCGATAGCAAATCTAATTTTAATGAACACGGAATTATTTTTTAAAAATTATTTTTATTTCCAAGAGTGGTTATTGATACAATTTTTGTCTTTGATGTATTTTTAAGTTTTGATACATATCTCTGTTGTATTTGAAATTCTGAAATGACAGTCTTTTCCTTTAAACCCTGTGGATAAGTCTCTGGCTTACATAATTCCTAGACCAAATTTCTGTAATTCCTATAATTCAAGTATTTGTTCTTTTCTGTAAAATGTATCCACCTGCTTTTCATCTGTCTTTCAGATCTCTGCATGGTGTGTGTGTGTGTGTGTGTGTGTGTGTGTGTGTGTGTGTGTGTGTGTGTGGTGTTTCTGTGTGTGAGAGAGAGGGAAACAAAGAAAGATAAAGAAACAGATAAAGAGAGAAAAAGAGAGAATTTATTTTAAGTGAGGTTCTTGAATATACACCATTTATATCTTTACTTTAGAAAATTCAAAATTCACTCTTTTTTTTTTTTTTTTTGCTCTGTAGTATTACAGCAAGGACCCTGTTGCAGCCTTCCAATGCTGGGATTGCAGGTGTGCACTGCTACACTCAATTAATCTTTATGTGGTGCTGTAGAATCAAATCCAGAGCCTGTGCGTGCTATGGAAATGTGTTAACCACTGAACTACACCCAGCTATAAAAAATTCACTCTTATTGTTTCTAATATTCCCTCTACTACAACCTCTTTATTCTCCTCTGGAATTCAGATTACATATATGTTAAACTTTTTACATTTTCCTCCAATAGCTATTAGTATAAATGTGTTATATAAAATGTTTACATTGAGTTTGGGTATTTCGTGTACTTAAGCATCATGACAACATTATATCCCCTTTTCCTTCCCCTTATTGGCTCTCTCTATCTATTCCTCACTCCCTTTGACTCCCACTGTTACACCTAAGCGGTTCTATATAATGCTTTTATTCTAGGTTACTCATAATAAAAAATCATGGGACATTTACCTTCTGAGTTTGACTTACTTTGCTAAGCATGATTGTTTAAGTTGTTTCTATTTACCTAGAAAAGCCTCAAACTTGTCTATCTTTATAGATGAGTAGTATGTCTTTATGTACATATACCATAATTTTTGTGGCTCACAACTAGAATATACAAGGAACTGAAGAAAAATGAACCTCTCAAAATCAAAGACCAGATTAAAAAATGGGCAGCTGAAATGAATAGCCATTTTCAGAAGAAGTCCAAATGGCCAGCAAATACATGAAAATGTGTTCAACATCATTAGCCATTAGAGAAATGAAAACAGAAACATCACTAAGGTAGACAATTTGCATTTTAAGCATCTTAATTTTCTTTTCTTCCTCTTCTCTTCCTTGTCTCATGTTTCAGACAGAATTATTTCTGAAGACTTGTCTTTAAATTCACTAATACTTTGATTATTTTTAAAACTAATTCTGACCCTACCAAATGTATTGTGCTCTGCAGACTTAATTTTTTTCTAGTGCACTTAGACTATTTTTCATATAATTTCTTCCTCTATTTAAATTCCTTCTCTACTTATGCATTTTTATTCTTTATTTTCCCCCATTAAATTATAGTCAATATTAATTTAAAGTTCTTATTGAATATTTAAAACACAGGATCCCTCTTTATTTTGATTTATTATATTGTGAGTGTGTGTGTTTGTTTCACATTGATTTATTTTTTCTTTGTTTATTTTTTCTTTCTTTTTTACTTTTTGACTGTCTTACAAACTGTGCCTGAATTTCAGTCATCACATTCAAATAATAAAGGTTAAAGTCAATACCGTTTAATCTTGAAAAATGTTATTTCTTCAAGTTTCTAATGAAATTATTATTTGAGTTTATGTAACTAGGAGGAGAGCTGGGCATAGGATTCAGGACCACTATGATAATTTGTGTTGCACTATTTCTTACAAATGCCTTTAATGTGAGTTAATTTGGGCTTATTCTTAGGATTGCGTTGAATCTCCAGATGAGTTTTCATGGGCTAAATACTTTACTGTCAGCTTTCAGTTGCTCCTTCTTATCTGTATCTCACCTAGAAGTGTCTGTTATTTGTCTTATCCCTATCAGCAGCAAGCTAGTCATGGAAGTGATAGGGTTCTCAACTCTCTTTTGCTGATTCACACCCATTTATAGGAGGCCCGTGTGCCCTGGCTTGAGTACATGTCTGGTGTCTGGTATTTGTCTTAGCATATCAGCCCATCATATTGAATGGCTAAATATGGCTTTCTATCTGTGATACACTCATATAAGTGTTCTTTTCCCTCAACTAGCAAGGAGAGATCACTCCTTGATGTCAATACACAATCATAACCCCCAAGATTTTTACTCATCTTTTGGAGATGAGTTTGGCCTGTTTCTCTACAGTCATAGGTTCTTTGCCTCTGCTCCAGATGTGAAAAACTTTGCTGCTCTTCTGTCGGCAGACTTAGGACTTCTGCTTAGTGCATGGCCCAGAAAGCTGCACACTGTTTAATTACTATTCCTTCACAGCCCCCAGTTACCTTCGGCCTATCTCCATCTTTTCCTCTATGGTCACATTCTGTTTTTGAACTTTCTTGCTTTATTTAAGGATTCAGTTGTTTCAAGCTGACAAGATTGTCAGTACTCAGACTTGATATTTTTAATAAACTTTTAGCTGTTTTTCTTACTTTTTTGTGTGATGGCTGTTACCTGTTCAACTTATGCTCTGCTGCAGATATGGCAGTATTAGTACTTTTTCTACCCTTGAAGAAGCTTATCTTGATTTGGAATTTACTTGATTATTCAGGCTTCTATGAGAACTGCTTTTTGATATGCTTCTTTAAAAAAAAATTGTAATTGTATTGAGCTGGAAATATAGATCAGCATGAAAGCACTTGATTGAATGTGCCAGGCCCTGGATTCAATCCCTAGTTCTCTGTCCAAATGAATAAAGAAGACTTTAAAATATTATAATTGTGTGATTGCCCAAATTATTTCATTCGTGAATGTTAATAGTATGTTTTTTAAATTTTTCTACAGTTATACAGAATTAGTTTTATACATCTTAGTACATAATAAAGATTAGTTTTAGAAAATTTGAATTTAAACACTAAAATCTTAGACGCAAACTGACATAGCCTACATTTATTTTCATTATCAGTGTTTTTTCATCATCCAATCAGCTCAGCCCAGCCTTTTACAGATGTCAGGTGCCCCAGGGTTTAAAGTCCATGTTTCTCTGCCTGACAAGAGTCATTTTATTTCTTTTTGCTTATGGAGCACTCCAGAGTTCCTGAGGAGGGCGAGCAATTTCTTACTGATCTTCGCTTCCTCGTCTTGAGGCATATTTGTAAGTCTCTTCCATTGCTCCTATGAATCTTGGGCACTCGGAGAAAGAAAGTAGAAAGGCCATCAATTCCTATTGAGAAAGACTGAAAAAAGGCACTGGCAAAAGACCATAGTTGCATGTTCACACTTCTGCCAGAGCTCTTTCACTTGCCTTGGGTTCTCTTGGCTTGTCAAGAACATCTTTGGTTTGAACTCGCTGTTGAGGTTTCCCAGACTCCAGCAGAGTGGACAGTGGTGATCTGCTCATTCCAGGGACAGACATCGATTCTAACCCTTGTTATTTTGTATTTCCACCCTCATCCGAACCAGTAGGAGCCACGATTAAACTTTGAATTACTTGATCAAGAAAATTTTGTTGCATGAAAGTTTAGTAGTGGCAAATCTTTCTAACTAAAACCTTGACAAAGAACAACAGAGCAGCAACAAAATGAATGTAAATTCTAGAAGCTGACGCAAGACCCAGCATCAGTAGATTCTATCCAGATGTTGAAGTTGCTACTTCTTTTTTGGACCTGATGTTCTTGAATGCTAATTCTTTGACCAAAAACTATATAAGAGAGCAAATTTATGGAAATAGTGACATTAAAGAATTCATTTACTCAACTATTTACAAACATGCTATGGTAGAAATATTCCTTAAAAAGCCTACCATATACAGATATAAAAATTTCACTGAAAATTATAATTAGATGTGTAGTATGCCCTGTATAGCAGAAACGCTGGAAGGTAAACTAACACTCAAGCATTGGTTGTATTATTTTCTTATAGTTGCATAGAGATGGGTCCTAGGTCTGACTTGAAGGGCACAGAGGAAGTTTGAGTTTCATCTTTATACTTGGTGGCCTTATGCTTTCTTTCTGCCATCATGTCAATGATTCTTGTTCTGAAAATGGAAATTAAATGTTTGGGTTAGATATCTATGTTTCCACTGAATAACACTAAGAAAAGACATACACATTTATATATCAAGCAATAAAAATTATTATTAAGGCATTTTGTGCCATCATACTTTTTTTAATCAAGCATATATACAGAAAACGATGTATTCGTGACTAAGCAAAACTTTCACTGTAGTAGGGGGCAAGGTGTGTAATATAACTTGGTTATTTCAGGAGCAGAGATCAAAAATGGAAGGAGACTTTGAAGATCTTTGATTTGAAATCAGTTTTTAAAAAGTAAACATTGAACTACTTCAAAAAAGAGGATAAAAATGTTGAGCACGTGTAGAAATAAATGAGCAGCCACGTTCATTTGCTACAGACCTGGCTTCCCTTAGGCAAGCCTTAGAATTGTCTGGGTGCCTCCAGAGCTAGGGGAAATAAAAGAATTAAAAGGAGAGGAACACTTTCTTGAGGATTACTCAAGTAGGATTTTAAACGAATTATTGGATCATTGGCTTGACAATAAAAAAGTGGAAATTACAAAATTTGGTGCCATGTTTAACTTAAAAGATAGAATAGCAATATTATATGAGATGGCACATTTGATTTGCAGCAGTACTGAAATGAAATTAATTTGTAGATGGCATTATGTGGTTGATAAAAGACAATAGAAACCATTATTCAGAGCATAGTAATGGAATAAGATAAATGTGTCACCTATTGGTCACCTATTGAGTGCAAAGAAACAGTGTGAAGTAATCTGAAAGGCACACACCTCTGCCCCTCCTCAGTGTTGTCCTCCCAATATAGTTGAGTTAGGGAGATAAGAGAAAAATGAGTGATTAAAGCAATGCTGGAAAACAATAGAAAAAGATTTTCCAAGGCATTGCGTGATTAATTGCTTGATGATTTACAAGATCTAAGAAGAAGGAGGTTAATTAGAGGTGGCCAGGAAGGAAAGTAATAAAACTTGGAGAAAGTTTGCGCCTTGCCAGCTGTCCTCGGGGGACAAGTAAAGAGATTCACTGACAATTGGGTTTGGAATGGTGTGTGTGTGTTTGCGTATAATAAAAGATTTTTACTAATGTGAAAACTTAAAATCTTCCATTTCAAGGTTTCCTTGGAGGGTCTGTGATTAGTGGTAGAAACTGGACTTTGTGTTTGTTGTATTGGTTGGGAACATGACTGCTGGTTGGCTCACTTGCTCATGTATGTAGAAAGCAAGTGTCTGCCCTCTCCTATAAAGGAACCCGGTAGAGGATAGGTAATTAAAACACAGTTGCTCCAACCAAAATGTGTTCTGCTTAATTTATAGCTGTTGGGTGTACCTTATGCAAGTCTTTACTAGGAAAAATGAATTATTCCCTTAAATCTGGATTTATGATATTCTTTGACTAAAAGCTATTATTTGTTCTTGAGAAAGGTGCTCTATGTATGCAGACACTTACCAACATTTGCCACAGACCACCCCAGGAAGAATGTGTGAGTGATCATGTGTTCATCTCATTAGAGGGCAGAGTTTTGGCCTGGATCAAGGCTGTCCTGATGTGACTGGGCTGCTCTACTGGCACACCATATGCGATATTTTTGAATGTTTTTAGTCCCAGATCCTGTTTTCTGGGTAGAGTTGAGAATTTTTCGAGAAAATAATTTAAAAAAGCATCTAGAGAAAATTAAGTTCTAGGATAAGCAATGAAGTCTTGGATTGAAATAGAGCGATTTTTTTTTCTGTGATAGAATCAAAGTTGTGCTGTGGCGTTGGGAATAACTTCGGTAGATGCTAAAGTAGTTTTCTCATTTCTGTGTGCTGAGAGCTAGTCAGGGGCATAAACTAGTTTCAATTTTATTTATTTATTTAGATACTAAAGTTTGAACTCAAGGCCTTCATCATGAGCAATGTCATCAGTCCATTTTAAAATGTTTTGCTTTAAGATAGGCTTTCACTAAATTGTGAATTTGCCCACGCTAGGCTTGAATTTGCAATCCTCCTGCCTCAGCCTTCCAGAGTCCTGGGATTACAAACATGCTCCCCAGGTGTGCCTCTCTCTATCCACTTTTCTTTGTCCTTCAGTGAGAATTTTTCAAAGACATAATATGGCTTGATGTTAAGCATGGTTTGATGAGTGAGAAGTAGGCACACTATCAATGTCGGTGTCGGGTGACGGATAGATGCTTCTGGAAGCCAGTTACTAATGGCAAAAGGTGTCCTGCATGTTTGGGGAACATCAGTGCTTCCGAATAAGAATAGATAGAAGCAGGGGCAAGCAGCAGAAATGCGAGGCTCAGAAGTGAATGCTTTCGAGGATCTCAGAGATCAGTTGCAGGGGAGAATGTAGTGAAGAATGGATTTGCTGAAGATTGGGCTATATGACATCTACAGCAGCATAGAGCGCAATTGAATGTAAACACTATCTAGGGTATTGTAATAGAAAAACGTAAGACATCATTATAATTGGCTGAAAGTTTAAGAGGTTGGGATTTTTTCCTCACCAGTGGGGCATTCATGCATAACCAGAATAAAGCTGTTTTTTCTTACATAAAAATGTCTATTAAAATGAAGTGTACTGTGAGCCATGTGAGACTTTCCTAATTATTAGGGTTCATGCAAGCGAGCAATTAAGTTCAACTCATTCCCATTTTAAAAATGGAAAAGCAGCACATAAAAACAAATTATAAAAATGAAACAAAATATTTAAATAAAGTGAAGTTGAACCCAATATTTTTCAAAACCTAAAATATGTACTCAGAGGATTTTGTAGATGAACCAGATATTAATGTCAGTCTAGATGAGAGTACATCAAGCGTTTGCCTTTGCACTTGATGAGAGTCTATCTCCATATAACTGACTTAATTAATATTCTCAGAGTCAATAGCATTGGAAATGAAAGATTAGTGATGGGTGGGGTGAATCACTGAATTGCTCCATCCTTCTAAATGGCACACACTAGTGATAGGATTATTAATGGAGCCTAAAAACTGTTCATCAGCCTACCTTGTTTAGTTGATAACGGATACTAGAATACTTTGGTATGTATTATTCAAACTCTTCATGGTCTTCCTGAATTGCACAATGTCACTTGTCAAACTCAGATCTAGAGAAATTGTGAAAGTAAGCTTGTTGTAACTCAGTTTACCTTGACTCCAAATGGAGGAAATGCTTCTTTGTCCTGGAGTTAAGAACCAACAAAATAGGGAGTCACATCTATGCCACCTTTTCACTTAAATGTCAGAAAAAGGTACAATTCAAGTGTTATACCCACAGTTTCCACCACTTAAATAAATTAATCAAATTATGTGAAAATAAAAGTCAACCAAAAGCAACCTAAGAGTTTTTTGGTCATTGAAACAAGCAGATTTGTAGAAAGGCACCGTGCTTACATTAAATGGATACTTTTAGTAAGAGCATATAATATTGAGTGAGTTAAAAAGTTAGTATTTGCATATGCCTGGGACATATAATAGTGAACAAATGGTGACTCATATTACGGCTTAGTGCAGAAGGTAAATCTTGATGTAAAAATTACAATCGCCAGGTACTTACTTAGAGGAAGTGTAGGATAGTATGGGAGAAAAAAGCAGCCAAAGGGAACTTAATTTGGAGAGTTCTTTCAGGACTTCCTGGAAAAAAATGTAGACAATATTTTGTGGTGGAAAAGATAGAATTTAGAAGTGCACAACTTTTTGTAGGGAGATAGGATTTGTCCTTTATCTTGTTTATTCAAAAGAAGCTATCGAAGGATTTTTAAAAGGTGAGTGACAGGATCCAATTTATATAGTCCAAAAACATCTTCTTGAAATTAATAAAGGAAATTGGAAAAGGCCATGGAAGTATAGACTCATTAGGTGAATCAATGGAAACTTGAATTAATTCTGGGGAATGGGAAAATGAGAAATGTAACATTTCAAAAAACAATTGTCAAGTAGAATTTGACAGGTTTTTGATTAGGTGGCAAATATACAAAAAAAAGCAGTTGTGATTTTTTAAAAAATAGTTTTAGTTTTATGAAGTAATTTGAATTCTAATCTGATTGAGTGCATAGACAGTGAAGATTCATAAGTGGAAAGAATATTTAAGACTTTAGTATATGTATCTAGTGTGGGTCATAGGAATTCAGGCTTTTGACACCAGCCTCTAACATATTAGTTGAATGAGAAAAGAAAGCGTATCTTGGCTTGTTAGATGAGAGTGTCCAAACGTAACCTGTAAGGTACATTAGTGTTTGGGTCAAATAGAAGATATGGGAGAACTAACTAAAGACAGAAACTTGAAGACCACCAGAAAAATGCGTTGAAGAAGAAAATGTCCTGAGGAAATGGACCGTCCAGGGCATTGCTCAAGTAATGGCCGTACACCAGCTCCTGCATTTGTAGAAATAACTCTGTTGCACAATGTAAAAATTTCACTATCTTGAGCTAATTATTATATGTTCAGGTTGAATGAATAGCTAATGCTTCTTTCTTTCCAGTGCTTACCCACAATTTGACTCTCTGTATTTTGGAAATCTTTGAACCTCTCAACATCCATTCAGTTGTCATATTTGTCATACCTGGAGCTTTTCTGTTGTCATAGTTACTTCACTGTCTCCAAACAATCCAGTCCTTCACTATGATGAGTTAAGAACGCCTCCCCCATTTCTATTGAACAACATCATGCTCTGATGAGTGGATCTCAGGTAGGAATGAAGAATCCTCTTAATTTGTAACTTGGGTTTTTACCACTATTTGTACATATATATTTAATGGAGCTTTTAAAAATTAAATGTATGATTCATTTCTGTACCATACAAGTAAAAGGCTATTTGACAAATTCTAAATCTTTAATTTCCTCTCCTTAGCTAAATTGTAAGGCAAATGGGTTTAGCTTGCTGGTTATCAGACGCTGGGTTTTCATACAGTTTACACAGTGTGGGTTAATAGGTAGGGGGAAGAAAAAAGAATTGAAAATATTGAATGAGAAAAGGCAGGATAAAGAGCTACTGCATGATTGCTTTAGATAGGGGTACTTAGGGAATTAAGAAAAAACCAGATAATTAAGAGATACCATGGTGCGTGCACAGATGGCATTTAGCCATGGGTGAGAGGAAAGGGAGAACTTTAAAAGTTTTAAATCTGATTTATGTTTCTATTTTTCAAAAGAATTCAGTAAATATTAAAAATGAATTTTTTAGTTAAATAAGTACATTCATCTCTAAATGGTTGGTGCTCATTTTATTTCCTTAAACCCAAGCCTTTTTTATTTTTCCTGGCATCTTAATTTTCAGCTACTTGGAAAATTCTGCACATTAGATGTGTACACATTTTCTAATATTTGCTTTTTGTTCCTCCTCGCTTCTGTCATGCCCCGTTCTCTAGATAGCTCTGTAGAATTCCTGTTGCACCTTAAATAATATTAGGTGGCATTACCTCCATAAGATATGATTTCTACCCCAAAATCAGATATTATCTTCATTTGTTGCTACCTCTTCAAATCTGAATTTCACTTTTCTTTGGGCTCAGTCTTCTTCTGGATTGGGCTAAGCAATTTATATATGTACATGATCTTAATTTTCCCCTTATGCATTAATAGATTAATATCAAAGGGTATTTCTTAGTCTTCTATGTTTTTGTGTCCCATTTAATAAAATTATATGCAAAGTGTCTACCACAAATAAACAGAAATGTAAAATGTACCATGATTTATGTTTATACAAAACATTGAAATTTGTTAAGATTTTACTAATACGATTCCTTTAGAGGTATATAGTAGGCTATCTACTTAACTGTGTAGAAATTTCACACACGTAATTCAATGTATGCTGCATGTTAGTAAGCATATTGTGATATAAAACATAAGACTCTTAAATCAAAGAGCACTTAACTTAGCAGTTAAATTTTTTAAAAGCAGGCAGAAGTTCATCTTTTGTTAGGATTTGTGTGTCTTTTATACTCACAAGTGACAAAATAAGTGCCAGATGAACCTGAATATGTATAAATTTATACCACAGAAGAGGAATTCAAAATGAAGAAACTGTGGTCTCATGTGTTTTTACCTCATTCTGGGGAAAATAACAAAGTAACAACCACACCATAGGATTTAGTCACAATTCTCAGGGGAGCGAGAAGAAAGCCCCTACCTTGAAATTCAAACAGCTCTGAGGAGCGAGGTCTCTGAGTTTTTTGACACACTTCATTAGCTCCACATGTAAAACATGAGTGATTTAACTTTAACCTATGTAATTTTCTCACGAGGTCACACAAAAATACTAAAATGTTCTTGAAGACTTGTCTCACATACATGTTTAACTTAATGAAAATATCTTACCTCCAGATAATGAGTGGCCTTGAACAAAGTTTATGTTCTAATTGTTTTTAACGTATCAAACATATCTGCCAAGTAATTGATTGCTATATAAATTTGAAAAAAGTTAGGTTTAATATGTGTACAGATATTTTTGTATTTTAAATTACTATTACCTGAATTTAGTGATTTAATTGAACATGTTTGTTGTTTTTCTTTTTGCAAATGCTAACATTTGAACATTTAAGTAACGTTATTGTTATCGCTATCACAAAATCTAAAATCTAAAATCTATATGTTTAATAGTTGGTTGTGTAATGAAGAGCTTTCAGTGATTTAGAGAAATGTGTCATCAAATTTACTTTGTATATGTGTATTTTTGTGAGAAATTTGTTTATTTGATGAAAAATTTAAAAATTACAACTTTTCAGAAATGAAGTTTGTCTTTACATGCCTATTATATTTATTATTCTTTTTTAGTGCCTCAAATTCTACATTTTTTCTTATAAACTACTTTAAGTTATTAGTTTAGGAAATATTTTTTCAGTCATAAATACCACTCAATCTAATTAAATGCTTATATTTTACCACAATCGCTTAGAACATTTTTGATAAACTCTATGATGTTCTCTGGAAAAACTGACTGATAAGATGCGAATTTTTTAGAGGAAAGAAGCTTTATTATTATAAGAATTTATTCATATGATTATTATGGTATAAGTTCAAGTTCAAAAACTGGCGCAATCTAAGTCCCAAAGAGCTAACTTACGTTCAGTCAGAAGGGAAAGAATGACCAGTTCCCGCTCATGCTGTCAGGGAAGAGTATCTTCTTCCTCTTGGGACAGCCGTCCTGTTGTTTCATTCGGACCGTTAGCTGATGGGAGGAAACTCACCAATATCAGGCTGGGAAATCTGCTTCATTACTCTGTTGACTCAATTGTTAATATCAGCTAGAAACACCCTCACGAACATAAAAGTAACCATGTTTGATCAAAGGTCTTGGGCTCATATGTTCTGAAAAAAAAGCTGACACATAAAACCAACCATCACAGATACCTTGACTCATTTGTTCAGTTTAGCCACCTGAGTGGTTTGTTACTGGAAGATTACATTTTAAAAATTCCATTCTTCTCTTGCTAGGTAACAATGGGGTTTCGGTTTCTCTCCATTAAAAATGACCTTTCAGTGAGTGCTCATAGATGATCTTTGTGCATCTGTGTAAAAAATATCTTTCGATAAAATGTTTTTAACTGTAAAAACTTGAAATTTAAATTTTATTTACTCATCCTCAGCAATGTATCTTATCTTACTAACATTTTTATTTTATTCATTTAATTACTGGGACAAGAGTCTTATTCTGTAGCCCAGGCTGCTCCTGAATTCACTAAGGAGCCCAGACTAGCCTTCAGTATAATACAATCCTCCTGCTTCAGCCTCTCAAGTGCTGGGGACACACCGCCACTTTTTCAGCTATGTATATTGCTGGGGAATTGGACCCAGGGCCTTGTACTTGGAACGGAAGGGCCTTCACCATGTGCCATTCCTCCAGCCTCAGCATTTTTGTTTTTAACAGCTCTTTCTTTATTCTGAATTTATAAAGATATTTTCTCATAAAATCTTCCAAAATATGTAATACTTATTCAGTTTTAATTTCTTTCAACTGAAATTTATTCTGGTATATACTGTAAGGAAGGTCATTTTTCTATATACCTAAACACATCTTTACATCATATGTTATATATTTTAATCTTTTGCTACTGATTTTAATGCTTTCTCCATTTTATGTAAGAATTTTATCTATGTTGAGCTTTTCATTAACCTCTCCTTTTCTCTGTTCTTTAGCATTGCTATATTTGTCTGTTTTAATCTTAAATCATTAATATGCAGAGTATAAATAAGAAACTGCCATTTTGTACTTTATGTTTTATGTACACGTATAGACTATTACAAAAATACACAACTAGTTGAGCTCAGTAAATTGAGATTTTCATTGAAATCGAGTTCACATGAGTTGGGTAAAGGAAAGACATATAATAGTTATTTTTAATCTATCTATGTCTGAAATGTTTTTAAATGTTTATTAATTTTCTTCAAGAAGTATTACTTCTGCTATCTTTGTTCTTAGTGGGTTACTCCTTCCTTCCAATTAGTTCAAACAGGACATACTTAAACAAATTCAGATAATGATTAATGAGCTTAAAGAGGAATTTACTAAAGAATGGTTTTAATGAACAAAATTTATTGCATTTATAGAAGACTCAAAAATCTGGCTGAAGTGAATAAGGCAAAGAAAGATATGAAAAAATGTTTCAGAACAGAAGTAGAAAATTTTTCAAAAATCTAGCTGAAATTGAGGATATAGAAAATTCATTTGGAAGCAGAAGGAAACAGCTCCAATAAGAAGTGAATAAACTAGATGGATGCAGCAGTTGCTGAATGACCCAAAGAGAACCAAACTCAGAATTATGGTTATGAGAGAAACAGCAGAAGACCACACTAAAAGCATAAAGTATGCATTCACTTGAACAATGGCAGAAAATTTCCTGAATCCAGGGACAGAAAATGTTTTTGTACAAATATATGTTTATAGACACAAATAACCTTGACCAGAAAACAACCTCACCAGAACTCATCACAATAAAATCTTCAGAAATGTAATACATTCTAGTTATCGTGTAGTTGTGCTCTTATTAACAAAAGAGAGAATATTAAAAGCAGTAAGAGAAAAATAGATATTATTCTACAAAGTCACTCCCATCCATATAACTTCAGATTTCTTAATACAAGCCTTAAAGGCCAGGAGAACCTGAAATGAAATCATTCAAGCTTTAAAAGAAAGCAAGCATCGATCCAGATTGTTTATCTCATTAGTAGATTTGAAGGAGAATTAAAAATTTTTCAAGCAAGAAATTCCTAAAGAAATTTAAATCACTACACCATCATTGCATAAAATACTTGAAGGAATCCTAGAGAAAGACGAAAAGGAGAGGAGTAACAAAAAACTCAGAGGATAGGAAATACTGAAAGAGAAATTGTCACAACAAAATAAACATATGAATGAGAAGAACCAACACCAGAAAAAATAAAGCTATGACAACATTCACGAAAATTTTTGCAATAATTACTCTCAATGCTAATGATCTTAATTCAAGAATCAAAAGACTCAGATTGGCCCACTGGGTTAAAAAATAAAATCCAACTATTTCTTATCAGCAAGAGACACACTTGACACATGAGAAAACACACAAACTGAAGGTATAATGATGAAAATTAATACTCCGTGATACTAGAACATGAAAATAAGCAGTAATAGCTATACTATTTTCAGTCACAGCAGATTTCAAATCAAAACAGATCAGAAGACACAAAGATGGACACTGCATAATGCAAAAGGAACAAACCAATACAAGAACTCACAATTATAAATATGCACACACGCAGTGTAAGTACACTCAGTTATATAAGCAGAAAATACTGGACATGAGAGATCAAAGAGACCTCAGTACAATCATACAATCATACTAAGGGGCTTCAAGCCTCCACTCTCACAAATAGACATTTCAACCAGGTAATCAGCAGAGAAACATCAGAGTTAAATCAAACCGTGAAATAAATGAACTTAACAGATACATTCAGAGTGCTCTCATCCTCAGCAATACATGAAACATTTTCCAAAAGAGACCGTATCCTTGTACTCAAATAAGTACAAAATAGTCAACATAATTTCCTACATGCTTACAGACTATAGTGGAATGTAACTAGAAATCAACAGCAAAACTAAAACCTACAGAAATTATGCAAATGCAAGGAGATTAAATAAATCATTATTGAAGAAATGCTGGATCACAATAGAAACTAGGGAAGAAATTAAAAAAAAAAACACTTCCTAGGGTCAAATGACAATAGAATCACATTACGCCAGAATCTATGGCACACAATGAAAGCAGCACTAAGAGAAAAAATTATATCTATAGATACACATAAGAAAAAAATACCACAGAAATCTCTAATTAATAACCTAAAGATGGAGCTCAAACTTTTAGAGAAACAAGAAAAAGCAAATTAAAAAGCAGTAGAAGAAAAGATATTATAGGAATTAGAGAGGAGATTAATAAGATTAAATTTTAATAAAACAATACAAAACATTGATTCATAGAGTTAATCCTTGAAAGGATAAATAAAATTGATAAACTCTAATCTAACTCACTAAAAGAATAAAAGGAAAATTCCAATAGAAGTGAAAAAGGTGAAATCACAACTGACATTGTTGAAATCTAGAGGTTTTTAAGAATTTAAAAACTATGTTTTTTGTTTTAAGTTACCAGGGGTATGGGGGGTGGGGAGGGAGGCAAGGGTGGGTAGGGGGAGGGACAAAAGGAGAGTGGGAAAGTCCTTGTCACCTTGACATGATATGTATGTGCAAAAAATGCTCAACTTCACTGTAAACCTTAAATTTTATGCTTATACGTATCAATAAGATGGGAGGGAGAAAGAATCTAAAAACTATATGGTGCTGGCACAAAAACAGATAAGTAGACCAGTGGAACAGAACTGAGGATGCAGAGACAATCTCAAGTCTGCTCAGCTACCTGATCTTTGATAAAGGAGCTAAAAACATACCCTGGAAAAAGAATAACCTCTCAACAAATAGTGCGGGGAAAATCGGACATCCACATGAAGAAGAATGAATAGAAGACGTAAATATTAAAACAAAAACACTGAACCTTCTGGAAGACAAATTAGGCAAAAATATAAAAGATAAAGTCATAAGCAAGGAGTTTCTTAATAAGACACTCAATACAAAAGAAATGGCCCCAGAAACAACAAATGAGATTATTACAAATTAAGAAGTTTTGCATGGCAAAGAATTTAATTATCAACAGAGTAAAGAGAGATCTGACAGAATGGAAAAAAATATCCATCACCTGTACTTCAGATAGGAGGCTAATCACTATAATATACAAGGAACTGAAGATAAACATATCTGTCAAATTCAAAGGCCTTATTAAAAATGGACAGTGGAATTTAATAGGCATATCTCAGATGAATAAATTAAAACGGTCAGTAAATACATAAAAAAGATGTTCAACTTCCTTAGTCATTAGAGAAATGCAAACCAAAACATCACTAAGATTATATGACCCCAGAAAGAAGGACACATATCAAAAACTGAAATATCAACAGCAATCAACGCTGGTATGGCTGTCGGGAAAAAGGAGCCCTCCTGCACTGCTGGTGGGAATATAAACTGGTGCAAACACCATGGAGATCAGTATGGAAAACTTGCATTCCAATAAATTCAAGAACTCAAAAGAAATTCTTTAATTCCTAAACATATATAACATACCAAACTTGAACCAAGAAGATATAAAAACCCTGAATAGACTAGTAAGTATGAATGTGACTGAGGCAGTAATAAAGGCTCTGCTAACAAAGAAAAGCCTGGGACCTGACGCATTCACAGCAGAATTTATCAGACCTTCAGGGAAATGTTAGCACAAATACCTCTCACTCTGTTCCATGAAATTAAAAGAGAAGGAATTCTGCCTGAGTCCTTCATGGAAGGTAGCATCACTTTTATCACAAGACCAGATAAAAACCAAATAAGAAAAGAAAACTAAAGGCCAAATTCTTTAATAATATAGATACAAAGATTCTTAACAAGATACTTGCAAACAGAGTGTGACGCATTATTAGCATGATCACACACAACGATCCAGTTGGCTTCATCCCAGGGAGGCAAGGATGGTTCAATATGTAAGTCTGCTTTAATGCACCACAGAAACAAAAGCAAGGGGGGAAAGTCACACGAGCATCTCAGTAGATGTAGAAGAAGCCTTCAATAAAATCCTCATGATAAAAACTCAGATGAAAATAGGTACAGAAGTATCTTATCTTAAGCTTAAAAGGCTAATTATGACAATCCTACTGCCAACATCATCTTAACTGGTGAAAAACAGAAAGCATTTCCCCTAGAATCAGAAACAAAATAAGGTGTCCACTCTCACCACCTCTGTTTAACATAGTGCTCAAAACTTTAACTAGAGGATTTAGGCAAGAGAATAAAGGAGATGCATATAAGAAAGGAAGAAGTCAAACTCTCCTTATTTGCAGATGGTAGAATTCTTTACATAGAGAATCCACAAAACTCTACTTGAAGACTCATAACTAATAAACAAATTCAAACAAGTTGTGGTATATAAAATGAATAAACAAAAAAATCTCATTCTTCTACAACAACAATGAAATTACAAAGAAAGAGACCAGAAGAGCAAAGGAATTCATAGTCATCTCAAGGAAAATTAAAAACCTACAAATCAATCTTAATAAGGGTGTGAAGAACTTCTACATGCAAAACAATAGTATTCTGGAAAAAACAAAGAGAATATTGAAAAATTAAAAGATATTCCTTGTCTCTGAATAGACAGAACCGTTGTTTTCAAAATGACCATGCTAACAAAACTGGTATACAGATTCAATTCAATTCCAATCAAAGTATCCACAGCATTTTTTCAGAGAATTGAAAAAATAAAAAGGATCTTAACATTTATAAGAAACCAATAGAGACCCAGAATAGCCAAACTACGCTAAGTTACAAAATAAAAGCACGGGGCATCACAATGCCAGACATCATGTTACACAACAACAGTGGTAGAAAACCATATGGCATATTTGAAGCATAACTGAAGACACAGAGACAACCCCAAGCACCTTCAGACATGTGATCTTCAACAAAACGTGTGATGGAGACATGACAACTTCTTTAAGAAATGGTGCTTGTAAAACCGGTCAGCCACATGAAGAAGAATGAAACTAGACCCACATCTTTCACCATGTATCAAATCAAAGACCTAGATATTAAAATGGAAAAAAATGAAAACACTGAACCTATTGGAAATAAAAATAGGCAAAATCCTTGAAGACACAGACATAGGTAAAGAATTTCTGAATAAAACACCCAATGCACCTGAAATAACACACACACACACACACACACACACACACACACACACACAAATCAGCAAATGGTGTTAATTCAAATTAAAGCCTTCTGCACAGAAAAGGAAACAATGAAGAGCGAAGAGTGGACAGACACAATGGGAAAAATTTACCGGCTTCTTCTCAGAGTATTTTCCAGAATATAAAAATAATTGAAACAAACATAGATCCTTCCCCAAAAACAAAAGACCAACCCCATCAAGTGAAAATAGTTCTCAGAAGTCTGCATGCCACACAGTGAGTTCAGGACTAGCCTGAACTACAGAATAATATCCTGTCTGGAAAAAAAGTCTGAAAATAACGTTTAGGTTATATCTACCTCCAATAAAAATGCTGGGTGTAAAAAAACCCTCAAAAGACAGGAAATATAGGCAGGACCTTCTACATTGTTGATGGGTTGTTAAATCAGTACATCCATGATGGAAAAACAATACGAAGATTCCTCAAAAAACTGAAAGTAGATATCTGATATAACCCAGTTATATGTCTTATATGTCTTCTTGATATATTTCCAAAAGTCAAAATCATCATACTACAGTGATACATGTATACCCACATTTACAGTATCACAAATTTTAATACTTAAATCTTGGAAGCAGTTGATATGTCCATCAACAAATAAATGGATTAAAATGTGATATATTTACACAATAAAGAACTGCTCTGCCAAAAGAAAGATAAATATGAATTGTTTGTTGGAAAATGCATATACCTGGGGACCATTATGCTCAGAGAAATCAACAAGACATTAAAGGTTAAATATCACACAGTTACTCTAATGTGGGAAAATCAAACCATAAACAAGTAAAAGATGAGAAAAGTAGAAGACGGACTACATGGACAGGAAAAAGGGAGAAGTAGGAATGGGCCAGGGAAGTAAACATGATTAAGCTGCGGTATGTAAACGCACTGTTTTCTAAAGCTGATTATTATTACATATCAAAATACATGCTAATAAAAGAATAAGACAAAGGAATGGACTGAGAGCCGAGATGTACCCGGGCGAAGGACGATGGAGAAGCAGGCACAAGCCTGCCTTAAGGAAGCGGAGCACTGCTGAAGGTGAAAGGGGCGCAAGAGTCGCCAAGCGGAGCAGCACAGCACTGGTGTCGTGTCTTAGGTGTGTCCACTTGATTTATTCTCGCACAGTACTATAAGGCAATTACTGCATCCTGATTTACCCAGGGTCGCAGCAAGCAAGTGGTGGAGCCTAGGTGCGAACTCCAGCAGGTTGCTTTCAGCTGAGCTGTTGACTCTGATATCTGCTTCCTGTTCCTTATGTAGGACTTTAGTTTCTATTACCTCACAGGAACCCGATGTCCATCTGCCACCGCTTGTCTTAGTCTGAGCCTGGCATGCCTACGCACACTTCATCCCCACACAGCAGTGCGCAATTTTGTTGCGTTTCGTGTTTACAAAGATAATTATCATAGTTTTGAGCCATGCGTTCTTTCTGGGATTTCTCTTTGTATGTTTTAATTGTCATTTCCTTGGGATAGTATGGTGCATAAATGAATTGATTCAGTGTCCCAAAGCTATGTAAGTTTAAAGAGAAACAATGACATCCACTAAACACGTTTTAGAAAATACTGCTAATGTGATTCTAAATTCTAATACCTTAAATTCTTATACCTAAACTACTGCTAATGTGATTCTAAATTCTAATCCCTAAATTCTAATACCTTAAATTCTTTTACCTAAACTACTGCTAATGTGATTCTAAACTCTAATACTTTTTCATAAATTCCCTTATCTTTATACATTGGCATTCAATTATCATTTTTCTTTTGCTTCTTTGTTTTCTCCTTCATTTTCCCAATAATTTGCTCCATTCTAACAAAATCTGTTTGAAATTTCTTACATTTGGCATTGGTTTTCTAATCTATAGAGAATGCCCTGACTTCTCTGAACTGAAAATCTACGTCCTAACACCGTAGTCAATATTTTATTCAAAAAGTAACTTTCTCTGGAATTTCTCCCTGGGTTCACCTTTTATACCACTCATATCACGTTTCTCATTTTACAGTAGATTATTCTCCACTGA
This sequence comes from Ctenodactylus gundi, assembly GCA_004027205.1. NCBI lineage: Eukaryota > Metazoa > Chordata > Mammalia > Rodentia > Ctenodactylidae > Ctenodactylus > Ctenodactylus gundi. The sequence goes on from PVKB01000019.1 coordinate 344,709, forward strand.
CAAATTGATTTGTAGCTGCTCTCTAGATATATTCAGGGCTTTTTATGTTCTATAAATAAGCTTTTGTCTCTCAGCTTGCAGAAAGCTTGTCAACTGATATATTTTAAAAATTATATTCCTTCTTTGCATCCATAATTATTTTAAGGTATACACTTCCATACAAAACATGTTAACTAATTCTTATTTCATAGGGGGAATAAAAATGATAATAAAAGCTTAATAACTGATGCATTTTTTCTTAAAAGCAAGTAACAGATTAATTTCAAGGAGTTAATAAATACCTGTTTAAAGCGTCATGTCAATTAATAATGTACAAATAATACTCATTTTAATTAGCTTATTCAATAGATATTTTCCTTGAGTTCTATTTTTCAGACACTGCTCCAACCACTTGGCCATCATTTTTAAAACACTGTATAGTCAATGTTAATCTTAAGGAGAAACCTATAGTTCAAAAAAAGCAGCCATTAGCAAAACACAAAAAAGCGCTTATGTGATAGCTAAGACTAAGTCCTAGCTTGAAGTTTTGGTGAAGAACTAAGTGATTTATTTGAAAGAGTGAGATGAAGATAGGTGGTTTCTTCAGATGAGGATCAATAAAGAGGGAACCGTAAATCTCAGGGAGGATGGTGCAGCATCCACACCCTTGCACAAGTATCTAGATACCCGAATGTCATATTAGATATTTCTTTTCAAATTAAGTGGGAAGAAAAGCTGTAAGAAGAAATAGACAAATGGGTAAAGATAGGCTGGGGACAGTGAGAAGACCCTGGGTTCAACCCCCAGTTTGAAGAATAAACAAATAAATAAATAGATCTCCTGTACCTGAGATTTCCATGTATTCTAAGCTGTTCAGTCAAGTAAACAATCACAATTAAAGGTCATTACGTTAGTTTTCAGATTGAACCAATCATTTATTATTGTGTCTAATAGTTTCATGGATCAGCAAGTTTCAACCAGTGAGTTGTTCTCTCTCTCTCTCTCTCTCTCTCTCTCTCTCTCTCTCTCTCTCTCTCTCTCTCTCTTCTTTTAGAGGCTAGTATTGTTGGGATGATCTAAACCTGTCTAAATAATTACTTTTAAGAAAGTAGCATACAAGACTAAAATGGCACAAAATCTATGTAGACAGGGAAATTAAATTAACGAATATGTGAACTTTTGATGCAAAATGTGATGAGCAACTGAATATTCAGGAATGGTCTTTCCATAAGTGATTGCTTTTTGTTTATGTTAATACAAAGGTACTTAAGTCTTCTCTTATAGACAAGATATCTTGTATGAAGTTTCTTTAGAAAAGCCTGATGACAACATTGATAAATGGCCCCGATGTTTGCATTTCTGCTTGTAGCCCTAAGTGCCCCAACGTAATTCTGTCTACTTAGTTATTATGTATCACCTACCATATTTGCTCCAAAGCACTTTGTGGACAGATCACATTCAATCAAACATAGGCTAGGAAATATAGCTTTGTTGACTAAGCTGATTCTGGAATTTCTCTCTAGGGCACAAACTTAAAAGGCAACCTGAAACAACATTTTGCCATTTAATTCAGCAGCAGAAAAGTAGCTAATACTGAGATGAAATAAAGTTAGAACTGCCTGGGAAAACATGACCACTCTGCACTGTTGTGGTCAGAGTTTGCCTCACTCAAATGCTTTTCAAAGAAATAAGCAAAGAACTAATATTGCCAAGTTCATGAATATGAATGCTGATGCTATAGAAGGAACCTATACTTGTGGTCACAGGGTAGATAAAAATCTGTCTACTTAGAGTAGAATAATGTTTGGCTTTCTATGAGAAATAATTTTTTTAAAAAAATCAAAGCATGCATTTTAGTATTATTGGAATACTTTTTAAGATATCTAGTCAGCACCTTGAATTTTGTACCTGGGGATTACAATACGGATCCTTGTTACGTCTTCTCGTCAGGTTGATCATGAGCCTATTGCTGTGGCTTCTCTTCTTATAGTCTCTGTTACCTTTACATAATTCTGTAAGCCTCTTCCTTTGGAGGAGTTGAGAAAATTTATTATTAGTGACTTCTTCCTAATACTTAATGCTGAATTTAATGGTGCAGAGGAGTGGTCTTAATATTTGGTGCTGTTATCAGCATGCCTTCACAATCTTTTTCTGCGTATTTGCCCTTTTTGTGATATTAATAAACCACATACCTTGCAATCATATTGTTAATTTAGTTACCACCTTAACAGTAGGCAGCACACGCATAAAGAAACAGCCTGTGTTCTACATTTCAAGAGATGTTTAATCCTTCCATGTGTTTTAGGTTATGAGTACCTGGGGTGGTTCTACAGTACTATCAAATCTTGACATTAGTCAAAGCCATAAAAATAGGATAGAATGGTAAATTGAGAGAGAGAGCTACATCCACACCCACAGATCTGTTATGCATACATACAGGAGTGTATTTGAGCATGTGTGTTTGTAAGTATGCAAAATGGCACAAATTCAAAATCTCCTTTTATCACATTCTTTAATTCGAATGTCTTTTATCTATTGGTCACATTTTTCAGCTTATGTATTAGTATTAATTAAAAAATTTCAAGCATGCGTTTTTAACTCTAGAGTTTTTAGCAGAAAGATTTGGAAATAGATTAAAACTGCCCAGCTCAGTCACTTTACCTTGTTTGGTGCTCCAACTTTGAAGTATTTTACCTATTATCTGCCTCCAATATCTTCTCTTCAGTTGGGTAATTGAATTACATTACTATAATCACTTTTCAACTGTCCTGTGTCTCTGGCAGAAATGTTTCACTTTAGATATCTTATTCACTTAACTTTCAGGTCTGATTCTGTCTGCTGCTTCTTCCCAGGTTCCATCTGTATCAGTGGGTGGTGAATAACAAAAGCACATGTGGCACATAATTTTGATATTTAATAATTAGAACATGAGGAAGCATAAGATTTCAGGTTCAACTGAGTCTAACATCCCAGGAAACTTGCTTTTGTCTGGCTAATGACGTATAAGAACAGTGAGAGTCAAAGGTTTCGGTTTCCCTTGGGAGAAATCAATTACTGTTTCCTCCATTATTGGCCCCTGGGAGCAGAGTGAACGCAATACAATTCCACTTGGCAAAACACCTCGCATTTTCTGGCTAACATTTGAAAGTGCTTCAGGTTAGAGAAGGCTCTAGCTGTGTTAACATTTCCCTTCTTTCATTTATTTCACTGGATTATGGAAGACTTTATATTATACTAGATTACTATGACTTGCTTATATACTCTGCAATGACTAATGTATTTTCATTGTACAAAGCAAAGAAACATAATTTTTTTTTGTTTTCTAGCTAATTTACAGTTCAAAAGGATAATTTTGGCGTAATATAAAGCTCTCGAATTTTTGAATCTATATTTAAGGGGGGGTGGTAAGCAAAGCTAGGTGAAACACTTGTCTCTTGTAACAGTTAACTTTTCTTCCCCATACTTGGCTGTAGGATACAGATATAACTTTCTCAATAGTAAAGATCATAAATAATCTAGGGATTATACCATTTGGCACTTGAAATCCTAAGACAATAGTAGAGAAGGATAGTAAATTTTCTCTTAGTCATTTGGTATGAATCCAATCCAAGCTGTAACCTCCTTATTCCTGGCCAAAATTTCTGTCCATTATGAGGAAATTATATGTTCATCTAGGAGCAAGAAAATGTTCCTCTAAAACCAATCTAAGTGGAAGAAAATAACTAAAAGAGTTTCATGTGCTCTTTGAATGAAAAAGTGAAGGGGGCCTGCCATGCCAAAAAGATGTCCTAAAGATTAAGTGAACTGGAGATTAAATATATTGGTAATTTGACTTGGAAAACCCAGAACCACATGAAGTGATAGCCGGAGTTGGGGGAAAGGGATCAGGAGGGGGTGGGAGGGTCAAAAATGGGAAGGGATTGTAAGTTGATATGATACATGTGTGCACAAAATATCCAAATTCATTGTAAACACTATGCATTGCATATGTATATTAATAAAATAGTGGGAAAATAAAATAAATAAATATATTGGTAAGTAATATCAAACACACTCAATAATAACAAATGAGATTCTCTGGGCTATAAGTTAAAATCTAATGAAAAAAAAATTTCACACAGTATGTGCAGACAGCTGTGTCAGAATACCATAGATTAAGTGGCTCATAAACAGCAGACATTCATCTCTCACAGTTCTCTTAACCAGTAAGTTCAAGAGCAAGCATCCAGCGCAAGTGGGGTCTGGGCAAAGCTCAGCTTTCGAAGTACACAATGCTGTCTCCTTGTTGTGTCCATCACCAGGTGGAAGAAGAAAAAGAACTATCCGGATTTGGGTTGCTGTTGTTTTTGTTTGGTTGGCTTGGTTTTGTTTCTAATAAGGGCTCCACCTTCAGGACAATAGCACTTTCCAAAGACCCTACGTATAAGCATTACTATGTTGGAATTTTGATTTTTAAGAATTTTTAGGATGACAAGCATTTTATTGGAAGGTACATTTTGAGAAACATTCATATCAGAAGATTCTCTTGAGGAAAAACCTCTCCAAGTTTCCATGTTCTGGAGCTACTATCTCCATAGCTCTCCTCTGTGGGCTTATAATACATGCCAGCACGTGAAGATCTATCTTATAAATTGCATGGAAGATTGGTTATCAGGTATAAAAGCACCACAAAAAAAGCTTTTCAATATTTTTTTCAACTTTTTAGACTTATTTTGTGTGTTTTCTAATCTCTACAACATTAATGTAATAGTTCAATTACTTAATTTTGTTTCTGTGACTATTAGAGACATGTTCTCAAAACTGTTATTGATCAAATGTGTGAAGAAAAAAAATTTGATTTTTTCACTAAAGGATCTTAGAAATTTTCCAGTAAAGCTACATTACTTTGAACTGTTTTTCACCATGCATGACTTTCTGTGTGTGTAGATATCATCAATTATGAACCAATAAAACACTTTGTGAAATATTGTTTCAGAAGCCAGATGCTTCGGTTCCAGACAATGTGCCTGCATTTCCTGGATCCTCTACAGGGTGATGGGAATGACCTAGATTTTAAAATGCAATTTGCAAATTTAATTATTCCTGGAAAGTCTTGATCAGAGAGTATAAAACTAAAGTAAAAGAACTTAAGAAGAGAATTTTATGTATTTTCAAGCTTACAAGTTAGCCTTTTATACAATAGTGAATGTTGATGGAAGGCATTCGATCTGTGGGTCAGATATGAATGACAAGCTGAGTGGTATCCAGAGACCCACACTTTTTTTTTTCTTTTTTTGCCAGTTCTCTAGGAGACATAAAAAGAATTGATAAAACCCGAATCTTTCATAATGAGCGTGAAGCTTGTTTCTTCTAGGATTTAGAGGAAGTCATTATTTCTGTTTTCCTAGACTTCTCAGTATAATGAATATTTTTGGAAAGGTATTGTGGAAGTGATAGTCAGGGCCTCTGTGAGAACAGAAGCATGAGAGACTATGGAAAAATATACCCTGACTAATGTGCCTTGTGTGTTTTCTCAAAAAATAGGCCAGCCTATACCTCACCACGCTGAATGATCACTTTCATTCAGACCATCTTCATGAGTTTGCAACTAATATAAACTCAAGTTCCTGAGCTAAGCACTCCTTCTCTTCCAAGTTATCAAGAGTTTGCAGTGCTTACTTATTTGTGGTGCTATGTCTTAACATTCTTTTCCATCCTAAAATTCTAGATCGCCTGCTACCCTTGACATGTCATAGTCTACCCAGCTTCGCTCTCTCAGTTCCATTCTGAAAACTCTCTGCTCTCTGTCAGGACCAGTAGCTGGATTTTTGTGTCACTCATTGTACCCTCCACTCCTGAAACATGATGCACTGACACAATTCCTCCTCATATAGAGGCTACAGTTGCTCCTCGAACACCCTGGTGGTCAAGAGAGTGTTTCCCGTGCTGGCTTCAGGCTTGGCAGGCACAATTCTTGCACCTTTGAACCTTCCTGGGTCTTTCTGCATTATCTATTCCAGCCAGCTTGAAGAAACCTCTGATGATTAGAGTGTGGAATTTGGCATTTCTTTAGATGAACTAACGTGTTTATATTTCTGGTTAAAACTGGCATTGTACAACATAAAGATGCATGATTTAATTTATGCTGATTATATAATATTTAATTTTTATTTGCCCAGATCAATATTAAATAACAAATACAGTATATGATAGAATGGTAAGATATGCAAGAGGAAAAACAAATTTACCCTTACTGTTTTTAGTACCATTTTCCTAAATTTTAAAAAGGAGGCCCTGTCTTTTTATTTCTAACTTCTCTAATTTTGCAAGTGCACTTGCTCATACAAGATACTTCTTTTCTACCTTACCCTTGGCCCTTTGCCACACAATTGTTCGTATTTGTATTCTGTCAGATAACATTTTGTTCTTGCCACCATTCACAAAAGAAAAAAGAGTTCCTACATCTGTCCTTGGCCAAGGAGTCACCCTATGTTCCACACCCTTTACTCTTGTTCATGTTAGAAACTTCACAGTAGCAACTGTTCTCTCTATCATCAAAATCCAGTCTCCAATATTTCCACGTCTACTGTGTGATTTTCATTAATATGCAAACATACATAAGTCTCACGCACCTTAGGTCTAATGTGTGCAGACAACAACAATCACATCCCAAATGAGAAAACCTGTTGTTCCCAAAACTCTGCTTTAGCTGCTTTCGTATTTCCTGACATTTTTCCTACTTACTTTTGTAATTCTCTATTACTGAATTTCTCAGCAACAATTCTCCAGAATGGTGTTTTGTTAATACCTCTCACTCTATTTTCATTTCCACTCTAGATATTGGTCATGTGCCTCCTCTGAAATTGTTGAATTATCAAATAATTTCTTTAACAAAGAATTTGATGATCACTTAAAGCCTTCTCGTATGAGACTGTTCAGTTCCATTTGAAATGATTGGAACATCTTCCTTCTAGGGATTCTTGGTTTCAGTGACTTCTCAGGTTCCTTGCTATTCACTTACCATGTTGGCCACATACCATACTTTCCTAACTTATTGCTTTTCCATTAACAGATTTTAAAATCTTTGATTGTCAAAAAGCGCCCAAAACCTTATGCTCTCTCTCTCTCTCTCTCTCTCTCTCTCTCTCTCTCTCTCTCTCTCTCTCTCTCTCTCTCTCTCCTCTCCTCTCCTCTCCTCTCCTGATTGTATTTGTTTGCTTCCTCTCAGTTGTCTAAAAAGCACTTCACATTGAAGATCACCCAAAGGCAGCTCCTGATTGCTCCCAAGTATCCTGTACTGCTTTCTCTCTTGAACTCAAACAATCCCATCTCATCAGCTACTCAACATTCTCTTAATTTTACTTGGTGTCCAACAGTTTGTACTACCTGTCAGGTCACACATTTGGCTGAATCTGTTCTCCTTTTCTGTCTTCTCATCTGCCATCTGGGTTAAGCAACTATGACTTCTTGCTGACAACAGACTCTTGGCTAGTCTCTCATGCACCTTTGTCACCTTGTCTCCTGACAATGATTTCTGCGATATTTTAAAACATGGATTGCCAGCATATGGCAGGTCATAAAGTAAGTCTCATTATAAGAACATGCATTACTTAGAACCTGCCTCTGCTCCTGATCTCATCACATGTTATGCCCTCTCCCCACATAGTCCAGGCCTCTTCTTCCTCTCACAGGACCCTGTGTAGGACAGGCTAGCATCTGTAGTACGTGAGATACATAATTCAGTAGAAGTTAAATAAATACATCATTTACCCACCTTTCTATAAGTCTTGTTTCTTGCTTCTAATATCAGCATATTAAAACCCTACTGTGTTATTGTGTGAAAATAAACTTTATTATTTTCATATTTGGAAAATGCCACAAATTTTATGAAACACATACTCTCGGGTCTAGCAGCCTCTGTTTTAAAAGTTGTTTATCTCATTCTCTCTTAAACAGAAATACTTGTTCCTTTAATGCTGCTGTTCGATTGCTTCCTTTAGACCATTAGTGTAATTGATTGGTCCAATCATGGTTGTGGGAAAACATACAGCTTAATGGAATTCTTGAGGAGCAGAAATCAAAATGTGTCTTCACTTTATATTTTTATTAGTTTTGATTCTCAACACTTCCTTATCTAGGCAATGGTGTGGGCATAACATCCATATCAGATGTAAATTATGCTCCTCTGTTATTTTTCTGGAGAACTGGGAGGGACATCATACATGCATAGGTTGAACTTGCCAAAATACCTGTATTTTCATACATCTTTTTAAATTGCAGAAATTCTAGTAGTAACCATTCCACCTGTGTAAATTTAGAAACCCTCTTAGAAGACCATTCAATTTTATCAAGATTGCCAAATTTTATATATCCATTGGCTATGACTACCAGTGTGTACACAACAGTGTCATCCAGACTAATAGCATGAAATAATAGCCAGAAGTTGCAAAAATCCTCTCCCTTGCTTGACATTTTCATTTTATTATAAAAATTGAAAGAAGAAAATCAGAAAAGCACTAATTATTATAATCAAATAATTGTGGGGTTAGTTGATGTGAAGGGAAAAAGTGGAAAGAAAAAATCATAATCCTATTTCTTGCATGTGTTTATGACTTTGACTTACGTATAAAACAGGTACAAGGTTAGTAAGGTCAGCAAAAACATGCACATCCCGTCAATGTGTGTTCTTATTGTTTGGCTGTTTACAAAAGTTTTGCGACTAATCAAATACAGAAGCTTTTTCCATGACTCTCAAATACATGCTTATGCTATGAATTTTGTTATGATCTTTAGAGCAGGTCGACTAGGTTATTAATGATTAAGTATTTGTGTATTTAAATATACACTTGGAACAACTTGTTTTGTTCTACATAGAGTTCTAGCTTTTAGTTTCAAAGTCTTGAAATTGAAATTTTAGTTGAAGAGGTTTACCTCTCACCACTAACTTTTGTACTTTTGTACGCAGATAATTTTGAAAATAGATGACATTATTCCTCCTTTAGAAGCCTGTTAAGTGTGCAAATAACAAACCCCACTTGGGGATTGATTGTTTTAACACCTGCCTCCTCTCTTGCCTGAGGTAAACAGTAATTACCATATTCATTACACGATTCTTTTCCTAATCCCACTTCTGTTAACTTCTCACTTTGCAGTTAGAGATTGTGCTTCATGAAGTAATCTGTTTTGAAAACAAACAAACAGAAAAAAAGAAAAGAAAACGTTGGACTCTACTTATATGTGCAGGATAGCCCCTTCCCAGAATTAGATCTATCATACTTTTGTTTAAATGGTGATAATACACATTAATATAAAAAGCAGATTTTAAACAAGATTAGATTTCTGTTTTATGAAGGATTGTTAACATGATCTTTTTAAAGGCTGTTTAGAATTGAGTCATTGGCAAACACAGGTTAAGTTAGATACGAGCACAACTGATGATTGAATGTTAAGTGGGGGTTTTGGTCCAGTTTCTACTTTCAAATGGATGAATGCACAGCTGGGTAGTACTGTGGAACCGAATTAACACAAGGACAAGATGAAGATGAGGAACTTTGTGGACGTCTTTTGTTAATATCATAGTACATCATCTCAATTCAGTTCAGTTACATGAAATAAATTCTTCTGCAGTGACAGTATGCAAAATATATCCAGCTTAGTTAATATCAAGAGGTACCATTCAAAGTACACAGATATGCGAGATCATATGAGTCTTATTGTTTTATTTTTAAGGTGATATAAGCTTTAATCTACTATTACATGTGTGTATGTGTGTGGGGGAGTGTGCATAATTATGGTTACATAAATTGATCTACACAGAGTAAATCATGTTGAATTAAGCAGAGAAAGTTGCTCTTACTTGGACATTGGCAAGATAAGGATCATTCTCAAAATCTCCTAAAATCAAGTGTTTCTGTGATAAATCATGCTTACTGATACTCATTAATGAATAAACATGACTATGACTTCAATAACTCTGATGTGGGAAACATTACAAATCAAGCATTATTTTAAGAATTGACACCTTCACTTACAAATGATCACTGTTATTGCTAAAAATGCTCTCTGTGTACTTAAACATTTTTCAGGAATATCTGTTCGCTTATATCTTTCTTTTACTCATTGAAATAGTGGATAATCATTTGTCAGGTCTGTGTTCAAGCCTTCCAAGGAGGGGTGAACCGGCCCAGATTGGAAACGGAGCAGGTCAAAACTCCCGAGCTGATCATTTTGTGGATTTATAATTCATTAATTCATCTGTGTGTGTGTGTGTGGGGGGGGGGCGTGGGTTCACGTGTGCCCGCATGAGAATTTCAGATTTTGTTAATTCTATTGGCGAAGTTAATAAGGATTTCTTGCAGTGTTCTGTTCAGGGCATGAGCCTATGTCAGATCAGATCGCCAGGCAGCATCTGCAGCTCGAATTCTAATTACAATCAGGGCTGAACTTGCTGACCAAGATGCATATCTTTACATACATTTTGCATATCTGCTCATCTTCTTTCTTTTTGAGTTGCTGTTTTTTACTTCTCCACACTCATTGATTTTTTTCCCCCTAAATTATTGAGATGTGTTCCCTCCTATTCTCCTAATAAGGAGGATATCCTCATTTGCAATTTGAAGAAACCCGATCAGATCACTGAGGTAGCCTTCCACAGACTGCTGGCAAGCGCTACAGCTATAAAATGGAAATCGGTGTCAGATATTTTTGTTGCACTTCTTTCTTGTTTTTTTCCTTTCTCTTCTCCTTCCTTTCTTCCATACATCTTTTCTACCAGCCTTTCCCCCTCATTTTCCTTCATCTTTCCTTATCTTTTCCTTAATTCAAAAAAGCTATGTTAATTGTAAAAAATATTCAGTATGAAATATATAAATGAGAAAATTAAAATTACTCATCTACCTAACTTGTAGAAATAGCCTCTGATAACTTTCTGCTAAGTCATCTACTAAGCTTGTCCCTGTGTAAGTGAATGTCAGGTTTTTGCATATCTTAAAACATTTCAGTAAATCAAATTGTACATATATGTATTTAATTCTTACACACATGTTGACATTATTGTGATCACTATATTTTTATATTTCTAACATGTACTTGATCCTTATTTCTTTCTCATGTTGTAATTCCTATACTCTTAAAACTTCAAAGGTAATATCTTGAAAATTTTAATGTAAAATGTAATACATTCATTCTAGAATCTTGGTAACCACAGGTTTTCGTTAAGAAGCTCACTAGTCACACCGAGAAGAAATCTGTCCTGCCGATATTTTTCTCTTCTAAACTTTTGTAGTCATGTATAGGGGCTTCAAATTACTAGTAGTGCTATACTGTATAAACCATGTTGCAACCAACATTTTAATTTAAAATGGGTTATTTTTAATTTTATGTGAATATCAATTTAAGTACCTAAGTACCTACACATTTATCTAATTCTCTGTTTTTAAGTTTCTGCCACCAAAACCAATGCAATTATGATTAAATCTTTTATTTCCTCACTGGCAGAAATACCATCTGACAAACACTATCCTTTTTCTGTTCATTCTGAATTTTATAAGGTCCATAAAACATAAAGGAAAATATGGTTCTCTGTACTCTTCCCCCTTATACATTGAGAGTTCAATATTTTATTATAAAATTGTACATCATTATTTGTATTGCAATACCTATACTACCATAAGGATATTAAACTAATTATGGATCAGTTGTTAATATTGACTCAGTATTATAATTTTAGAAATAGAACTCATATACATATGGAGGATTTGACATAGTATACACACGGTTCCTCACTAACAATAATTTTGGCTCATGGGTTTTCTACTTTACAATGCTGCGAAAGTAGGACATATTCAGTCAGAACTGTACACACATTGTAAATTTTGATCCTGTCCCAGGCTTATCAATATGCATTATGATACAACGGTAGTGTTAGCCAGAGGCAATGAGCCCTTGCTGATTAGGAAGGTAAATGCCCACACTGGCTTGTTAGGCAGCTTTCCTGACACAACTGAAAGGCGCATAGTTTTAATTTGGCTGACACTTCAAGGACCATGAGTCCACACTTAGTTCACTCCGTCATGATGAAAGAACGTGGGAGAAGGAAGATGCGTACTTCCTGGGGAGCAGAGCAGGAAACACTGACAGAGAGGAAGGAGCCCAAGACACAAGCTCACACCTTTATGACCAACCGCACTCATCTAGAAATAAGTTTTGCTAGTCCTCTAGGTGCTCCAAAGCAAATCACAGTCATTGACATAACGATGCTTAAGCATTCATCTATAGTGTGCCATGTTGTCAGCGCTTTTAAATTTAAGTATTCAATGAATTAAATGAGATATTCAGCATTTTATCATAAAATAGGCTTTGATTTAATACGATAATTTTGTTCAACCAATGGCTAATGTGACAGCAAGTCAGAGGCAAAGACCTTCTGAGCACACATAAGACAGGATAGCCTGCAGATGGCTCAGGCCTCCTTGGAATCCTAGCCCTCTGGGAGGCTGAGGCAGCGGGACTGAAAGTTGAGCCCAGCCTAGGCTACTTAGAGAAACAGTGAGGCACTGGCTCAAAATTAGAAATTAAAAAGCCTGGGAATGTCATTTTAAATTTGAAGACTCTGTGCTAAATTCCCAGTTCTAAAAAAAGGAATTGACAAGTTAGCCTAAACTATGATATTTGCTAGGTTAGGTGTATTAAATGTATGTTTAATTTACCACATCTTTAGTTTAGCATGAGTTTATTCAGATATAAACCAGGTGTAAAATGAAGAACATCTACATAAACATCTACAAGTCATGCAAAAATGAAGCTAGAAATTGAGAGTAACTTGTAAATAAGCCATGTGATGCCATGATTTGCCAGAAACTGTTAAAAGCTAGAAGACAAAATAGAATCTTTCTTGGAGCCTTTAGAGGGAAAAAATCCTAGTACCATTTTGGGTTTCAACTTCTATTCTTTCTTCACAGATAATACATTTCTGTTTTTAAGCCATTTTTGGGTCATTGTTATTACAACTTCAGGAAAATTTCACAGAGTTTGATATTTGTTTCCTATAATATCATTCCCATATGTAAGTTTCTCTGTGAAGCAAATTCTGAGGTGAGTAGTCATGTGCAGGATTGGTGTTGTCTGAACCAACATCGATTAGAGACTACAAGAAATGAAATGATAAGAATTTGGACTTTGATAAAATCACAAGGAAGTTCTCACCTGACAGTAGACTAGTTCTGGAGTTAGATGGCTTTTAGATTGTTTTCCCAGTCAAGTAAGGAAGTCTGGATTTATATTCTTATGTCAATAGTCACTTCTTGGAATGAGTCTTGCGTTGCTCATGGGAGTTCAGGAATCCAAGCAGCACTACAGAACACATTGAGGTCCAAACATTGCACTACTTCAATGCACCTACAGGTATTATTTCTGGGCAAAGCTCTTTTAGGAAGAGATTTATAAGAGGATGTTTAGGAAGACTCATTGCATCCTCTGCAGATGCAGCCAATAGTAAAAACATAGTTGATATCTATGATTTACCATTAGCTTTTTCCTTTTACCATTCATTCTAAAGTTCATTGATGGTGAGTTTTTTTTTTTTTTTTTTTACAATAGGACTAATTAAATAGTAATTCATAAGGGATTGCAGCACATGGTTACACCGATTCTCAGATTTAGGCTTTGAGCTTATGCTTATACCATTTATATTAAAGGAATAAAACAAGTGCTTATGATTTATGCCATCAAATACAGGATTAAATTCTCACATTGTGTGACAGTCACATTTTTGAAACACAGGAGAATACATGTACTGTTTAGTGAATCCTTTTCATGTATGCTACTGTTTCAGCATGGGTTCTAAAATGTACAGTTTCTGCCCACAGTTTCAAATTTTTTGAGTTAGATTGGTGTGACTTCTTCATGAATCAATCTGAATATTAAGAATTATAAATGTCTAGAGTTATACAACATGAAGTACAAGTACCCAAATAGATCGTTGAGAGTGATGGCAAGTGGGGCCATTTCTGATTTCACATTTTGTTCACTGGGCATTTACCTTACTGTATTTAGCTGTTAAAACACTATACACCATTATGACTGTTGGAGAGATCATGCCAACTTGAGATAATCGGAACCATGCTTGGATAAATGTTTAGAAACCATACCTAGAATAGGCAATTAGGAACCAGCCCGGATTAGAGTGTGAGTGATCTGTGTGCCAGCTGATGAGGGGTAACACCCACCCAAAATGTTACTAGGATTTTTTCCCACTAAAGACTCCAAGAAAGATTCTATTTTGTCGTCTAGCTTTTAACAGTTTCTGGCAAATCATGGCATCACATGGCTTATTGACAAGTTACTGGGACCCTAAACTGAATAAAAGAAAGGAAGAAGAAACATTTTCACAGCTTTTTCCTCTGGAAAAGCTCTCACCTTAACAATTGTCTACTGATGCCAACTTCCTAGATGCCACAGATCTTTATCACAGATTCCTCCACAGATTCCTGGACTTTCACCTGTCTACTTGTTGCTGATCTTCAGTTGCCAATTATTGTGGTCTGGCTCTGGAATGTCCCCCAAAAGTCTCATGTATTTTAATGTTATGGATTGTCTATGGAACCATGTGCTGTTGGTAGATTGGGGCCTAGTCTGGAAGGGTGGATTACAGTTAAGTTAGGATTAAAGGCTTGTGAGTTGGGTTTAATGGTGTGCAGTGGCCACACCTACCACACCTGGATACAGGAGGGAATAATCACTGGGCAGAGACCTGGAAGGATACATAAGCTGCATCCTGCCTTCCTCGGGGTACTAGGACTAAGACTAGGACTGGGACTTGGACTAGTCTCAACTTGCCTGCCTGTGTGTGATGTCATGAGAAGCTGCCTCTACCTCTGCCTCTGCCATGTACTTCCATTGCTGCCGGCCGCCTTCTGATACTGTGAGCTAAAATAAACCTTTCCTTTCCTAAATTTGTGGGTGTTGGGTATTGAGTCACAACAATGGAAAAAGTAACTAAGATACCGATTTTCAGTCGCTGATCTTCAGTCTCCAGTCTTTGCCATTGTTCTTCGAACAATCAAGATCCACAGCAGACTCTCACTGGCTGTCCTGCGGTCCCTGGTAAGTGGTCTACCTCATGGCTGATAGACCATTAGACCCTCCAGCTTTCACACGTGTGGGTTGCCATCTTAGAATATCTCTGTCCTCAGACTTGTAAGCCTTCCAAATAGATTCTTTTTGTTATAACGTCTGTCAGTTCTGCCTTTTGTAAGAACCCAAACTAATACAACCACGAAGATCAGTAACAATGGAAATTTATTCTTTGTAGTTTCTAGAGACTGAGAAATTCAGTTCAAGATGACAGAAGATTCAGTGGCTCATAGATGGCATCTTTTTCCTATGTCCTCCTATGGTGCAAAAGCTAAGAAGGTAGTTTACTAATTCCTGTTTTATGCAGCCATCAGTCTTATTTATAAAGTTATGCTTTCATAACCTAATTACTCCCCAAAGGTTCTATCTCTAATAGTATTACAATGGTGGTTAGATTTCACCATATGAATTTGGCAGGGAAAGGGGAGCAAATATTTAGGCAATATTCTGCTTCTAACCTTTCGAGATTTATTAGCTATAACATGCAAGATACACTTATTCCACCCCAATATCCAGCTTGTCTTCTAATTCCAAAGTCTGGTCCAAACATTACGTAGGCAGGAAGAGTCAAGATGTGGAGAAGTAAGATCTCCCTCCTTAATAGCTCCACAGAGACCCAGCAATATGGCTGAGATAGAATAAAATACCAGAATGGCTGAACTTCAAAAGTAGGTGAGCTCCAGGAACTCAAAGAAGGCCACCACACGCTCCACCATGATTTCCAACTTATATGGCAAAGCTGGAAAGCTCATGGAGGCTATGGAGACCAAAGAAAACTGTGAAAAGGTGAACAAAAAAACTGCTTAGAACTGTGGAAACCTGGTGGTGGCTTTCTGGTGACTGGGGCAAGGTTGGTCAAGGGGGATGGAAGGCTCAAAGCTAAAGGGTGGCTGGCCTCCAGGAGAGGCAAGCTGCAAATGCACATGGAATCTCCCCCTGAAAGGGTCTCCTTGACAGTTCAAGAGAGCTGAGCTAATCCAGCATCATCATTCTAGAGGACACATGTGAAAACACTTAGTTTGAACCTTTCTGGAAGGTGGGCAGTGGACAGGACACTATCCAGGAATAATGAGGAAGGATTCTTGATTGTTGACTAGAGGGTAGCTGCCATAAGAGACAGCTGTGAAAAAGGGCAAACAGGCTTCCAACCTCTTGGAAGATTTGGGCCCAGTGAGAGGAGGGACTGGAGAGCAGAGATCCCTTCCCTTAAGTCTTTTTGAGCCAGGAGTGGTTCACCCAGGGGGCTGGAGATGAAAGTAGCTGGTTGGGCCTCCATAGCAGCCAGTTCCAGGTGCAGAACCAAGTACAGAGCACAGCTGGTTCCCCCAACCTCATACACTCTTGGAGAGGCACCTCAGCTTGGCCACTAGACTGACACACACACACACACACACACACACACACACACACACACACACACTACATCATTATGGACTTGAACATGAGAACAGCAGGAATAGGTCTCATAAGGGGCACAGAATAAGGACAGAGTGGAAACTCACAGCAGGACACATTTCAATCGCAGCTGCCTTACCTGATATTTGGTGGACAATAGACACCAAACCATGGGGCCTGGAAGGAGATTGCTTATCCAAACAACCTGCAGAAAACGTTTTTGCACTTTGGACTTATCTCAACTATTCCTTACATATATGAAAGTTGTGCTTATTTTTATTTTTTTGCCTTTTGTTTTGGCTTGTTTTTGTATTTTCTTTCAAGTTGTGCTTTTTTTTTTTTGCTTTTTTGAACAGTTCTTTCATAGACTCGTGTGTTATTCTCTGCTTTTTTGTTTCTATCTCTAAAACTTTATTCTTTGTATCACTTTTGCCTAATTATATTCACTGGCTTCTGGTCTTTGGTTGGATTTTACTCACTTTCCTCTGTCTTATTTACTCTTCTGTTTTCTTTTTCATCTCCAAACCTAACCCTTTGTCTCAATTCATCTTTTCTCCATCCCCCTCACTCTCACTGCTAGTACTCCCAAGCTCTAATAATTTATTACTTTATGGCTGGTTAGGAATTAATCAATTTTGCTCTTTAGTTATGCATTGGACTTTAGCAAAGATATCTGTCTAGTATCATATAGAGTTGCTTTTAATATGTTTTTCTAGTAAGTCACTGTATGGTTTTTATAGATACTTCCATTATTGGTATAAAAAACCTGGGCTGGAGGAATAACACAGCAGTTAAATCACTTTCCAGCAAGGGCAAGGCCCTGGATTCAACCCCCTAGGATCACATAAACTTGGCGTGGTGGTACATGGATGCTGAGGCAGGAGGATTGTGGTGAGTTTGAAGCCAGCCTGTGCTCTTTAGTGAGTTAGTGAGTTCAGGACCAGCATGGATGATAGAGCAAGACTCTGTCAAGAAAGAAAGAAAGAAAGAAAGAAAGAAAGAAAGAAAGAAAGAAAGAAAGAAAGGACAGACATAAAGAAAGAGTACAAAACTCCACTCCATGATGGCTATAACAAAATATCACAATTTACATGGTTTCCAAAAATAACAAAAATTTTCCTCCACATGGAGGAAATGCAAGGATCCAGATTTCCTGCCCTGAAGGCTGAAATGCCAGGATCCAGACATGGTCAGATTTGGTATCTGGTGATGGTGTGTTCCCTGGGTCATAGATGATAGCTTCTCGTTCTTCCTTCACATTATGAAAAGAGAGAAGACAGCTTGCTGGGCCTATTTCACAAGGACAATAATTCTACCACCTTTTTAACATCCCACCCCACTGCCATCATGTTAGGGTTAAGTTTCAGGATGAGAATTGTGAGTGTACATGATCAATCTACCGATCAGAGATAGTGTTTTTTATTATTTTTCTTATTAATTTTGATTACAAATCATGGCAATTGGTGCCCATGTTTGCAATACAATACTTTCGAGCCTCTACCAAATTTCTTAAATAATGGTTTTTCTACCCCAAATTTTATTTATATATATATATATATATATATATATATATATATATATATATATAATGCATACAGACGTTTTTTTCTTTTTCTTCTCACAAAACCACTGTTTTATGAATTTTAGAGTGTATAATCCAAAATAGGGGATCCTATAATACATAATGTTACATCTGTAGAAAGACATACTTTATACAATGAAGTTTGGTAGTGGGCGTGTCTTACCCACTTGTCTTATCACATGCTGTATACTGCCTAAAACCTTTATTCTGATAACGAGAGGGAATAAAATTTGAATGCACATCTGAGGTACAGGCTACATATTACAAAGATGGATACCATCTTCTAGGGTTCCAGAGTGTATTATATACTTTAAACCAACAATCTTTATAAAGAATGTGGTCTCCAGTGGGCAGGTATGTACTGATGCCAGTCAAAATGAATCTCTGACATTTTGTGTTATCAATTTTTTGCCACTGTAACAAAATACCTGAAATAAACTTACAGAAAATAAGTTTTATTTTGGTTCACAGTTTTGGAAGTTCTGAACCATTTTCAAGCGGACCCATTACTTTTAGAGCTCTGGCAGAGTGGGAAGGCAGCATACCATGGTAGAAGTGTATGATGTAGTAAAAGTGTTCAACTCCCAGAGAAGTTAAGAGGAAAAGATTAGGAGTTAAAGCTAGGATCACAGTATTCCCTACAACAATATGGCCCTAATGTCTAAAAGAACACTCACTATGGTTTCTAACATTCTCAAATAGTGCGACATGGGACTAAACTTTTAACACAGAGACCTTTGAGGGCATTCAAGAACTAAACCATAGAACCCTTCCAGAAGTGAAGGCTTCCAAGAAAGACAATTGATCATTTGGCTATTGATCAAGACTACTGATCAGAGTCTCCTTGCAGTATAGTGCTGTATTGAAGACCAGCATGGGCCTTAAGATGCCACAACATCAAGATCAGCCTAGATGAGTATAAGCCCAAGATGGTGGGTCAATAAATAGCTCCAATACTCTGCCATGAATTCATTGTGCAGGACCAGAAAGATAAATGTAAACAAATAAATGGTAAATGTTAAAACGAGGTAAAATTTGGCGCCCATTTCCACTGGTCTTACATTAAACTATGAAAAAAATACTATCTTGTTGATGGTAAGGAGCTTATACCAAAAAAAGTCTTTTCACTTTCACTAATGTCGATCGTATGTGGAAAAAACTTATGATTAAAAATGATTCTGTGTTGATTAAGTGTTCAGGTACACATGAGAAATATTGGCTGAGGCGGTGGTACTGAGAGGGAGACACCTTACCACTTTTGTTCATTTTATCTTTTGGAGTCAGAAAGTCTGTATTTATGGTGGATTTCACTTTGTTCTGGAAACTCAAACAGGAAGAATTTAATATATAGTGCTATTTTGTCACCTAAATCCGTCTTATCAGAAAGACTCATTATATAAAAAAGGATAGAGTGTTATGGGAACTTCAAGCTTCTTTTTATCCCTTTGGCCTTTAAGTGTAGTGTCATAAGATCTTTCCATCCAACGAAGTGGAATTAGCTAGTAGAAAGAGTAGTTCCTAGACTTGTCAAGCAGGAGCAATTATCATTAAATGTAACTAATGCAAATATTATAAGTTCATCCGAAATCTGCTCCCAGTAAGAGCGGTGCTGAATGTCCTTGTTATGTCCTTATGCGTGCATGGTCAGAGCTAAGAACTGAAAGTTTCATTTATATTAATGGGAATGGATAATAACTGTAGCTCAGAATTTATGAAACACCTTGCTGCTGAATTCATATTCTGAGTATCATAGACAGTAAGAGACTAAATATATTCAAAAATTAGACAAAAGAGACATATTTGCTCAAGTCCTATTTGATGGGAGATAGGCATTTCCTTTAGCGGTGCTGAGTGATGGTTTCCATCAGGAGCGCAGATCGTTAGGTAGCTTGGAGTGATTCTTGAGTGTCAAGCAGGTAGTGGATCACCTAAGACTGAGCCTCAGGTAGGATTTACTGTGTTTAATCTGGACTGATTTTGCAGTGTTATGTACTCCCCCACTGGTTTCATTTGTGGACTTAATTTTGGTTTCCAGGGTGCAATGTGGCAAATTCCTAGAGAACTGGATGTGAATTTGCTTTTTTTCTCTTTGCTTTTATGCTTCGTGCCACATTAAATATAATAATATATGTTTAATTTCCTTCAAAAGGTAATTATGCTAATAGAAGAATTTGAATAAAATTTTTACTTTTCACTGGATCATGTTCTCACTGGTCATGTTCTCTTTATATCAATATAAGACACTAAGGGATTTTAACAAGCCACTCAACCTTGGGCTGGAAAATTTGGGAAAATCCCACAGGTGTCCATTTTTTCTTTAATACAAAATGGACAAAATATGTTTTGTGTTACAGGAAGATCAGGATTTTCATCAGATAAAATGTCATACGAAATCTCGTGCAGCACTAAGGTATAAAACAAGTTACGTGGAAGTATACTCAATAAGGGATAAAGCAATGTGTCAAGTATGAGATCAAAGCACACTCATTGGTTATGAAAACTAAAGGGCTGTGGTTGAGTATATGAGCATTTTGTGACCAGAAGTTTTTTATTCATTTGAATTTTTAAATAAAGAGTGTTTTTTTTTTTTTAAATCAAACACAGTCTCCTGATAGGATACACATAGCCAAGTTAAAACTGATATCAGGGTGGAGATTAACACTGATAGACTATCATCCTGAAGTTTATTGCTGTCGTCTCATAGTCTCTCACCTTATATAAGAAATTTTAAAACTTTCTTTTAATGAACTAAAACTAACCATATAAGGAAAAGTAGCCGCTGGAGCAACCCTTAGTTGCCGGCTATGTGTGTGTTCCTGATTGGGTGGATGGTGCTGGTCATGAGCCTTTGAATAATTTATTTATGTTACAGATTGATTAATTTTTATCATTGTGTAATTAGCTAAGTTAGTTTATGTTTAAGAACCTATTCCTAGCTTTCTGATTGAACAATAGTATATACAAAATAGGTGACCAAATTTTTGTCCTTTCTTATTCTTGTTAGTATACTGAAATCCAATGATTTGGCAGACACACGTAATTTATTCCAATGTGGATTCACTGTGTTTCAGATCTTCCTTGCTTGCAGTAGTATAAGGGCCAATACAATGGCAGAGCCAGATGGAGGCTTTACCTTAGGAGATATTGCTCATATACTATCATGAATTTAAATGGCCTAGAATTGAAAATATCTGTTACTTTTCACTCTCCACAAGTGTAATTATCTCCTAAGGCAACATCTAAACAATACAGAGCAATTGTGAATAAAATCCTGCTATTACTGCAACACGTGATGGTCATGCTTCAGAACAGGGATTTGAGATGTAGAATTAAAAATACTTAGGTGAAAATCTGTTCTGGAATATACATTAATTCTGTGTTCTTGACTAGTCACTTCCATTTCTTAAATTTGAGTCTTTATCTTATTATTTTAAACAAGTAGAATACCTCTCATAATGTTGCCATGGGGATGGAATGAAATGAGATCTACATAAAAGACAAGAACAATGCCAAGCACGTAGCTATCATTTAATAGTTAGCAGCTATTAAGCAAATAGTTGTTTCTAAATAACCCTAGTAACCTAAGCATTTTTAATATAATGATTTATCATTCCATGTTTAAACAAATCATCTAATCCCTGAACAGATTTTTGTAAAGTAAATCTTCATACAAACTTTGCAAAAAACTTCAGTTCACCTTAAGATATTTGAAAATAGCTTTTATCATCATGTTTCACTTGATCCATAATTTCAGAAGCATCGCAATAGTTTTACAGAAGTTGAGAAGATGGGAGAAGATGCTGAAAGTCTTGATTTTCTGTAAGTGTAAATAAACTATAGAATCTAGAAGGCGGTCACACCACCTTATCTCAGAATTGAGAAAACAGATAGAGGTGAGAAATGAGGAAGGCAAGGAAGCTTTCCCTAAATTCCTAAGACTTAACTATTTTATTTATTTTTCCCACTATTTTTATAATATACTTATGTAATACAGTGTTTACAATGAATTTGGGTATTTCGTGCACATATGTATCATATCAACTTTACAATCCTTTCCCATTTTTGACCCTCCCACCTCCTCCCTATCCCTTCCCTCTACTCCAGCTATCACTTCATGTAGTTCTATAGAATGTCTGTTTTCTGGGTTTTCCAAGTCAGATAGACTATACAGTACTTAACTTATTAATCTTTCACACCTAAATCATTTCACTTAAGTCATCTGCTTCCTATTCCTCGAATGGGTCACAGTAGTTAAATCTTGATGCCTCTTCTCTGAATCCAACCAATCCCTTTATTGGTATGTTTACCAAAAGGTTTTTTTTTTTTTTCCTATATTTTGCTATATCTTTGTTGCTATTCTTAAACCTGGCCTTACCCACCAGTTCACATTAGAAAATAATCACAAGCATGTAGTTCAAAAGACTAGTAAATTTGGGAAAGAAGAAAAAAAAGTTAAATTTCAAATGCCTTAGCTGAATACTGGAAGGTGCATATTTGTACATTCACAATGTTATCTTCACATCAATCAGTTTTCTTAGGATAAATTTTCATCAGTGATGTAATAAGTGAATTGCTACAATAAAATAAAGTTAAAACTATATCACAGTGCTACATTAAATGAACTTAAATCTATACCATATAAATATACTTAAAGTAGCAGATATGAAGGCAAATATAGTTATTTCAGAATTTTTTTAACTTTCATAACTTACTTACTCATATTTCACTGATTACTAGCATTCTGCTACTAAGACTTGACTTTATTTTAGAGCACTCTTAGCTTCAAAGCCAGGATAAGGGGAAGGCGTGGTGAGTTTCTTGCCCCTGCTCAAGCGCTGTTTACCAACCAGAGTGCTGGATTTGACACAATCAGGAAATCTGTATGCATACATTTTATTTATAATCTGAAGTCCATACTGTATATTAGACTTTGCCTTGGAAAGTGTGTTTTCCAAGAGTAACAAAGAACGTTTTTTTCCAGTAGTCTTGCATATTTCAACCTTTGGAAAATATAATTTCCATTAATGTTGTTTAGATTCTTGTTTAATTTTGCACAATTTATCTTAAATCCACCTGTAATAAATTAATTAAGGATTGAGGTAAATATGTGTGAAAACACTAAATTCAAAGATATGCTCAGAACACTTACTTATACAGACCCAAAATACAGATATTCTGTAGAACCAAAACGGTGTGGAAATGAGAGTTAGGGTGGACAGGGAAGGTGAAGGAGGGTCATAAAGAACGAGGCGAAAAGATTGTAATGTAGATGCAACATATACAAGCACAAAATACTTAACGCTCAATATATAACCGTTGTGTATTTTGTATATACACTAATCAAAGTGGTAAAAATGTTTAACACTGGGGTCTCGTTCAGAGGAAATCTCCTTTCTCTCTTTGGTATTATTTATATTTACATTTTTATGCAAGAATTTAAATAAAAGTTAATGGTGGCACAAAAGCAAGATTTGAAACATTTCATAAAATTAAACTCATGGAATTCATTTTCAAACTATGTGATCAAAATTATTGTTCTCTGATAAGGAGTGTGGGTTTTTAAGTCAGCCATGTTGGCCTCTCATCCTGCAAGTTCAATAGTATTTCTCAAGAAATTCATCCCATGTGCCTGAGGAGTTGTTTCTCTAAAAATTACTTATAAAATTTATACTAAATTAGCATTAAAGAAAAGTTCTCCCATACTTCTGAGCCTTTGGGCTATAATAAAAGTTTGTTACATTCTAGCTTACAGGAAATTCTGGGGATTTTATTATATTCTTTATCTACTAAGCTTACCAGAGCTGGTACCTGCTCTTTGCAAAATTATGGGTTTTCATTAATTGTTTCTCTAAATTAGCCTGTCTGCGGTTATTCTGTCCTTGGAAAGTTAATTGCTCCTTTATCCCTGTTCTCATAATACTTGCTCACGTCATTGTTGAGGCACAAAACACATTGTCTTTGTAATTACCTGTTTAAATTGTCCACTCTCTCCACTAGTTTGGGAACCACTTGCAAGCAAAGATGTAGTATGCTTTCTTGTTTTTAGACCAGCATCTTACCTTTGTAAGATGCTAAACTGTGTTTGTTTCATGGTAGTGTCGTGTACTAATACAATTTTTCTGAGTTTGTTAAATTAGGACTTTCTTATAGCTGGCTATAGTTAAGAATTCTTTGTACCAGGATGTTACCTCCTATATGTCCAAGTAGCCACTGTTTGAGGTGTATTTCCCCTATCTAATCATCACAGTAAAATCTACATGAATAATTCCACTTTAGATCTGAGAAAGATTTTATTCAACACAATATTAAAACTATTCAGTATTATAGCATTTCTAAATAATTAGTGTATGAAACCATAACTTTTATATTCCAATGCTCTAATTCCATTATACAATTTTGTGGCCAGACATAGGGTTCAGGTCAAGGTTAAAAAGAAAGCAGCAACTGAAACACAGCAACATTCTGAAAGCACAAAACATATTGTAATCACAAAGAAGTATTCCAATATTATAATGAAAGAAAAAATAAAATTTTCTGTTCCATTCTACAGTGACTATCTTAGTAAGTTTGTACTACTATAACAGAGAGCTCTGGGGACTAACCGAGCTTACAAGAAAGGAAGAAGGTAAGTAGTTTTGCTGAGTTCAAAAGAAACAAGTAAACATTATGAACTTTCTGAAAAATAATTAACATACTTTGATATACATATATATATTCCCTAAAGTCTAATTTCCACATCTAAGTAAACTAAGAACTGATATGAAGACTTTTTCACATAGCAGAATGTTTTCTGCATGTGTTTAGCTTGAGGTTGACAACAGAAGTAACAAAACAAAACAAGCAAAGGTTATTTCAATTCACCCATATCTAGTAAAATAGTTTGTCTATAGAAATTGGATAGTCATTATTAGCAAGCAAATAATGTTCAGCAGAGTTTTTGGAAGATTTTGATTCATTTGAATCAGGAAAGCACCAAATCCATCAATATTTTAAGACAGAGTAGGTAAGTGAATCGGGGAAGCGTATCCGGAAGTCCAGGGATAGTATTTTAAAGGGATGTCTTGGTAGTATGTATTAATTAGAGTTGTGATAAATACTCTTTAAGCTTACTGAATCTAAATAGACAAGTTTCACTAGATGCCACCCATTGGGAGACTCATTTGTTCTTGATACGCACCGCATGACTCCTATAATTTAAGTTGATTTTGCACGATTTCCTACCAATCTTTAAAAGGCACTCTAGGAGTTACCACATTTGGTCAAGCAAGCAAAAACATCTGGTATTTTTTAAAAAAGTTATGATATCTTTGTCATTTGAAAAGAAGAAAGATATTTAATGCTATTATTAACATAGTAGTAACCTGGTCCTTGGGTCAGGTGTGTATTTTTCTTGATCTTTCCTAAACGATTTGTGATAGGATCCATTCATGGACTTCCCTTGGGAGTTAGTCCTATTGTTCAATTGTTCAAAGTGTCAGAAAAACCTTCTTCCCACCCCACATATAAGTTTAAAGTATCTTTTATCTAGCTCTAGGGTACTGATCTTTTCTCTACTACATTCAGAGGTTGTGAATAACTCCCTTACTTCATTTATATTTTTAAGTTGAAGCCATAGACTGTGATCAAGTGTCTACTAGTCATTTTTTGTGGTGTCCTACAGAGATATGCTGCCCTTTGAATATTCTTCTGTATTTTATCACTCAACCTTTTTTGTTGAATCTGCTACCTTTTTCCTTCCAGGTTTTTCTATTCTTTTCATTAACCTGCAGGAGCTATACTGTTCCACAATCTCCCTTTTGATTGTCATGCCATGACTAGATGGCCCATTCTAGTCATCTGTGATAGAGCTTCTTTATCATTTAGACCTTATGCTACAATTCGTGGCTATGCATTTTTTTCTTTTTCTTATGGTGCAATAATCAGGAGGTGGTTTAATAGCCTCAAATCACATTCCAAATCTATTTAGAATTTTATTTTTTCCTCGGGCTGAAATTCCACTGGTCTTGAGAAGAAAATATAATCAGTAATTTCATAATTCTAAATTTGCTTCTAAGGTAGTATCAAGGCTAAGTTTGAAGGAATTAAATTGATTCATAAAAAGTTGGTTGGAGAGAAGGATTATTTGAAGGGTAACAAATTATTTTGTTTCAGTAAAATTGTTTATATTATAATGCATTTGGGATACTTATAAATCATTTGTGGAACAATTATGAATATGTTATGTGTGTATACCCACTGCATGACTCATTGGATTAAGAGCTTTAAAAATTAAAAATATTCACAGGATATTTCATCCTTTTATGTAATTTTAATTATAATTCCAGAAATAAAGATTTATTTGGGCTGATGAACTCAAATTCCTTCCGTTGATGAACTAGGTAGCAAATGCTATATTTGATCATTATTATATGTCTAATAAATAACAGATTAGCAGTTAGCAGTTATTGCCACATCAAATTTTGACATCATCACTCACTAAAGAATTATCTGGCTTCTCTGAATCTTTTGTTTACGAGCTATAAAACTGATTATGATAATAATGTCCACTTGACAAGGCTGTTGTAATATTTTAATTTAGTGAAATCATTACAACACCCAATATTTCTACTGAAGAAGTATTCGATATTGTTTCCTAAAGTTATTTCTCGGTTGTTTGAGACACCTGCTACTTCAGTTGTCCTCCATTTATTTATCTTTTGATGTGAAGAAATTGTTAAACTAAGTTACTATGGGTAAGCAAGCAAAAAGAAATGGAATATTTTTTAAATGTATAGAGTGTTTTTTTATTAAAAATAAACCATCTCAATGACCCCTACTGTTATGATTGCAGTTTAGTCCTTAGGTCTAAGTAGGTACAGAGGCCAGAATGCTGCCCCTAAGTGTAAATAAGGAAAAAAAAATTATATCTCCCACCCCAAGAAGTAAAAAAATAGAATTTTGGGGGATTGACGCAAAAGCATATGCTGGTTTAGAGGCTAGCACTGTAATAGCAGCGGTGAAACCTTAGGCAGCAAATGCAACAACCAGCCCTTCTGCCAGCTTCCTCCACCTTATGTCCTTCCAGTCAGAAGACCCCTTGGCTTTCTCATCTCTCACCTGTGTTCTCATTCATCCAGTCAGATAAGAGAGCACAACAGGTATGGGACTCTAAGTATAAACAAATGCTAATGTTTGCTGATTTATTGAATGCCTACTCTCTGTCAGCTGCTGTCCCAGGTCCCTAGGGTATAGTGTCATGTAAAAGAGACAAAGTTTATAAAATTGAATTGATGTTAATTTCTACAAGAAATGGATAATTTTTATCAAGAAAGTGAATTGTGTGAATACCAATCTAAATATGTAGCTAAATGCAATATATGAATACACATATATACATTTAACAGAACTGTAATACAATTGATCCAAAACAGGTGCATATAACATCTGAGATGTAATTATGTTCCATAATTATTTTGACTAAATGTGATTTCAAACTAATTAAACTTTAAACTTAGAAGATAAAGAACTCAATTAATATATAATAAAAAGAAGCCCACAGCCTTTAAATGCAGCAATTAGCTTTTAAAATGCAATACAATGATTTTTAAAATATTCATTCAGAGACTCTCCAGGAACTCTAACCTTAACCAAGAGGCTACTGAAAGGGTCTTTAGTGGCTGTGCGCTCCTCCGCCAAAGGTTATGAGCCTCCCAGGATGGCCCATTTCTAATGACTGATGAGGTTATAGACAATTTTGTTTTAGTCTGACACAGTACGACTCTGATAGGCTCTTTCAACCCAGAATTTCAACATGTTGGATTGTAGCACCTGGACTTTATGGTAGCTTAACTTTTATTTTCCTCAGCTTGGTTTCACTTTATACACTACTGTTTCATGGAGTTAATCCCCCAAAGACTCCACCAAATATTCTAGATACAAAATCAAGATGAGATTTCTTTTTTTTTTCCCTTTTTTTTCTTTTTCTTGGAAAACCATATTGTAACATAGTGGGTCAATGAGGGAACAAACTATTGCATTCCTAGAACTAGCTCTTAGATTCCCAGATCATTATAATGTTTATTGTTTTTAGAAAAGGTACCTTAATTTTGAACTATCGATAGTTGAACATCTTTGCTGCTCAACTTTCTCTAACTAGATTTTATCTGATACACCACATAATAAAATTGACTACATTTTACTTAATATTGGAAAGTTAATGGTCTTCACCATGTTATGATATCTTATTAGAGACACCAACAGCATGGTTTTGAAATGAAATCATTATGTTATGTAGCTCTTTTGGGTGGGATGAACAGACTTTTACACAGAGCTCCCAGAAAGCTGAGGGTTTGCTTTGCCTGGTAGGTAACTAGCCACATGAGATGCAGTATCTTTCTCTTTGCTCTTTGTCTCCCAAAATATCATATTTCACATCTGATCCTCAGATGTTCTAAAAGTCACTGAATACGTTATTCTTTATTTCTAGTTAGTTTTCAGAATTATTTTTAGAATTCAGGCTTTTTGCTCCTTCTAGTCTTTCTACAGAAGTAGTTAATGAATCATAAATAATTGCTTAACTTCTCCAGCAAAGTCAAAAAGGACCCTGCCATGAATCATCTAGAGTGAGTAGTCACCTCCTAATTTATGTGTTTTGTAAACTTATATTTATCTATTAGAATGTACTACTTTGAAGAAACATAACATGACCATTTTACTATTTGGTATAAAAAGGTAACTTCTAAAATATTCAACTTTTAAAATAAAATTTCAAAGGAAAATGTAGTACTATATAGCCATTCTTAAAATTTCCATATTTTTTACTAATATAGATTTTCTCTCTCTCTCTTTCTCCCTCTCTCTTTTTCTCTCTTTCTTATCAAGGAGTTCATTAGTTTCTGTACCTAACAGAATATTGGTTAGTACAATAAAATCTTTAGGCTTTTGGAGTTTTGAATATATAAGACAGTAGGTTTTTCATGCCCTTAAAATTACCGTTGGCATCCTTAATACCCTCTGAGAACACAGAGGTACATAGAGACTTTATTTCTACCACATTGGGAATAACATGCACTGTGCTTCATTTCTCCAAATTAAACTATGTTGAAGTTATTTATTTTTCTAAGTTATATTGGAGGAAATACTTATTCCATCTACCAATCTGGGTTCAAGTTAAATATCAAAAGTGATGATGCATCGTTAAGCATGAATGTTTAGCCAAACAAGGAAAGATCATATAATACAGAGGGATTATTTTGAAGAAAACATCTTGTACACTGAGTCCTATCTATCAATTCAAAATTCAAAATTACAATATTCAGGGTGTCCCTTAATCACAGTGACATGAACATATAAAAATTATTGTGCCTGGTAATATGTATGGTCATCTACTTAGAGAGCATTCAGAGGGACATCTTAAGAGTCTGTGAACATACCCACCTCGTCTTGTTAAAGTGGCACAGGGTTATAAATCCCAGTACTCTGGAGGACAGCAAGTCCAGCTTGGGCAACATAGCAACTTAATGAGATCCTGTCTCCAAATACAGTTAAGTTAAGTTAAATTAAATTAAATTAAATTAGTGTCAGGGATTTTTTTTTTTAACTTGGGATATGCCTCAATGCCTCATGTATTTCGATGTAGTGGGGCATTTCTGGAACCACGTGATTTTGGGAGGTAGGGCCTGGCTGAATGGGGTGAATGTTTGTGGACTTGACCTGGAGGGATTACCTCAACTTGTTTAGATTTCAAGTGGGTCTTACGGGCCAGAAAGTGAGAGAAGGGCATGTGCCCTGGTTGTGGGCAGCCCAGCTGGCAGCTTGAACTAAGTAAAGGGAGGGAAAGGAAACATTATTACAGCTTCTTCCAGGGAAAGCTCTGTCCTGGCATGAGTCTCCAGGCATTGATTATTCCTCTCTCACTTGACTTTCCGTCTGCAATGCCTTGAGCAGCTCTCCAGCCTGTGTCACCTGCTTCCACCCTTGTCAACCACCCAGGAGTGGCCTGCATGAGAATGTCTAAAAATATAACCTAAAATGAATTTTTTCCTACCCTAAGTCTTGCATGTTGGGTATTGAATCACAGCAACAGAAAAGTAACAAAGACATGTATGCACAGTATTTCAGTGTGAAGACCTTGAGTAGTTCAATTCCCAGTAAGGGAAATAAAAAGAAAAGAAAGAAAGAAAAGCAAAAGAAAATTAAAAAGAAAGAAGTTGCTTCCTCCTTCTGTGTCTCATACAACTTTGTTTTCATATCCACTGCTTTCAATTTCTTTTCTTTCTATTACATGTAGTTATTTGTATATTGTCTTCCTTATTAGATTTTGAACTTTCAAGAGTAGGAGTCTGCCGACTTCACAATCCATTAAAATCTGATTACAATGATTCTCAGAGTACATGCAAAGTAAATGTTAATTGGGAAATGGAATCTAGTCAGAAAAAGTCTATCTTCTGCACTAAACTTTAAAAATTCATCTTTTATCAGCCAACAATAAGAACATATCATACAATTTTACCAATTAAGTATTCATAGTCACAAAACTTGTCCAAAGTTTAAGAAAGTAGAATATTATAAATTTAGGACCCATGCTAAGGATAACCATGATTTTAGAGAAGTGATGACACGATGATTTTATGTTAAGTTTTATTGAGATACTGCTAGTTTATATTAACATACACTTACTTATTCACCTACAAGTTGCACAACAAATAAGTCTAAGAAAACATATTAAAAATTGCCATGGAACTCAGGGAACTTTGCTTTGCCAATTTTACAGTTCCTCTGAAAGGATGGAAGATAATAACCAAGTTCATAATTGTTCAATGAACAAACTGAGATCAGAATGATATGACTAGAAAATGTCTATTTTTCTACTGCTTTCAATAGACTATATATTTTTTTCATGTTGTGGAAAAATCTCAGTCTTTCTGAGCAAGAAAAGCATTTTATTTTCATGTGATAAAATGTAATTTTATTTGTCTTTTCCTCCCCTCACTAATTCAATCTACCAATGTGGGGGTTTCACTACCACACCAGGGTCGGGGAGAAGAAAGTTGAACGCGCTGCTAGGCCCCCTTGTCCCAAGAGTACCAGAGCCAGCCAGGAATCTGTTGAAGCAGGAACTCACTTTACTCAAGAAGTACAGAAGCTTACATAGGATAAAGGGAGAACGTGGTAAGGAGGGGAGAGCAGGCGATCTGACGTGGTGTCAACGTAAGTGAACATTAAGTCAATCAGAGAGATGTCCATGCAGACAGGCTCCGGGCACCTGTAGCAATAGTATTGGGATCACGCGTGGTCCACGAGGCCAGAAAGAGCTTGGCCCAATCATCTTCCTTGGTAAACACCCGAGGTGGCCGTCCCCGGGACTTCCGGCAGATGCCATCCTAGATATGATCCCACATACCAACCTACCTTCCCACATTCAGTATAGTGAAGAGGGCATTATCTATTCCATCTTTTTTCATTTTGGTGGGTGGGTTACTTCTTACTGCTTCAGGATTGGACCCCTACAGAGGAAAAAGTAAGGACTGCATTGAAATCTTGCAATTCCCCCTGAGAATGCATTCATATGAGATTCCCGCCCATGAAATATATATTTCCACCCATGATAGTAACATTTTTTATGAATTCTTTAAAAATCCCCAGCTCCTGCACTGCACTTGTAGCTCTTAGTGAAGCTTCCCTTTTGAGATCCCCTTCCCTCAGCAGTCATTTCTTTAAGTGGCATTATGGCAAGCTCATTATGGCTCGCCAATATGTATTTTATCTAATTCTGATATAAAAATGGCATAATTGAATCATAAAATGAAAAATTTAAGATAATGTCATTGTAAGGTGAGAAACAAGCTGAAAATAATTGCAGACTAAGAAATGTGTATAGATGTCTGCAAAACTCAGTGAAAGACTTTTATATGAATATTTAAAAATATTTAGCTCTCCTAAGTGAGATAATAACAAGTATGTTTTATCTTCTGCCATTTAAGTATTTCTTAAATTTCCTATAATAACCAAATTAATTGCCTTGGTAAAAAAGTGAGTGCTATCATTGAGCAAATAATACTGTAATGAAATATTAATTAAATAAAGACTTCTTAAAAATCTGACAATTGTAAGAGTCACAGAAGAGCAGCAGTATTAAGAGATAAAGAAGAGGTGGCATTAAAACTTATTTTAGAAGTAGTTTCTAAGGTAACTATAATGGCGAAATCATATCAGCCCAAAATTCAGGTTCTCCTGAATATTAAAAATGTGCCATTATTGATAACAAGAATCATTGTAAATGTGATTACAGTAAGGATCTTAAGATGAAATCACCATAGATACATATGGGCCCTAAGTTCACAGCTGTTGTCCTTACTAAAGAAAAGGAAAAGAAAGGATCCTATTGAAAAGTGGGCTAATGAGATGAAGAGACAGTTCATGCCCAAAGAAGTTCAAATGGCCAATAGATACATGAAAAGATGTTCAACGTCCCTAGCCATAAGAGAGATGCAAATCAAAACAACACTAAGAGAGAATGGCCTATATCAACATGTAAAATAGTAATCAGTGCTGCAAGGCTGTGGGGAGAAAGGAACCCTCCTGCACTGCTGGTGGGAATGTACATTCGTACAACCACTCTGGAAAGCAGTATGGAGATTTCTCAAAATACTGGAAATAAATATCCCGTTCTATCCAACGACACCGCTCCTGGGAATATTTCCAAGATAGGTCAAAACAACACATAACAGAGATACATGTATACCCATGTTCATAGCAGCACAACTAACAATAGCTAAAATATGGAAGTCACCAAAATACCTAACAAAAGACCAATGGATACAAAAACTGTGGTATTTATACACAATGGAATACTATGCATCAATAAAATCCAACAGCATGGAGGCCTTTATGGGCAAATGGAAGAAACTTGAGAACATCATGTTTAGTGAAGCGAGTCGGAAGCAGAAGGTGAAACATCGGATGGTCTCTCTGATGTGAGAGTCCCAGATCGGAACTATCTCATGGAACTTAAAACGAAAAACAAAGTGAAACAGGGTGGTAGGGCAGGGAGGGAGGGAGGGGTGGGTAGGGAAGAGACAAAAGAGTCGAAAGTCCTTGTCACCTAGACAAGATACGTAGGTGCACAAAATGCTCAACTTCATTGTAAACCTTAAAATTTGCACTTATACATATCAATAAAATGGGGAGAAAAAAATAAAGGACACATGGAGATTTGGGAGGAAATGTTGTGAAGGGGACAGAGTGTGGAGTTGGGAAACTCCATAAAAGAATAAAAGTAGGTGCTGGGGCATAGCTCAGGGGTTAAAGTGTTTGCCTAGCAAGTGCTGGGCTCTGGGTTTGATTCCCCAGCACCACATAAATCAGGTGTGGTGTCATGTGCATATGTAATCCTAGCAATGAAGAAACTGTTGTAAGAGGATTCCTGTGAGTTCAAAGCTAGCCTGGGCTACACAGTGAGTTCAAGACTGACCTTGACTACCAAAAGAGATTATGTCTCTCTCTCTCTCTCTCTCTCTCTCTCTCTCTCTCTCTCTCTCTCTCTATATATATATATATATATATATATATATATATATATATATATATATATATATAACAAAAACTAACTAAACAAAAAGTAAGAAGACCAAAGGTAACCCTTAACCACCAAAGACTCAGAGAAAAGAAAGGTATCAGTTCTCTCCCAGATCCTCAACATAAAAACAGCACTGTTGGCCTATTGATGTTGGACTTTGGTCGATCAGACCTGTGAGAAAATGAATGTCCTTAAGCTTTTGCAATGGTTTTAAGTAAACGAGGGGCCAGTAGCGTGATCGGCAAGTGCTCTATAGCAGGAGATGAGTGACATTTCCTGCTTGATCTGTGTCATTCTAATCCTTTGAGTTCAAGGTACTCTGTTGCAGCAGCCTTACATACAAACAGATAGACAAGACCAAGGGCATCTTTGTTGGCTGGTCACCTCTACTTTAAGGTACTTCCACACTGGTTAAGGTATACTTAATGGTATTAATACTAACTCTAGAAAAGGTGATAGAATAGCTATGAGTACACAAGAGAGACTGCCCCGGAAAGTCCTGTTATATTACCTTCGTGCCAGATGAGCCAAGATAATCAAGGGAGAAACCTAAGCTTGAGTGACATTTTAGAGACCCTTCTCTGTGCCTTATTTCTATGCTCTTAGTATTGCCTGGAAAAGACCATAGGCAGCCTGGGGGGAATTTTTATTACTTCATGAAACTATATTATTATATCCAAAAATGTGACTTGTATTTTCTTTCAAATGTTTCCTAAGAATGTAAATTGGATTCTAGAAAAAAAATGTATAAAATATACAAGAATCACCTCTTACCACAATGCAGACAGTGGTAGTAAATTTCTATGACTTTAAAGGAATTCAGTGTATTAGGTGGACTAACCAAGTGCGCTGTGAGACGCAACTGCTTTCTTGTGAATATGCGAACATTAGTCTCCTATGCCGGGAACACGGAAATGATTCAGAAAGAATCTTTGCTGTCCATTGATATCAATGTGCACAGTTAATCATAAGGAACCCAAGGCCTATTGTGCAGCATAAGGAGAATTCTACAAGTTGAAATAGAATTTGTGCTGGGAAATGTGAAGAAATACAATATCATTTAAAGTGAAACATAAAAAGCTTTATTACTTTGTTCTACTCTTAATAGGAGCAAGAAACAGAGTAAATGTGAGTTAAATTTAGTAATCTTGTTTCAGATTAATGAGAGCTTAATGTTATCCATATTTTTATTTTGCTCTAATTACTATTATTGCTATTTATTATTCTTGTTTACTAAAGTAATATTATCTTAATGTGTAATTTGCTGAATTTCTACTGATGAAATTCTAAATAACATCATAAGATTAAGCACTAGAGCCCTAAAGTGCAAAGAAAAATAAGGGAGGATAAACAGTATTTCAAATTAGGATTTTAAAAATCTAGTGTTCAGGTGGCCATTTTTGCATTCCCTACAAGCATGTTCCCTGTTCGTATGTGCTGCTTCATCTAAGGATTGTTTTCACTGTTTCGACTGTGTTCTCAAATAATAGGTTCAGAAGCGATAGCAACTGTTACTTCATGGAAAAAAAATACAAAAAATGATTGCACCAGTAATGCAGAACTGTTAGTTACATTCATGCACTTTGAATTGAGTTAGTTCTTATGATTGTGAAGTCCAAAGTAATGCAAACAAGGCTACATATATGAATATTATAAGTAATTCTTATGCAGGAGGGAAGCATATTGTTATTTGTTTTGTTGATTTTCTAAGTATTAAGTTACAAGAGGAATCAATCATGTGGATGACTCCACAAGAAATATAACTTAATTTAATACCCAAATATCTTTGGCAGTAGGATGTCAGCAGATATGAGCATTTTAAACTAATGCTTCTAGTAAGAGGGAAAGAAAGGTCAGAGCCATAACCTCATGTCTTAAGTGTGAGAACAGAACGGTGGGAGGCAAGATAATACAGACCAGATGTGACAATATAGGAATCTGTGAGTGCAGGACCTGAGAAATGGAAATTAAACCTATCTCTTAGATGAGCTCTCTCAAATATCAGAGAGAGCGTGTGGTGACTGCCAGTCAACGTGCTGCTGAGTTCCTTGACATTGGCCTACAGTGAACTGGGTTAAAGGAGGGATCATTTATTCTAAGGGATAGATACTAGAATGGCAACGTTGCTTTGTTGCAATGTAGAAACTGGTCAAAATTTGATTACATTTGGGCAAAGGATGTGCCTAAAACAGGACCAAGCTTTTCTAAAAGTGAATATTCTTTTATCTCAAACACAATCAGTACAAATGTTTGAATTAAAACTCAGAGTTTAATAAGCAGCCTTACATAGTTAACAATTCAATGTTCTAAGACTATCAGATATTTATTTTTCACAGACCAAGGTATTGATGGATCTGTCAATGGTATTCCTAGTGATTTTATTTCTATGACCCATTTATATAATAAGAAACATTTAACAAAGCTCAATATATTTTGCAAGTTTTTTTCTGAAAGTAATTTATGAAAGTTACATTTAGTCTTTTTAAAATAATTAACATTTTTATTATGAGGGTCTATCCTTTAATTTTCCATTAAAATTATGTACATGTTTGATGAATTTAATAACCATGCTAGTTATTATATTTATGCCATTATTTACTATGTGCTTCATTCTAAAAGAAATTCAGAAAGCTTAAAAAGGCTTTTCAGACGTATTTGCAGAAAGTGGAGGGAGAACCACTCCTGGACTGTTTCTCCTCTCAAAAGACCATGCAAGTTATAGACACTAAAAAATTACCTTCTACATCTTCTTTATCTTCAAAACCAAGATTTTCTATTAAGATGTTGCACTAGATTAATTTCATATGCATACATGGATTCATTGCAAGTATACTTTTAATGAATTTCTATATACACATGCATAGATGAAGTGACAGATATTGAGTATCTGTTGCATGATTATATTGGAAACATGCCATGTGATAAATCAGATCAAGATTTTGCATCATGATGAATGTCATAGATAATATTATGAGGGGATAGTTAATTGATTCAACCATGGGTATCCTTTCAAAACAATTCTGTATATCATACAACAGTGACACATACCCATGCTTGCGGCAGCCCAAAAAACAACTAAGTCTTTGAAATATATATATATATATATATATATATATATATATATATATATATACACACACACACACACAACACACACACACACACACACACACACACACATATATATATATATATATATATATATATGTATATATATATATATATATTTGTGTGTTTACTAGAGTGCTATTAGGCCATTAAGATAAATTTGCATCACTTTTAGGAAAGCGAATGCATCCTGAAATCATTGTACTTAGTGAAATGAATCAGACGCAAGTTAAACATTACATGGTTTCTCTAATATGTGAAAAACAAAGTATAAATAACAAAGAGTAAAATAAAAGAATGTTGTAGGAAACACAGAGATAGATTTTGTGAAAAAAGGGGCAGTAAGAGGGTGGGAGGGGGGAGGGAAGTAAATGAACAGCACGTATACATGTAGATGAAAAAAAATTCTCAAATCCAATGTAATTACTGGTATTGTGAATACATATTAAAAAATTGGAAGAAAAAGAAAAAATAAACTTCTTGTTTTACAATATTAAAAATAATAAAACGAAAATATTAACAATTGCATTGCTTCTTACAATCTGACTGGATAATATTTAATTATATGTCAACTTCAAATAAAATAGATTCAAAATTTTCAGTTAAAAGATTGAGAATTAAATTGAAATTGTGAATATTTACTTTTTTCAAAAATATGCTGCTTTTATGTGCTATTTAATTAGAGTATTAAAAATTAATACATATTTATCACATAAAATGCAAACCTAAGTGTCATTAATTGAAAATGTCTAGATGTTCAGAACACATGTAACAAAAACCACGATACATAACACAAGGTTATTTCTCAAATGTTTATGAAAATTTCAACCACAAGACCCTTTTCATCTCCTTCTAAAGTAGACATCGTGATGACGTAGCATATCTGCTGACTTCTAATGGTCGCGAGTGGTGTTTGGAAAAGGTATTTGCATCTCTCTGCTGGCAGCCCAGAAAATGTGCAGAAGTTTCAACTACTACTCTGTTCTTAATGATTTCTTCACCGACTGGTTACCATGGCATCAGAACCTTGATGTGAATGCATATTTAGTCTCACAGATCACAGTGCCGGGGTGGATGGATCCTGCACACACCCTGGCAGGGCGGAGGTTAAAACCCCAGCCGGAGCAGCCACTCTAGTTAGAGAACCAGCGGGGACTCCACGGGTGAGTGCTGAGGAGCCTAATAGGCAACAGATGCTCTTTTCCCTGAAAGCAAGTAAAGGGAAGGAAATCGCCCTGACTGTACACCCGTTTCAATTGCACCTTCATTTTGGAGAAAAACCAAGCAGCCGCTATTGAACGACCTGCCAGACAGGGAAAAAGTTCCGTTCACCCATGCTTCACACCTCTGCGTGGTGGAGAACTCATTTCTAACTCATTGGTCACAAAAATGATACATGGGTTACAAAACTTCTAAAATTCCTTCTGCTTGGACATTTTCTGCTCTCTACTAAGTCGATGGATTTCTTTGAAAGTGGCTATAGACAAAATTTCTCTCTTGAGTAATATTGTGTTTGTTTCAAAGAAGTAATGATAATGCAAAGAGCTTCCCTTTGGAACTGATAAGTGAGAACCTGACTTCCAATTCTGTCTGTTTCCTATGGGTCTGGATTCAGGTTTCCCAGTTTCTGTTATTGTAGAGTAGGCAACTATCTAACTTGCAAGAAAACAGTGAGATAATTGAAGTTCGCCACTTTCTGTATAGAAGTATTTGCATAAGCCTACTTTTAAATGAATAAGAAATTTAAGTGAAAGCCAAAAAGTATATTTACATGTTATACAAATAATATTCTTACCGAGAGGACTATATTTTTAGGATCTTTGATGATATATCCAGGCTTTTGTAGCTATGTCTGAATTTTACTTTTTTTCATTCACATTTAATTCAACATTTGACAAGCTTAAATTTTATGCCTGTATGACGTTTTTCCATATCTAATGATTTTCACATTTGGAATATACGATGATTGCGATCACTACGTCAATCATACTGCGGCTAGGAGGGATAACTTTTATTGCTGTAGCAGCACATTCTTTTTTGTGGTTGCAATTTTACTTGCATTTAAATGTAACGCAGCAAAACTCTGCAGTAAACCCTGATGTGTTTCTAGCACAAAATTCTTAATTCTGTGTGCACAGACAGAAGAGTGCTAGAATTTAGGGTATGAATCAATCGTGAATATTTTTGATACAATTATTTTTTATTTTTTAGTTTAGTTTAATTTTTTTTGTAATTTCCAGGCTATGATCAGTATAATTTTCAGCCACAAAGGTGAAATATGACATGGTGTTTCTTACATGTATGAAAAGCACAAAAGGAGCCACATATAAGACAGAGGAAAGACAACAGGTAGAGTCTGCAGAGAAGCGTGTGGGTTTGGGGAATGGGGAAGATGAGAGTGAGGGGGAGAAAAAGAAAGTAGAAATGAATGAGATATGTATATATGCTAATAAGGGTAATTATTATATATCAAATATAGCCTAATTAAAAGAAAGGTAAAAAATTAAATTTATTTATTTATTTTATTTTCTAGGTTGCTAAGAGTTTTCACTTAGAGTAAGCCCGGAAGGTTTTAGGTTTTTTTGTTTTTGTTTTGTTTTTGTTTTTTTTTTTAAATGTGTTACCTGTTTATTGTGTTCTGAGAAAGTCTATTGTAAATTAAATCCTTACAATCTTTATTATGTATTAGTTATGTAGTCTAGTTTAAAAATATAATTAGAGTAGATTTACATTTTTATCTTCTCTGTGTGCCATATATATCATTGATTTATAAAAAGGAAAATAAGAAATATGAGGAAAAACTAGAAACAGTCTTCATTAATATTTTAGTGTAAAATTTTAGGATTTTTATAGTCATTTAATAATTTGTAACTAAATATTATTACACATGGATTGACAAAATATATTCATTTACATCATGATTTTTCAATTACTTTATAGAAAAGTTGGTGAATCCTTTCTTCAAGTGATAGTGGTAAAAGAGAATACTGACCAAGCTTAGGAGCTCATCTTTTACAACCTTTGATTTTATGTAATACTCAGTAAGGCAGAAGAAAATACCAAGAAAAATATTTTCTACAACTTCATGTTGTAAAGTCTTCAGTCATGACAAAACCTTGCAATAATTGGTCCAACTATGAAATGTCAAAATTAAGAATTTTTCAAACATCAAAGTCAACATGATAAATCTTTTATAGCTGTCAGTTGGAAGCCCAATTATCTTCACACAAGAAAAACTAATCACGGTTGTAAGGTATAAAGAGACAACAGAAGTTTTCATGAATAAATGTGACCTATAATTTAACATTTAGATGAGTTAATGTTAAATAAATCAGAATCACAGATGGAGCTTCTCTCCTCCTTATGAATATATTTCAGTTGAAATCCTAGGTAGAAAATTAACAAGAAAATGCTTGTCATTTTGTCAATCCAAGCCATACAATCAGTTTTCTGGTGTTTAATAAAAACACGATTCTATCATGTCTAATGTGTTACCATTTTCAAATTCAGAGTCCTTAAGTTTGAGAAGAGAGCTGCTATGCTTTCCGAATCGTCATTGTGAATTCATTATAGTCGATTAGTGTGAAACGGCTGGGATGAAAGCAGCCCTCCAACTGGATGAAAGCAGCCGTCTGCCTTGCGGAGAGGGTCCTTCCTCTGTAATCATCCCGCGAAATGTAAGCCACAGAGAAGGGCTAATGTCACTTTCAAGTGGCAACTTCTGTAGTCATGAGTGATGACATTCGATGGCTTCTGATGTTTGCTATACCTGTGTCTCTGTATTTTTGAAGGATCTTCTGAATTGTAGCCTTCACTTACCTTTGCGACTTTCCCTTTTCTACTCATTATCGACATGGTGAATATTTACAGGAGCCCAATTTGGTAAAATAACAACAGTTGAGAATAAGATTGTAGCTCATTCTTGGTATTCAACTAAATATATGTCAGGAATCTTATATACTATTTTTTGTTATAAAAGCTGAGTGAAGCATTATTTTAGCCTTTTAAGTAATTTTTTGATTAAAAATATTTTAATTATTTAACAGAAGAAAAGATTATATGTTCATCTTTTTAAGCCTGAAAATACTCAAATATTTTAAAGATCTTTAAAATCTTTCAATTCAAATTTTCAAGGAAATTTTCAAAAACTTAATTTTTTTATGTAATCTCACATTTTATTTTGCTTTGTTTATTGGGACAGGGTCTTACCTCTAGTACAGGTTGGCCTTAAGCACAGGGCAATCAATCCTCTTGCCTCAACTTCCCAAGGGCTAGGATTATAGGCATGCACCCCTGTGCTTGGTTTATGTGGTCATGGCGAATAGGACCCAGGGGTTGTACTTACTAGTCAAGGGCTTTCATAGCTGAGCTAAGACCCAGCCCTGTACATGTTGATAGGGTATGATGTAATAATTTGGTACATGTGAACATTGTGTATAAAGACCAAACCGGGATTATCAGAAGTTTTATAACCTTCAACCTTTATCATCTCTTTGTGTTGGGCGACTTTGAATTCTTCCCTTGCAGTTATTTATAAAATCTGTATTGAACTCTGAGCTATAGTCATCCTATTTTGTAAATTCCTAGAACCTGATTCGGCTAAACTGGAGTAAACTGGAGTTTGGTACTTTCATCCAGTTCCCTTCTATCTTCCCTTCCTCGCTTCCATTCTGAACACCATTCTCTGTGCTGTCAGGAAACTAACACTAGAGTTTCCACATGAGTGACCACACATAGAATGTTTTTTTTTTTTCTTTTTTCTTCTTCATTTAACATAATGTACTCCAGTTCCATCCAGGTTGCTACAGATGATAGATTTCATTCATTTGGTGGTTTAATAATATTTTCATGTGAATGTATGCTGGGTTTTCCTTATTCATTTATCCATTAATGGGCATGTCTATTAATTCTGTAACTGGGCTACTATGGAAAGTGCCGCAATAAACATGCAGAAGGATGTTACTTTGATATACTTATTACGTTTCCTTTGGATATATACCTAGAAAGAGAATATCAGCATTTTATGGTTCTAAATTTAAGTTTTTTTGATGTGTTTTCATAGTGTTTCCCGTAAGTGATGTACTAATTTACATTTCTACCAGTAATGTATAAGAGTTCTCATTTCTGTAAATCCCAATCAGATTTTGTTATATATATATATTTTAGTTATATTCATTCTAATAAAATCCATTTTACAGTGACTTTGGCTTTCATTTTTCAAGTGATTGAAAACATTGACCTTTTTATCATATATCTCTTTCATATCATATATTTCTATTTAAAATATTTGTTCAGATAATTTCCCCTTGACAATCAAATTATTTTTTGCTGTTGAAGTTTTTTGAACTTCTTGTGTGTTTTGAATTTTATTATTTTTCAAATAAACAATTCACACATCATTTTCCCCATTCCGCAAGTTTCCCTTTTGCTTTATTAATTGCTTCCTTTTTGGTGTTGACCTACTTAATTTGATATAATTCAGTTTGTTGATTTTTGCTTTGCTGCATATGTTTTCAGATTATTTTGTCTCTCCAAAAAAAAAAAAAAACATTGCTTATATTAGTGCTGTGAAAGGTTTACTTTATTTTCATTTAGCTGTTTTAAAATACAAGGTCTTACATTTGGATCTCCAACAATTTTGGATTACTTTGTATATACTTAAAGATAAGGATCTAATTTCACTCTTCTGCAACCAGCACAATGTATTAAAGTAACACTCTATATTAGTCAGATTTCAATCTGTGGGCAAAACTACAAGGCTTATCCTGGGGCATATTTTCAGAATTGGCTGGCTTCAGTGCAGAAACATCATGGTAGACGGGCCTAATGGGGAAAAATGTCTCAGCCCATGGCATCCAGGAAAAAGAGGGCTAGTGCTAGCCATAGCAGTAGATATACGTTCTGAAGGAGTGCCCTCCGTGACCCACCCTCTCCATCTGAGCCCCCTCCTAGCGGCACATTCAGCTATGAACTTTTCAGTGGAATAATCTACTATGGAATGTAGCCCCCCACATGATTCAATCACTTTTTGAAAGTCCCATCTCCGAATATGTAAGATGCTTGGGGATATTTTAGATCTACACCATAGAATTCTTCCCTTGGACTTTGAAACATCTCATGTTTACAAAAGACTCATATCTACCTCACTATGAAAGATGTAATCAGTCCATCTCCAAGTGCCATCAAATTCTTTGTAGCTCTAATATTACTCAATGCCCATGTCCAGAGGCTCTTTTGAGATTTGTCTTAGTTGCTTTTTCATTTCTGGGACAGAATACCAGACATACACTTCTTTAAGAAGGAAAGATTTATTGTAGCTTACAGTTTGAGAAAGTCACAGTCCATTCATGGGTAGGTGGCTGGAAGATGGTGGAATCGCGTGGTGGAGCCACAGCTAGAGCCAGTCAGAGCCTTTGCCCCAGAGACAGAAATCCTCACAGCTTGGTTGAAGAGAGACTAACTGGGAGGAGGGGCAGAACCATTATGTGTCACATCATGGAGAAAACAAAAACATACAAAAAAGGCAAATACTTCTCATATACAATGATGTATGGCAGACATGCCCCTTGTAAACGACAGGAATCAACAAATAGAAAGGAAATTAGGCCAGAGCAAGACCAAAGACTAGCAATACAAACCATTGAATTCTGAAGGCTTAAACCCAATACCTAGGGCACATAGGGGTGTGATGCGAGCTTCAGAGGACTTAGAGAGCTCTTCCCTTACAGACACTGGCTGCAGTCCACAAAACCTCTCACATGGGCTGGCTGGACTTACTGCCTGTGACTTTTTTCTTTTTTTTTTTTTTTTTTAGCACATATGCCACGTATTCTGCAGCTATTAGATAAAATGTTTTTTTTTTTTTAAATGTCTGTTAAATTGGAATGGTCTGAAAATGGAATGTTTTTTCCCTATTTTATTGATATGTATATGTGCAAAATTTAAGGTTTACAATGGAGTTGAGCCTTTTATGCACATATGTATCTTGTCAAGGTGACAAGGGCTTTCCCACTCTCCTTTTGTCCCTCCCTCTACCCTTTCCTCCCTCCTGCCTCCCCTACCCGAACCCCTGTTCCACTTTGTTTTTCCTTTTAAGTTGCATAGGAGTTGTGCTCTGGGACTCTCATATCAGAGAGACCATTCGATGTTTCACCTTCTGCTTCTGACTTACTTCACTAAGCAT
Source organism: Ctenodactylus gundi (assembly GCA_004027205.1). Taxonomy (NCBI): domain Eukaryota; kingdom Metazoa; phylum Chordata; class Mammalia; order Rodentia; family Ctenodactylidae; genus Ctenodactylus; species Ctenodactylus gundi. Next base: position 388,623 of record PVKB01000019.1, read on the forward strand.
GATGTTCTCGAGTTTCTTCCATTTGTCTGTAAAAGCCTCCACGCTGTTGGACTTTATACATACATAGTATTCCATTGTGTACAAATAACCACAGTTTGTGTATCTACTGGTCTGTTGATGGGTATTTTGGTGACTTCCATATTTTAGCTATTATTAGTTGTGCTGCTATGAACATGGGTATACAAATATCTCTGTTGTGTGTTGTTTTGACCTCCTTTGGATATATTCCCAATAGGGGTGTCACTGGATCGAAGGGGACATTTATTTCTAGTCTTTTGAGAGCTCTCCATACAACCCCTTTGAAAAGCAGTATGAAAATGGAATGCTAAAGCCACTATTACTATTTTGGAGTTGATCTCTTTAGAGCTAATGATGTTTGCTTAATGTAAGTGGGTCCTCCAAAATTGATGGTATATCTAATAATTATTGTTTCTTCTTTTTAAATAAATTCTTTTATATTTATGTAAGGACTTTATCTAGATTTTGGCTTTAAGTCAATGTCATTTGATGCAAGTTTAGCTACTGCTGTTAATTTTTGGTTTTTATTTATGTATTTTTCAATTCTTTCACTTCCAGTCTCTATGTAGCTTTACCAGTAAAGTGAATTTCTTGTAAGCATCACATTATTGGTCTTTGTTTTATATTCAGACAGTCTAAATTACTTAGTTGGTGATTTAAATGATTTACAACTATGATTATTATTAATAAGTAATTATGTACTTTATAATTTGGCTAATTTTTTCTAGATGGTTTCTTTGTGTAGCTTTATCTTTCAATCTTTTTGTTTTTTATCAGTTTGATTCTTTGTTTCTTTTAATGTTGATGAGATTTTTATTCATTCCTTTCCTCTCTACAGTGCTCTCTCTGTCTTTCTCTCTCTAGTTTTGTTTGTGTTTCTCACCTCTTTAATTTGAGGATCAAATTATGTATCTGCTTTGCTAGTGAGTTTCATCATTTCATGTGTTTTTAGGTTGATACATATAATTTACTTACTTGTACTACAATGCTCCCTTAAGCATTACTCATCAGGCTGGCCTGGGGTTGATGAATTTTCTTGTTTTTTTTTTTTTTTTTTTTTTTGTCTTGAAAATATTCTATTTCTCTTTTAATTCTGAAGGATATTTTTGGTGGGTATACTATTGTTACATGGAAGATTGTTTTCTCTCTCTCATGATTTTGCTACAACATCCCATTTTTCTCTCAGAATGTAAGGTGACCATTTATCGTTGTGCTATAAGACTGGGAAGAATTCCCTACAGGGACCTTTGAGCTTTCCTTCTACTTTTTTCAAAATTTCGTCTTTTGTTTTGTCATCTTTACTGTCATATGCCTTGGAGAGGAGATTTGTGCTCCTGTGTGAGTGCTCTGTTGAGTGTTGTGGGATGTTCTAAAACTGTTCCAGGTGTATTTGGCTTTCCATTATTATTTTGTTGAATTGATTTTTCTGTGTCTTTTCTTTTTATCTTCTTAAACATTCGTAAGGGATAAGTTAACTTAATGGTATACTGTAAGTCTTTTAGGCCTTTGTGTTGTTTTATTTTCCTTTTTTTTAATTTGGCTAGGTTATTTCTGGCTCAGAAATTCATTTTCTTGGTTTTTCTTTTGTTGTTGAGGCTCCAAATCATATTTTTCTTATATGCTGAATTCTTCAGCTCCAAAATAGCTTTTATTTTCTTTTTATAATCTTTATTAACCCTTTTTTGTCTTAGCCAGGTCATGTATCATCTTAATTTTTTGGAATTATCTACCTATATTTTGTGTATCTAATATAGTCTCTTTAAAAATTATTATTTTGTATCATTTTTATCAATTTCTTGACTTTTTTATAGCCCACTACTAAAGAGTAATTATGTTTCCTTGAGGTATAATGTTATTTTATGTTTTTACTGCTTCTTTTGTTTCATTGTTCAGATATGTGCACCTAGTAGATCAAATGCTAACACAAATTTTACTGTGTGATTCTAGACTATTACGTGTCTGTGTTGTCCTTTGTCCCAGATGGCCTAGTAATGTAGTGTTCTTGCAGCTTCTTTAGCTGTGGTCAATCTTATGGAAGGTGAAGGTTTATCTGTGGCCTAGGCTACAAGGACTTGGAGATTGTCCTCCCAGCTTTGATACAGAATGAGCAGTGTTGCCAGCAGCCCTCTGAGTCTCTATCCACCAGAAGTCACACACTCCTTACCAGTTGCTTTTGTGAGTCATGCAGGGAGGTGGCCCCAACCTTTCTGGTACCATGAACGAGCTAAGTTGAAGGTCTTTATCCCAAGGTTGGAAGGCTGTTGGAGGGGAAGGAGGAAGAAAGGACGGGACTTGTTATGCTGTAGGTTTCTGAGGAAAGCTTTGAAAAGGTAGAAGCAGCACGATAAGAGCAGGAAATGAAGCTCTACCTCGTGTCAGATCAGCGGTGACACTAGAACCTAAAAGAAGCACACGGTCAGGAGGCAGGGTTTTGCTCACAGCTCACTACTTGTGCTCTGCTCGCGGGCTGGTACTGGATCTGCAGCCTGGGGTTCGAGGAAAAGGAGAGAAAGCTGCTACCACAGGCCCATTTAGAGAAGGTGCAGCTGGCAGGGTAGCAGAGGTAGGTCCTCCTGGTAACTTCCAAAGGCCACACAACACAGGGTCACTCCCGAAGGACTAGGCAGTCACAGGACAGCGTGCCGAGTCATGGGTACAAGGCATCCATCAGTGCTGAGGGCTGCACATATGCCTTGCTGAGACTTCTGAGAGCCAAAGTGTTCAGAATGGTTTGACTAAATGTTTTCTGGGTTTCAGGTGAGAGGACAGGGCCACATGTTTCTGTACCTTCTTCGTACCGAATCAATCAGAAAAGAATGCCTTCATGCTTACCAGAGATGTGGGGGTAATTAGTGGGGAACGTGTGGATGGTAAGGTGTGTTAGGCCACGCTGTTGACTGAACGATACAGCAGCGTGGCTTCTCCTACAGCACCTTAAACTAGGCTCGGGGCTCATGCGTGTTAAAAGGTATCTTCAGCAACAAATATTTCAAGTGTTCTCAGCGTGACCAGGGACTCTTAAGGGCATTTTGCTGTCCCTTTTTTTCTACTAAGTGAAGTCCTTCTTTATTTTGGATTGGTCTTGGCCAGGGTAGTGGATGCTGTGTGCTTAGATTTCTTGTGTATAAAGACATTGCATGTCTCCGAGCTCTGACCATCTCAGCCACAGTCCACTCCACTTCACATCTCCCTCAGGAACGAGTCCAGGAAGTAGTTGTTTATTTTTGTTTTGCTCTGTGTTGTGAACAGCTTACTAGGCACTTCTGGTCAATCATCTTGTTGATATCTCTTCTCCATTTAAACTTATTTTTAAAGGTAGAAATTTAAAAACAAAATAATTTCTTTTTAAAAAATAAGCTTTTATGGTTTCCATTTAAATTGACGTTTCTCTTTTAAACTGTATTAACATAGTTTGCATATGGAGAGTTTGGAGATGAGGACTTATGTTTTCCATTTATGTAGAAACAGCTCTCTTGGATACTGTAAGACAGATTGATGATCATATTCTATATGAAAAATATAAGTATAAAAACAAGAAGTTATTCTGTGATATTCTTAAGGATCATAGTCATTTTTTACTAAGCTGTCTTCAATGTTTATATAATTACTGTACAAACTAATACTCAATCTCAAATAAATAAATCTCAATCAGAAATAAAAGTAAAAAGGCAATTAAAATATGTTTTACTATTTATCTGAAACACTAGAATAACCTTGGAAAATCTTGTATCTTCTAGGGAAATCAAATTTGATGACTACATGAATCTTCTGGAATTTTAGACACTTAAATTTTATGTAATTTCATTTTTATGTACATTTGGGTTTCAAGACTTTCATATACAATTGAATTCCCATTCCAGTATAATTTTATATTTACCCCTGATTTCCATGTCGTGAGCCTGGAATTTAGATGCATAAGTGTAGAATAAAAAGAAATAAAAAATAAACTATGTAAACTAGAAAATAATAAAGATTGGTTGCAATTGTATTTAAAATAGAGTACTCATTAAAATCAAATGTTGACTACACTTAGCTTTTCATTGGCATGACTGCTAAAAGCGGGTATTTAACTTTTGGTGTGAGTAGAAATCTAAATTGAGTAATAGTGTGAGTATTAACGTTTCTATTTTTCAGTGCAATCTTAATAAGCGCAGTGAGTATTAAACGATTAACCAGAAAATAAATTGAGGACTGAAACATTTAGCAAAATCGTTTAATATGGTGAGATATAGAAGCTTTTGCAATGATAATTCTGTTGAACAGGAAGATTAATGTTATTTTCCTTGAAGGCTTAATTTTTTTTCAATCAAAAGTCCTGGGTATCTTAAAATTCTCCTACAATAATGTCTTATACTATATCAGGCAATATTTTGCAGCTATTCTTGAAAAAAGTAGACAATATACCATACATTTTCTAGTATAAAAATGAAAGAATACCCTCCCTTATAATTTTCATTTGCTTTTACGCATATATTTGAAATTTAGTATTGCTAACATCCTGGTTATAGGAATTCTATAAATCTCAATTTCAGTAAGCTATACACTACAAACATAGATCTTTGAGAATTTATTGTCGTGCCAGCTTTGTTTTAACTATGCCTTTAACAATGAGTGTCTGCATTTCTTTACCTTTTTTATGAAAGTGAGGACTGACTATAAAATATATATTGCTTTTTGACATTTTCTCCATAATTGAAGAAATACTGTTTTTTAAAAAAACAGTCCTTTTGATTCCTAAGTAAATGTAGGAATGCAAGTGTGTATCATTCTGTTTTGATTATTGTTCATAGCTATTGAGCCTAGATAATCATAACAAGAGTTTCTTACATTTTCACAAAGGAGATCTGAGATACAATACCATTGCCATAATCAATACTGCAAACGTTTCCATATACATCTCCACATTGTACACACTGATGTCGCCTCAAATCAAGTAACCTCAGTGGCAGCGAAAGCCGATGCTAACTCTTGTGAGTTGATCACAGACACTTGTATGGCCACTGCTGAGAAGCGGGATGGAGAATGGACCCCTTGTGTTACTGTTGCATGGGAGCTTGGATAGCATGATTACTTAAACCTTAACGTGCCATGGTCAATGATAAAACACTACCACAGTCAAGGTGGCGGATGCACAAAATCTCAGTTTTACACAAATGCAGCTCCAACTCATTGAAGATTATATATTGCAGTCTTTATAAACCAAAATCTAAATTGTGTTGGAATGTCTCTTCTACCTACATCAGAGTTGTTGCTGGTATGATTTAATTCTGCTGCTGTTCACTGACACTAGATTCCATCTGCTATAATTTGAACCTGAGATGGCCCCATGTGTTAAAGGCATCATTCCCTGCATGGTGCAATTAAGATTTGGTGGAAAGTCCAAGGGGTGGGGCGTAGTGACAGGTCGTCTGGTCTTCGGGGTGTGCCCTTAAAGGGAAGAGGGGAGCACTGACCTTCATCTATCTTTCTTTTATTGCCTGGCTGAAATGAGGAAAGCGGCCTTTCTTTGCCATTTGGTCCTTGTTGTGACCTGATTGGCCACAGGCCCGAAAACAAAGGAACTAAAGGACTGAAGTCTTGGAAACCATGAGCCAAAATGAAACTTTCCTCTACAAAGTGCTTTTACTGTATTCTGTTATGGTGCTGGAAGTTTGACTAAAATATCACCTTTGGGAATGAAAGCTCAGGCCTGACCTGTTCACAATTGCTCTAATGAATGAAGCAAAGCCTCCTGATTCCAAAGAAAATTTTCTTCTGTCCCGGGTATTACAGGTATAAGCATGATCATCTCTTTAAATATTATTACCTTTACTCGAGGGGAATTTTTATTTTCTTTTTGAAGATAGAGAATGACTCTCTAGTCTAGGCTGGTCATAAACTCCATATATCCATCCTAGTGTGGCCTTGAATTCAAAGAAATATTCCTACCTCAGCCTCCTGAGTTCTGGGATTACAGGAATTACCACCATGCCTTGCTTCTATGGCGCTGGGGAATTGAACTCAGGGCCTTATGGTTGCTATAGAAGTGACTCTAACTTCTGTGCTATTCCTACAGCCCCAATTGTCAATTTTATGTTAGAGTAAAACCATTACTTATGGTGGAACTCTGACTTTGACATCACCTCTATCCTTATAACCATCTTTTTCTTAAAATGTGATTTTTCTCAGTTGACTGAAATTTGTCTCCAGTCTGCTATGTCAGTCTACTACACATGTTTTAAACATGATTTTATGTGTCTGGACATAGTTTTGGAAAATTTTCTTCCCTCATTTCTTCTGTCCCCTTCTTCTAAGAGCTCCTTAGGCTTAATTTGCACAAAAGTATTGACCCATTCAACAAATACATATTTCTGGTCCACTGTGTTCCAAGAAAATATTCAAGCAGAGTTTTTTAAAGACTATGATTTATAAATTCACAGATTCCTTTCTATGATGATATAATGATGGACTAAAAAAGATAACATTATAATTTGTACTGCAGAGAAAAATAACAAAAATAAAAAGATACTAAGTCATATTTAGTTATACAGGAGTGAGAATGTATTTCAGTTTTGCAGAGTAATCAGAGATTCTTGTGCTTAAAGCAAATGTTTGAGTCATTATATGATAAAACTTGAGGCCAATCTGAAGGATGTGGAAAGACAGAAACTTAGGCAGAGTATTACGAAAGTGTACATTTCTGAGGAAGCGCTCTGACAAAGAGCAGAATTAGACTTTTAACTCTGTATAACAGTGAATTTGTGATCATTCATTGGCCAAGTAAAGAAACTCATTTATAATGAAGGGAAAGTTGCCATGATCAATCTCCAAAGATTAGCATGAGACACAGATAGGAATCAATGGACCCTGATGAACCAAGATAAAAAAAAAAAAAGAAAGATGCTGAGACATCCAGGTAGAACACTGTGCCCTGCCACATCCAGCTGAGGGTGCGATTGCTCAGTGAGAGGTTGTTAAAGGGTCAGACAGGACAAGCGTGCAACATATTTGAAAGCATTGGCCCAAGATCTCTGCTCTGTCAGCAATCTGTACAATCTGTAGTGTGGCACTGTTAGAGGAATTAAAGAATTCTCATTGATTCAGTAGTTTATTTGTAAGTTTTATCAAAAGTAAGAACTTGTAGCAATAAAAATTTTAAAATAAATGCGTTCAAATTTTGCTGCTTTTGACAAACATCCAGAATAAAATAAAACCTGGGAACATTTGCAGGTGTTGTTTTAAAGAATATATTTTGATATGTTCTGCTGAGCACGTTTCTTATGTGGGGCCACATTCAAGATTTAATATATGTTTCACAAGTACACTTGTAATGTGCAAAGCTCTGATCTAGGTTCCATAGACAAAACATGAATCAAACTTTATTCCCACTTTCATATAATTTATGTCCTGGTGCGTAGAGAATGTCAGGTGCTAAGTGTTAAAGTGAAAAACAGAGCTGAGGAAATGGGGAGAGCATTTCCATAGGAAAGCTTTTGAAGAAGGAAATATCAATCAGTGTATGCTGCAGCAACAAATAAACCTCCAAAATTTAAAAGCTTTAAAAATGTTTCCTTCCTGCTCTTACTGCATGTACACTCGATGCTAGTCCCAGGCCCAGCTTAGGGAAGCCGTCCGTGAAGAGGAACATCTCCCATCTTGGATGTTACTGGTTTTTATGCTTAGAGAACATTGTGAATGGATTCATATCGGAAATTGTGACACTTGTCACTACCAATTATAATTCTTTGTCCAAAATTGGTCCTATGACCCACTTAGCCACAGCATAGCTGTGAAGTGGGATGCCTATAAATACTCGTGAGACAGCCCTGATAACGCCAAAGAGAGCAAGCCAGATACAGAAGGCTCTGAAGAAGCCACGTGAGCTGAGACCTGATACAATGGAAGGAACAAGAGGTGAGGACAGGATATTTCTCGAAAATCAAAGAACAAGGAAGCCGAAGTACACATTTTAGCACCTTGGATTTTTCAAAAGAGATAAAATGTTCCTTAAATTAAAAAAAAAAGTCCTATATAGGAGCATGAAAAGTGAACCTACAAATGGAGAGAAAATAGTCATAAACTATGTATCTGGCAAAGGCTATGTAATCACTATAGACAAAGAGCACTTACAATTTAGTTTAAAAAATACCTAATTTTCCAAATATGATGAACATATTTGAAACACTTAATTAAAGAAGATACACAGCTGGAAACTGAATAAATAAATAATTCATACCATGCAAATTAAACTGTAATAAGATGCCATATGTAAAAGTTAGAATAGTTAAAATAAAATAAAAAAAAGACTGACAACATTAAGTACATCATAGGTGTGGAGAAACCAGACCTTCGTGTATTGCTGGGCAGGATGTAAGTGTCAGAGATGCTTTGAGAGTCAATTTGGGAAAATGAGTTGAAAACTAAAAATACACTAAACTGAGAATATCATTTATCGTTATATGACCAAGAATTATGGAGACATGTTTACAGTAAAACTTGGGCACTAATGTTCATGATATTATTCAAAATTCCAATAACATTTTAAAAAAATTAAATCATCTATGCATGACATGGTAAATGGATGTATAAATATAGCATAACTATGAGATGGAATATTAGTCAGTGAAAAAAGGAATAAATTCAAGCTGCCTCCCCGATTCCTGCCGTGACAATTGTGCCTAGCCACAGACCTACAACACTGGTGCCAGCTGAACAGGGAAAGGGTATCTTGGAAGCCAGAAGATAGAACAAATATTTTCTTTTAAAAGTTCATTGTTTTCAGTTATTTCTTGTCATAGTGATGAAAAACTATCATACAGAAATCTTACAAACAGTTTTGTCTTTTTTATAAAACAAAAGCTTGGATTTCAGTACTAATCATGTTGGATCTATCGATCAAATCAGGAAATGTTGCCATCTTAGCAATATTAGATCTTCCTATATGTGAACATGGGATGACTTTCATTGATTTTTTAATCTTTCTTTAATTTTTAGCACTGTCTTACTGTTTTCAAAGTAGTTTCACATTTTTTGTTACACTGATTCTGAGGAATTTTATGCTTTTGTAAATTACTGTAAATGAGACTGTCTTGTTAAATTCATTTTTCTATTATTTGCAGGAATGTAGAAATACAATTGGTATTTATGTAGTTGCTGTGTATTCGTCAATCTTGCTGAAGTCATTAACAATTTTAATATTTTATTTACATATGTGTGGATACTTCAAGATTTTATAATATATGAGATTATGTCTTTTGCAAATTAGGTTACTTGTACTTCTTGTTCAATGTTTAAACTTTTTTTTATTTTGCACAATTTCTTTTGCTAAATTTGTTGCTACAATGTTGAACAGAAGGGCAATGCAGCTACATTGCCTTGAACTTATTTAGGAGAACTGAATTTTCTGTAGATAGCATTTGCTTCTTCACAGAAGTCACTTTCTATTCTTAGTTTGTTACGTGCTTTTAAGTTTTCCCCTGTCATTTCTTTTATATGATTCGACTAGAAGCATAAGAAATGTTCTCGGAAAGACACAGCTGGATAAGGCAGCTCTAAAAAAAAATATTAAACTCTTAAGCCTATTTAAAAATACCTTTTAGCATTTAGTACGTTGTCTGCCACAGGAGTGACTCACTAATTCTATGTGAACACTTAATTTCCCAGTTATTTTGCCAAATTGTGTGCATAATTCACCACAAAGAAGAGCTGTAGTGTTTTAAAAGTGCAGTATGACCCACAAGCTTAATTAATTAATGATTATCCAGAACACTGGTTAGTACAGTAATTGTATAATTTAGCACTTATTTCTAGAAAAAAGTTTCATTAAGCTTTGCTTATTAGTTAAGAAAAAATGAGATAAGAATAAATTACTAACTGGATATTTATTTTATTATATTTTTACGTATTTTTAATAAAGAATAAAAATTCTATATACCAATGAGGTACCACAAAATGTCCACCTATACATACTTTTTTAAAGAACAAGTTGCAGTTGAACAAATGAACTGAACCAAGATGACCCCCAATATGGGTTGTAGCTGTGTTCTTGAGCTGAAATAGTTGTAAGTAGCCACTTTAAAGAACAGGAGTGATATTTTAGTACCTACTCCTGGGACAGGGGTCTAACAACTAGAATATACAAATGGCTATAGATGAATAGACTCAGAAAAAATAGGACCAGTTAAAAATGAACACTGGAAATGAATAGCCACAGTCAACTCTGTAAGTTGTTTCTACATATCGGAATCAGCCAAGAACACACATTGCTTATAGACTCTTTCCCTATTTTATTAATGCATGTGTGTTTGTGTGTGTGTGTGTGTGTGTGTGTGTGTGTGTGTGTGTGTGTGTGTGATAATATTGATTACATTGAGCTTGGATATTTTGTACACATACATATCACAACAATATTACTATCCCCCCACTCTCATTATCCTGCCTGTTCGCTCCCTCATCCCCCTCAATCCCTACTACCACCCCCATTTGACTCTATGAAATGCCTGTACTCTGAGTTTCTCAGATTGAAGAAACCATACAATATTTTACCTTCTGAGTTTAACTCACTTCCCAAAGCATGATGGTCTCATGTTGCTTCCATTTACCTACAAAAGCTTCATATTATCTGCCTTTACAGAAGAGTAGTACTTCATTGTTTACATATACCACCGTTTTTGTATTTTTTAGTCCGTTGATTGGCATTTCCACGTCTTCCACAGTTTAGCTATTGATATTTGTGCTGCTATAAACATAGGTATACATTTATCTCTATTATACATTGCTTTTAACTTTTTTTGAAAAGATACTCAAAAAAGATATTTAAGACCTGAATGGATTATTTGTTTTCAGCCTTTTGCGGAATCGCCATATTGTTTTCCAGAGTGGTTACATCAGTTTATCATCCCACCAGAAATGTAAAAGGGTTCCCTTTTTCCCTCAACCTCGCCAGCACTGATTGTTGTTTGACTTCTTGATACGAGTCATTCTCACTGGGATAAGATCCGATCTTAGTGATGTTTTGATTTGCACCTTTATAATGGTTACGTTTTGTTGAATATCTCTTTGTATATTTGCTGATGATTTGAACTTCATCTGAGAACTAATTACCTATTTATTTTAGCTCCCCATTTTTAACTGAGTTTTTGATTTTGAGGTGCCTATATTTCTTCAGTTCATTGCGTAGTCTGATTATTAGCCTCCTATCTGAGGTATAGGTGGTAATTTTTTCCCCATCCTGTAGCTTTTCTCTTCACTCTCCTGATAGTTTATCTTGCCATTCAGAAACTATTCAATTTGATATAGCCCCATTTGTTGATTGTGGTTTTTTTTCATCAGTTGTCCTATTTAGAAATTCCTTGCCCACTTCTACATCTTCAACTATTTTGCCTATTTTACCGTACAGAAGGTTCAGTATTTCCTTGTCAATATCTAAGTACTTCATCCAGTTGGATGTGATTTTGTTACATGGTGATGTGCGCAGGTCTAGATTCATTTTGTCTGCATGTAACTAACCAGTTTTCCCAGTACTGTTGTTAAAGAGGCTCTCCTTTTTCCAAGGTGTGTTTTTGGCCCCTTCGTGAAAAATCAGGTGTTTGAAGGTACTTGGGACTGTCTCTGCTTCCTCAGTTTTGCCCCTTTGGTTAACCTGTGTGTTTTTGTACCAGTACCATATAGATTTTATTACTCTTGCTTTGTAATATAACTTGATGTCTGGGATCGTAATGTTACCTCCCTTTGTCTTCTTCTTAAGCAACTGAACTTGGTGCTTATTAATTAGGGTTGGGATAATGAATAATATGACATTTTATATTTTAAAATACAATTAAATATTAATGATAGAGTAAATAATATATATTACAAATTATATCATTGTATTGAAATAAATACAGAAAAGTCTGAAGCAGAAAAATCACAGTTTCAAGCCCATCTGGGGCAATTTAATGACTTAGTAAGAGCCTGTCACAAAATAAAAATAAAATAAAGAACAGAGTGAAGATGTAGCTCAATGTGAAGGACTTGGATTCACTCCCCAGTACCACACAAAAATTGGTACATGAAATAAATTTTAAAAAATATTCCTTGGAAACCTCATTAACTTGATTTCATCATCACTTGTTCTAGGATAGAGCTTTCCACATATTGATTTTTTAAAATAAAAAATCCAGCACATAGAACCGATTTTGTTGCAGATGGCCCAACCTATTGGTTCTAACATATATAATTAAAATTATTTTTTGTCAGTGTTGTTTTTGTTCACATATTTGGAAAGCTTGATCCATGATTTTTAGTTTTGGCTCAGATGTATACAGCTTCTATGAACTGAAATGTTTAAGTAATAATGAGAATTGGTCTTTCAATTAATGAAGATCTTTCAAAAAAAAACCTTATACAAGTTTATTTCCACTTCAGCTGCCATCATTCCTAGCAAGCCTTTACTAAATGTTAGCAGTAGCAGCTACGTTGGATCGAGACACATACTGTTTTTCAACTATCGATTGTAGCCAGAACAAAAAGAAAAGTTGATTTTTTTTTCTCCCAGTTACCTAAGTTTGGGCTGTCTACCAATTTCTTAATCAATGAATATAGCCAGGGGGTGAGAGATATTTGATTGGCCTGGCTTGAGCCACATAATCTTCATGGTTTCTAGAAAATATGTTCAATACCAATTTAAAGGTATAAAGGCACCGTTTCCAAAAAGAAGAGTTCTAAAATGGAGGAAAATCGAAAACAAGAATATAGATAACCATTGTTCTGTGAAAGGAAAGCATGCAATTCACTGCTTTTGTTTTTGTAGTTATTGCTATTCAGTCTTCAGATCCTAAAAAGAGAAAAACATATAATTCAAACGGACATTCTTACTGAGGTCACAGTATAAAATTCAAACAAGTAATGAAGAACGATCAAATGCTTCTTCCAAGTGTGACAGACCAAGACCATACCAGCTGATCTTCTGGAGAAAACAATTAACCACCTAGACACAGAACAAAAGAGCGCCCTGTATACACTGCAGAGAAACAGAAGAGTTGGAATGACGTCCAACTCCAGACATCCTGCACAGTGAAAATTGTAAAGAAAGCTCGTGAGGAGAAAGGAAAATGCCAGTAGGCAAAAAAGAACCGATTTCTTTAAAGGAACCAAGAGTATTACAATTGATAATTCGTGAGTCAGAAGTTCATTCCATCACATTTACCAGCACAATTGCGATTTCCCTCCTGTTGCTCAGACACTGAGCCTATTCAGCGTGTGAACACTCCATGGTCATTATCTGGAAATTCTTAACAAGTTTATGTTCCAATTGTTCTGCTTAATATAAAGTTCTAGACACTGAATCTAGCTCCTAAGTGTTTCCACTTTGCAATGTCTCCATGAGAACCCAAGAGACGATTTCAGCTGTTTGTTGCCATATCTATGTCTCATGATGATCGCTGTCCTCTACTCTGGTGCCGTCCTGAGTGCTGATGTGAGAAGCGTCTATTGGGGCCCGTGTCCCACACACTAAAGTAAGCAAAGACCCGAGCATCTGCACGGCTGTGCACTCACACAGTGGATAAACCCAAGTCAGAGGGAGGGTCGACACGAAAAAGCAAATTTAAAAAGTACAGTGAAAGTTTTGAAGAAGGAAGTAATGTTTATAAGAATTGTTTTTTTGTCTTTTGAATAATTAGATCTTATGTTCCCCCCCACCCCACCCCCTTGGGGCCTACACTTTGTGTGTTAAGCTCTGAATTAATTGGTATAATAAAATCCCTTTATTATTATTTTTTTTTACAAAATATACAATTACTAGAAGACTAAAATTATGCCATTATCTTATGGATCTCATGGCTTTCAAAAGAAAGCAACTGATACAAAAAATAATCTAGAACGAGACCAGAGGTTTTCTCCTGCGTATATGGATGTAGAAATAAAGGCAAATTCTGAAGAAAAGAATGCCCATTTCTTTGAAGTAATTGAGCCAAAGGAGATGTATATAATTTCTCAATCCTGTAACTTTTAGACAGGGGACAAGTACAGCCTTTGCACCATGCATAACAGAAGGATGTTGACAAGGAGAGGACACTTCCTACAAAGCCTTGTGTACTCTGGCTGAGAAGTCAGAAAAGTGACATCAGTCTGAGACTATCAGATAAGACGGAAAGCAAATGTGGAGTCTCCACGTCTGTCTTGTCACACCTCCAACTCATCTCCAAAGAGTCAATGCACAGAAGTGACTCGAAAACGCTACTTACAAAACCATCTTACAATAAAAGGATCAATGATTTCAGATATGTTTGCCTACTACTCAAAATACAGGACAGACAAATGGTGAGTAGTGCTGCCAAATAAGGTTATTTAATTGACATACATTTTTCTAGAATTATACCTTAAAATAATTTGAAAAATAAACACCTGAGAAAAACATTCACCAACTAATTGTAGCAATTTTATAAGTATTAAATAATACACCAAAGGTTTACAAAATGAGATTTAATTAGAAACAATAAGAAAAACAAAATATTTGAAGATTAAAATGTATTTTAAAATAAACAGTTATAGAAACAATAAAATCAGAGTTAGATCTTTAGAAAGGCAATGAAAACTCAAAGAAAAGATGAAAATGTAAAGATAAAGAGGATGCAGTATTAATGAAAGAAAAATGAGAATGGAAAAACAAAACAATGAAAGCACATCTGATTATTTAAAAATTCATCAATAAAACTGGCTAGCCTCTATCCAAATAGAAAGAAAGAGAAAGGGAAAACTAAATAAGGAAAATTAGAAGGGGTATCATCATAGACTTTCCAAAATTTAAAATGATAAAAATTATGGAAATCTTTATACCAATAAATTTTATGATTTACATGAAATGCAAATTTTTGAGAAGATGCAAATTAGAGCAACTAATCATAAATATGCAAAAATATTTAAGTACATCTAACTAAATGAAATATATTACCTGTGTAATTGATGACTTTCACCAAAAGGAACTCCAAGTCCAAAGAGATTTCAGTTAATTCTATTAAAAATTTAAAGGTGCAATAGAATCAGAAATTTTTTTTTCATAGAATAGGAGAAAACACTCAGGCTCAAGTCAATATTGAGGTCAATATTATATTTTTTCATAAATAAACAAAGGCAACATGATAAACAGAACAACTGAGATACTAATATTCTGCAGAGTGTAAATGCAAAAGCCTTAGAAAAATATTTCTATGTTGAATAAAATAATAGTTTTAAAGAAACACCAGCACTTTGAATTCATGACTCAAATATGAGTTTAATTTCACATATGAAATTCAATTAACATAATTCAACTCATTTCAGAATAAAGAGAAAACTGTGATTATTTTTATGGTTGCAATTTCTTAAAACCTAACACCTTAACTGTATAAACTCTTAGTACATTAAACAACAACAACAACAACAATTTTCCACCTCATGAAGGGTGTCTATGAAAAACCTCCAACTAACTGTACTGCATTTTCAAAAAGCTTACTGCTTTATTTTGAAAACCAGAAACAAGGGAAAGTTGCTCTGAAAGTCATTTTCTGTGTTATTAGGTATAGAAAAGAAATAAAACTTATACTGATTAGCTAAATTTATATACGACATTGAATTACGTAGAGGACTCTAAAGGAAGTCAGAAATTGAAATGCCAGTTTTCAAGATATATGCAATGGAAAAAATGACTTAGAATTAAAAATATTAGAAATGTATGAACACATTTGACGAACTTTCACTATCTAATTTCCCGACTTACTATAAATCATTAATCAAGGCTAGACAGAAACATATATTAATTAAATAGAATACTGAGCCTAAGTGATAACCATGGCTTACACGGACAATTGATTTTAGACCAAAATGTCATAATAAATCAATGGAAAAATTATCTTTTCAATAAGTGGTATTAGACAACTTAATATCTATATGCAAAATGAAATTCAGTTCTTACATGGTACATGAATGTTAACATGAATCTGAATCAATATATTTAAATTCAAGAGTGAAAATTTATTTCTAGAAGAAAACATAGGAAAAATATTTCTAATCTTAATTTGGGTAAAACTTTAAAAGGAAACCCAAAACACCAATGGATGAAAGGAGAGACTTTCTGTTATGGTGGACAACATCCAGCAGTACACGTCATACACTCCGAAGATGCTCCCAGGATTTTCAAGTATGTGGAAATGGAGGAGAGGGGGCAAGGAAAAAAAAAAAAAGGCAAAGCTAGGAAGGCAACTTGAAGCACAGCAGAATAATCCCAGTGTCAGGAGTGTTTAGAGAAAGAAGCAGGGGCACCTCCTGATCAGGACAGTGCTCTAGGCGAGCATGCCGTCTTCAGACAGGAACTAACACTCTGAGAAAAGCAGCCAAGTATAGCAGCTAGCAGGGGCTGCTGGGCTGCATGCTGGTTGCAACCCTATGGTTGGAGCCTCTGCTGTTCTGGGCTTCAGGACCGTCAGCATCAGCCCAGCCGCTACAGCCCAGTGCACACCTATCCCCATTCTCTTTCAACTGGGACACAAAGCCAAACAACTACGATACTCATAGGAAGGGGCCGCTTGGATTAGCATGCTAAGGAAGGTGTGGGCTATAAAATCACCCAGGGACAGTGACTAAGTTAGGACCATTGAATCCTATGGATAGACGGGAACAAGGGCGAGGTCCTGGTTAGGAACCCAGAAACAACCATGATGCTATCCCTGGAACAGCGCGGCAGGGGTGAGCAGTGGCTGTGACCAGCATAACCTAATGGTGAACCAGACACACAAGCCGGCCAGAGCCGAATCCTACCAGCGCCCTCTCACATGCTACCCAGCTCCGTGCCCCTAAAGTACTCCAGCTGCTGCCCCCCTGTCAGCGCCCACAGAGATCCGCACATGTGTGAGATTTATTTAATTGGCCTCGATTATTTCCATCCCAACATGAGTTCCCTCCCACTGGCTCCCAGATGCTTCTGAATTCCAATCAATCCGAAGGGCCCTCCTCAACTGAGCCCCAAAGGGGGCTGAACCCATGGGCCGACAGAGACTGAGAGGCGCAGACATTGGCAAAGAGAGCTGAAGAGGAGTGACAGGTTCTTACGTGTGTTAGGGAGGCGTAGAAAGAGCCGACACAGGCGACTGCTGGGGCTACTGAGGGGAGAAAGGGATAGAGATTAAGAAATCCCCTCCAGAGATCACCAGACCAGATGCGGGACCTGCTTCCCTCTGTCCTCTCTCCCTTCAATACAATTGAAAGGTCCAGCTATGGACAGAGACAAAAACATCTCGTTTGTCATAACCACAGGTTGGTTGCTGCAACCTTAGAGGTCTGCAAGACTGCCAAATCCCTTCACTCATTAGTAAGCAAGAGAATAATGGTGTGTGTGCGTGTGCATTACTCTGTAGTCCAGGCTGTTCCTGAACTCACTACGTAACCCAGACTGCCCTTGGACTCACAGTAATCCTCCTGCCTCGGACTCCCGAGTGCTAGAATAACCAGCATGCACCATCATGCCCCGTTTAGGTGGTGCCCGGGAGCAGAACCCATGGCCTTGAGCTTGCTAAGTGAGCGTTTTAGCTTCTGAGCTACACCTCCAACCGAACAAACGGCTCAAGTGGAAGGGAGCACAGCTTGACGCATCAACCTCTGTCACCACCTCATAACACTGCAGTTCAGTCCCACCCCGCCACCCAGACTGCCACAGGACAAGGTCTTTTAATTTTTAATCTAGGGTGGAAGAGAATAGTTGTGGAAATCAGATTGAAGTATAAACATGACTGAGAGGACTCTGCTTTTGTGTTTGTGTGTGCGTTGTGTTTTGTCTTTCATATTTCTTTTTCTCTTTTCGTCTGGCACATATACAAGGTATGTGAAGGTATTCCATTCCTGTATGTCAAGTAGAGAATAAGAACTAATTAGTGCCTTAGATAAAAATTTTCGTGGTCATGACAGGTTAACTCTCACAAAATAATACATATGGAAGATTCAAACACAAGCTTCCTATCAGAATATCAATTGCTTCAAATCTTGGCATAGTGCATCTCAATCTTCATTCATACCTCCTCCTCTGTTCCTCCTTTACTCTGTCCTTGCCAATAATCCTCAAAATCCCTCTTCTCTCTCAAACATTCTACATATAAATATTCCAGAGGCTAAAACCAGTTTTTTGTTTTGTTTTGCCCCCCACCCCCATTTTAGTGATATGTGTACGAGCAAAACTGAGGGTTTACAATGGAGTTGAGCCTTTTATGCACATATGTATCTTGTCAAGGTGACAAGGTGTTTTGTTTTGTTTTTGAGACAGGTTTTGTTCTGGGGCCCAGTGTGGTCCTGAACTCATTAGGTAGCCCAGGCTGGCCTTGGACCCAGTCCTCCTGTCTCAGCCCCCTGAGTGCTGGGATTACAGGCGTGCACCACCACACCTGGTTTATGTGGCACTGGAGAATTGAACTCGGCTACTTAGTGCTTGACATAGCACTTGGTAGGCAAACACTTGAACTGCTGAGCATTTCTCCAGCCCTAAAACCAGTTTTCATCTTTTCCTTTTGTTTTCACTTATTCTTATCTCTTTTTTCATTTCTTTCTCAAGTATTTTCTTCCTTTTCTTTCTGTATTTCTCATGCTGTGCATCTCACCCAATTTGTCATCAGTACTATTCAGTTGTCTCCATGGGTTATTGAAAAAATACATAAATGGTTGCAGACTTAAGTCCTATGGTGGATATATGACTGGATCTGCAGGTATTAGTAAAACTGGTAGTTGTTTTTTTTTTCCTTACAGCATAATGACTGAGGTCGACTAGATACAGAATCAACAAAGCATAATGAAGGCCAAGGTCATGTCACAGAAAGACATATTCTAAGGACTTTCCCTTCATAGTGAGAATTTTCCTACCTTACATGATCTCCAAGACACAGTACAAAAACAAAAGATACATTACAAAAGGCAAAACAGAATGATGTAAAACACTTGATGAAGTGGGTCTCATGGGCATCCAAGCAGAGGAAGTTCCAGATAAAGAATTCAAAATTAAAAATTTTGAAGGGATCAAATAGAAGCTAATAAACTTGAGAATTACTTAGTGAGCGTAGAGAAGGTACATGTTGACAGATAATTTTATAGAATGTTTAATGAGTTTAAAAAGATACAAATGAAAAGTTAATCAAATTAAAGAAGATAATGCAACCTATAAGTGACTACTCCTGTAAATAATTAGAGATTGTGAAAAGGAAACAATCGGAAATTATCTATAGTCAAATGCTCTACCCCTGAGCTGCACTCTCTCAGTCAGAAAATCTGTATTTGAAAATTTCAGTTGAACACACAGACAAGAGGAATGATTAACCTGAGAGTAGACTGTCTAAACTTGAAGACAAACTTGATATTTTAGATCATGTACTTAGTGATAACCTAAAAGTAAGACACTATGGAAAACGCAGCTAAAAATTTAATAACAAAAATGAAAAAAATCACAAAAAACACAAAAAACCCTCTAAATATTGTAAGTCAGGAAAAAAGATTTAAAAATAGGATCAATGTGTAAAACTTTATTTACAGAATTCATAGAAGAAAAATTTCTAAATCTAAGAAAGTAACTTAATTATAGGCAAGTGAGGCAAACAGAAATGCTCCAAAAGAGGCCATAGCTTAGGCCATATAGAATATTTAAATAAATACAAAATAATTACAATAATCTCTCTATCTGATTGGATTATAGTGGAAGGAAACTAGAAATCAACAGAATATGCAATTAAAGAAATTTTCGAAACATAAGGAAATCAGAGAAGAAACTTTTAAAGAGTTCTTAGGGTCAGATCAAGTGACAATGAAAACACATATTTCAAGCTTCTGAGACAAAGAAAAGGTAGTTCTAAAAAAAACTTTGTAGCTCTGAATACCTATATTAAAAAAGAGCAATCTCAAACAAATAATGATGCACAATTCATAAACTCTAAATTATGGAGATGGTCTATATGCCATTCCAGAGATGAATGAAGAAAATGTGGTATGTTTATACAATGGAGTGCTACTTAGCATAAAGAAGAATAAATTTGCATCATTTGTAGGAAAATGAATGCACCTGAAGACTCTAATGCTAAGTCTAATAAAAGACAGATAAAATGTCATACATGAAAATGCCAAAAAGTATAATTTAGAGAAGTAAAATAAGAGACGATAGGAAATAGGGAAATAGACTTGGTTGAGTTGGGAAGAAGAAAGACGAAGGTTGATAAAGAGAAAAAAGGAGTGTGCATGTAGGAAGGTGAAGTGTCAGTAATTGTGATATTACATGTACATTCCAGAGTCTCCAAGATCAACATAGTTATTATGTATCACATACATATAGCAATACTAAACCAAAGAAAGGAAATCAAGAAAGAGCTAGGACAAAACAGAAGGAAAGTGTCATATGGTAATTTAAAACTCAACATATAAGTAATTATACATCAGAGGATATGGATGAGATTTAAAAATCAATTTTACAAAGATAGAAAAAATTGATAAATACATTAGACAATATGAGTGTGTCTATATAGAAAATCAAATTGGATCTAGATAGATGATTAAAATTTGTAACACTTTTATGAATCTTCTGGATCCAAATTAATGTATTCTAATCAACTACATTTCCATGCACAGGTACAAATAGAAATTGAGATGTAACAATAATTAATAGCATAGAATATGATAAACCTATAAATTATTCTTACCTAAGCTCTTCAAAATCTTATAGAAAAAAACTGTTACTAAAACGATATAGAACATAATTCAATGACAATCAAAATTTTACATCATATTTACACGTCTGAGTGGTCAGCGTCTTAGGGAAGTCAATCATTTTCAACTTTGTCTGTCATTTCTAAGCAATTTCTCCCAACAGAGTGTGGCTATGCATGTCAGTTTGGCTGTCTGCAGCACTAAGGAAATGAAATGTTAAAATTCACATAAGAATTCCAACGTAAGCAAATTATCTTAGAGGAAAATGATCTGAAGGGTACTTGTTCTATTCAAGATTTGTTTCAATATTACAACGATTGCGGCAATCTGGTGCTGGCTCAAGAATACACTATCGAGGAGAACAATACAGTGTTGATTTCATAAACAGATCCACAAATATGTATACATTTAATACAAGATGAAGAGGGCAAAGGGTAGTCTTCCAACAAATTATCTATAGGAAATTGTCATTTTTTCATTTAGAAAGTAAAATTGCATCTATGTAGTGCCATGCACAAAAGTCTATTAAAGTTATATTGGAGATTTATATATCTTCTTTAAGACAGTTCTAAAGACTAAGTTCATGTCCTGTGGATAAGACCATATTTTCTCAGCAAATGACAGTTAAAAAACCTGATCACTGAATGATTTAGTTAAATATATTCAAACTTTATGGAAAATACTTCAGTGTGGGAAAACACATTTAAAACTTACATAACCAACACAAGACTTGTCTAGTTAAGTATTACAGAAAACATTTAGCATGCACAGAGCTGAGTTTGATACCGGGCACCAAAACACACACACACACACACACACACACACACACACACACACACACACACACACACACACACAGAAGCTCAAAAATGAAAATGGATGGTAAAAATGAAAGAGCAATTTTCATAGGTGAGCACAAATGAATATTTATTGGCTAAAGTATAAACACAAAAGTAATTATCATTTTAAAACCAGAATAGAGGTTTCGTTGGAGAAAGTGAGTAGTATTTTAGCAGACACAATGTAGCCATATGGATTATAATTTTTCTCATTTCTTTGTCAGCATGACTGTCGCAACTCATTAAGCTCGCTATATATTGTGCAATTTTCTGTATATTGTTATAGTTGGGATCTACAGTCTTCCCCCCAAAACTTCTTGTATTTGGATGCTGGGCATGACCTACAGATCCCCTGTGCTGTTCGGAGGGAGACTTGGCTGGAAGGGGCTGATGCTTGGGGCTTGACCTGATTCCACCCTTCCTTGTCCACGTGGCTGTCTACTGTGCAGTGAGCGGCTCTTTCCCTGGCTATCATCACAACCATGTGTTTCCACTATGTCAGCCACGCAAGGATGGACTGAAACCTTTTGAAACTGAGCTAAAGTAAATATTTCCTGCCTTAAATTGTGGATGTCAGGTATAATGCTCCAGCAATAAAAAAAGAAACTAAGACCTATGTGTTACACATCACAACAAAATGAGCTAATTTGTGCTATATTGCATATATTGTGACGATTTGCAAGTCTAAATTTTCTAAAAGTTAGAGGACAAATGTGGTAATATTTTCAAGGTATATGGCATTGTACTAAAAATATGTGAAGACACATGATTAATGGGAAACACCACAATGACAGAAAATTTAGAGATGGAAACAGAAAATTGTCCTTGTTTCTATCTTTATGCAGAATTTTTTCTCAGAGTGCTTTTTATGATTGTGTGCTTGTGATGCATAATTGTGTTCAGCTTGGGGAACTGATGCACGCGTGTGTCATATCTTAACCATTTCATTCCCTTTTCTTCTTCCCTGCTGTCTCTTCCTCCTTTGCCAGATGCCCTTCTCATCTCCAAAACATTGACCCCTCATTGCCTACCATCTCCCTTTTAATTTGTTCTTTTACTTATTTATATTTTGTTTTTCTCATGTAAGAGAAAATGTGACACTTAACCTTCTGTATCTAATTTATTTTCCTTAGCATAGTGGACTCAAGATACATCTTTTTTCCTACAAGTGACTCAAATTTATTCTTCTTCAAAGAAGACTGGTACTCCACTGCTTACAAACCCCCATGTTCTTTATCCATTCATTTGTTAATGGGGATACTGGCTGCTTCCAAGATTTAGCTCTTATGAGATGTGCTGCTTTAAGCACTAGCAAGATAACAATGTTGAAATATGATATATTTGATTTTTTGGATAATTTTCATCACTAAAAATGAACCATGGTTTTATACAAAATAAAATCACACTTATAGAATGCAAGATTTCAAAGCTAAGTTGTAGTTAATTTTTAGAATTTTTAAAACTTTAATAATAGTTACATTCCTTCAAAACTCAGACAAATTATAGCAGCCAAACGCTTTCACTGTGCATAGGCACACCTACACATACACACACATACGAGCACACTCACACTCCCCAAGTTAGTTATAGCTTGCCTAAAACTCTGCAACAAAAGGTTCTGCATTACTCAAAAAAAAAAAAAGATTTCAATTCCAGAAACTTGGCAAGCTAATTAAAGATGCTTAATGTGCAAATTTTAAAATTTTTCTTACATAACTGTTTTATGCTTTGAATATTAAAAGTCATAAGATAAGACAACAATTATAATTATGTAAACCAGAATTGTGCTAAAGCCAAGAAATATTTTGATCTCAATTTATGCTATTTGATAAGGTAAATTTAGCTATCTTCAACTGTTTTGCCCACAGAATGTGTTTGCTCGTGTCCGGTGCTATGTGTAAACCTTACCTACCAGGCCTAACACATCTCAGGTGGGACCACGGTTAGCTAATTGTAGCAGGAAGCAGACGGGAAAGTTAGCAAGGTTAGCAAGTGACAGAGGTTTGAAAGATACGTAACTATGAAATAACAATAGAGAGTGAAGTAACTGGGAAAGGAAGCTAGAATACGTGATCAGAAAAATAATGTAAGATTTATGGTCAAAAATTAGGGTCTAGAATATATGTGATCCAATGATTATGGCCTTAAAATATTTACTAGATAGTGATTTCAAATGAAAAAAAATTGATACTAATGCATTACAGTTTGAATCACTGACTCATTTGAGAGCTACTGCCTCCTTCACTTCTGCATAGCATAAAGATGCTTTTGTCATAGGCATATTTCTTTGTTCCTCTAGATTTGGCAGAAGATAGTATAGACACTGAGAAAGTCACTTTGTCTTGGAAGTCCTAACTCCATTTCCTGCTTCTCTAATTTGAAGAATCATAATTAATGCCACTTCTTTATTGTACCGCATGATAATAAAATTAATTCCATGCAGACTGAAACGTCTGTGAAGTTTGCAGGCATTGAATATAACACAAAATGGATTTCACTTACATTAAATTGCTACAGTAGGAACCGGGTTCTCCAGTAGGTATTGATGAATCCATACCCTTGGAATTTAGTTACATATGAAAAGGTCAGTTTGGCTTTTAGTGAAACAAAGTGAGGGAAATAGATTTTTTTTTTCAGCTCAGTGACATACTCTAAATACACCATGAGGGCCACTTTCATTTTAGAAACTAGCATGGTAGAGAAGGGGTGTCGGAAGCTTAATGCCCACTCTTGAATATACCTAAAATTTGGGATGATCAATTTGATCCTTTTGTCTTTCCAGGAAGCTGCGTTTCCATGAAGTTGTGGAGTTGTATGCTACTAAGTCTTGCTTCTTTTCATAACTTTTTTTAAATCCTGTCATCATGCATGCTGCAGTAGATCTGGGGGATTTTCCTAGTGTCCCTGTATCTTTTGGTGACTGACTTTAAGAACTGCCAAGGCAGACAGTCCACCCTGTTCTCAACTCGCAAGGGTCAAAAAGGTGGAAACACACTTTTTAACATGCTCAGCTCTTTTTCACTTGAAGCATGCTGACTCTCTGGCCTCCTGCCCACTAGGAGAGACAAATGAGAGAGGAAGGCTGCTTTCATTCCTGGTCCCCCATGTAAGCACGGCAAAGAAGTAAACTATCCAGCTAGAAAAGGAAAGGCCCTACTTCCCTCATGGGTCAGAAGTTTAAAGAAACTAATTGGACACAGTCCTAAAGTAAGTCTTCGCTTAAGCAAAATGTGGCTTTTTTTTTTTTTGTACTTGCAATAAATGAAGAAATGAAGAATTCATGGAGGAGTTTTAAACAATTTAAATTAGACTAAAAGGAAATTTCTGTTTTCATTATTGTGTCATTTGTACATTATGAGATATCAAACAGAATTTTAAAAACGCTGTCCTTTGTTTGGAATATTAAACATAGACCTCTATGATTTCCACTGGTCTTCATAAAAACTTATTATTCAGTTTCTAAAAATTATTGGAAGTTAGGCACTTGATGTTGGGAATGTTTTGAAGTATGGAATATGGATTAAAATACCCTAAAGCTAGAATATAAAATTATTCACGACAAGTTACTCACCTTCAGCAGCCTTAGAGGAATGCTTTTTGGTTTCAGAATCACGAGATGGGAAAAGGTTAAGTTGGGTAGGAGTGGTCACTATACTAGAGTCTCCCGTAGAACCCACTTACCCGGTGACTTTTAAGGATTCATTTCATGTCACTTAGAGGAACACAAATTGGAGGGGACATGCAGAGACTGTGTGCAAACTGGACAAGGAAACCTTCATTGCCTTAGTTTCATTTGAAAACCTCTGAATACACTAGTTCTTAAAAAAAAAAGAAACAACTATTCTGTTTACATTAGAAAAAGTTAAAAGTCTGTGTTAGGACACACACTCCATGTGCTGGGAGATTTTCCTGTGTAGATCCAAAAAAATGAAAAACATACCTACAGTAGTTTTCCACAGGTGGTCGTCTCTGTGCACACTAGACGCTGGAGGACCTTAAGGCACTCGGTTACTCTATCTGGACTGTGTTACTCCAGGTCATGTCTTCTGGGTTTTGAGGTCAGATATAAGATGCCTAAACTAGCATTCGTTTCTCCTTCACCCCCTTAGGTAACCTTTCTCTCAGCCACATTTCAGAAAGAACAGGGGATGAAAGTGCCAGATATCTTCTCATCTGATATCAAAATCTCCCATTTTTGAAACAGTTGCTCAGGTTATTGGGGTCAGACAGTACTGATTTGCAATATTAATGGACGTTTAGAATTCTATAATGACGCTGTTTTGCCTGGGGAAACAAATGCCACACTTCCAGAAATTTTGAGCATGAAGCTAGATTATTTAAATGGTAATTTATGAAAAGTTGAAAGGCATAATTTTAATATAACCTTGCATTGATCATATATTATTAGGTTGGGTTGGTATTTATAAATGTAGCACATGTGTTCAGAAATTTTATGTAATAGTGTTAATAAGTACATTTAGCATGTTGAAATTTTGAAAAGATGAAAATGGAAAACTACTAGAAAATTCCTTTAATTTGTTACTTTTTTGGTGCACGTGTTACTAGGGATTGAACCCAGAGGCCTGTATCTGCTAGACAAGTGCTCTACCACTAAGCTAAGCAAAATTTAGAGTGATACCACATTTCCACAGTCAACAGTCAGAATTATTTGTATATATGAATATTAATAATAACAAATTATTATTAAACTAATTTTAAGCCCAGCCATGGATCACAGTTGGAGCTCAGCCTCAGCAGCTTAGTGTCTTAGCGAGAACCTGTCTAAAAATATCAAAAATAAAAATGGGTAGGGGATATAGTGCAGTGCGTGTGTGAAGGCCCTGGGCTCAATACCTAGCAAGAAAGAAAGAAAGAAAAAGAAAGAAAGAAAGAAAGAAAGAAAGAAAGAGAGAAAGAAAGAAAGAAAGAGAGAGAGAGAGAGAGAGAAAGAAACAAAGAAATAAAGAGAAATACTAATTTTACACCTGACACTCAAAAGAAAATCAATGCCAATGTAAGTGAGTATAGTTTCTTCAGATCAAAGATACCAAAGATAATACACTGTGTATAATAGGAGTGGCTTCTGTTTTTGTTTTTATAGGTTCTGAATCGTGCATTTTTAAAGTTAGATAGTGAGCAATTCATTCATTAAGTGTTCTCTGTAGTTGTTTATTATAATATAAGGAAATGATCTTCTTTGATGCATTATTTTATTTACAACACCAGAAAGGTTCTATATGAATTGAAGTACTAGAAAATAACGACAAGAATGTGAATGTAGAATCTGATTTCACCCCAGCCTCCTCACTGCGGCTGGTGAGCACTGGGGTGATTGCCTGCCCTCAGAAAAGCATTTTGTTGTCTGTAAAATGTACTTGATAATCTCTACTTCCCAAAGATGTGTGCAGCATTGAAAATCATATCTGTCTCATAAAATTTAAATGTTTCATTTATAAATCTAACACAAATTAGACTTTGATAATAAAACTAATAAAGAACACATAAATTAATATTCATACCGATTTGTAACAATTTTACCATCATATGGATGACTCAATTCCATTTTAACAATATACAAATATAATTGCGTGTCAATGATTTGATAAGTTATTTACATCGTGCATCATGGTATTTTCATATTATTCTCTTCTAATTATCTGCATTGGAATACAAGTATCAAATAGGTTAGAAATTTTAATTTGAAATCTTGATATGTTTAATAATAAAAATTTCTGTAATTCTTTCCTCTAGTTAACTGCCGAAGGAGATGAGAGCTGTCTCAGTCCCTCTTGACATACCAAGAAACTGAAGTAAAAATTTTAAAACTTACAAATTTGACCCAAAACATAGGTGTTTGTTTTGTTAAAGATAAGTGATTATAATTATTTCTAAAATTATTTTTAAAGCCATGACATTGTTTTATGTATATATCTTATTTAAAAACTATTTCCAGTTTTTGTAATTTAAAAAGTAGCCAAACACCAAAGACCGTCTCCTTTTCTGGAAGGTCTTGTATTTGTCAATTACAACAAAGGCTTCTAAATTTCTTTCCTGAAAATGGGGTAAAAATTTATGAAAGAAGGTATATATTTGAAAATAGTTTTTGAATTCTACCTTTTGAATGTTAGAAGTAAAGGGATAGTATTTTCATATGACAGCTCTTTCAACACACACACACACACACACACACCCCTGCCATGCACATATATCCATGCATTCATAAATACATAAGTCTTAAAAATGCTTAGCAAATGACAAACTTGAAAGAGATCCTGAATATTATTGATTATTAACTGAAATATCTCTAACTTCTTAGCACACTAGAATACAGTTTCACACATTAAACTGTCCAGCAGCTTGATCTGCTCTATTATAATGGAGATGCGACACTAGGTTAAATGATACTCCAATCTTAGAATATTTTAGCTCAATTCTTAAGCACACTTAGCCAGGGCCTAATACCAGCAACCTCAGTTATCTGTTTCTCAACAGAGATGGCGTAGTTATTTTGCTAGTCCCAGGCAATAGTTTTGACGATTTTAAAATTTGATAAGTCATTTACATCACGCATCATGGGATTTTCAAAATATTCTCTTATATTTATCTGCATTGGAATAAAAGCATGGAATAGACTAGAAATTTTATTTAGTAAAAAAAATTATAATTCTTTCCCCTAGTTAATTACCTAAAGAGATGACACCTGTCTCATTACCTCTTGACATATCAAGAAACTGAAGTAAAAATTTTAAATCTTACAAATTTGACCTTCAATAAGATTTGCCGCTCCCTGCTTTGTGCATCGCCCAAGTCCTTCGGAAGCGAGCTCATAATAAGAGACAAGTCAAAAGAGGCAAACTTCTGGCAATACCCGGAGTCTGTGCTCTGTTTGGTATCCACTAGCTGGGTGGCTGGACTAAAACTTTTGATTGAAGGCACCCTAAATTCAATTGATGACAATGTTGTATCCACACCTTTGTTCTACACATTAAAACCAAGTAGTCATTGTGAAGTCATTAACTAAGGAGATAGATTCAGGAAGAATATTCTAACCAATAGTTAATTGTACTTTTGGTAGGGTGAGAATATGACTTTTTTGATTTTTTAAGTTTTTGATTTACTTTAAAGTGATACAATGATGATCTTTGTTACAGGATAGGTGTTAAATAAACACAGAATTATTCTTGGTTACAACTTGGAAGTGAAGTAAGTCTGAAGTAACTGAATGTAAACACTAATGATGTCATCGCATCAGTGTCTGTACATGCGGCATTTGTGTGCGTTATGTTCTGTGTGTGTGTGTGTGTGTGTGTGTGTGTGCGCGCGCGTGCATGCGCACGAGAGGGAATGAGGAAGGGCAAAGTGAAGACATTTCTTCAGAATAGTTTTTCAATTCTGATGCACTACTATAAATTAAAGTACATACTTTATTTCGGTTTCTCTTGTTTGTAACCCACTGTCATTTTTTTTTCTATCCCACTACCTCATATTATTACATTTCACCATTCTTTTATTCTTAGCCTTTCTTTTTTTTTGGATGTGACAATTTCTCTAACTTTCCTCTTTTCTCTCAAAATTATCCTATAAATTTATGTATCTTATTTAATTCAGTATATTCAATATATGACTATTTCAATACATACTCAGTATAGAGTCTATTTTGACAGTTTAGCATTTTGACATGGATTCAGAATCAGTTGTGTATTTTAAATTTTAGACACATGTCAATTTGAATTAGACATTTATTTTTTGATGATACTATTTTTAAAGAACACTGCCCGCATTTTCTTTTTTTTTTTTCTTTTCGACTGTAAAATGATCTTTTATTGGGAAAATGATACATAGTTGAACAAAAGTAGTCACAAACATTAATGCATATTTTATTCAAATAAGTTTCAAAATTAGAAAATAAAACAAATGTATTTTTACAACTATGGATATAAGAGGTGTGGTCAGAAAGTCTAATTAATGTTTAAATTATTTTTTAAAAGCATATAACTATAAAAGATAATTGTCACTCATGCCCCTCAAAATACTGCCCTTTGCTTCAAGAACAATTATCCCACTGTTCTCTCTACTTTCTGTAGAAGTTCTGAAAGTCATGTTTTTGAGTGTTTTTATCAATAGTTGTACTGTAATGGCTCCCTCCACACTTGACATGAGATTGCTATGAATTCACGGGCAAAAAGATCTTAATGTAGAAAATACGAAGATAGATTGCTTAGGAAAGAGAAGAGACACTGAGAGAAGGAGGAGGGAGAAGAGGCAGGAAAAGAAAGTGGAGGCAGATAGAGTGGTCGGAAAGTGATAGGCCTGGGCACAAACCACTGACTTGCACGTGATTAGCATGCAAATGATTTGTAGTGCTTACATTGTGATTGGGATTTGTCTTTTGCTTTCCTCTTGATTCTGTATAGAATGTTTTAGGAAGAAAATTCAGTGCCCTAGTAAAAATCCTATAATCAATGTCTGCTCCTTATACCTTAGGCAATGGTTTCTTTAAAGGCTCTATAATTCCTCTTTTCCCAGAACGCACCACTGATGCACTGTGTTTGTTAGCAGTTTCACGGGCCAAAAGCATTGTTGACATTGCAAGTTGGCTCTGATGCTTTATGATTCATTTTGAACTTAATAGCAACATCTTTCAAGCTTTTATTTTTGTCTAACATCACTTCCACGGTCCAAAATAAACATGAAGTAATCAGCATAGGACAAGTCATTAGGAAAAAAAGCATAATGCAAGAAATGTTGATTAAAATAATATATAACATAAGATATATCCCAATGCAAAATGACAAATTTCAACAATCCAAAAAACCACAATTCCTGTGTAGCAAACTAAATAATATTGTAAACACTGAAATGAACAAAAATGATTACGGGCTTATAGATTTTAGGCAGCCATATCTGTCAACATTTAATTGACAATGTGACAAAGATTGTAAGAAAGTTGGGCAACGTTACTGGAGCATTGCAAGGAATTTGCACTTGAAAGAGACTGTACATAGTGCTAATATTATGTGGAAATGTGTCGGGAAAGTAAATAAAAAAGAGATGAGAGAGAATGAGTGGCCAGGTCATTTTAGACAGAATGAACAATATTTTGAAATCAATTATTAATTTTCTGAATAAAACTGTTTACTACAATTTAATATGATGAAATTTGAAAGAAAACTGGAAAGAAAAATTAGGAGAAACAATAAATATTTTTATTTTAAGTAGAAACAAATTATTTTTGAAAAGGATAATGTCTGTTTTTGAAACATGGAATGCACGTCCAATTAATTACAATTCTGTGATATATCAAGGGTAACTTATTTTACCATAATGAATCATATTTTGTGTTGGAAATCATGTATTTTATTCTTTTATTTTTTTGATATATAGTTATTTTGTTTTGCTTCACTTTCTTCTTTCTGACTTACATAATTCCTGGCTTCATTTTCTGCAAACACGCTCAAGTTAAAATTTATGTAAAAAGAACATTTTTTTCCTTGTTGAGTAAGCACTACCTGTGTCACTGTGCGTTGGGGAGTAATGTCTTAGTGAAGGAAATACTTTGTGAAGAAAGTCTTGAAGTCGTGCCAACCCATAAATCTCACCCACAAGGCTACCACCTTCTTGGACTACCTTTCAGTATATTTGACCTCTCTCAGTTAGTTTTGCCCTAATGAACAAGTTACTTTATCCTTTCGCTGTACACTTAGGTCCATTAAACTGTATGACTTTCCTAATTTACCGAGAAGAAAGAGTGGGAGGTGAAAAAGAACCAGTCACCAAATAAATGATTCACTGGTATGTCCTGTATCAGCAGACTAAAGTTCATTCAATTTATTCACACCCTTAGTTCGGTATTTCCCAGGGGAAGGAGCGGCTGCACTGAGAACATTCCCTGGGCTTGGCCTGAGGTAAACACTGAGGAGAGGAGTTGTTCCAGAAACTGTTTGCTTTGTTATTTAAAAAGTGCATAGCAAACTGAGAACATGAGGTATGAACTACGCTTCTTTAAAAAGTGCTCATCATAAAAGAGGAGGGAAGGAGCAGGCGGAGAGGCATCTGACAACCGGGCTAGTGGGGTTTGGAAAAGATTATTGTATTATAAACACATTTGTATCAGATGAAATATGCTTCGGTAAGAAGATTGCTTTGTTTTGTTTTGTGAGAAGATAAGTGTTTTTCACTGCTTGAGTTATAAGTATTAAATGTGGCTTCTTAAACTGCTTAGATCCACATTTTCAACAATTTCAGTTCCACAAGTTTTTTTTCTTAGAAATAAAAACAGAATAAAATATACCCCCTAACCACAGCCTCCTAAAGTGTGAATATATTAACTCAGAATATAAGTTTAATCAGTAAATTTCTCCTCTCTCTGGATATTATTATTATTTATGCTTGAAACCATATAGTTTCCCTATCAGTTTTGTTATGACTGAGTTACTCACAGGACATGAATGGAAGAGTTGTTTGTGCTGGACATATAAGGAATGCCTGGACGTGAAAGTTTAAACTGATGCTTGCTGGTACCAATCACATTGTTACTCAACCCACTTCCAGTACATAACAGACAGAAAAAAATTGTTGCAAATTAGAAAAAGAAATTGTCATTTTTGTTGTTGCTATTGTTTTCCGAGCCAAATAATAATAATAATAAAAATTCTAGAAAGACCTTAGGGGCTTGAGGAAGTAGAACCTCAGGATCTTGCTAAGGCAGGAAATAGTCTCTTGAGGTTGTGGCCACTGGAGGAACTTCTCAATGCATACATGAGTCAGATCAAGAGCCAGGAGCCCCTCCTCCTGGCCCCCACCCTATGAGTGCCAGAGCTAGGTCTGCAGCAGCCAAGTGGAGAATGCCAAGTCCCCCTGCTGACAAACTACTTAATGGTAGAGCCACAGGGTCCGGTAGAGTGCTCTACAGGCCCCCACTCAGCTGACCAATGGAGTTCCTAGAGCTGGGCTTACTGCTGTGAGCTAGTAAAACAGGACAAGAAACCCAGCAACACGACAAACCAGGGATTTTAGAACCCTATTGACGAGTAAGAATAGCGCACAAAGGGTAAGGCTAAGGAGGGAAGAGGAGGCTGCAGAACTTCTGAGGAACTTGTGTTCCGCAGGAACAGTTCATGCAAAGCAGAAGCGCTCTCTCTTCTCCCTTGCACCTGCACCCAGAGCTAGAGAAGCAAGCCCACCTGAGAATGCCTGCCCAGAGCTGAGTGGAGAGGGGGCGAGGCAGAGACAGTGGGTTTCCAGGGCCGCCATCACTGCACATTTCTAGGACAGAACCTAGCAAGATTTCAGGTGGCAAGATTGAAGATCTTAGATAACAGATTTTGAATTAAAATAACACAGGACACTTTTTTGGTCTTTGGACTTAGCTCAGTGGTTCTCTGTAGGTATTTTGAACATTTTTTCATGGTATTGATTTGTGCTTTTTATTATTATTTGTTAGTTCTTGCATCTCTTTTTTTCTATGGAGAAGTTGTTCTTGCCTCTTTTGAAAACATTTCTATAGATTCCTGAGGCAATCTCTCCCTATTTTATTGACAACTTTCCTTTTTGCTTCTTCTTTTTCTTTTGTCAGTGTTGCATAAGTACACACCTTCTTCAGAGCTGATTTGTTTGTCTTTTTAGGTTGAGCTCCTTTCCTCTCCCGCAACTGACCAACTGTTCTTTCCTTTTTTGTTGTTGTTGTTGGTTTGTTCTATTTTTTGTTGTTGCTGTTTTCTTTTTTTCCTTTTCTCTTGACCTTTTTATGGTAAACTTTTTCTTTGCTCCATCTCACTTTCTCCCTCTTCTCTCTTTTTAATGTTCTCTTTCTTATTCTTTCCTTCCAGCTCCTTCTCTCTATCAGACAGTGGTTGAATACCTTCCTGTCTTCATTAACTCTCTGAGTCCTGTGTCCTAAATCCTTCTGTAGATCTGGAAGCTGCACTCTTCACACTTCACCCTCAACTCCCCCGTCTCATCTGAATCTTGCCTAAAGTGCTCTTGCCTGTCAATTTCGGTCTGGAGGACAAGTACTGACAGTTTGCCCACTACCATATAAACACTCTTCTGCTTTTGAGTTGATACCTAAAACTAACCTCTAACTATAGTGTACTGTCTACCTATTTGAGTCTCCCCTGTAACTAGAACTGTTAAGTACCAATAATTAAGAATCATATAGATACCACTCCCAAACCCCCATCTGCACCTCAAAGTCCACATAACTGGGCCTAATGTCTACCACTGCTACTGTACACCACGGACATATAAGTACCTGAGCCCAGACCCATCCCTGCACCTCACAGCCTGCACAGCAACCATCACTCCTGTGGCAACAGGCCATGCCCAGACCCCTGCCTCCATCTTGGAGCCGACATGACTGGTCCCACTGGGCGCCTGCCATTGCTGTGCTCCAGAGGCACCAGGTAGACACACCCAGACCCCCCGTGCATACCTCAGAGCCTATGCAACAGGGCCTATTCTGCACCTGTCATTGTTGTTTACAGGAGGAACACAGACCCTCACTTGTACCTCAGAGCCAGCATGATGGGGCCTACTTGGCATCTATCACTGCTACATGCTGGAGGCATCCAGGTAGCTGTGCCCAGATACCCACCTACCCCTCAAGGTTCACAGGACTGGGCTTATCACCATCTGTCACTGGACACATGCAGAAACATCCAGGCATCCATACCCAGAATCTGTCCTGAACCTTGGAGTAGACAAGACTGGGCCTAATTGGTGCCAGTCACTTCTGCCTGCCAGAGGCATCCAGCCTGCAGGCATTCAGCCTGGAGGAATCCAGTTAGCCACGCCCAGAATTTCAGGTCTGAAAGAAAGAAGTAGGTGAGCTGTATAGAGGAATCCAACCTCAGTGGCATAGTCAGCATATTGTACAGCCAAAGAACAATTCTTCCCTATCAGAATAAAGAGATTGCTTAAAGGGCTACAACAGCAATTTAAAGGAACATGCAACAGCCAGATGAGAATGAAGGAGGCAGGGTGCCACAGATAGTCCCCATTTCAACAGGGGATACCCAGAACGAACCAGAAGAAGATCCGAGATTCCTAAACTTTGAAAAAAAAGTTGACTAACAGGAAGAAATTTTAGACAATAAACTACACAAGACACTTGAAGAATTTAAAAAAGATTTTAGTCAAAGAAATTAAGAAAGAAATAAATGCAAAACTAGCAAAGTTACAAAAGACAATACAGGAAGTAAATGACAAATTTACTAAAGAATTCCAAAGAACATGAAAAGATAAAGAAAGAGCATTAGGAGATGGAAATCACCTTGGAAAGGCTAGGGAACAGGATGACACAGAATGAGGACAGAATTTCTGATTCAGAGGACAAGAGTGAAATAATGGTCCAGACTGTTAGCAACCATGAAATAATTCAACATCACCAAGAAAATGGAATACTACAGATTATAGAAGATTCAAAGAAACTTAATCTTAGAATAGTAATAGTAGGAATACAAAAAAATATGGAAATCTATACTAAAAGATTGAGAAATCTATTCACCAAAATCAGATCAAAAAAAATTCACACATGTTGAAAATAAAATAGACACACAAGTAATAGAGACATACCATACACTCTCTGGATATGACCAAGACAGAAGCTCCCATAGATGTATTATTTTAAAAAAATGAATTACAAAGCAAAGAGAAAATTCTAAACGTTATAAGAGAATAAAGGCAAGTGATACATCAAGGCAAACTTATCAGGGTAACAGCAGACATTTTAATTCTAAGGGTCAGAGAGTCCTCAAAGCCTGAAAAGACAGTAACTGTCAACCAAGACTCCTATACCTAGAAAAATATCATTTAAATTTGACAATAAAATGAAAATCTTCCATGACAAAGAAACCTTGAAGAAATTTATAACAACCAAAACCATCATTCTGAAAGGTTTGCTTGATAGGGAAATGGGGAATGGTCACAAGAAAGAACACAGTGGCACGTTTATCCCTGAGAGAGAGAACATCTAAAAGAATGAGTAGACAAAAGAGTTGAATGTTCACAGGGTTACAAAATGGCAGGAATACTATACAGCCATAGAAAAAGAAAGAAAACTTTTGAACTAAAGTGGGGTCAATAATGCTTAGTGAAATGAAGCAAACATAAAAGATTGACTTTACATGGTGTTCCTCTTATGAAATCCTCAAAGTACTAGCACAAAAAGTCCCCAACATGAGTAATAGGGTAGAGGGAGGGGCAGTAGTCAGATAAAAATGGGGTGAACCTTTGAAAAAGGGATAGACAGGGATGCTCATTCATTCCCATATCCCATTTCTCTAAGGTGTTACAGAATTTGGAATTTATGCATGAAGAAGTACATGAACTATATATATTATAAGTATATTTAGTCGAGAAGTAGGCTCAAATTGCATACATAATGCAATTTTTAAATTTTGAAACATTTACCACTCAATGTATTGAAGTCTGAGATTCTTTTGAATTCTTTAGATTATTGTATAATTTTTTATTTATATGCTTTTAATTCTTTACTGCCTTCTCCATGCTCGATATTGTTATAATTACAACTTTCAAATAATAAAGCAAAATTTCAATAGAAAAATAAATAAATTTAAAAATAAATAAAACAGAAAGTCATGCCAAAAAGACACACACACACACACACACACACACACACACACACACACACACATATCAATGTTTATAGCAGCACAATTCATAATACTCAACACCTGTTCATCAATAGAGAAATGGTTAAAGAAGACATGGTACCTATATATAATGGAATATTATGCAGCAATAAGGAAAGACATATATGAAGCTTTTGAACAAAAATAGGTCCACCTTGCATCAATAATGCTTAGAGAAATGGACCAAGCACAAAAGACTGACTATAGACTCATGTCCCATTTATGAAATTCCCCAAAATAATGACATTAAAAAGGCCTCAACATGAATGAGAGATTAGAAAGAGGGACAGTTGTCAGCTATGTAAGAGATGTACATCTGACAAAGCGGTGGGCTTAGATGCTCACTGAGTCCCCACACCAAATATGTCTAATGTGTTATAAAATTTGCAATTCATGTATTTACAAAATTAAAAAATAAATAAGTAAAATTGAACCATAAAAAACCCTGAATAGACTGGTAACAAGTATGAAAATTGATGGAGTTATAAAATTTCTACCTACAGAAAAGTCCAAGAATAAATGAATGAATGCCCTGCAGAAATTTACTAGTACTTCAGAAAAGAGCTAACACCAATAATTCTCTAAGTGTTTTATAAAATTGAAAGAGAAGAAACATTGCCAAATTTACTTCTGGAATCTAGCATTACCCCGGTATCAAAACCAGATAAAGACTTAACAAGAAAAGAAAACTATAGATCAATTTTTAATGAGCATAAATGCAAAAATCTTCAAGATGATACTGGTGAACAATATTCAACAAACATTTCAAAGATCATATACCATAATTGAGTAGGTTTCATCCCTGGGATATATGGATGGTTCAACCAAGGATGGTTCAGTATAAGTGTAATTCACCTGATAATGAAGGCGAGGTCAAAAGTCACTCGATCATCTGATAGATGCAGGGAAAGTCTTAAAAATATCCAACATCCATTCATCATAAAAATACAGATTAAATTGGTATGGGAAGAATTTATCTCAACCTAATAGAATTCATTTACATCAAACTTACTGACTTACATTATGCTAAATAGGGAAACATTAAAAACATTTCTTCTTAAGAATAAATAAGAATGTCTGCTTTTGATAGGAAGCTCCACTTGCCCCTGACAGAACAAAGAGATGAGGCTCTATCAGTGTAGAGGCAGCATGACCTTGTTAGTAGCAAAGCTCAAAGCACATGTGTGCTACTTTGTGATATCAAGTACCGTAACTTTTGGTGTCGTTGCCTGGCAACTTCAAAGCAACCAATCACAAACAACTGCTACCATACAGAGGAGACAAAGGGCCCAAACTGTTCATAACGGGAAGCTCTCCTTTGTTCTGGGCTAGGTTTGGGATTTTGCTTTCTCCCGGGTTAGTGTTGGCACTAATGAAACCTGCTTCGGCCTTAAGCCTTGGCTTCCCATTTCTCTGTCCATCTCGTGACACACTCCTATTCAATCAGTGCTCTACACCCTGCCAGAGCAATCAGCCAAGAGAATGAAATAAAGGGAATACATATTCAAAAGGAAAAAGTTAAACCATCTGTTTACATATGATATGGGTCCCTGCCTAGAAGACCTCAAATACTTCACCACAACACCCTTAGAATTAACAAGTTCACCCAAGTTGCAGAATACAAAATTAGCATAAAAAGTCAATAGCATTCCTTTACTACTACAATGAACTCACAGAGAATGAGTTGAGCACAATCTTATTTTTAATAACCCCCTCAAAATTAAAAAACATAAAAATGAACATAACCAAACAAATAAAGGACCTCAAGAATGAAAACCAGGGGCTTGAGAAATGGCATAGTGGTTAAAACACTTGCTTAGTAAGCACAAAGCCTGAGCTGAGTCCCCAGCATAACCTGGGTGTGGTGGCACATGCCTGTAATTTCAGCACTCAGGAAGCTGAAGCAGCAGGATTGTTCTGAGTGCATCACTAGCTTGAGCTACAAAGTGAGTTCAGGACCAGCTTGGACTAGAG
Organism: Ctenodactylus gundi; assembly: GCA_004027205.1. Lineage (NCBI taxonomy): Eukaryota > Metazoa > Chordata > Mammalia > Rodentia > Ctenodactylidae > Ctenodactylus > Ctenodactylus gundi. The sequence continues at coordinate 426,769 of PVKB01000019.1, forward strand.
AGAAAGTGTCTCAAAAGAAAAAAAAAATGAAAACTGAACAAAAGAAATTGAAGAAGGCATTAGAAAATTGAAAAGTATCCTCTGTCCTTGGATAGGAAGAACTAACACTGTTACAATGGCCATACTAGCCAAAGTAATACACAGATTAAATGAAATTCTCATCAATAAAATTTTTCACAAACCTTGAAAAAAATTCTAAAATTCATATGGAACCAAAAGGGACCAATAATAGCCAAAGCAATCTTGAATAAGACGAAGGCAGGTGGTATCACAACTTGTAGATATCAGGTTATATTAGAGAGCAAATATCAGACCCATAGCTATCACCACATACTAAAATTAAACCAAACTGGACCATGGGGAGTGAATATGGAAACACTGAATCTCTTTAAGGACAAAATCATTAAAACTTTTGAAGTTAATACCTGGAGGTAAAGACCTTCTCGATAGAACACCTGATGCAAGAAACATAATGTGAAGAATTAGCAGCTGGGATTATATTAAACTTAAAATGTTTTGCATTACAAAGGAATGGCAGACTGAAGAAAGCATCAACAGAATAGGAAAAGAAGTTACCACCTGCTCCTAATAATGAGAACATATAATGAACTGTAGAAAAATAGACTCCACAAAATAATATACCCGTTAGGAAATGAGCAATGGAGATGATTAGACAGTTTTCAAAAGTGAAAATGACCAACAAGTATATGGAAAAATGTTTGCCCTCTTTAGTCATTAGAGACATCTAAATCTAAACAATTTTGAGATACCCAGTGAATTTTTTTTTTAAATTTAAGAACACAAAAAGCAATCAAGGGACTAGGGTCATATCTCAGTGGTTGAAGCATTTGCCAATCATGCTCAAGGCCCTGAGCTTGACTCCTAAGCATCGTGTAAGCCAACCGTGTTGGTGCATGCCTGTCAGTCCAGCACTGGGCAGGAGGGTTGCCTGAGTTTGATGCCAGCCTGCGCTATATAATGCATGCAGGACCAGTCTGAACTACAAGACACCACCTTAAAAAAAGGAAAATGCTGATTAGGCTGCAAACTGGCACAACAGTATGGAAAACAAGAGAAATAGTCCTTAAAAACTAAAGCTAGGGACTCCATCAGACCCAGCAATAATTCTTTTAAGCGTTTTTCTAAAAGAGTTAAAAGCACCATATAATAGAGGTACATGCATGGTGATGTTTCTAACAGCACAACTAACATAGATAAATGATGGAAGATGCCATAATATCTATCAATAGATCAATGGCTATAGAAAATGTGGCATACATACACAAAGGAGTAAGTAATAATCAGCCATAAAGACAGATCGGTTTGAATCATTTGCAGGAAAATGGCTGCAACTTGAGACCATTGTGCTTAGTGAAGCAAATCCGATGTAGGAGAGTAAGTACAGCATGGTTCCCCTAGTATGAGAAACCCAGAGTACAAACAAGAGTCAAGTTGGTTGGCTGTTGGGAGGCAGGGGAGTGCTAAGGAGCGGGTAGTAGGGCAAGGAAGGAGAGCGAAGGAGAATGTAAACTTGGGGTGGTGTGCATGTACATAGAATTCTCTAATGTAACCAGTGTGTATTGCAAACATACTATTTAATAATTTTAAAAGCCAGGAAGTGGCTGATGGAATGGCTCAGTGGTTAAAATGCTTGCCTAGCAAATGCTAAGTGCAAGCATTGAGTACCTGAGTTCGATTCCCCAGCACCACATAAGCCGGGCATGGTAGCACACTCTTGAAACCTCAGCATTTGGGAGGCTGAGACAGGATGATTGCCTTGAGTCCAAAGCCAGCCTGGGTTCTATAGCCTGGGCTGCAGAGCGAGACTCTGTCTCAAAAAAAAAAAAAAAAATGGGGAAACTGGCCTTATAAGGCAAAAAGTTAAAGGGATGTATATATATGTATATATGAAGAAGCTGTAGTTCAACAATGAACTGATACAAGACCCTTAATATGGTACCTGTGTTCTTGAGCTGAAATATTTGCATATAGCCAGTTTGAAGAAAGGGAATAATATTTTTACCACCTACTCTTTGGAAAGGGGTCTAATAACTAGAATATATACATAACTGTAGATGAATAAGCTCAACAAAGTCGGCAAAACAATAGACTCAATTAAAGATGAGCAATGAAACGAATTGCCAGTCTCAACTCTGAGTTGCTTTCTACTTATCAGAAACATCCAAGGACACATATTGTTTATAGAAACGTTTTCCACATTTTTATCAGTACATACACACACACACACACACACACACACACACACACATATGTGTGTGTGTGTGTGTGTGTGTACATATGCATCATGTATGTGTGCCTATGTGATACATAATGGTTACATTGAGCATGGATATTTTGTACACAAATATACTGCATTAACATTACAATCCTCCTCTCCCCACTTTTGCCCTTTCTGTTCCCTCTGTCACCCCTCTGACTCCCACTGTCGCACCCACTTGGTTCTATAAAACGCCTGTATTCTGAGTTTCTCATATTAGAGAAACCACACAATATTGAATCTCCTGAGTTTGATTGACTTCACTAAGCACGATGATCCCAAGCTGCATCCATTTTTCTGCAAAAGCCTCAAATTTATCTGTCTTAATGGAAGAGTAGTACTCCACTGTGTACCTGCACCACAGTTTTTTTATTATTATTATTTAAAATCCGTTGATCGTTTACAGTTTTTTTTTTTTTTTTTCCTGCTAGGCTTGTATAGGAGTACATAAGGAACTACTTTCAACACTGCGATGTAGGTGGTTATGAGGGATAAACTCTTAGTCTTTAATAATTAAAATAGATAGTTTTAAGCTTTGGTGTTAAATATATTTTTATAATAGTATTTTAAAGAAAGTCATATAAATAAACTGGCCATAGTAGGCAGGCCTAAAATCCTGGATTTCTGAGTGACTGAGGCAAGAGGAATTCAAGTTGGAGCCCAGCCTGGACAATTCAGTGATTAAGTAAGACTCTATCTCAAAACTCAAGAACGTAAAGGGATTGTGGATGTAGCTTGGTGTGAAGACCCTGGGCTTAATTCCAAATTCACACACACACACACACACACACACACACACACACACACACACACAAAGAACTAAGTCATAATATGCATATGCTACAACAATAAAGACATCACTCTGATCCTTGAATACTAAATCAAAATCATATTTGCAAGATAAAGTCAATCACACTAATCATTTCATCTAACAATTTACCTGCTAGCTCAGCTTCACCTCTAACTTAAGTTAGTACTTATGTCCAGAGCCTTTATCCACTTAGCAATGCTTAAAATATATTGCTATTGCTTTTCTTATTAAATTATGGCTTCTTTCAGCATATTTTCAAAAATATTATAATTTTAAAAAGCTCTCAGGAGGTATAGCTCACGAGCTTACATCCACAGGCCTAAATGCCCAGCACAAATACACACCAATACTACCTGTGCATGTATGCCTTCTTGGGTAGTTTTGCTTTGATTTTGTAATTTTATTTATTTTTTTCTCAGAAATACAAGTATTTTATTTTTAAATTATCAAGAATCTCACAATACTAATGCAGCAATTTTCGGACATTATTTTCTTCCTTTCATTGACTCTCAGTTTCCTACACTGACATAAAATTCACTTACGTTCTTTGTGAAATTCCATCTTTTTATTTTTACAAACCTCTCATCATTCTTCATGGATAAACTTAGCACTGTAGATATTGTATCAAAAACAAATGTTGCATAGAAATTTTAGTGCCTGAATTTTTTCTAAAATAGGTTTATCAACTTAATTTCAAAACTACTGAAGTTAGCTGAATTAATCAAGTGTGTTATCATGCTGAACGAATGCCTTTTGAAAATTAAGAATGAAAGTAAAATTCAAATTCTGTGTATACAGAATAATGACTCTAAACTCACTTATGCTCACTGTGGCATCATTCCATCTAATTTATTAAAAGGGCAATGTTACTCCTGAAACCCATAAAAGTCAAAATAATTTTACCTTTAGATATATTATTATTCTAAATATGTTTTAAGCATTTTTCTAGCTGTTAAGAATCATAAGAGAGTTAGTATATGAGACATCTAAAATTTTTTAAAACAAAACATTTTAAGTGTTCTAACCAAGAGGAGAGTGCACAGGATGAGGAAAGCTAAGCATCTTTGATTTTTTAAAAACATTTAGAGCAATGTAGAAAATATTCAAGAAGCATAGATCTTTTATAAACTCTATTCATACAACCTAAAATTTCTCTAAAAACTATACTACAATCATAATTCTAGTTTGGAATTACATTTATTGTGGGTTGAGACATACCTCAGTAGTTAAAGTGCTTGCCTAACAAGTGCAAGGGCCAAGGTTTGATTCTTCAGCACCACATAATCTGGGTAAGGGGTGCACACCTGTATTCCTAGAATATACATATTTGAGACAAGAGAATTGCTGTGTTTTGGAGGCCAGCCTTGGGTTACATAATTAATTCACGACCAACCTGGACTACAGGGTGATACTTTGTCTCAAGAAAAAAATATATTTTATGAGACAAATAAGCCAACATTTTAAAACTAAAATGTTTATTTGCAATATTTTTCTTATCCTAAAATATTTACATATGCACATTGATGCTGACTTTATTTTATATGGTTTTATTTATTATTGTCTTTTTCTCTTAATTTTCCTCATCTACTCTTTCATGAATTATTTTAGTTGCTCTCCTGGGAAATCCTGAAATGTTTAGACTTCAGTTACAACAACTTTTATAGACTTGGGGATTGTCTACCTTACCCTTTAAGATTGTTTCTAAATATTATGTACATTATCATACACTTAAGCACACTTCTGTTATCTGAAAACAAATGCTGCCCTGAAGTAGAATTTTGGTTTTGTATTGTACTATGTGTGATGGGAGACAGTGGGCACACAGGCAGTTGGGGATAAAGAGGTCATCCCAGAAATGAAGAATTTACTACAAAACGAGATGAATGGAGAATTTACAGAAAAGACACCTGGCTGCAGCCAATGACAGTCCGTAGCTGACCACTCCCCAAGGCTATTGGTAGTTAAGTGGCAGGTAGTTCAAAGACAGTAGGGTGAAAGATCTTAAGGAGGAGAGTCTCAAACGCTATTTAAGAGTGAAGGACCTCAAAAATAAACAGCGTGGAGGTTTTCACAGGCAAATGGAAGAAACTTGAGAACATCATGCTTAGTGAAATGCGTCAGAAGCAGAAGGTGAGACATCGGATGGTCTCTCTGATATGAGAGACCCAGACCACAACTATCTCATGGAACTTTAAACGAAAGACAAAGCGAAAGAGGGAGATGGGGGGGGGGGGTGAAGAGAGGGAAAGAAGGGTAAGGGGAGGGACAAAAGGAGATCCGGAAAGCCCTTTTCACTTTGACAAGAAATGTATGTGCACAAAATCCTCAACTCCATTGTAAACCTTAAATTCTGCACTTGTACATATCAATTAAATGGGGAGGGGCGGGGGAAGCTGCTTAAAGATGGAGGAGTGCTGCAGCCGCTACAGGGTGGGGAGCACAGCATCCAGCCTCAAGAAACAAGTTGCTTAACATAGGACAGCTCCCTTACCCACCTCATCAATATAAGCGCCTAGACCTAGAATCCCATGACAACTCACATTTCTGGTTCCCTTCTGACTAGCAGCTTTATCTCTCTTCTACATTTTTCCCAATAAAGTGCCTTCTCTATGCCTTGGTTCATTCATCTGCGAATCCATTCTTTGACTTCTTTGGGATTGGAACCCAATGCAGACCACCAGCTTAGACAGCCTGCCTACTTTCTGGTGGAACTTGGGGTCTTTGCACTTAATTATATATGTACTTCCTTTTTAATATTTTATTTTCAGAGGACTCAATAAGCCACGAAATTGCTTGGTTGGGATCAGATTCAGGGTTCTTCTGCTTCAGTCCCCAAGAGCATGGGGATTACAGGTGTGCACCACAACACACGGGTTAAAGAAGAAATTCTGGACTCTGTAAGAAGAAACTAAAACAGCTGAAGACACAGGAATTCCTGTTTTTCTTTCTTTGAGTTGGCCTATGCCTTTCACATCAAAGTCAATCAGCCTGGATATTTTACCAAAATTGAGTCTCCATCCTTTTTTCTTTTATCAAATCTATGTTACTTCTGAAAACTTGTTAGAAACGTGTACAAATTCAAAAGGAACTAAGAAACTGCAAAAGAATTGCAACCTGCCATCCAGTACTCTAGAATAATGAGGCAGGAAGATCACAAATTTAAGCCCAGCCTGGATAATTTAACAACTTAACAAAACCTAGAGTCAAAATTAAATAAACAATCTGGGGATGTAGCTCAGTGCCAATACCTTCTGTTCAATCCCTGTATTAAACAGCAACAAACATTCCGGATTCTTTCTTGTTTTTCTTATGTAAATTCTCTACAAAAATAGCATTTGCACACATCTTGTCTCATACTTCTTATAATAATATCTTCCAATATGATTTTCTTGTATATTTCTTACAAGATGTATATAGTCTTTCAATAATTGTACTTGTAACTTCCGTATAATTAAATGTCACAATACAATATTTTCAAATATTTTCCACAAGTCTTACACAACACACACATATGCCCACACACATGCACACTCAAATACCTTCAAACAGACAACATTTCACTATTGAAATCCAGTTATGTGAGTCTGCTAGTATATGGAACATTTAAAGATTTAATGTACTTGCTGACTTTCAATGAAGATGATATTAGGCTTGGTAGTAGGACATGAAAATAACACGATGTATCATTTTTATGATTCAGTTTTGTATCATAATTGTCTGAGTCTGCTTAATGGAAAGTTTATATTTTAGCCTCTTCCATCTGATGATAGAAAATAGACTAAATAATTTACACCTGAAGTTTTCCATCTGTAGTTTTCATATGTCTTCTTTGATTTTCTACTTGATAACAATAGCATACTGTTTGATCATATGGAAGCCAAAATAGCCATTAGTCATGATTAAAATGTATTCTTTATCATTTATGTGGTGCCATTCTCCATCCTTCCCTTTCTGCCTTTACCACATGTACCAGGCACTGTCCAGAAAAGGTTAGTTTGCGTCTCTTCTGCTAAATCAATCCCTCACACCTACTGATCACACAATCTGCAGTCTCTAAATTTTTTTGTCTGTTTCTTCACCAGGATTCTTCATTTTTGCATGCCATACTTTGGTGAAAGTAATTTAAAGTTTCTCTATACAAAGTCATGACAATCCTTGTACATATCAAGGTTTTCTAATTATTGGTAGCATTTTAACAATGAATTGCAGACATATATTTTCACATTTTTAGGCCAAGACTTATGGGTAAATCTTTGTTTTAATTTGCATTTTACCAGAAGAGAGAAACCACATAGAAATTTAGAGTAAGTTTTAATTTTAGAGTAAGTTTTAAAATAAGAGTGGGTTCTAATTTTCAAAGTTTGACAAAGAGTGTATACAAAACAAAAATAGTGTCTACATGACACCCCAGCATTGTGGAACAGTACCCAAAGATGGAAAGATCTCCAGAAGCCTTAGACATAAGAGGAGAAGGCACAGTTAAATTCAGAGAATAGCAAAATGGTCAACGGGGTTGCTTAGACTAAAATTTGTCTGTTTAAGTTGTGCCTGAACAAACAAACAAAACAATAATTGATAAAGAAATAGGTCAGTAATTGGTGGTGCAGAATGTAGTTGAATGCATTTAGGGTACGCAAAGGCAGCAGAGGCCAGTAATAAGACTGAGCCCTATAGAAGGTAGCTCTGAGGGATCTCCCGAAGAATCCAAACTCCAGTTGATTGCACCAGCAGGGAACCATCACCCAGCAGTCTCTCTATGAGAGTGGCTTGGAAGACCACTGCCAGGCTGACAGCATGTTCTGGGACTGGGTGGGGTGGGCTCTGTGGAGTATCATCTCCACACTTGCACCGATGATTTAACACGCGACATCTATAAATGACAAGGACGATCCTTTCTGCCCTTTAAAAAAGTTTAATACCGTTGTAAATATAAAAATGAGATGTGTGAAGTAGTTACACCTATAAGGACAGAGTATGTACATAGGAGTTTTATCAAAGAGGCCATGGATTGATAATTGGCCCAGAAAATTATAAAATTGCACCTTAAAATCTAGATTTGTTTTCGAATATAACAGAGCATACCTTTTTATAAAGTGTGGTATAGATATTCTGAATAGGTCTTTTATCCATGTATAAATTTGGAAGGTCAGAAGTTAATCACTTGGAAAACATTAGTTCATAAAATAATGCTACAGATTGTTTATCTGCTTATGTTCTTTAATAAAATCTTGGAAATACTCTTGAGTTGGTAAATACAATCTTTTGTTTTGCTTTAATCTTAATCTTTAATTATAATATTTTTGTGTATGTGAGTTAATTGGGCTTTGCTGTCCTCTGCTTGTAACCCTCCCAGATCTCTCCAACATATTATATAGATTTTTTATAATTAGTTATTGATGCTAAAAAAATTAAGTAAAACAAAATGTATATATATAAACTACACACACACACACACACACATACATACATACATACATATCTAACTAGTGAGAGAGAGATGGATCAGATGGAAGCATAAATCCCCATCTCCTTGCAGTGATCACTGTCCTCTGAGCACTCTGAGACAGAGCTCTCAGCAGGCCGCCTCCACCTGTCTCTTCCACTTGTCTTTGGAGAGTCTGCAATTTGAGAGCCTTTGAACATTTGATCTCAATGCCTCTAAGTAGCCAGAATGGTTAGAGAAAAGCAGTAGGAATCCTAAAATCTCAGCAATATTGAGTCAAATCTATTTATACTCTACTTTTACCAAAAAAGATTTGAAATCATCCCTCAAAGTGGCTTCACTCTGAAGAGATTATTCCCAGAACTGGAGGAACAAACATCACTGTGGTCGTGCTATTCAGCGGGAACAACTTGAAGAGAGCAAATTAGGGACAGATCTATATGCGTTGAAGTAGATATTGTGGTTTTATAGAAATGGGACTGAGTGAGTTAATGGAAAATTTCTTTAAAGTTCTATTAAAATAGAATAAAAAGAAAAAGCAAGTCACAAGTACTTGTTCTCACTCGTTGGTATGTACTAGATTGTGGTATGCTTCTTATGCATTAAACACTGGAAAAGTCTTAAATTGAAATATTGAATGCATGTGACCTGAATTATCTTTTTGGCTCCTTCACAAACATGGGCAACATATTTAAGCTTGATTCATAAGACTTTAACTGTTATGGAATCTGTTGACAATTCATACATCTTAAAAGTTGCATGTAAAGGAGACTTATGGTCTTTTTAAATTTTTTTTGAGTATAAAGTTGCTCATTTCAAAATCCTTTTATTTCTTCCAATTTTAAACAATCTTCTTTCTACCATAGTGTGTAACACAGTCATGTTTGGTTTCTTTATCACTGTTTCTAGTTGTGGTGCTGATAAAAACACACATAACTATCTCAATCAGAGGATATTAAGAAAAGAACCTTCAATATTGGAAAATTTAGTTTGCTTATAATTGTTTCTTATGCTATAATTTATATTCCAATTTTCTTTGGCGGAAAGGGAATATATACTTAGAAAAAAGACTGCCCTAATCGCATGGATGTTCTAGAGCTTATATAATGATGCAGAGATGTCCCAACTTAAGAAAGATTCAATGACTGTCATTGTGATCTGTTCTGGCATTACAAATCCATAAAGACTCAGGCTATATAATTATCTTTAACATATGTTAAAGATGGAAGTACTAAGGTATATAGCTAATGTATTAGAATATCTAGTAGGTTCCTAAAGACGTGGCTGTGGATCACAAAGGTACTTCAATAGAGTGGCTACTTGGAGTATGTGTGTATGTATATGATATGTATCATATGTTCATATCATCATAACACCTAACTTTTTCTCATCGATGCTTTACTAACTTTTGTAATTACTTATAATGTATAATCTACTTTGTGAAGATACTGTGAGTTCTCTATACACAATAATCAAACTATTTTACATCTTCTTTAACTTAATACTTACCTCTAGGTGTTGTCATATTTCATTACAAAAGCTTGATTAAATAGCCGGAAACCCTGAAATTGAAATTTGTATGTAGAATATTTATTTAGGTGGGAGCAGTTGCTGGGGTAAATAAGATAAGTACAACTGTGTAGAGAAAGAAAATTGAGCTTTGACGTTTTTTCATTTATAGAAAAAGAAAGGTTTTTAGCTCATCTGGATGTTCTAGAGCTTATATGATGATACTGAGACATCCCAACTTTATTTAAAACCTCACAGAGAAAACATTTTATGTGGCATATTTCAGAAAAGGAGTGTAATGCTGTTTGAGAAAGCAACTTTACTCTACAACTGATTTCTTAATATCTACTGTCATCTTTGAGTAGCTAATTGTATCAGTACCTAGAGAAACAGGTGCTGCTGTTGAGGTAGGCCAATCAGGGTAGGATGTTACAGCATCCACTGTGTTGTGGTTTTCAGTGATCTTTTAATTAATGACTGTTCTGCTAAGTCATATACTTGAGCTCCCACTTCCGATGACTTCGATGGCCTGACAGGCAGGTACAGCCGACATCTAAAATCTTTTCCCTTCTTCTTACAATGTGGCTCTCTGTTTTTCTTGATGCACTCTTCATCTATTCTTTGTTGCAGTCACTGGCTTTTATCTTATTTTTATGAGCAGCAGCTTCACAGAAATAATTGGAAAAGGTAATCATTTAGAACCACACTAAAACAGATACCTTACAAATAAGTACAATTAAGCTATTGCCTTTATTTATAGGGCTGCTGTTAACATAATTAAAGAGAGAAAGTAATATTGTGTTTAGACAAACCGTGGGAGGAAGAGCTTGAGCTTGTAGAACCAATTAAGCCACACAAATATGCCTTACTGAAAAACATGACTCTTATCAACATATGTTTCCACGTAACTGCACTGACTAAGGCAATTTTCAGTGACAGTCGCTCCTTCTGGCTCTTCATGTCCATCACTATCTTGTTCTTACTGCAGCATTTAAAAAAAAAAACAGACTTTTCAATGTGAGTTCTAGAAAAACGTCATATGGAAGCCAAGGAGAGGAACAAAGTAAGGTAAAGGCAAAAATACCATAGTGACTAAAACTACAAGTTTTGGAGTATAATGAACATTATAATTGATACATTTGAGGCCTCACAAATTTTTCACACTGAGCATCAATTAATAGCCAGAGAAACATAAAAGGGAAAATTTTTCATAGGAATATTCCCCACTTTTTTTTAAACTAGAAGCAGAAATAAGGTTAAATGCAAATTTTAGGTCATAAGGACATTATTTGTAATGAGATGTTACATTTATTTTAGTGTAGGAGTTATCTGTCCTACTTAACATCCATGCAGTAGAAACATCCATTTTGCAGTCCTAGGCTGTTAGTGCTGAACCCACATTGGAGTTAATAACAGATGTTAGTGAAATTAACATTTATGGTGCCTCTAAATGTGTTTCAACTGCAAGCCAGTTTTTCTTTTCCTAAATTCATAACGTTTTGCCATTCCTGAGGCTTGAGTGTGTCTGTGTGTGTATGTGCTAAATAACCTCATGTGACTATGTCTGTGTTTGCCTATATTGCCCAGTGACTTACTGTTTTATGTTATTTAGATAACCTAGGACAAAGGTTAGTAAAAGAAGTATATTTATGTGGTTTAGACTTAAGTTCATTTAATGTAGCAGTGTGATATAGTTTTAACTTTGTTTTATTGTAGCAATTCACTTATTAGGTCACTGATGAAAATGTATCCTAAGAAAACTGATTGATGTAAACATAACCATGTGAACATACAAATATGTACCTTCCAGTATTCAGTTAAGGCATTTGAAATTTAACTTTTTTTTTTCTTCTTTCCCAAATTAACTAGTCATTTGAACTACATGCTTTTAGTTATTTTCTAATGTGAGCTGGTTGGCAAGGCCGGTTTTAAGAATAGCAACAAAGATATAGCAATATATATATATATATATATAAACTTTTGTTAAATATCCCAATAAAGGGATTGGGTGGATTCAGAGAAGAGGCATCAACATTTGACTACTGCTACCCATTCGAGGAACAGGAAGCTGAGTTAGAATGGTGACTTAAGTGAAATGATTTAGATGTGGAAGATTAATATGTTAAGTACTGTATAGTCTCTCTGACTTGGAAAACCCAGAATACAGACATTCTATAGAACCACATAGCAGGAGTTGGAGAAAGCGATTGGGAGAGGGTGGGAGGGTCAAAAATGGGAAGGGATCGTAAAGTTGATATGACACCTATGCGCACGAAATACCCAAATTCATTGTAAACACTGTGTATTACATATGTATATTAATAAGAATAGTGGGAAAAAAGAGGATTATCCTTGCAGAAAATACAAAAGTGATGGTAGTGTGTGTGGATACCTAATTCCTTGAGTGAAACAAAGTAATGCAGTATTATTACATTTTCAGAAAGAGCCTATGTTAAAGAAGATCTCTGTATAAATAGATCTTGGTTGTTTCATTATAATGGATGAGATATTGGCCATGGTGACTTTCTGAATGCAAAGGTGTTCCTCATCATGTGATCTGTCTCCTCTAGGATTAACTTACTTGAAGTGACTAGTGTTTGGTCAGGATAAATTTTGCTACTGTTTTGTCTTAACTATCTTTCCCAAGACTCTCCTACCTCCTGTGTGTCTCTTCTTCCTGTCATAAAGTTCATTAAACTTCTATCCAAGTGGTCCTATAATGGTTTCTCTTAATCAGAGTTGGGGACAATGAAACTTCAAAAAGCTAAAAGATGCATTGACAAATATGACAAATATGACAAATAATGAGAATATTTGCTAAAACCTCCTTCTGTATTTAAATCTAAAGATTTTATTTTTATTATACCTCAGAAGAACTCTTAAGAACATAACTGGGATTTAAGTTGAAGGATAGACTAGGCATGGAAGCTTTCAGGAACAGTGTGATTAACAGACTTAGCATGGGAGTTGGAGGGTTGAATACAGATCTTGACTAAAAATATACACCACACATATCACATTTCTGATTGGAGCAGGGATGATACCCAGTTTTATGATAAAATAATAATAATGTGCCTCGATCAGAAAAAGTAAGGCTTATACTACATATGTTTCTCTTTTCTTGTTGTTCTGGATATTGAACTCAAACCTTCTTCATGCTAGGCAAGTGCTCCTAAGCAACTAATAAGTATTGCCAACCTTTGAAAATTTGATTTCACTTTGCAATGGGGTTTTGCTAAGTTGCATAGACTTACCTCCTATGTGTGGTCCCCTCCTTCTGTCTCCTGGAACCCAGGATTACGGACATGTGCCTTGACACCCAGGATACACCTATGACTAATGCATCAAATACTGAGGTATAAGGTTCAGAAGGGTGAAGGGAGGAGGCTCATTTAAAATTCAATACCGCTGGCCTCGTCATGTGTACTAAGCAACTATGTTCTCATGATTTTTGCTTTAAGAATTGTGTTTAGTTCCATAACAAGAATTCTGGAGTCATGCACGTATTTTATGTGATTTTTTGTATCACAAGATTTTTTTTTTATTCTCACTCTCTTTTAAAATTTTCTATCCATTTGTAGCTAGGAAATATATTTCACGGAATATCTGCCATTCTGCCCCATTCCCTGAGCTCTCTGACATTAATCCTGCCTTCCTTCCGAGGCACGTTTCTGTGAGATAGGATCGAAAGCCTTTCCCTGTGTGGCCCTTGGCATCTGGAAGAAACTTCTTGCATTTCCCTGGCTCATTGACGCTATCTCTTCTTTTCATGTATTTCTTGAAACTTTCTTCTCTCTTGCCTAAAGCTCTCTTAATTTTCTTCCCCCTTTGTGGTTATTTAACTGTGTAATTGTGTTATTTAACTTTATAAATCATTTTAGGGCTCTGTGTATGTAAGACACTGTGTGAGTAATGTGTTTCTTGAATTCGGCCCATGAGCTCAATGGACAGTTTTGCTTAAACAGCAGTTGCAGTAAGTTGAATTTTTTTCCTGATCTGCTGTTTGCAGCTTGAATCAATATGACAGTAAAGGAAAAGTTGTTTGTGCATGATCTACTTACATTTCTTTGTTTTGCATATGCAGCTGAATCTATATCAAATATTTAAATATATTAACTACCCCTTCCTTGTTTTGGTGAATTCCGCTAGACATATGTATGTATGTCTATGTACATTTATTTGAAAACTGATTGCTTTTATATTATATAAATAGTCACAACATTATTTTATTCACAAAAATATAGAAAAATCTGGTTTCAAGCTCATTATTTCACATAACTCATAGTAAACATAATGAATATTTTATTTTATTTTGGGTTTTACTTTTATATAATCTTCTGTTGTAGAGACTGCTAGTTGCCTATCTAGTATTTATTCCCTCTGGCTTTCTAAACAACCGAATCTTAATCCAGTGGGAGAAGCAGGTGAACAACTATTCCTTATGTTCTGTGGTAGTTACGTGCCACAAAACTGATTCTGACCAACATTATAAAATTTCCAGGGTGTGGTTTTTGGGAAAACACTACAGAACACAAAACTGTTGACCTCTCTCTCTCTCTCTCTCTCTTACAGTTTGTGTTCTTGATCTTTCCTATTCATTTTTTCCAGGTGAGAATGAAAATCCATGGTTTACAAATTCTGGAATTACACCCTGAGCCTGAGGAAAATAGTCTCATAGTCAGAGGGGTAGAGCTGAAAAGGAAGAAAATTGAGGCACAGTTTGTTTCACTCTAAGAAATCTATGGCTGAAATAAAGGAACAAGCACATCACGTGATGCGCATCATGGATCTGACATACCAACTCTGCAGCATTTTGGAAACTTGATATATGAAAGAAAAAATAGAGCCCTACTCTTTTAGGCTAAATATCATGTTTCAGTTCCATTCATCTGTATTAAAAACTTAACTTTCAATTCTCAAAATCAGAGTGAGTTCCGAACTTGACTCTGGTGGGGCAGACGAGGAGACAGATGCTATTGTCTCGTTGAGGAGGTTGCCCTGACCCCTCTTCTTCCCATTGCCCGCAGTTACGGAGTCCTGGTTGAGTGCTCGTACAATTCTTTCATGCTACTCTTGCTTACTTTCATGATAGCTTTTACTTCATAGATTTATATTTGCATGTTTGATTTTCATTACATCTTAAGTCAGGTTGCCTTGGAAAAAACACTGGGATGCAGGTTGGCTCAAAGTACAGTGGGAAGTATCCTCCATATCCACACCTGTGGGACACTGAAGGAAGAGGCAGTCGGGGAGAGGAGACATTTGGTACATAACAGGACGCAATAAAAGTCAGAGACAGTGTTCTGTTGCCGGAATAGTGCTTCAAAGAGGACCTTAAGACCAGAGGTTTGCATTGTTATACCTACACCTACCTCAATACAGCCAATGTTTGGATATGGGGTTTTTACAGGGAGAGAACATCACTTTCTTTTCTTTTCTTTTTACAGAGAATCTTGCCTTGGCCAAGACAATTATGAATGGGTTTCTCAGATGACGAGAGTCAGCTATAAAATCTCTAGGTAGAGAAATGAGTGTCACCATATTAAAGATGGAATGTCCAATGGGATGGGCATGATGATGTTACGCCTGACTCTTTTTAAAGGGTGTGCCTGCTGCTGATAATGGAGTCAGTAAGTGATCTCCATCTATCAGCCCCCTCAGGCATGCCTCAGTGGAAAACAGCTTATCAGTCAAGTTCACACCATATAGGGAGCCCTAAGCAGTGACCAACCAAGGTCAAGCAGAAAGGTCTGTCTAGTGTGCTGCAAAGCCTCACCGGATCTTTTGTCTCCAGAGCTCCTTATGAAGTTGACTGAGCCTTTCAAAGGCCTGAATTCTACTAGTCTCCTTTGTCTGCCTATCCTAACTTTTTCCTTCTCTCTTTTATTAATGTGGTTGCTAAGAATACTGCTTTGTAAATGTCCCCACATAAAACTTAATCTCAGGCTCTGCTTTCAGGAGAGTGTTACCCACAAAAGGAACTGTTTTTTTTTTTTTTTTAAATAAGAGAACCATTCTTACGTATTACTTTCCAACTCCATCCTTATTGATACTACATTTGTAGTTTCAAATTAACTATGAAGAGAGTGCTTACACAAAGACATTCACAACTGTTCTACTGCTTGTGGTTGGGTCTATTTGCTTCATATAACATTCTAGGCAATAACTTTTCAGAAATTCTGCTTGATTCTTTCAATAGTCGAGGTTAAAAGACAAATGTTACCGGGAAAACTGATAGCTTCTCTGATGCAACTGGTTTTGAGATTCTTATTCATATTTTTCCCTTTCCACAACTCATTTTAGATTCCGCAGTCCTTTGCATGGTCTTCTTCTGGTCTAGATAGCTATCTCAGTTACTTTTTTTTTTTTATTGCAGGACATCCTACCAGACACCCATAGCTGAAAAGATAAAAGATTTCTTTTAGCTCAGTTTCAGAGTGTCTCAGTTCATTCATGGGCAGCTGGTAACGGTAGAAGCACAGGGCAGAGACATAGCTAGAGAGAGAATCTGTCCAGGGCATAGCTGGCAGGAAGTCAAGAGAACAACAAAGGGCGGAGCTAGTACACATCCTCTCAGAACATGCCTTAGTGATCCGCTCCTTCCAGGTAAGCTCCAGTGATGCCCTCTTTCTAACCAGGCCTCACCTATTACTAGCACATAGAATTGATTGTCATTCTGCAATCATTCAAATACATGAGGCTTTTTGAAGAAAACTCCAGATTCAAACAATAACAGTGGATTACCATAGTGGATGATGCAGACCTAAGGTGTGCAGACAGACTGAATTCTTTAAATATTTAATACTATGCTTTCTAGCATTTGCCACTTTCTGTGGAGCATGTGGTGTTGTCACGGTTAATTTCAAGCTAGGAACGCAAGATATTGAGTGTGGGGCTTAGAAGAGATTTCTAGAAATGGTTTTTGGCTTGAAACTCAGAATAAGCTGCTCTACTACTCCCTGCCATAGATCTTCATACCTGCCTCATCTGCAGAGATTGCTTGGACCCTTAACTCTCAAATTAGAAAATGAAATCTCTAAAGATATCTCAGAAGGCCAAGAAGTTGCAGAAATCTTTCTCTTTTTGTTTTTTAGCATCCTCTCTCCTACTGGCTACCAAAGCTACTAACATTAACAGGATGGTGACACTTTTCTTTCCTTGACTTCTGGTTTCATAATATGAAAATTCAAATAGGTTGTCTGGCAGCTATGCGTGGAAGTTTAATGAAACTCTTGTCTAATTTCCTGGTGGAAATGTTTTGTTTATTCATTTGCTAACCAAGTCTCTGAACTGGCTAAACCCAGAGTTTCAGGGACAGGAAGTGTGTATGCCTATCTATTCAAAGGGATAAGTAGAACCATCTTTATATACATCCTTTGTTTCCTGAAGTAAAATGTTCTTCTTGATGAAAATAGAGTTATGTAATATTTTCAGGTACGATTTAAGAGGCATACTACTTCTTGAATGGTAATGTTCTAATTTTTAATCAATGCATGACAGTAATGCAAAATAGTGATGATTTTGTGGAGCTGGCACATGCATAAACATATCTTGATCATTTTCCATCACCTTTCTCTCCTTCCTCGCCTTTCCCTTCTTCCTTAACCACCTTCCTCATTTCCAAGAGGCTACCTTCAGTTTTCTAACATTTTTCCTTTAGTTTACTTATTTATTTATATTTTCAGCTTTTCATATATGAAAAAACTGCAATATTTAACTTTGTGACTGTGGCTCATTTTATTTAAAATGATGTCCTACAGTTTTATCGAGTTTTCTTTTAAAAATGATGAGATTTCATTCTTATTTATGTTTGAATTCCTTTATGTGCATACATCACATTTTCTTTATCTATCCATCTGTTGATGACAGTCTCGGCTGCTTCTACAGCTTAGCAAATGTGGGCATGCTTGTATTGCTCTAATATACTGTTTTTGATGCTTGTGAAAGAGAAGTAAGACTGGATCAAATAGCACTTCCTTTTTAACATTTTTCAAAGTTATTCATTTTATTAGTTTGCACTTGCAATACAAACAATTACACTCAATTTAAAAACTTGGTGTACACATGCACCTCTTATCTTTCTTAAATCCTTTTTCCTTTCTGCCCATCCCGTCTTTCTTTCCTCATATCTTCATCTCATCTCATCTTGATAATCAACCTCCTTGTGTCCCTCCATCTTTCTTTGATTTTGCTTTTTGTGTATTTATATTTTGTATTTCTCATGTAAGAGAAACTATGCAATATTTAAACTTCGATGTCTGATTTACTTCATGACTTTAATTTTTTGAGGAATTTCTATACTGCTCACCATAACAGTTTTACTAGGTTCCATTCCTACCAACAATGAAGAAAGTTTTTCTTTTTCTTCTCCCTCACCAGCATGCCTTGTTTTTTTTGTATCCATGATAACCACCATTTTGATTGGAGTGAGATGGAATCTCAAGGAAATTTGGATTCAAAGTTCCCTAATAACTAAAGCTATTGAAAGTTATTTTACATATGTATTGACTGCAATTTTTTCTTATTTTGCTCATTTTTTGATTGTGTTATTTGTTTTGGAAGGTTAGAGTCCTTTACATTTTTAGTTAATAATATTCTTTAAAAGATTCACTAGACAACATTTTCCCATTCTCTCTGTTTCCTCCTTTCCTTGTTATCTTCTTTCTTTTGAAAAAGCTTTTTAATTTGATCTGATTTCCTTTGCTTGTTCAAGGTACTATTTTCTGTGGTAAGGAGCTATATTCAAAAAGTCTTTACCTGGATTTAGGGCTTCAAATATTTTCTCTATGTTATCCTTCCACAGTCTCAAAGTTTCTGTTACTATTCTAAAATTTTTGATAATTTCTTATCAGATTTTAGTATGAGATGAGAACAAGAATCTAGGTAATTCTTAAGTTGTGGTGTTTTGAATGTACGCATCATCCTAAATATGGAAAATTCAAAATTTCATGGTTCCACTCTTTATTTTAAGGAACCGGATCCTAATATTGAGCTTTCAATTTTTTTTTCTGAGACTCTTATGGGTGAGACTTAGTTCTAGCCTCAATTCTTCCAGTCAGTTGGCTACAGAAAATCAGTTTATTGTGCTATCAATGTAGTGCTTTCGCTTTCATACTCTGCTTTCAGTCAGTATGTGAACAAAGTGTAATTTCTCACCGTTTTCCTTAATACACCCAACAAGGATCGCTGGACTTCAACATCATGATAATTAATATTTTACACATCCTGTTAAAAAGCTAATACACTCTATCTGCCAATACATATTCTTTCACTAGTAGCGTAACCCAGTTTACTACTTACAAAAATTCTGACATTTACATTTCTACAAGATTTCCAAGATCTATTTCTACTCTGCTAATATTAGTGGTGACAACTTCAGCTGGCTTGAAACACCATTTTAACCTCAGCTTTCTCACACCATTCCTGGCATCAACACTCTTAGTTTGCATTTCCGCCCCCCCCCCCCCCCCCCCCCCCAAAAAAAAAAAAAAACAGAATCAAATGTGGAGATTTCTGTGCAGAATGCTCACCAAAGAAGTCCACTGGGGTTGAGGGAATGGGATTTTCAGTTGGAGGAGTTGCTGTGCAAGGCAGTCACAATACGAGCTTCACCTAAGACTTCTCCAGGAAGCTCTGAACCCAGACAGTGGAGCCTCTCAGTTATTTCTCTTGAGACAGAGTTAAAGTTTATTATCTTAACAGCAACTAACTGTTTGCTGTGGATGGCCTTCTGGATAAGGGTAGAAATCTTGCACCAAAGAAGTGGCCTTAGGTTTTCAAAGTGAAGCGTCCTCTGTCATCAATGTTCCATAAGCTTCAGGTGTGAGACCTGATTCATAACGGGAGAACATGGGTAATGTCACTACAGGTCTTGCAGCAGAAAGTGCGACTTAGTGATCTCTGCGTGTTCATTGCCTAGGAAAGTACCTGGCTTCTAGTAGAAAACCAACAACTGAATAAGTGTAATCCCAGAATTTTTAACAAACCAGTGTAACTGTTGGTTAGTCACTACTTTAAAATAATTATTTACTGCTTTTATTTAGATAGAACACAATAAGGAGAATTTTCTCTTTGAATTTGGGCTTATTGAAAACAATAATGGTTCACTTTTCTTAATTTATTATCTTACCATATACTTGTTGAGTCCTTTAACATGTACTAGGCATTATGAAACGTGTCAAGGCCAATGAGTTCTCTTAATGAAACATGTATTTTAACCTTCTCACTTTGCTAAGAAAAGTAGCTAGTTCTCTTTTTGTTTTCTGTGGCCTAACATGAAAAGGCAGCGTGGAAACTGATCTTCTCTCATGCCCTTTCAGGCTCCACTAACCATTGTAATGACAATTTCTCTTGGTCCCAAATGGCTCACATTTGTTGCATGAGAGAAAATAATGATAATTTGAATAGTAACCACTCCCACCTGTGCACCTAGAGATTTCATTGTTTTGAGGTTGAAGGCAGACTAGAGACAGGAATAGCAGACATCTAAAGGAAACAGTGAATTATTTAAATAAGATTTTTTTTTCCCATTGTAATCTTTGGCTGCATCATGTTCTGGTGGGCATGTGTACCTTTTTTCTGAGAAGTTAAATTTATATTTTAACCCTTATTCTACAAATTACATCTATCTTTCTGTGAATGTTTAAAGCTGAGGCAGTTGAAGATGTGTACTCGTATATATCCCTTGGAGAAAACAGTGGTATGTTGTGGTTCAAACTGACAACTGGCTGGAAATTTTATAATGACTTTCGTCAATCCCCTGAATGTTTATAACTTATATGATACCTTGGTTACCAGATTGAAAAGATGTATAATATCCAGCCACCCAAATGAAAATGTAAGAAATATTTGGAAGTACTTTTTTGTACATAACAGACTCTTTATCTCTTTAATGAAGTGTTGATTCCATCTAGTATATTTTTGATAGAATTAATTCAGTTAATATAACTAAAACCAAAGTCAGCCATAGCACATGCCTGCAATTCCAGCAAACAGAAGTCAGAGGCAGGAGGATTGCCTTGAGTCCAAGGTTAGCCTGGGCTATGTAGTGAGTTCAGGACCAGCATGGGCTACAATGTGAGACCCTGTCTAAAAAATAATAATAGTAATAAAGAAATATACCCCTTTCATCAAATTCAGCTATTACTCGGCAACATGAGAAAAGAGCTACCACTTTGTTTCATTGAAATACTTAGTTATATTAAAGGAATATTTTATAGATGACATCAATGTGGTACAAATCAGGTTAGGTGGCCTCTGACCAAAACGTCCCACATTTGTCTCTGATGAACCACTTGAGGCAGCATGTGGGTAAGGAGTAGGAAGAATTCATGTCTGTGGTATTAATATACTCCATTAGTAAGATAATGACTCGAGGATTTATTAACTAATGCACAAGTTATTGAATTGACTAAATGTCAATTCTTTCTACACTGTAACCTCCTGCATTATTTCTTCCCTTCTGCCACTGTTAGTCTTTTCTGGGAGTTACCATCACATGCAACATTATATTTTGTGTTTCTTTCAGTAATTTATCATATTTCTGTACATTTGTATGACGCTTGAACACTAAAAATGAAACTGCAACACAGGTAATGACGCTGTAGAGAAGGGTAGAATTTTATTTTACTTAAATAAATAAATCATTGGAGTAACAACTAAAAATCAAAAGAGCCCATCCTGTCATTCTTGATTTTGCTGGCCGTTTTTCCTTTTCCCTTTTCTTTCTTCTTTCTTTTTAAAAATCTTAGTATTAACAGTGAAAACAGACTGCCACTATGAGTGTTTAAAGCAGTTTTATCCTCAATGTCCCTGTAAATCATTGATCTAAATCATGCATGAGACTCATATAGGGTCTTGCTAAAATAGATCAGATCTAAAACAGATCTGAGACCAAACCTGAAAATCTGCATTTTTCAGATTTGCGATTTTCAGATAAATTTGCAAATCTCTATAATAAAGATTTAGTTGTTATGGCCCCTACTGACAAGTTATAGCATAAAATATGAGAGACTTTGCCTATGGGAAACGATACCTGTGATAAAACATCTCACTCAAGCTTCTTTAAGAAGAGGATGTAATGCAGAGCAAGATTTGTCTCAAAAATAAAAGAAAATACAGTAAAATTGTTTCACAGGATGAAGTCAGAATCAGAGTAAATGTATAAATTGGAAGAAAAATATGAGGCAACGTAACTGTAAGAGAAAACAGAGCGTGAAGAATAGCAAAAGTTCTATGCATTCCCCTTCATATTATCTGTTTTAAAACTGATTTCAGTTTTTTGAAAAGACGAGCATGAGTTTTTCTCCCCTTCTTTGTAACATTTTAATGGTTTTGCTGAGGTGCTTAGCAGTAGCTAGAAGTACTCTGGCATGTTGGAAACTCTGGGTGTTAAACAGACGATATAGTGCAAAGCATCCTTTTCAGAGTTTAAATGAGAAAAATTCAATTTTTACACAAAACAGAATCAAGTTCTTCTTCAATCCCTACTACAATTACACTTACCTTGGAGAAATCGGTTCATCTCCTAAAGTATATTTTTTTTGCCTGAAAAAATTTTAAAAAAAGTATTGTAATAGATATTCTTAAAAATCTGTTCCAACTTTAGTAGCCTATGATATTTGATTCTGGCCAGTGCAATATTTGCAGAGCCGTTTAAGAGTCCACTTACTGAGTGTTCACCTATTTTTTTCAGCCTACGGAACTTGATTCCAGTGTACAGCTGCTTATGACAAAACACCATGAGATGGCCCTCTTTCTAATTTTTTTCAAGGTATGTTTTCATTCTTAAGGAAAGAACTAGTTCTAATTCTCCATCATTTTCCTTCAAGCATGACCCACTTAATGAGTCTCAAATTGCTTATTCTTGAATGAGCTACATGTTAGCATTTAAGGTCAACCTTAATTCAACTTCTCACATTCATTTCTAAAATGCTAGGGATAATTATGGACTATTAGATTTCTTATAATTAAAAAAAATCAGTACTTGAACATCTTAAGTTTGAGAGAAACATATCTGTCTTAGTTATTTTGCATTGCTATGATAGGATACCTGATATCCACAAAGTTAGGGAGAAAAGATATACTGTAGCTCACAGTTTCAGAAGGTCTCACACAGTCCATTCACAGGAGTCAGGCAATGGCAAAGAACCTACACATGGCTTGAAAGGAAGGAAGCCAGATTTAGGAGGAAAGGGTGAAGCTAGCATATATGGTTCCAGGTCATCTCCCAGGGATCTGTCCCATCTAGGTCAGGCCTCAGTATTCAGCCTCTTCCAGGTTAAGGCCCAGTGCTCTACCATTTCCAGGTCACATGCGCAGTAAGGATACAAATCCTGAAAATCTGCTTTTGTAATGCCACTACCCATATTTATGACATGCCTCCAACTGACCACAACCCAACCCTCCCTACCAGGTCCTATCACTGAATAGTACCTAGTTCTACAGATAATCCACAACATCTAAATACATGAGACTTTTGGGCAACATTCCAGATCTGAACCACAATAGTGACAAAGATAGTAATAATAATAATAACCTTAAGTAAATTAAAAGTACAGATATATCTGAACACTAAGCGTACATTTCAATAATACTGAGGTAGAAATTTTTATGAAACTAAATTTATAAAACATTTCCTTGTTGTTCTTTTCATGAATAAATAGAAAAATTGTATTATATGTGTAATTCTCATTCTCAAAATTTGTTTCTAATGTTTGTAATAAAAGCTAACTAGAACTCAATTCAAGACTGAGCTCTCTGATGAGTACTAATTTATCCACATCATTTCCTCACTTGGAATTATCTACAAAACCCATTTTTGGCAAGAACATATTCTTGGCAAAAGCATCCAAGGAACCATATGTGAAGCATTCATTGACAATCTTTCTACAAACTGCTACGTGCAGTCTTTTTTCCAGGTTCAGGTACAGTGAGTCAAAGAACAAACAAAGTTGAATTATTGCTACAAGAGTCTGAAGAAAAAGGTATTTTGGAATTTGTTACTGTAATTTACAAAGCCAAAGGCCTGAAAGAGTGAAAAGAGCTGGACACAACATGAAGAAACAAACAAACAAACAAAAAAAAAACACACGTACATATGCACACAAAACCTCTGTGTATGTATATGAAGAATTTGGCCTCCCACACTCATTACGAAATTGCTCTAGGTCCTCACATCCATCGTGACTGAAGAGGACAAGACACATTATAGCCAACTCTGCATAAAGTACCTAAACATGGTTTCTGAATGATGTCCAAGGTCAATGTCTCTGAACTCGCCTGAGCACCAAAGAGCTCTCTATTGTCCACTACTAAGTTAGAATTCTCTTGCTCCTTGGAACGGAATGTAAACCTGGGTGGGTCAGAGGATCAGACTGATACAAGCTCAGTAGTAAGCCAGAGTTCTCAGACTGTCCTAAAAAGTCATGTCAGAAAATGTCTTTTACATCTGAGTGATTTAACTGGTAAGTCATTAATGTCATAAATTTTCTCTAAGTAATCATATTGTTGTTGTATAAAATTGTATAAAAGAAATAAAGTGAAAATTGTATAAAAGAAATTGTATAAAAGAAGGAAAGTGAACATTTTTGTATTCAAGTCTGTGGCTTACAAAATGTATATGCCCGACACAGGCATAAAGTGAAATGAGGAATGGCAGGGGTAACCGCTAGTTTTTTGCCCGTCACTGGGTTTGTTTGATGTCCATTGGCATTACTTCAAAAAGCAGACTTCAGAGTAATGTGTCCAATAATCAGGACATTTCCAGGCTGAAGATAAATTACACTGGGCTTGTCCAGTTGGACCTCCAGTGTGATGTTAATGCCAGAAGAGGGATAACTGCATCTGCTTGTATGGCACAATCCCTTTAACTTTCTCACATAAGAAGGCAGTAGGACATTTGGTATACAGAATGTCATATTTTGAGACACTGAGGCAAAGAGCTGTTAGGGAACCCTGTCCTAAACCCTAAACATGTAGCACTAGAGTCCCTACAGCTAACATAATGCTATGCCTTACATTTTTTATGCTCTAGCTAAAAGCAATTGTAACCACTGTATGATCTATTTGTCCAATATTGGTTATATTGGGAGTTCTCCAAAGATTCATAGAAAACTAATCTAACCTTATATTGAAAGAACTGTGCTAGTTCGATATAAAGAATTGGGAATCATTAAAAAATTATTTTTAATTTTTAAAACCTCTACGTTGGTGAACCAAGTAATAAATGCCATTATTTGTCATGGTTTTTAAAATTGCTGTAGAAAGATACTGATCTTCGCTCACTGGGATTGAGAACTTTGGTCAGTTAATTTCTCAATTACATAGTGAATTGATTCAATATATACAAGATATTTTTAAGATGGCTCCTTAAAGCAATACTTATTACAAATATTTTAGCCTATGCTACTCCATGTTAACTGTTGATTTTACTAAATGAATCACTAGGTTTGATTATGAATGACATATTAGAAATAGCAGAAAATGTCATATTGCTCTGTTATTCATGTATTCACACCCATAATTGAAACTTTGTGATGAACCTGAGGAGAGTACTTGCCATCTCTTTTGCCTGCTTGTCATTACCTTTCCATTTGACAGCTGTCTATGAATCAATCTTCACATCAATTACAGAAATAGAGACTTTCATTTGACAACTGTTCTAAATCTACATTTCCATATAGCTCTATCATATAATTTTAACTCATTATTGCTACTTATAAGGAACCAGATTGTCATTGTTGGAGATTCGCTTTCAATGTTGTTCTCCGAGAAATTTTTGCTGTAACTCTCATTGGTATCACCGAGGGAAGGCTTGTGTCACTCCTGTACCCTCCTGGCTCTGTAAGGTCTGCCTCATTACCTAATGCATCAACTCAGTGGTTGGTTCTTACCCCAGTGATGCGCACCACTAACCATCCTGTTCGGTTACGCTTGGCTGAAATTTGGAAGTCAGTTGTTGAAACTTGCCCCACATTCTTCCTAACCCAACAGTTTTTCTGAGTTTTATTGATTTGACTTCCTAAATAGTTCCTGAATCTGTCTCTTATTTCCCACCTCTTTTCTTAAGTTCCTTTTTACCATCATAGCTCAGTGGGAATTTTATATGTTTATTTTTTTTGCATTTTATTGATATGCATAAGTGCAAAATTTAGGGTTTACAATGACGTTTAGCATTTTGTGAACCTATGTATCTTGTCAAGGTGGCAAGTACTTTCCCTCTCTCCTTTTGTCCCTCCCCGACCAACTCTTCCTTCCCTCCCCGCCCTACCCTCCTGTTTCACTTTGTTTTTTGTTTTAAGTTCCATATGTTCATAGCAGCACAACTAATAATAATTAAAATATGGAAGTCACCAAAATACCCATCAACAGATCAATGGATACACAAACTGTGGTATTTATACACAATGGAATACTATGCATCTATAAAGTCCAACAGTGTGGAGGCTTTTACGGGCAAATGGAAGAAACTTGAGAACATCATGCTTAGTGAAGCGAGTCAGAAGCAGAAGGTGAAACATCGAATAGTCTCTCTTATATGTTTATTAATTCTGCATGTCAACAAGTCTTTTCAATAAGCACATCAAATAGTATTATTCCTCATTTTTGTATACATGGACTGCCACCAAAATGAAGCAAAAAAAAAATCTTTGCGATTGAGTGATGTATAAGCAATAGAAGTTTAGTCCTTTTCATTCTAGAAGCTGGGGAGTCCAAAGTCAAAGTGCTGTCTGTTAAGGATGTGTTCCTTATAAATGATGCCCCTCATAATAAAAGGTAAGAGATGACTGAAGAGCAGGAATACTGTGTTCTTACAAGGAGAAGGGGAAGGCCAGATTAAACCTATTTTCTTAAGTCTACATTTTAATAAAAAATTTTGGAGGGATGAGCATTCAAACAAGAGTACCTCTGTTCTGAATAATTTATAGAGCCACATTGCTTCTATATGTATATTATATCTGTCTTACCCTTTAAACTCCAGCCATCTTAAATTCCTGGTGACCCCTTGATCTCTCATATGTACTAGGCTTTGCCTGAAGTTTTCATTGTGTAAAATTCATGGTTCAAATTTATATGCTTGGCAAATGTCCACATGATTTAGATGTGATCAGAATTTACCTTAGTAGAAGCCTCTTTAAATCGCTCAGCCAGCCTAAGTTGCTTCTTTTCCTGTGCTCTAATTGGTATGCCTATCAAAATAAATATTACATTTATTATGGACCTGTTTCCTTTCTTAACTTCCAGAACATCTCCAGTTTATATGTGAAAATAAATTTGACAATTGGAAAAATTATAGATCTTGCCCAAGGCTACACAGCTTGGCAGAAAAAAAAGAGCAAAATTCAAATCCAAATTACCTGACTTAAAAAAAAAATCAGTCGTTTAAATCACTTGAGATGCCAAAATACTGTCTCATATAATGGAAACAACTGGTTATGAAGTGACAGTTGATTTGCTCTG
The DNA here is from genome assembly GCA_004027205.1 of Ctenodactylus gundi. Taxonomy (NCBI): domain Eukaryota; kingdom Metazoa; phylum Chordata; class Mammalia; order Rodentia; family Ctenodactylidae; genus Ctenodactylus; species Ctenodactylus gundi. Next base: position 454,270 of record PVKB01000019.1, read on the forward strand.
TCAAGGATAGGTAGGCTAAATCGTTTTCAAATTGCATCATTGCAAAATAAAATTTTCATTAAAAAAGGGTTTCTACTGGAAGCTGAAATCATATGTTTATACAAAGATATCGTTCAAAATTTCCCCCAAATCTCCAATTCCTAAATAAAACATTTTGGGCTTTGTGTTTTTAGCTATTCAGTGTCTTCTATCTTAATATTATATCAGTAACTTCAAAACTGTCCTACTTTTTGTAGACCCTCTTTTTCCCCACTATCTTAAGAAATAATCCGAGCTGAATTTCCATCAGTTCTATCCAGATCATTCTGGCAATGGAGTACAAGAAGGATTTGGTGAACTTAAAATATCTGTTAACTATAAGTTACATGATAATAGAAAACTCTTGAAAATGAAAAGAAAATAAGGTTCAAAATTCGGCATCTCTTTGAAAATACAAGTGGTGAATTTTGAAAAAAGAACCGTTTCCAAAAGATGTCTCAAATCACAAAGATTAGATAAATGTCTCATTAAATTAAACTAATCACTTTTAATCCTCTCTGAAATTTACTATCAGAGGAGAGCAATAGAAAACATGAGCTTTTCTCCTAAATCTTTATTTTTGTAAAGTTTAGTTCATTAGTATTTGAGTGGTTTGCAGATGAGAGTGGCTTCAGAAGAGCGTACTAAGAATTCAACTCTGCTTCAGAATCAGGAGGAAAAAAAAAATGGCTACTGCAGAACTGAACGGTCAACAAGTAGCTTCCAGATGTTCTTCTTAAGCCTTTTTCTTTCAAGTCATTTTACTTTATTAACTTAAAATTGTCTACTATGATCTCTTCTTCCATTAAACTCACAGTGCTAATAGGAAATTAAGTACACGTTGTCTTACTGCTATTCTTATAAAATTCATCTGCGTGTACCATCTAGTAGTTCTTAATGGCAAAGACAATTTTTATCACCCCTTGAACTGACTTAACAAGGTTTACTTGATTTACCCGTTAGACAAATTTAAGGCGGTAATACAAAGAAAATACTCTCAGAAATTGTATACTGGGCAAAGCAAACCATAACTTTTTCCTAAACCTTGAAGCATAGATTAAATATTTGCAACAGAAGTTAAACTTTAGAGAGCTATAAATTACATCCTTATTCATCGTGGCTTATGAGAGCAGCATTTGGAAATCAATAGTAGTGATATTCTATTTGTTATAATTCACTTCAAAATGTAATATATTACGAGTAACTTGTTTTTAAGATGTAATTTAGAAAATATGTGCCTGTTTCATTGCTTCTGGGTCACATGGAGTTTCAGGTCATTGTTTTTTTTAATTTATATGGGTCTGAACATATGCAGATGAGTGGTTATGATTCAGACAGAATGAGAATGAAAGAGAGAGAGAGGAATGAGAGAGAGAGAGAGAGAGAGAGAGAGAGAGAGAGAGAGAGAGAGAGATAAGAACACAATTATAAAAGTTAGTTCCTTCTCCCACAGGCTACTTAAAATTAGTCAAAAATTTTAGTGCAATCTTTGCTCTAACCATTAACTTGAAACATTAACCTCTCTCCGGGAGATCAGAGAATGAAGCCAAAGTGGACATATTTCATGATGCATACATTGATCTGAGAGGGATGTCACAGAAGAACGGCACTTCCCTTTCAGTGGGGGGTAAAGTTGAGAAATCAGACCACCCACCGCTGAAAGCCTCCTATTCACAGCGTCAGAGGACAGCATGCTCCTTTGTGTGCATGCAACTGCTTGTTTCTACTCAACTGTACATTCTAATTTTGTATCTTGTTTAAAGCTGCTCTGTTTTCCTCTCACAAGGATTAGATAATCTTGCCATTTTCCTAATCAATCCTCTTATGGATCTCCTTTGATTCTGCTAAAAAAATTCATAAATATTTCTACTAATGTACTATCTTATGATTTTTTCCTTTACGTAATAAAACATAGGTTTTTGGCTCTATTGGCTACATAGGGTCATGGCTCTATTGGCTTTTTATCTTTGCATCTGAAGAATGTGGACATAAATATTTCAAACGCACACACTCCAAGAGCTTTGATACATTTGTGTTTCACTGAAACTTCATTTTACCACTTCCAACAAAATGTTCAACAAGTTACCTCTGTGTAATTTTAATCTAAGTAATCCTCACTATATCTCTTGAAGTAAATAGTCTACACTTACTGAAATACTACTTAATCTAATACAGCATTTCTCCTATATTTTTAATTTTTCTTGTTTTTTTAACCTTTAAAAACTGCCTGAACACAAACAGTTTATCAAATATGTTACACAATATTATTAAAAAGAGACCACGCTCTTTCCTGGGAATCATTCCTGAAGCCAAAATGCGGCTGAACTAGCCATTTCTGCAGCACTGCATAGTGTGTATGTTCTTTCATATTTTGTTTTGGTCACTAGAGCTAAATTTATTATTTCACAATTCACCAAATAAGTTGTTGAAGTTCAATCATAACTCCTGTGTGAAGGTGTAAGGCAATAGATTTCACTCAATAGAATTTACTTAGAGTTTACTTTCCTTTTTTGAGCTACTTTAAAATGCTACTAAGGAACTTTTTAATGCAAGAGTGAGAGAGTGGAGGGTCTTGAGGATGCTAATGATCCATGCATTAAACTTTTTAGGCTTCTACATTCCTTCTTAATGCTGATGATCACTGAATAAAAATCTCCAGTCTTAAAATTATTTGATAGATGCTGCTAGAGAATTTATTCATCAAGTTTTGAAAGGGTTTAATACCCTAAAATTACCAATGAGTATGAACCAATTAAGTTGAGGTTTAATGCTATCATTTAGCTAATTTGAAAAACATTTGTTATGTACCTAAGCTAGATAATTAATATAGCTTAGCAATCTGCTGTCAGTCAATACTATCAGGTGTTCAGCACATTTCAAATATCACCCAGGTAGACACTGAATGAAGAGTTGCCTTGTATAGTCATGGCAGAGCCCCTTTAACAAAGTGAGATGGCTTTGTGACTAGATTTTCTGATTTGAGGGATTGCTTTTCTTCTTTGTTAGCTCAAGTGATTGCTACCATCAGCGCTATATGAATGAAAGAGGAGCAAGAACAACAGTTCTACTTTGGAGAGTCTCAGATATGTGGTATAAATTTGTCTTTAAGACCTACTGCTTACAGAGTCATAGGTCCTGCAAAGTTATGAGCTGTGTCATTATTAACCAGCATAATATGTTAGCAGTTACTCTAATATGTCTAAAGTTTAAAAAATGAAGATGAGGAAAAAGATTTTCATGTTCTTTACAGTTTTCTTAGTCTATAGAAGTTTTGCTCTCTAATTTATCTGAATAATTTCTTATGTTAAATTTTATTTTTCTCATATTACAGAGGAATATAATCAGTGTACAAATATTTAACAGTTTTCTAATGTCCCATTGAGATGTGAAATAAAAGTTTGAAAACCATTTCTGCTTGATCCTCAAAGTCATATTTTAAGTCAGTTTACTACCCCTAAATGTTTTCACTGACTCTGAAATTTGATCAAAGATAAGAAAATTTCTTTATTTTTGCTTTTCTCCAAAGTCTGTTGCTTTTTTTTCTACTGTACTTTATGTTGGTGCATATATATTTGTGTTCATCTGTTTTATTAACTTTACAAAACAATATAAGGCATATCATAGTTTACTTTCAGAGTTTCCTATTGAATATTTTAGTTGTTTGATTTTTATTTTGCTAATAAACATTAATGCCTTGGTAAATAATTCTGCACACATTATCTTGTGCATTTTGTAAGAGTCTCACAAAAATATAGATCTGAACATTTTTTAATATTATATACATATACATTCCAAGTTGTTCTCTAGCAGATTTGGAGAAATTTGTAATTCAAATAATAGTGAAAGAGAGTTTACATTTTTTATTCTATATCAATATTTAGCATTATCAAATATTAGTAATTTCACAAAGATTTTGTGAATACTGAAGAGACTTTTTTTAATAGTGGGGATTTACATTTCAAGATGGCTGGGCATGTGAGCACTCTTTCAACTGCTGGTGTGGTGTGTGTGTGTGTGTGTGTGTGTCTGTATGTGTGTTTTGCTTTATTCTTGTTATCAGTTTCCTTTTCATTGGACTCTAAGTTTGCTCCTCTTTTCCTAGTTGCCTATTTTTAGAATTTAAATTGTATTCATTATTTATATGCTCTCCATATTAATTCTTTGTATGTTATATGTTGTTGAAGCATTCCCTGTCAGTCTATGTCACGTGATTTCTTTTCATTTTTTTTTTTTATTTAAGGGGGTTGGGAAGTTCTTTTACTGTTTAGATTTATATATGTACCAAGACCAAATTTTGTTTTATTTATCTTGTGATCAATGACTTTTGTGCTTAAAAAAGTCTTTTTATCCTGAAGTACAAACTAATGAGTTTAACTTTTGCAAGATTTCTTAAAATTATGCTTTAGCTTTTGGTTCTTTTATACATATGAAATTCATTTTTAATTCTCATTGAGGTCAAAGAAATCTGGTTTCTTATGTATAGATGCCCTTTGTCTTACTGGGCCGCAGGCTTCTTTATGAAGCGAATGAGTACTTTGGCTCTAAGATCCTCAAGCTCCTTTGAACTGTCCCTTGTTGCCTTCTTCCCTCTAGGCTGGTTACTTAGTCTCCAAATTTCCCTGAGGAACAATGAAACTCAGACACACACTTTAAGATAATGGTTCTCCAGGCTCATAATGACATTTCTAAACCAAATCATTTTTAAAAAATTTTAATGACAGACATTTACTTGTAGGGCCTGGTGAGAAGATATCAGACCTGTGAGACATAGATGGCCATAGTTAGTAGGTAATGTCACTTCCTCTCTCTAAGAATCAATTTTGTAATTCTTTATGTAGTAATTGGTAGAACTTTACTATTTGTTCTTATAAAGTCTATATTATATTTGAGGGAACTAAAGTCTTTGTTCTACTATACATCATCCCGTGGAAACATTCCAGCACTATATACATGTGATTTTTCTCCATTTTATTGATATGTATAAGTGCAAAATTTAAGGTTTACAATGAAGTTTAGCATTTTCTGCACATACATATCTTGTCAAGGTGACAAGGACTTTCCCACTCTCCTTTTGTCCCTCCCCACCCCTCCCCTCCCTTCCTCCCTGCCTCCCAACCCTACTCCCCTGTTTCACTTTGTTTTTCATTTTAAGTTACATGTGATTTTATAAATCCTCTAAAGTTGAGTTGATGCCAAAGTTTATTACCCTCAGCTTCCTTTACTATCTGAACATTTCTTCCTCAATAGCAGTGACGTAATTCTTAAACTATGGCTGGATGAAAATCACCTGGAGACTTTTCTAAATGATCTATTACTTGAAGTCCATCTACTCCGGCATTTTTAAAAAATACAAGATGGATCTGTGTTGATGATATAAAGCTTGGGATTTTTTAAAAAATCAGCTATGATACGCAGAAAATTTTTGAAAAGTGCTAATTTACAAAACAGCGATTTTATTTTCTAATAAGCACAGCGTTGGCTTCTTGAAAACATAGAATACAAAAATACTGAGCCAGTTTCTATCACCAGCCTCTATCATTTCTACAGTAATTCCATTAATTAATTTTCATATATGATTCAACTATATATATATTCTTCTTTTCTCTGCAATCACATTGGATAGTACAAATGGTATGTTTCTGATGTCTCCTGTTTTTCCTCACTCTTATCTTGTTGAGCCAAGAAAAATGATTTCTTATGATAGTCCTTTTAAAAAGTTTCTGTGATTTATATGTACTTTAGTCATCAAAAATAAATGTTTACATACCAATCACAGGTATTCCTCTGGTTCATACCTTAGAAACCACATTTTTTTACATGCTAAACTACTTCTGCATGAATACTTTTGTACTTTGTAAAATACTTTGCCAAATTCTGATCTTTTATCATACGAAGATATATCAAGCAACGTTTAAATTGTTTTACTGGAGGCATAGCAAGAGAACAGGATCATTTTCAAAAATCTGACATAACATACCAGCAACAAGAGACTGGAAGGAACAACTTATTTTCTCTTCATCGCTTTCCTGCCTGGGCATTTGAATTAGGGTTTAAGAGGAGACTTCTTTGGAGAGATGATTAGTTTACTTTGTAAGCCAATCAAACACCAAAGGAGCCTAAATACATTTCAAAGGTGTAGCGGGCTTCTGAGATCACTAGAAGTAGTGGAAAGGCCCTGAGACAGAGATATGTGAGGAGTAAAAGAAAATTCAGTGGAACGAGGATGCCACAGGTGTGAGGTGAATCTGACCCATATCTGATGTGAGACTTGATGCCCTGTTTTCAAGTACTCCTCGTTCAGGTCAGACATAATTTGACAGCTGTTAAGATAGCACGTGGCCCCTCCGCTGGCTCATCTGGCTCTCCGGTGAGTGCTAGGACGCACGAAATTGTATTAGGACTCTTGATCTTTAATCCTAGATCTTCGCTCATCAATGACGTCTTTAAATATGTTTTGCTTTAAAACTGCCCAAAAGCAACGAATAAAGGAAAAGCTGAGTAGAAGGGCACAAACTGCGCAGCTGTGGGAAGCACCTCCGGCAGACAGCACTGGCCCTCCTTCCGCCATCGCTCGCTCGTGGAACGCTTGGCAGGTGGCGGGGCTGTTCCTCGCGTGTTCTGCTTCACAGCAGGCTGTCTGTTCTGCTCTTCCTTCTGCTCAGTCAGACATATCAGCTGAGACAATGGCCTAACAGATGCTGATATTCAGCCTGGATCAGCCTATGTTGATTTTATGCTTATTAGCCTGAGCAAGTCACAGCCAGCTGGTTGCTGTTTGCCTTGACTGAGCAGTAGAAATACACAAACTCCAATGGCCTCTGGTGTGTGTGTGTGTATATATATATATATATATATATATATATATATATATATATATATATACACCCAGGTGCTGGTTTCCGTAATAACAATTTCTCCCATAGTTTCTGAGGTATTTTTGAATTACTCGTGTGGTTATTTAAGGAAAAACAAAAACAAAAACAAAAAAAAATCTGAGGCCTGGTACACTGAGGGAAAAGCCAGGACCTAGTGTATAAGACAGATATAGTAAAATGATTCCTGACTCGGTAGTAGGGAGTAGTATCTGGAGAAATAATCTAAAGTTAGGCTTTGCTTGCTTTATTAGTTTTCTTCTAATAACAGTGAGAAGCCAGTACAGATTAAAGACCCATAAGCAGGCTGCCTTTTAGGCAGAGCAGATGACGTGTTTCCTGGACAGCCAGGTGTCACGTTGTTTACTGCTTCCATATCCACAACACACTCCTTTCTTGGTCCCAGGAGCGACATGTTTCCAACTGGCCGGTAAGCACTGTGGGCTTGCTGTGACCTGCTCCACTTAGGGGCTGGCAGCTTCCTGACGCTCTCAGGCATCGTCCTATCTGATATTCAAGAGAAATGGGAGATTCTTTTCAGAGTTTTCTTTGATTTGGCATGTTCTGGTGATGATTCATAAAATACCTTAAAGAATGCTTTCTTTTTTAAAAAAAAATTCTGACTTTCTATCTGGCTTATAGCATAATCTCTTCACATTCCCTCTACCTTCCATTAACATTTTTCTACATTCTTCGACCATGAACATATTTTTTCTCCTTGTTTTGAGTTTCAGCTCTTTATATTGAATAAATAATTATATTTTGTGAAGTAAGTATATTTAATTATTCCCCTTATGCTGATACTTCCATGCAATCATGTAAAAAAAAGAAACTGGGACAGCTAGACATAAAGACTGACTTAATATCTTTGCTATTCTTGGTTGCTATTTGATACAACCTATATGTGTGCTTTTAGTTCTGGTTTAAGAAAGTTCCACAGAGATGATTGGAATGGCAAAACTTTCCTTGTTCTACATTTTAATGAATGACCTGTATAAAATTATAACTATTATGCCTGTCATTATTACAGATATTCTATATATGTACAAAATTGCCTGGATTTTGGGTATCAATATTAAGAATTGAGCTGGGCGTGGAGGCACTTGCTTATAAACTGAGCTGTTGAGAAAGCTGAGGAAGGAAGATCTCTTGTTGGAGGCCAGGTTTGACCACTTAGTGAGATTCTGACTCACAAGGAAGAAGTCAACAAATCTGGGAATGTATCTCAGTGCAAGAGCTGGTTCATAGAAAAAGCTTAAATTAAAAATCAGAAATAACTGCTAAAAGTGATATCACTTCCCAGTTCTTTTTCAGTTCTCATAATAGCACTGTGTTCTAAGGAGCCGGGCTATTAGTTTGTGGCTTGCTCAACAGAATGACTAACCATTATTAAAGATGTCACTAGAGTTAAAATATGGACCTACTGGGCTCATACTTTGGAGCAGAATGCTGGTTCTCCGCCAGGCCTGGTACGGAAAGCTATGCCACCTAAGCAAAACTGTTCCTCTTTGTAGCCCTCCGTTCTTATTTCAACGTTGGTGAAAAGTGACATTTGTACTACGTGATTTCTAAAGTCTTTTATGGCTCTGATATTTTACTTCTCTAGGATTTTTGGAAATCAAAACCTGAAAATGTGACCGTGTAGATTTAAAGAAACCTATACATTTTTAAGCTGAATTAAATCAAGGAAGAAAAGATATCTAGTGTGTGCGTGTACTTTCACATTATTCCTAGGATGTCACATCGAAAGGATTAGAGTAGTGAATTGGAATTATACAAATTGGGGAATGTAAAGTGGTAAAGATTTTGGAAATAATGTTATGTGAAGCACTGAGTGTATTTCACCTGTGTTCAAGGAGAGAACAGGGCAAAATCATTGTTTTTTTTCTTTCTATTTTTTCATTATGGGAAATTTTTTAATAAACTTGCTTGCTCCTTAACTTGCCAAACAGAAGAGAATAGTTACATTAATTATGAATAATACAGCTAGTAGGTTTTTTTATTATTTAAGGAGTCAGATAGCAAATACTTTACACTTTTTGCCTCAGAAGTCTTTTAAAATTATTTATTTATTTTACTTCGGTAAAAATATTCACAACATATACACACACAAGCACAAATGCACACATGCACACACATACACACACAAAGCTTTGCTTTCTAATTAAGCATGACTAATAGGTAAATGAGACACCAGATTTCATCATTTGTATATATTTTAAGAGTTACAACATGCCATGAGGGAAGACTTAATTTAACATATAAATAGTTTTCTGTCTTAAATACTATACAACAAAGCACCAAGCTGTCTTTTAAGTTACAAAATACACTCAATAATGGCTAAACCCTTCAGAGGATCAACATAAGTCAGGGTACTTCTTTCAGACTTTACTTATTTTTTAATTTTTCCCCCATTTTATTGATATATATATACGTGAAAAATTTAAGGTTTACAATGGAGTTGAACCTTTTATGCACATATGTATCTTGTCAAGGTGACAAGGGCTTTCCCACTCTCCTTTATTGTATGCTCCTGTAGACACAGTGAGGTAGGTACAGTCACGGTATCTGATTTTATAATGAAAGTAATGGATCAGAGAACTTGAGTAATATTTCTAATGTTATGAAAGTAGATTTAATGAATTGTCAATTGTTGGACAATGTAGAAGGAATTCCCTAACCCGATAAAGAGCCTGTATTGGTATCTGGTCATTTCAACTTGGACTCTATTTACTGCTTCTTATAACATCTACTGGGGATGATTTTTCATGAAATTTAGTTTTCTTCAAAAGACATTGCATTTCTTCCTTTCCTATAGGACATGCTTTCCAGGTACAGTATTCTATTTTGACATTTTTTTCTTTTAATAATTTCAGCATATTCCATTTTGGCTTTGCCTACAGTGTTTCCACTGAGAAAAGTCCTTATATTCTGATAGGTATTTCCTTGATATGTAATTTTTTTCTCACTGTGTTTTCAAAAATGTTCAAAGATTCTTTGTCTTTGGAATTTGAGAGACTGGTGATATGACTTTTTAATCTACGTGCAATATTTAGTCTATGTGGAGTTTTGGATTTCACATATCTGAATGCTTATATACCTCTCCAGAATCGGGAATTCCTGTCATTAATTATTTAACTGTTTTTACTGTTTTTTTTCTCTTTCTCTGCTACTTTTTAAATTCCACTAACATAATCAATACAGAAAGGAGAGATTTAAATAACACTGTGCACCAAGTGGATATGAAAGTCTTGTACACAACCTTCAGTGCAACAGCAGAAGAGTATATGTTTTTTTTTTTTTGTGCAAATGGAGCATTCTCCAGGAGAGACTATATATTAAGTGAAAAAAATCAAGTCATAACAAATAAAATTAGAATCATTCCGAATATCCTCTCTCCCCAGAATGATATGACACTAGAAATTAGTGACAGAAAGATGATAGGGAAAATGACAAATTTGTGGGAACTAAAAGCACACCCCTGAAAAGTCACTGAGTCACCGAAGAAATAAAAAAGAGATAATTTGTTTCTGGAAAAAATGAGAACATAATATAACAAAACTATGAGATACAGGAAAAGCAACTGAAGAGCAAAGTTTACAGTGGTAATCACCTATGTAATAAAAAAGAAAGATCTCAAATAGCTACTGTTTGAGAAAACAACAAAATAACTAATTTTAAAATTAGAAAAAATAATAAAAACTAGAGTAAAAATTAATTAAACTGAGATTACTGACACAATAGAGAAAATCAAGGAAATTAAGAATTTGTTTTTTGAAGAAAATAATTTCAAAAGCCATAGGTTGACTACAAAAAACTCAAATGAATCAAATAAATAAAATGATGAATTAAAAAGAACACATTAAAAATTAAACCAAATACTGTAAGACGCTACTATGAATAATTATATGCAAATTAACTGGATGACATTGAGAAAACAGATTGATTTCTAGAATACATATGGTGAGAAAAAATTAATAGAAAATATGAACAGATCAATAATGCATATGGAGATTGAATGAGTAATAAAAGTTTTCTCAGTGAACAAAATTCCAGAATCTCATGGTATTGTGGTTTGGATCTGGAACGTCCCCCACAGTACCATGTATTTGAATGTTATAGATTGTCCATGGAACCATGTGCTGTCGGGAGATTGGGGCCTAGTCTGGAGGGGTGGATTACAGACATGTAAAGTGGATTACAGGCATGTAAATTGGATTACAGACACATAATGGGGGCTCACCACACCTCCCACACCTGGATCCAGGAGGGGCTGATCACTGGGGTGAGACCTGGAAAGATACATAATCTGCTTCCTGCCTTCCTTGGAGGACTAGTCTCAACTTGCCTTGACTTGGCTTCCTGTTTGTGATGTGGAGAGAAGCTGCCTCCACCTCTGTCTCTGCCATGTACTTCCATTGCTGCCAGCCGCCCCTGAGTGGACTGTGACCTTCTGAAACTGTGAGCTAAAATAAACCTTTCCTTCCCTAAATTTGTGATTTTCGGGTATTCAGTCACAACAATGAGAAAGTAACTAAGACTAATGGCTTCACTGGTAAATTATAACAAATATTAAAACAAGAATTAAATCAGTCCTTTTTCAAACTTTTCCAAAAAAAATAATGATAAAAAGAGTACTTTCAAATACATTTTATAAGGCCAGTATTACCCCGATGTAAAAGACATGTAAACATTTTACAAGAAAATTATAAACTGATATTACAATAAGCATAGATGGAAATATTAACAACATTGACAAACTGAATTCAACAGCGTAATAAGAGAATCATGCAACATCATCAAGTGGCAGTTTTTCCGAGGCTGGAGGGATGCTTCGACATATATAAATCAATAAATGTACTACTATACATTAACAAGTTGAAAAATGACTATGTGGCTATTTTAATAGATGTTCAAAAGGCACTTGACAACTTCAGCATCCTTTTAAGATAAAAATGTTCAATAATTTAAATACACAGGAAGAGATCTGAATCTAACAAATGCCCTTTTTCAGAAACCACAGCTAACATCATACTCAATGACGCAACAATTGCCAGATTTTGTTGTTAGCTTAAGAGACAAAAATGTCTCAGTCTGTCTACTTCTGGTCATGGCATGGAAGTCCTAGCCACAGAAATTAGGCAACAAATAGACATAAAAAGGCTGAGATAACAATGTTCCTGTTTGCAAGTGACTGATCTTTTACAGCATAATAAAACTTAAATTGTTAGGTTAACTAACAAATTAAAGTTGTAAAATACAAAATCAGTACATTCACAAATATTTTTGCATAATACAAATTTAATTTTTCTACAGTCAGAATTTGCAAACTCTGCATGAAGAACTGAAATTAAACTAAACTAAACAAACATCTAAAGAAGAATTAAAACAACTTACAACAGCATCAACCATAGAGTAAAATAATTAGAGATAAATTTAACTAAGAAGGTAAGCTATCTGTATGCTGAAGACTTTAAAATATTGATAAAAGAAATTGAAAAGGACACTCATAAATGAAAATAGGCCTCAGATTTTGTGCTCACAAATTTGAATAATTATTATTATTAAAATCCAAACTGAACTGTAGATTCTATAAATCTTTATAAAAGTTCTAGTGACATTTTTACAGAAATAGAAAATAAACAGAAAAATATTTTAAAATATAAATGGAACCATAAAAGACCCAAAACACTCAAAGAAATTTTGTTCAAAAATAGAAGGAAAAAGTTTCTGGCATCATACTACTCAATTTTAAGTAAATAACAAAGGTGTAACAACAATGAGAGAGCATAGTATGTTGGCATAAAAATAACTGAAGAAAAACAGTAGAGCCAGAAATAAATTCATTTTGTAATGGTCAATTGATCTTCACAAAGTTAACATTAGGTAATGGGATTAGGAAGATCTTTTCAGTAAATAGTATGAACAAAATTTACATTTTGCATGTAGAAAAACACATTTTTATTCATATTTTAAAGTATACAAAAAGTCAATTCATCTTACATGAAATATGGAAGTCAGGTGCGGTGGAGCATGCCTGTAATACTAATCCCAGCGCTTTGAAAGTCTCGCACAAGACATTTGCAAGTTTGACTAAACCCTAGGTAAGTTAACAACTTAGTATGGCCCTGTCAAAAAAGAAAAGAAAAGAACAGAAAAGAAAACTATTAAAGATTTTAATATAAAACTAGAAAACATAATTGATTAAAAACATAAATAAAAATTTGGGTCAGGGATAAGGGTAAAGATTTTGTTCCTTGGGTGTAATGTCAAAATCCCAGCTAACCAAGGAGAAAATAATGATAACAGATAACAAAAAAGAAACATTTTAGTTGCAAATGACCTAAAAAGAGAAGAGTCAGTTTATGAAATGATTAAAATATTTGCAAAACTTGCAGATAATACGGGGTAAGATCCAAAACTTATCATCAATTCAAACAATTTAGTAGCAAGAATGTGACTAAATTTTAAAAAATGGGCAAAGGGGACATACGATGGTGGACAGGACTATTAAAAAATTTCAACATTAGTAATTAACAGGAAAATTCCAATCAAAACCATGATGCAAAATTAGTCACACCTATCTGAAGGGCTATTATCTAAAGCACAGAAAAATAACCTTTTTGGGCAAGGATGTAAAGACAGAGCAACTTTGTATAGTTGGTGGTGTGGACGTTCCTGAAAAACAAAAATCATGGAGCTATAATATAACCTAGGAGTCCTACTCTGCAGTATATATGTATGCATTCTCCAGCTCAGTGTAACCGTTGTATATTGCACATGTATACCAACTAAAAATAGGAAAAAGTAAAACTCATGGAAAACCAAATTGATGAATAGATGAAGCGTCTATAAAGTTTGCCTAGCAAATGCAAGGCCCTGGTTCTATTCTCCAGCGTTACATCAGCTGGTCGTGGTGGCTCATGCTTGCAATTCCAGCTCTTGGAAGGCTGACGCAGGAGGATTGCACTGGTTTGTGGGCTACCCAGGGTACATAGTGAATTCAGGACCAACATGGACTGCAGAGTTCCAGTCAGTTAATAAATAGAGAGATGGATAGGTAGGTAGGTAGATAGATATAGATAGATACATAGATAGATAGATAGATAGATAGATGAAATTAAATAAAAGTCCTGAGCCTGCTGCTTTTCCAACATAAAATACAGTTCTTCACTTGCTCTAGATTCATGGTCTTTCAATTTTGCTGACATATTTGGGACATTTGTGATCAGGCAGTTCAAGCCTTAAAACAGCTGCCTGGAGACCTACTGACTTTTGCAGAAACTGAGTCAAAAAATAAAAATAAAATTATATTTACTGGTTTTCCATCTTTCAGAACTGTATGCATTTTATTCTATTTTGCATTTCCTCCATCAGATAAAGCTAAATGAATAACTCAACGATATTACGTAAGGTCATTATAGCTGCAGTTCAATAAGTAAACTGGAGGATGATAGAGATGTAGATTCTTTATTCAGATTGTGTATGTCACTATCGGTGCTATAATTCTTTTTCCCAACCCTTTTATCCCTCTTGGATCATCAATAAGCCTCGATGACCTCTGTGGATGAAGCCCAGAGCATCATCCATCAGCTGCTTCATCTGTTGCTACTGACAGACTAGAGTAGCTCCTTGGCTTCTCTCCAATAGAAATGAGGCCCGTGCTGTTGCTTTTTTCTTTTTTTTAAGAATTCTCTTGCTCCGCAGTTGGCTATTACTCTTAGTTTGTTCCACAACAATCTAATTTCTAGCAGACATGATATCTTTTGATATTATACATATATATATATATATCACATATTCATCCAATTATCTTTTGCTTACCAACTAAAATGTATTATTTATTATTTTTATAATGTGCATCTTGCCAACATTTCCTCTCCTAGCAATTGATCAATAGAAGGTGAAGCATATGTGGTTTCTTCTTAGTCGAAGCAACACAAACCCTTTGATATATAGACTCTGAAGAAATATTGGCCTGTAAGATTACTGAGAGAATTGAGGGGTGAAATTATTATTAAAGAATTCTAGATGGAAGTAACACCAATACTTGCATTATATTTTTAAACAAAGAAGTTTGTTACTGAAAAGTAATTTTTGGTGAGTGTTTGAGAGGTGTACACTTTACATATTAAAGCTGATGAAATACTGAAATCTTTGAACTCAATCAAGGATTGTTTTCCACAAATTGAGTCTCTTCATGGTTGAGGCAATTTCAGGAGCATTAAAGAAATGATACAGATGAATAATAACTAAATGAGTTCATGAGCAGGAATAAATGCCACAGTGTGGCTATTGTTATGAATAGTCAGAAGGTTATTGGAATTATCATACCAGAAAAATAATGCAACTGGTCTGGAAAAAGCAAATAGCACCATGTGATGATTTCCCTGTACTGTATTATGAATATGATTTATTATGTCTGAAAATTTTTCCCATTTTATTGACATGTACAAGTGGAAATTTTAAGGTTTACAATGGAGTTGAGCATTTTGTGCACATATGTATCTTGCCCAAGTGACAAGGGCTTTCCCGCTCTCCTTTTGTCCCTCCCCCTACCCTCCCTTCCCTTCCTCCACCCCACACTGTCTCCCTCTTTCACTCTGTCTTTCTTCTGAAGTTCCATGAGATAGTTGTGGTCTGGTTCTCTCATATCAGAGAGACCATTCTATGTTTCACCTTCTGTTTCTGACTCACTTCACTAAGCATGATGTTCTCAAGTTTCTTCCATTTGTCTGTAAAAGCCTCCACGCTGTTGGACTTTATAGATGCATAGTATTCCACTGTGTGTAAGTATCACAGTTTGTGTATCCACTGGTCTGTTCATGGGTATTTTGATGACTTCCATATTCTAGCTATTGTTAGTTGTGCTGCTATGCACATGGGTATACATATATCTCTATTGTGTGTTGTTTTGGCCTCTTTTGGATATATTCCCAGGAGGGGGTGTCTCTGAATCAAAGGGGATATTTATTTCTAGTCTTTTGAGTGTTCTCTATACTGCTTTCCAGAGTGGTTGAATGAATTTATACTCCCATCAGCAGTGCAGGAGGGTTCCTTTCTCCCCACAGCCTCGCTAGCACTGATTGTTATTTGACTTGTTGATATAGGCCATTCTCTCTGCAGTGAGATGTAGACAGATAGACCAGTGGAACAGAATTGAGGATGCAGAAACAAACCCAAATACCCTCAAGTACCTAATCTTCGATGAAGGGGCCAAATCCATAAAATGGAAAAAGGACAGCCTGTTCAACAAATGGTGCTGGGAAAACTGGACATCCACATGCAGAAGAATGAATCTAGTCACACACCTATCACCATACACCAAAATCAAATCAAAGTGGATTAAAGACCTAGACATGAAAAATGAAACACTAAACCTTCTAGAAGACAAAATAGGCAAATATCTAAAAGACAATGGGGTAGGCAAGAACTTTCTAGACAAGACACCAAGAGCAAGAGAAATTATTCCCATTATCAACAAATGGGATCTTGTCAAATTAAAAAGTTTGTGCACAACAAAGGAAACTGTCAACATTGTAAATAAAGAACCAGCAGACTGGGAAAAAATATTCACCACCAACACCTCAGATAAGAAACTCATACATAACTAGAATACACAGGGAGCTAAAGAAAATTAAGCCCACCAAAATAAAGGATCCTGTTGAAAAATGGGCAAATGAAATGAAGAGGCAGTTCACTCATGAAAAAGCACAGAGGGCCAATAGATACATGAAGAGATGCTCAATATCTCTAGCCATAAGAGAGATGCAAATATGTCTGAACAGTTAACAGAAAGTCTCTCTACACTGTACTTCTAGGAAAATGTATTAAACCATCAAGAAAAGGGTACAGAAGTGCTTCGAACCTATAACCTGAATATGTGATCTGATTCACCACTCACCGGTCCAACTCACAGTTATGACTTAGACTAGTATTTAATTTGATTTGACCATCAAACTTCAATAATTTTATAGCTTTATGATGTGTCTTGTTCCACTAAAGAGAATAAGAGAAATAGTTTTGAAGGTCCCAGAATCTTAAAGTCATATAGAATCAAAGAAAACTTAGATTTCACTGTATCTTCATGTCCATTGCTTGCTAAGTGAACAGTTAGATGTCTACAGACTCAGTTCAACTCTGGTTAGTCAAAGACGGAAAACATCATTTTTTAAATAACTGAAATCATGCTATTTTAAATTAGCTTAATTTCTTCCATTACAAAATGTCACTAGTTCTTAGCACATTTCAGGAAATTATCCCAGCTTCTTCTCTTCCTTTTCTTCCTTCCTTCCTTCCTTCCTTCTTTCCTTCTTTCATTTTTCTATATTCCTTCCTTTTCTTTCCTCTTTTTTTTTCTTTCTTTCCCATCAGCAAGAATATCTTTATTTCATCCAATATAGCCAGTTGTTTCAAGGTCAGTAATTCCTGCTTTAAGTGTTA
This sequence comes from Ctenodactylus gundi, assembly GCA_004027205.1. Taxonomy (NCBI): domain Eukaryota; kingdom Metazoa; phylum Chordata; class Mammalia; order Rodentia; family Ctenodactylidae; genus Ctenodactylus; species Ctenodactylus gundi. The sequence continues at coordinate 471,603 of PVKB01000019.1, forward strand.
GACAGTAGCACATCAAGCCTATTATAATAAGGAATCTATTCGGTATTTTTACTGCTTCCTTAAGAAACAAGACTAGCGTCGGATTTTCTTCTGCCAACATGAAGGTTGTGTCCTAATTCATGTTTGTTTGACAGGGCTAATTACTTCTACATACTGAGCCTATTTCATCCTGAATTTTCAGCATCTAATTGGGCGATGTTAATATAAGCACTAATCTATGGCCTGGGGCTGGCAGATATCTTAATTGCCTATGAACTATTCTCTTACACCTTTAGACCTGATCAGGCAACCATAACCACACACTGGCACATGATCTAAATTCATTCTGGCCATTTCAGAATGAAACCATTTCTCAAAATAGAAAAGATCAGTTGCTTGCAAAGAAAAAAAAAACATGGGGTCTATATGATGTGTAGATATTTATATTGAATCTCTCATTTCAACTCAATATTCTCTTAACTTTTTTTGGTTGTAGTGCTCAACTACTTAAAAGTATTTTACTTCTTTTTTTTTTCTTTTCTATGTGGATCATTGAAGAATTTTGACTGTTTTCACTTTTAGCAAATCCTATTCTCATTAATGGAGTAAAATTCTTTCTTCAATTTTTGAAGTATTTTTAATTTTTAATTTTTTATTTCAACTGTGTAATGGTACAGATTTTTCATGCTGTGTGTGTGTGTGTGTGTGTGTGTGTGTGTGTGTGTGTGTGTGTATTTATTTTGAAATAGATGCCTGACTTTCTCTAGAATCCAAGATCAGGATTTTTCAACATTATAATTTAGTTGAAATTTGTCCTAAGGAACCTAAGTTGTTAAATTTACTGAAAAATATAGCTAATAATTTTTATGGGAAAGACTCATATATTTATTTTAGATTCACAAAAATGCTCTTTAATGTACAGTAATGGAAAAAATTATAAAAAGATGAACTAAAATATTTCTGCATATGCATGTAGACTGAGTGAAGGACTGAGTCTTAGTAATGGCACCTTTTTTGGTTCTTGTTCTTGCTCTCAGCCTTGCCTTCAAAAGAAAACTTTCAAAAAAGTTGTTCCTTTTAGTACTCATTTCACTTTTTCTTATTTTAAAGCTTCTTAGTTTCTAGTGTAGTTGTCTGAGTCTTATCTCCACTCAACTCTAAATATCTGATAATGGAATCCCTTCATCATAGCTAAAAAAAGAGATAAAACATAAAAGTGTTTTGAAAACATATATCTCAGAGTGCTAGAAAATTTATCATAGGCTAAATAATACAGAATCAACTGAAAAAATCTAGAAAGCCTGAGAAGGGAAAATAGAATGAACAAATGACAAAAATGCAAAATCTTAAAGGATTAAAACCTCCTGTTAATATTGCTGTTGAGGTCGTAGCAAGTAAATTAGAAATCACTTAGTTCATTAGAGAATTCTTTAAAGTGTAGGTTAATCTGACATTGTGTTAAGTCTGTGGCACTTAAGCAGAACTTGAAAGTGACGCTATTTATTACAGAAAAACTTGGCTCTCTCTACTCACAGGAAACAAGTAAAAATGTTTAGCCATAAAAATTGGTAGAATTTTACTAATTAACACTTCATAATAAATTTATAACTGTGAACAAAAGTATAAAGTTTAAATTTTTAAAAATTTATTACATCAAAGGACACATTGTCCTGATTTTCCCACAATGTATACCCTCTCGCTTAAAATATTGCTCTTGCCATTTTCAGAATCAATACCGAATGTTCCCTTCTGGATCTTTAGTTGGGTTGTCAAGGATGCTGCAATGGCCTAAATGAATTCAGAAGTGTTATCCTCATGGCTATTTTGAGTTAGAGAAGACACCTGTAGTTCTATAGCGTCAAGTTTGCTACATCAGGTGTAAAGGACAACCTTGCCATGCTGTTGGGTGGCACTCTACGGCAGCATTCAGTGTAGTCTTGTAGTCTTGAACACACCACACAAAGACATTCACGAAATATGACTTTCAGAACTCCTTTGGAAAGTGCCATGAATGACGATGCAAGTGTGTTTGTCATGAAGGAAAGTATTTTAGTGTTTTGAGGGGCATAAATGGCAATGCCTTTTACTTACTGAATATTTTAATGTAAACTTTAATTGTCTCTTTCAATCACACCTCCCGGATACTCCAAGACATATCCTATTTTCAGAGAAAGAAAAAGAGGGGATAGTGGGTTTTCCGGCTGTGAGCTTTAGAGTGTTTGTGGGATTAACCAGCTGTACTGAAACCAATTTCATGGAATTTTATTCTCTAATTAGCCAAAAACTTTTATTATGAAAGTTTTCCACTGTTAGCTGTTTTTTTTTTTCATTTCATTGTTATTTCCTCCCAGTCTATTTTGTTTTATCCAATATATTTTGACTTCCACTCCTGCTTTTGACGTAAATGTTGATTTTGACAATAACTTCTCTGTGAAATTTTATGAATTACTATATGTCTGGTTTTCTTCCACTTCAGAAGAAATTCTGAATTTTAGAGAAGCATGCAAGCAAAATGACAATAATACCTAGTGTGTGTGCACATGACGTATATATTCTAACTAAAAAAATAGCTTGGTATTTGACTTATTTTTTGTCTGGGCATCTCATCATTCATGATTAATTCTTTTATTTTTTGCTTATATTTTCCATATATTTTTTGGTTTTTCTTAATCATGACATTGCTGTCCCTCTCTATCTTTTAACTTATCTATGTTTGTTACTATGTTAACTCAGTGCCCTTATCAATTTAAGTCACATCCCAATTCGAGCAGATTTTACTCCAAGAGATCAGAACATAGAACAGACTTGTGCAGAAGAGCCGATGGCTCATCTATGAGCAGGCTGTTGATGATGTAAAGTACAGTAAGAAATTCAGCTGCCTTAAAATTATGACTTGGTGCCTATATTTCCATGGTCAAATGAACTTAAAGCCACTGAGCATCTCACCTAATTTGTACAAACAAGTTCAAGCTCTATAAAAAATAACTAAATATAATTAAAGATTTGAGACATTATTTTAAATTCCACGTACATAGTCAAAGTTATGCAAACATTAGGATACTGATGGGAAAGTGACCTAAAACAACACTGACAACTCATTTAAGAAAATCCAGGTGGAAAACACACATCTGCTAATGTGAACAGCTCCTTAGTAATCAAAGACTTGCAAATTAAAGCAAGGAAAAGGTATGTTTAAAACCTATTAAATTAACAAACAGAATACTCAATGCTAATGAGGTTGGTATAAAACTTGTGCATATATATATATATATATATATATATATATATATATATATATATTACTAGGAATGTAAGTTGGGGCAAAGCTTTTTGGAAAATCAATATCACACATATGCTGGAGACTGAGAATTTTTCTACACATTGTATTTTTAAACCAATTTTTTAATGAACTAAAAATATAAAATTATCTAGAAATATAAATCAGTGCTAAAATTTATATATAACATGTTGGAGGCCCCAGGTTCTATCCTCCTTGCCACAAATAAACAGAGAAATTAAAAACAAGAGAGAGAGAGAAAGAGAAAGGGAGCGAGGAAAAAGAGAGGTAGAAAAAAGCTATGAAAGCAATGTGCAGTTTCCTTTTTTCACAATGTTATTTGAAGGCTGAAATTATAAGTCAATGGTTAGAGCTCTTGCATAGGAAGCAAAAGTCTCCGAATTTGATAGCCTAGCACCACACACTAGCTGTGGTGGCACACACTTGTAACTCCATCACTCAGGAGGCTGAAGAAACAGGACTGCCATGAATTTTGTCCAGTCTGGGCTGCATAATTCATAGTTCAGGAACAGCCTGAACTACAGTGAGAACCAGTCTTAAAAAAATGAATGAATGAATGAATTAAAAATATGGTGAAAATGATCTAAGTGAGCCAAAATTATACAATTTAAATTTAATATTAAAATTTTAAAAAGGCAAAGTTCAAGTACATAATTCTAACATTCTGATAAGCTGAGTACAGCCCTGGCAACTTAGTGACTTAGCAAGACCCTAGTTTAAAATTAAAAATACAAGTGATCAAAACGACACATAACAGAGATACATGTATACCCATGTTCATAGCAGCACAACTAACAATAGCTAAAATATGGAAGTCACCAAAATACCCATTAACAGACCAATGGATACATAAACTGTGGTATATATACACAATGGGATACTATGCATCTATAAAGCCCAACAGCATGGAGGCTTTTACGGGCAAATGGAAGAAACTTGAGAACATCATGCTTAGTGAAGTGAGTCAGAAGCAGAAGGAGAAACATCGAATGATCTCTCTGATAGGAGAAACCCAGATCACTACTATCTCATGGAACTTAAAAGGAAAAACAAAGTGAACCAGGGGGGTAGAGTGGGGAAAAAGAAAAGGGAGGGTATGAGGAGAGACAAAAGGAGAGTGGGAACGTCTTCGTCACCTAGACAACATATGTTCGTGGACAAAATGCTCAACTTCGTTGTAAACCTTAAATTTGGTGTTTATACGTATCAATAAAAAGGGGAAAAATACAAGTGGATTGGTAATGCAGCTTAGTATGAAGGCCCTGGACTTTATCCCCAAAACCACACACACACACACACACACACACACACACACACACACACACACACACACGGTGAGCAGGAATTTGAAATTATGTGAACATTATATCTATTTATGGTCAAGCTCTAAGGCGTAGCACCAATGGCATCAAACTCAAAAGTAATTTATTGCTTATTATGTTGGAATTTTTATTTAGTTTTACTTCAAACATTTCTTTTATTGTTTTAATAAAAGTGTATAAAAAGCAATAATGTAATATAAAATTATATGAAATTTTAGATATTTTTTGCTGATAGTGTAATTTGGAGAGAGATGGTGGCAATAAAACAAAATCATGTTGACCGGTTTTTAGGATGCAGAAGAAAATTTGTTTTGGGAAAATATAAAATTCAAAAAAAAATCTGTTGAAAGAAAACAGTTTTGTTACCCAAATTCAGGCCTTATCTGCTTTGATTGTTGGTAGAGTTGATGTAGGACTGAGTAAAGCACTAGTACTAGTTATTATGATAATAATAAAATTAGTAAAATTAATTTCGTTGATTCTTGTAGGGTTAGGTACTTTTTATCTACTAAGTATCAATACCTTCTTATCCTTCTTTATCTGTATTTATATACATTGCTTTTTAATCTGAATCATTCTCTTAGTTTATTCTGTTATCAGATAGAGAATTCAGTTTTAGGTGTGCACTACTTTTAAATATTTTAAGTGCAATATATATATATATATATATAATGATGCAGAACAGTCACATTGATTTTGAGTATTTAGTGTTCATACATGTCACGAAAACATTACAATCTCTTCCCCTCCCCCTTTTCCTATGTGATTTTACATACGTTTCCTTCACTAAATATCTTGCAATAAGTCTATTGTGACTGTTATTTGAATGTCTGGTCAGGCTTTTCAAGTGATTTCCATTCTCTTCCCATTCATCCCTTCTGTCATTTGAAATTATGGGAAAGTTAACCAAGGTCATAGCTTAGATGAAATCCAAATGTTCCATGAAGTACATGTTTATAGTTTCTGCCATTGGTTTGATACGAGCAAAAATTACTTGGTATCTTTAAATCTTTAAATTACGATTGCTCTCTGGAACAATGTTAAAATTCATCAATCTCAAATAAGTTAGTGTCTGAGATGAAAATCTCAGTCAGTCCTCTATAGTCAGAATCACTGTATTCGTTATGGCAATTTCTACCAACATACTACAAAATAGTATTCATGCATGCACGTGAATTTGCAGATGCTTTCTCAGCATAAAAAAATTTACGCATTAATTTTTATTTTCTGTGTATGTCCTTGATATTTTTCTTTATATAAACCACTATCTCTTTCAAAATGAAGAATAAAATTACAAACAAATAAATTAAATATCAAGGGTAGAGGTATCTTAATAAATGGGTTAATAGGCCAAAGATGAGCCTGGCTGAGGACTGGTTAAGGCAGAAATCTTTATCAGCAATTAGTCATTTTACATGCTTGTGTTTTAAACCATAGTCTTAACTGGAGACACTCAATGGCCTTGGAATCGACAAGAAAAGTCTCAGAGATCAACTCTGACCCTGAGTGAATTGAAGACCGTAAATGCTGAGTCATCTTCCCAAAACCACATCATACATAACCAGATGTCAGAGCTGACCATGGGCCTTGGTCTTCAGAGTTTAAGCTGAAGTTTCTATTTCTTTCAATTTTTTTCTTACAAATTATAGTAGAAATTCTCTATCCTAACAACTAACATATCTTGAATTAAAAAAAAAAAAAAACCTTAACTGGTATTGCTACATAGGTGTTATATAAAGTCTAATTTTTATGTTCACTTTCTAGCTACTTTTAAGTTGCTACTACACAACTCTCAATACAGACACAAGTATTTAAGAAGTTAAAGAAATTAATGAACGAGAAAATGAGCCAATTGCTTATTCTTAAATTACTCCAGTCATAAAAATTTATATATTACTCTTTATTGAGTTATATTTTAGTTCACGGCTGTCTTCATAATCCTGAGATTCGCCCTTGTGGTGGTTTGGATCTGGAATATCCCCTAAAAGCCTCGTGTACCTGTGGATGTTGTGTTTGGCTGGCAGTGTTGGAAAATGGAGTGAGGATGGATATGGCAGATGCCTAAGGCTTGATCTGGAGGGGCGCTTGCTGATTCTGCTTTCCCACGCAGTCTGGTCTCAATTCTGCCATGTTGCTGTGAGGATCTCTGTCTACCGGAACACTGGCTCTGGCTCTGACTCTGGCTTTAGCTGCAGCCTCACAGTGTGATTCCACCAATTTCTAGCTACCCATCTGCTAATGGACTGTGACTTTCTGAAATTGTAAGCTAAAAGAAATCTTTCCTGCATAAAATTGTGGATGTTGGGTACTGAACCACAGCGACAAAAAACTTAAACAATCCTTGATCTGATTAAAATTTCTATATTATAAACTTCAACATACATTCTCTTTCGGGAAAGAAATTTCTTTTCCTAACATACCTTTTACCAAAGACATTGGTGTTTTACCCAGGTAAAATACATTGCTTCTGCAACATTACATATTTTTCTTCTTAAATTATCATGTAAGTGTCTTGCTTAAAATTCTCCATTCAAAGCATTGTCCCCTCATATCTTTTGTGTTACAGTTGTCCAAACTTGGTCTGTTTTTGATTTATCTCTTAATTTTCTTGTCATCTCAAGCTTGTAAAGAAAGAGAGTAGCATCACACACACACACACACACACACACACACATATGCACACACACATATACACACTCACACACTAATATTTGTTTGGTCAGTCATTTATTACTCTATATTTAAAATATGGCATTTGAATTCAGGTTACTTCCAATTAAAATCTTAACCCCCTTGTTGGCCTTCATTAAAAATTTTAACATATTTATGTCTCAGTTATTCAGATTTAGATTGGAGATGATCGTAGGTTTTATTTCATTGAGTTTTTGAAAGATTGAATTAATCTGTGAGAAGTGCTTAGATTAGAATCTATCCCACACTACATGGCTCAAGAAGCAATGGCTAGCGGTGACATGTTGCATTGACTCTCAATTATCTTTCAAAGATTAGAGATCATTTTCAATTATGCTATGCAAGTTTCTGCTGTTAAAGCTTTGTCAGTAAGAGGGATTAAAGCTATATTGTGTCTAATTCAAATTCATAGTGTTCTGATTGTTCATTGTAGCTCAGAAACTGCCTACAGGCCCCCTGTGGGCTTTCTGTCTTGGTTCCTAATTGGCTGGCTTGGTGCTCACAATGGTCCTATGATCATGCAAGTATCTTGACACTCAAAGAATGATCTGGCTCCCACTTAATTGAGATTAGATTTGCCCTTCATTTTGGTCTGTTTTCTATATCAAATATTTGTATCCATCTACTTTCTTCTTGTTTGATCAAAAAAATTGCTGATTTATATCTAACTACTCTTAACGTTTCAACATTTTTAAAACTTTACCTTTTCATTTTCTTGAGGATTTGAGAAATTGGGTGCACTTTAACTTTGCATGTTTAAGCTTCCTGCTTTAGCTGGTTTCATATTCCAAGTTTAACGAAGTCACCGTGAGCTCTCATTTTCCTCCTGCTGTTTAGAACTATCTTTTTCTTCTCTCCAACTTTGATTCTGAAATGATTCTGTCCGAAATAGTCGATGAGTATCAACTAACAAATCCTCTCAATGGCCAGACTTCTTCCATTTGATCAAATATTTATGTATCTGTCTCCCTAGTGTCCATATTTTGAAATCTTAATGAGATAGTATTAAGGCACGGAATTGCAGAAGGAAGTAACAAAATGGACAGTATTTCCTCAAAGGTGATGTTAGAAAATTTACTTATTTATTTTTATTTTTTTGGTACAAGAACAAATGGGATTAAACCTAGGATCTTATTACTGATCTACATATCGAGCTTCCTTTTGTTTTTTATTTTGAGGCAGGTTTTCACTCAGTCACTAGCTTGTTCAGGCTGGGCTGGACCTCTCTCTCCTCCTGCTCCAGCCTTCCCTAGAGATGGGATTACAGATGTCTGCCATCATGCATGGTGATAATACTATTCTTCAAAATGAACATTAAAAAATTCACACTCTCTTTCATATCATGTGATAATACAATAGACTATCAGTTTGCAACTGGGAGAATTGCCCTCACCAGCCTCAAACCTCATATCCCGATCTTAGACTTTTAAATCTAAAACTATAAAAATAAATTCTGCTGTTTTGAAGCCAAACAGTGCTGGTAGCACAGCCTAAACTGAACAGCGTCATTTTTAGCAGCAACAGCACATTTTATATCATTTTGATTCACAGTTTTCTCAAAAACATTTGTGAAAAACCATTACTAGCCTATATAATCAAGAGAGTATAAATTTATATCAAAAATATTTCCTGTCACTCAATAATATCCTCTCCACAGAACGAGGCAGATGACTAAGTTTACTGTAGAATATGGGGGAAAAAGGTCATTCCATTGAAAGACACAGTAAGATCAGTTTGCTTTTTAAATGCAATATAAAGTAGGCCCTTCTGTTCCAGACTTTTCTGTAGGAGCTTATTGTGTTTTGGTTCTGCAAAGTTCCCCAAAAGTCTCATGTATTTGATGTTACCGATTGTCTATGGAGCCAAGTGCTGTTGGGCGATTGGGGCCGGGTCTGGAGGGGTGGATTGCAGGCATGTAGATTGGATTGAAGTCATGTGGTGGGGCTTACCCACACCTTCCACACCTGGAAGAGGAGGGACACTGAGGCTGGACCATGGATGGATTGGTAGGACTTGCCTGGAAGGATATATAAATTGCTTCCTGCCTTCCTTTTGGGACGCCACTCAACTTGCCTTGACTTGACTTCCTATTAACAATATCATGAGAAAGTGCCTCCACCTCCACCTCTGCCATGAGGTAGCCCCTGAGTGGACTGTGACCCTTTGAAAATGTGAAATAAAATAAACTTTTCCTCCCCTAATTTATGTATGTCGGGACTTGAGTCATAGAAGTTACTAAGTCAGAGCGACAGTAAATATATCTGGCAGTCATTACAATGTGTGAAGGTATATTTTCTCCCAGCATTTTAACCTGGGAAGTGATTGCTGGTTACTTAGTGTTCAGAGGTGAAGGACACCGTTGGGATTCTGCTTGCTTGAATATTGACACAGCAGCGTGGATTCCTCAGCATGCATTTACTCTTCATGTGTATTATTACGTGTGCATGTAGAAAAATATATTTACATTTTAGCTTGAGTCAGGATGAATTTATTGGCATAAACAGTGGCTGAAGATTAAGGAGATTACATTTTTAATCCTAGCTCTAGAGATCACTAGCTGAACTCGTGAAAATTGATTAATTAGTCTGTGCTTCAATGTACTCATCAAAATAAATTGGCTGGGTTCTTGAACATTTCTTGCATTTGTTTACATTTATGTCCTAGATGACTTCATCTAGTCAGATGCGTTTTAAAAATTCTTTTAATACTGTGTATTTGTGATATGTAATAATCAGATTCAGCTTGAGAATTGATGTCTTTATGTATTTCATCTTGATTATATTTACTTCCTATCCCCTTACGCCACACATCTCCCTTCCTTCTCCAAAACTTCTATCTCCTTCTTTCATGTCTTTAAAAATCATCTTCGTACTAACAACTGTCAAACGTACAATTCATGATAGAATTTTCTTTCCTTAAATTCAGTTCTGTATTTTTTTCTCTCAGTTCTATCACCTCCAAATAAACTCCTATTAGAATTCCATTCTTGTTTGTTTTAGCAATCAGAACTACTGAATACTCTTAAGTTTTCCTTATCTTCACAATGATAATTCCAGGCTGTATTTGTGTGTCTATCCCAAATAAATCCAGAAAACAATTACTCTGTCTTCTATGTATACTTCCTATCACAGCAAGAGGCAACTTTAGCTTTTGGTTTATATGCATCAGATATCTTAGAGTTATCCACAGAGTTTTACATTCTCCTATACCACATGTTTGATGTGGGAGACATACTTTTGGTCTACTTTTAATATAAATGTAGAATCTGAGCACTTCTCACCCTCATTAAGGCCATAAACAAGGCTGTTATTATCTATCATTAGAAGTCCTACAAGAACACCCCACCCAGGTTTCCAAATTCAAGTGTCACAGTCTCTGCCAGCAACAACTTTAGTTATCCTTTAAAAAAGCTGACCTGGTCATGTCATTTTGTTAGATTTGGAATTAAGACCTAAATCTTTATCATACAACACAAGACTGTAAATAATCTAAACGTGACTAGTAACTTAATTAACTTACACTCTTCTAGTCCGTTTGTACTTCTCTTGGACTCCTAAGTGTCCCCTATATATACCAGTTATACGCTTGCCTATTCAAACATACTTCTCTTTCTTTTCTCTCTCTAGTACATTCTTCCTCAGTTATAACTTGATTTTATTTTACTTTTCCCTCAGACCTCTCCTTTAAATATCTTGATCATTGAGAAGTCTTCTTTGATACCTTCTGATGTATATATATATATATATATATATAGTGGCAACATCAGTCATAGACAAAAATGCAGAGAAATACACAGAATACAAAGAGTGCACGAATACTAGATTTCCTTAAGCCTATTAAAAATGCAATGGGCCCAGAAGGAATACCCTGTATTTAAGTATAAAATCTCTGTAAAGATAGTCTTAATTCTTCTTCTTTTCCAACTGGTAAACAAGTAAATATTCTTGAAAAAATAAATAGTAAAATGAGAAAACTTTTTATATAAAATTAAAAGTAGCTAATGAATTTTTTAGCTTAAGTGTTTATGCATGTAGTGAAAAAAGTCATACTTCAGTCTGTCAAATTTGTATTAACAAGATAATTCAAGTAGTAAGGCATATTACATTTACATTTATGGAACTCATAATAATTTTCTTATTGCTTTCATGTGCACTGTCTATATTTTCCAAAATTTTATCATTAGTATAGGTGTTGCCAATTCTACAAGAATGGCTAAGAGGAATCACTGTGAAGTATATGTCATTATGTGTGCACCTGGGTGCATGTGTGTGCACATGCCTCTGTAAGCCCGGAACAGTAGAGAGCAATAATAAAAGCAGAAAAATGTGGAGTGTCCTGAGTGAGACCCTGTTAAAAAGAAGATTTTCCTAAGTTTATGAGACTGAATTCTTTCTACAGAAGGTTAAAAAGTTGCTGATTAGCACTGACTTTGAAGTCTTTAGCTTAGGAGAGCTATCTAGCTGGGTGGTGGGAAATGTATGACAAATTCTTATTTTTGACTCTCATGGTTGACACTTTATAACATTTGAAGATTCTAAGGGAGCATTTGCGATTCAAATAAATTACTGCATCCTTTTTGTTGATATCTAGTCAAAAATTCCAAGGATGTTGAGCACTTATATTAATACTCTGAGTAGAGTGTGAAGTATAATAGGGCCTATACTTAGTTCTTTGGTAAGACATAATTGAGGGATATTTAACATTGGTTAAAAAATAGTTAAAGAGATAGTGCAAAACTCTTTATTTAGCTATTTATAATGAGTATATATTAAATTAGACTTGTTAAGCATTTACTATGTGCCAGAGAATGTGTAAATAATATTATAAATATTCCCATATCTAATTGTAACAAGTATTCTACCAGCTATTATTAATATTTTCCATATTCAAAACAATCTAAAATTTATGAAGATTAAGTATCCTACCTAAGATCAGATACTAATCACAGATTCACTAGAATTTCCAAAATGTATGCAGCCCTTAATTTTAGCACAGTATCATCATATCAGTCTTTCAATTTTCAGAGTAATAAAAGAATAGAACTGGATGATTTTTAAATCAAGGTTTATAATTATTTGGTATCACATCTTGGGAAAATAATGTAACCTTGATGGGACTGTCCAGTTGAGGAGGAAAGGATGAACATATAAGTCATTGAGAAAAGAATTGCGTTTGCACTTGAAGGTGATGGTGCAGGCATGGATCCTGAGTAGAACATCCAACTTAGCCGGACAAAAACTTATAAGATTTTGTTGTCAGAAAGCAAGGACAGTTTGAGGCAGATACAGATGTATCTGCAGAGATAGGAATGAGAATTGAAGACCACTGTTGGAGATATTAAGCTATTAAAATTTACAGTTGGAGGGGAGGTAGATTTCAAAGCACCGTGAAGATTTATGCTAGAGGCTGTGAAGAGTGAAAGAAAACTCACTAGGTGTCATAACAATAGGTGTGGTTTATCCATCACCTCAGAGAATGTTTATATTTAAGAAAATTGCATTTTACTCTCGTCTTTGGGTATTTGCATAATTTCTTTAGCGACTCTTTTGTTGGATTTCTACTTGAAGCACGTTACAGAAAAAAACCATCAGCGATTGTGAATTATTTTAGAATTTAAGTGCTTGTATTAAAAAAGTACAAAACTATGAGACACAAAAGGACGAGAGAGAGTGAACGTGCATATTCCAGGGCATGGCCAAACTTCACAGAAAAAGAAGAGAGGCAGACCTCCGTGGCAGACCTCCATTTCAGTCTTTTTATTATAATTTTTTTGTTTGTAAACCATAAACAGGCCTCGATTTTTTTAACCAAGAAAAAGTGAACCAGTGTGCAATAAAAAAGCATAGCTATGTTCTAAATGTTTAACAAGTGGTGTAAGGTTTTTATTTTGTACACTTACGTTATTGCTATTTCTTTATCAAACTTACAATTAATGAAAATTGCATTTGCTAAAAATGGCATGTGTCTTTTCTAGTCTGAGTATTAACAAATTATACAAGAATTACATTGTTTCAGAGTTTTACCTCTTACTATGATTTTATGAGTAAATAAATAAAGGAAAATAAAAGCTTGGGTTTTCAAAATCATGATGCCTACAGTGAGTATAAGAATTATGAATAACATACTAAACAATCATCGTGATACATCTTCCTTAGAAAAACTGGATCCTGACAGCCAGCCACTCTCGCATCTCTCCATCCTCCATCTGCCAGAGCTCTGAACTCAGGGCATACGTGGGACTAGGCGCCAGAGACCATGGCATTCTACAACTGAAATTCCATGGGCAAAGATTATAGGACTAGTGCTAAAACTGCTATAGGTTCAACCCTAAAGCTGTCATGATCTTTCTATATATGGAAGAGGCAGAAAGGACATGAGAAGAGTCCTCCTAGTTCTATGCTATGTAGCTGTGCCAAGTGCCACCATAACAAAATGCCGCAATCTGGTTGACTGAAGCAAACGCTCTTTATTTTTGTATAGCTCTGGAGGCTAGAGTTCCAAGATTAGGGTAGGATGCTTCCTTCCTCCTCGGCTTGACCACTTTCACCTCTCGCTGTTTCTTCTGTGGTCTTTCACCCAGTGTGGTCCTGGTGTTCTCTATTAACGCAGACAACCACCAAATTGGAATAGAGTCCATCCTCAGGGCACTATTTTAATCAAGCCTATCTAAAGACCCTTTATTAATTAAATTGCATTCTGAGTTATTAGATGTTAGGGCTTCTACATAGGCTTCATAGAGCTCATATAAATTTTGGGGAGACACAATTAACTCACATGTACACAAACTCACACACAGAGTTAAAGAAAGTAGAGGGGTGGGCAACGTGGTGAAAATTGTATTCTTTTCTCCTACAGATAAATGATAAAAACTGGTGTGTGCTAAAAAGAGAATTTGGGGGATGAAAAGAATCTTCATAGTGAAAAGCTGGAGACAAAATCTGTTAAAGTGCCTACTTAGAGATAGGTAATACATTTCTTGGCCCAGATTTTAAAAAATAATCTGTAGGAGATGTTATCAGGAAAACACAGAAAAAATTTAAATGCTTACAAGAAAATGAAACGGTTTAAACTAAAAGCTCAAATAATGCCAAACTACTAGAAAATAAGAAGGATTTTTGCTGCCTTTCTCCTCTTTAGTCCCACAGAGCTAGAAGATGCTGGTGCTAATTGGAATAAAAGTAAGAAAGAGAAAAGCATCAAAAGCAACAATCCTCACACTGGGTTTCTAGTCTAGAATTTAAAGAAAGGTGAATATTTAACGTAATTTCAAGTTTTGGGTATGAATAGCATCTTGAACTGGTCATTCTATTCCTAAATGTGTTACTAAAAACAACAGCAGGACAATTCTATCCTGGCAAGTAGCAACTGGCTCATCTCCAAAAGAAAAGCCTCGGTTTATCGTTTTTTGCCCTTTTCTGTAGTGTACATTCTTTACACTATCAACTTCGTCTACCGTCATAAAATCATTGTGCATAAAGATGGGGAAAGATGAGCACAATGGAGTCTTTCAAGGTTGTAACCTGGACCTACGATGTCACCCCGTAGGTTTATTAAAAACAAGCAGCCGGCACAGATTTCCCTAGACATTAACGCAGGCTTAGGACCGTAGATGCCCAAAGGTGGAGTCAGCATGAGCAGTATGTTCGCGTTGTCACCTGGGTTTGTGAATTTGGCAAATGGTACCTAAAAGAAAGTGAGTTCGTATTACTACTTCTCTCAACTGCAACTTCCTGCTCTCGCGGTTGCCTCCTGGGCAACTAGCTTTCTGATGCCTGTGGGTCCTTTCAAAATCCAGCTGGGAAGTTGAGTAGAGGACAATTTCATTTGGCTTCTGTGAGATGTATTTATGTCTTCACTCATATCCATGCATAAATAACAAATTTCTAACTCTCCGGGTATATAAATGTCACCTAGACATGCTGCTGCTGCCCAGAGCGTGGGTGGACTCTTCTGACACAATCATATGATGGTGCAGGCATACATCATGTGATAGGTAGGGCGTTTCCACACTGTTCTTGGCACCAGAGTGTGTAGGTTGTGAAAAAGGAAGTGAGATTTGTAAGAAAAATCTCAGAAAGTGGTGTGTGGAAAATCCTTCTGTGTGATGGCTCATACATACCGAAACTTGGCAAATGTTGCCACAAACTTGCAGTGATTTTAAACATCTAACACAGGTGTGACATTAAAGAAATTCTAAGTTATGATTAAAGTTGACTTATATTTTTATGTAAAATGACATTACAAAATTGTAGACATGTCAAAATAATGAAAAAGCGTATTCACCAGAAAAGGGAAGAGAATTGACATTATTACATAGATGTTTCAGGCAGATATATAGTCAATACAAATGTGGTGGGATTTTTTAGTAATATTTGCAAATTTAAAAATTTGTAAGACTCGGGAGAGAGATCACTGGTCAAGCAGTTATCATGCACAAAGTGATTGGTTTGATCCCCAGTACCACGCACATCAAGAAATGAAAGTATATTTATGATTTATTTTTCTTCTTAAATAAATACATATTTTAAACATATTTTCCTTTCTTCCTCTATTAGAGAATTTATCACCTTTAAGATGCAGCAATGATACTTCTGAGTATGAATACATAAAGAAAAAGTTAAATCAATATGTTAACAAAGTAGCTGCAGTTTTTTTGTTTACTGCAGTGTTACAATAGCCAAGATATATGTTCAACATAAATTATCTATCAAAAAAATAGATAAAGAAAATGGAGTGTGTCTGTGTAGTGTAGTACTATTTAGCCCCTGAGGAAAAAAAGAGGAAAATTCTGTCATTTGTCACTGCATAAATTGAGCCTGAAAATCATTATGCTAAATGAAATAAGCCAGATGCTGAAAGACATTGTCTGCACCATCTCCCTTCTCTGTGGAATGTAGGGGAAAAGGAGCTGAAATTGTGGAAGCAGAGAACAGAATGGCACTTGCCATGGCTGGGTGTTGGGACATAGGGACACGCGGAGCTGTTGGTTGAAAGGTACTAAATTCCATTTAGACTGGTTGCATAGCTCAGGAGATTACAGCAAAGCATGCTGACTATTGCTCATACAATTTATTTTATACTTGAAGATTAACAACAGGGTAGACTTTAACTTTTCTTATTCTAAAAAATGTAGGACTGTGGATATACTATTCAGAGTGATTTAATGACTCCCAAATATATAGATATATCAAAACACCACATTGGATACTGCAAATGTATTCATTAATTAGATAATATTCGTTCAAAACAGGCACTCTGAATTGTACAAGCTTCTGGCCATACAAGTTAATGCATTCTTTGCCCCAGACAAGGAACATAATTGTGAGACTTTCAGGTTTAATGCAGAGAAAATGAACATACACTTCTAATAAACTTTAAGGAAACAGTGGAAAACTCAGAAAATTGGTTTAATATGTCACAATTCAGATTTGCATGATATGCTGCCACTTCTTATTTAATACTTTTTAAAAATCTTCTTCTGAGGAATAATGTGAGTATAGTAACTTAGGCCTGTAACATTAAGTTTGACATGTAATAGAGGTTGGTGTTCTTTTGCAACTGAATTCATGGAAAAATACAACCAACTGGAAGTGGCCTAGTTGAGCGGTTTCTGTTCCCCTTCCCAGCCATAAGCAATGCATTTTTAGCAATTTCAGAATAAGCAATAAAATAGTGTCAATCCATGTAAAATTAAGTCTAGGCTACTCTTGGAATCTGACAGGTGATTCCAATTTTTGTTTTGGTCACTTATTTACTTATTTTGCATACTTCTTGGACAGAGTGAGGCTGATCATCAAGAAACTTCAGGGATAAAAGGAAGAAGAAGGAAGAGAAGGAGGAGGAAGATAAGAAGAATTGAAAAAAGAAAAGGAAGTGACTGTCTCTTCACTCAAGCCAAAATTCTTGTGATACAAGAGTTCAAAAAAACAAGAATGATTCTCATTAGGGAAAGTGGTTACATTTTCACGTCTTTATAATACCATCTGAGAGAGTTTTTCTTCTTAAATATATTCTTGCAACAGAGTTGAGAGAAGGAAAACATGCTTACCCTTAGGCTGTTTTGCATGGCTTTAACAATATTAGCTGTAATGGTAAAAAATCTTTCTGCTTCTCAAAGTTATGTTGAAGTGACAGCATTGGTTTGCAAGACACGTTTATCCATAAATATTTTAGGGAAGTGATTAGGAGAATAAGAATTGGAATTAAGCATAACTAGATTGGATTTGCTATTTTGCTTTTCTCTAACCAAGGTATTTAACTCTCTCAAGCATTTTTTTAAACATTTGGAAGTAGGAAAAATCCTAAGTACTATAAAGATGAAATTACATAAAATATGTAATGTGTTACGGGGACCTGATGTGGAGTAAGCACTGAGTACAGAAGACCTCTTATTACTCTCCTCTCAATTATTTTTTAAATAAAATTTCTTTAATTCATGTGACTTATATGAAAGAATTTGGATTTGGAAGGAGATATGAAATAATTTTTAAAAGCACAGCTGTTTTCCTTTGCTAGCTTATTTGTTTGTTTTGAGACAACATCTCACTCTGGACTGCAGGCTGGCCCTGCACTCACTAAGTAGCCCAGATTAGCCTTAAAGTCACAGCAATTCTTCTACCTACTACATCTAGGGTTATGGAAGTGTGCCACGACACCTGGCTTATGTGGTTCTGAGGAATTGAACTCAGGGCCTTGTGCTAGCTGCTAGCCAAGCTCTCTAACCCCTGCACTCTTCTTCTTCCTCTAAACTTGTTATAAAACAAATGTTAAACATCTGGGAAGAAATTACATCCTACTTCTCATTAAAAATACAATACTTTAAATTAAAAGTCCCAAATTCGCCCAATGTGATTCCTTCTAGCTTTTACTTGGTGAAGACTCATTCTAAATCAACCTAAATTGCTGTTGTAATAAAATCTATCTCTGTGGCAAAAGGAACAGGCCACATTCACACCCTTATTTGAAGAAAGTAGAAGTGACATCGTGTGAATTTATAGCATGGGAAATATACCCAGGGACCAATAGAAGGTTAGGAGGCTATCTGTACTTTTGACACAAAGGTGGATGGTAGGGCAAGTGGCTTCTCTGTCTCCTCACCCCAGCCTCTCCTATTCTGTGACATGCTCAGCCGCTAATGGATGTCTAGATATGAACTGGACTCTGGATTGACAGGAAGAAGAGAGACGAGCAGAGGGACATATTAAAAATTTAGCAGTTTAAATGGACAAATGAACCTCATTTACTGTAGATCGAGATTCTGTAAGGTGATCCTTAAGGTATCAGATTTTAGACCTTATGTATAACTAGAAATCTTACTATTGAATGTCATTTTAATGTAATTGCAAAGATCGATGTTTAAATAATCTTATACTTCTAGTAAACATATGAAATATATAAGTTTAGATTTTCTTCCATAATTAAAATGAATATGTTTTCTACAAAAATTGTTCTTAAAATTGATCCAGCTTATATTTTGCTTTATAGTTGTAATTTTAGCACTCTTTTAATATATATATATATATATATATATATATATATATATATATATATATATGTTCATCTGTTTAGTTCTTCTTTCCTCTTACAAGAGAATTTGCTCATTTGATACAAGAAAAGTAAAAGGATATAAGTGGCTGCACCACGAGGTCATTTGCTGATTAAAGAAGGTGACATTCCAGGCCCATGGGTGGTCTGTCAGGAAGACTTTTCTCTCTGGACCACTGATGGACTGAAAGTCTATGGTTTCTTTTCTCCACAGTTCATAAATTGCTAAGTATTTCTGCTTCCACTCAGGTCTCGTTTTGCATCCTCTTTTCTGAATGAGATGATTACAGAATGTTGATCTGCCAGTGAATAATTGCTGCTGAAAGGCCTTTGAGATTTCAGGGAATCTGGAAAATGTGTGTTTAAAATTAAGCTGAATGTTTTTGGACCCTTAAAATGTGGACTCTCAAATCTTGAATATTGGTAAGATAAAGTTAAATGCTAACTGCAAAAGGGCAGATGAAATTAGAGATGCTCTGAGTTTGTGACAGGATCATATTTTATAGGAATTTGTTTTAAAGAGAACCTTTATATATGTTTCTAAAGAATCATAATCTTTTGAAAAGGAAAACACCAACTACCAGCAAAGCTTTTCATTTAAAATTCATGAGAAGGTTATAATGTTTTTCTATTTCTTTCTGAATTACAATTAAGGACCTTAACTGCTCACCAAAGGCAATTAGCACCCAATTTTGTAAGTTCAGAGAGCCTCTAGCAGACTGGGCCAAATACATCCAAATATTATACTTTCTTATTTTCCTTTGGCCTTACAGGGCACTAAAAATAGACTCATTACCCTCAGCCAACTCTCCATCTCAAATCAGTGTGAAGAGAAAACTGGGGAGAAAGAAAACCATAATTTTTAAGGCATGTAGACTTTCAAGTGAATGATAGGGCAAACCCCAGGAGACATTCAAGCAGCCATTTTGTTGACTTATTCCAGTTTTAGTTCAGATGGTAAAGTTAAGAATTAGGGACCCTACTCCCTGTGCACCTGCCTTTTAAAACTAAATAACTAAGAAGTTTCCTGAGTCTGACAAACTATGGAGGAGACAGCTAGGCCCGTTTTCTCAATTTTCCACCCACAAAGGATATTCTCTGACTGGACGTATGCATCAAGAAACTGGTGGAAAGTTTACACTCTCCATAGAGTCATTTTTTTTTTTATTTCCAGCTCTAGATTTTCTCTCTCATCTTATCCTTAAAAAAAAACTAGACTGGTTAAGAACAGAAGGGAAGAAGACAGCTGAGAGCTACACGAAAGACTTCCCGCCTCTAGTTCAGGGATGAGAGTCACACTTCTAAGCCGAGATAGAAAGGGAAGAAAGACGTTCTGCTTGGGTTTGAAATTGGAATTTTGAAATGAAACGGCTATTTACAATAAAGTTATTTCTATATTGTGGAGCAAATACAAATTTATTGAGTCACACTTTTTTAATGTCTTTCCTACCCCATAGAAAGAATGATATATTACAGCACACCTGAGGGTTTTCATAAAATGTTTAGAAAACAGCAATCAGTTCTAGAAGAGCAAATAAACCCGCAATAAATTAGATAAACTAAATAAAATTTCAAGTTATATACTAAGTATCTGTGTACATTTTACAAAGGAGGATGTCAGTGCAGTATTACCCCAACATATGTTATGGACAATGCGATGTCTTTTTGTTTATCATATTTTAGTTTAGTTTAGTTTAGTTTTTACAGAATACCTATTAACATTTGTGGAAACAAGAATTCTTTAAGTCAGAGAAGAAAAACTGACCTATAAAAATATTTCCCAGGAGAAAACATGTCTCATATTTGTCAGAAAAAAATTAAAAGTTTATTAGCAATCAGAATATTCAATATACTGTATTTGTTATGAGAACATTATGAAATATCAATAATTTAAAGTATTTAATGAATAATATTTCATAGCAGAATTATTTGAAGTGAATTATTTAAAGTTATTATTAGTATAAAAGTGGATTTGTTGGTTTCATAAGGTTCAGTATTGTGAAAAAATAGATATTTTATTTTGTAAAAGAAATTTATTTAGGAAAAAAATAAAATAACGTTAAATCAAAAGAATATTATGAATGAAGTAATGTTTTATTAGTCAGGATACTATTTCATTTCCTATTGAAAAATATGAAAGATACCATGGCATAAACAAGACAAACTCATATTCGTTTTTGTTTGAATGTCTTTATCAAGGGCCATAGCTGGATTAAATTGTTTGCTCTGTGTGGTCCTCCAGAACACAGCCAGCCTCCTTCTATTTCAGTGTTATGTGATTGCAAAATACAAGTTGTCTTCTTTCATCTAAATGGCAACACATTTATTTCAAGCTAAAAGGGGAGGACAGAAGATGTGAAGGCATTCCAGCTCCAGCCCTGACTACAGCGAGAAAAAGTCAAGCCAGAAGTCAATGACTTTACTTAGCTATGCTATAGAACTGAAGTTACCAGGCAAACGGGCACCTGGTGTGACAGAGAGCAGAGGATCTAGGGAAAGACAGCTCCAGACCTTGCCACCTAGAGCTCTAACATGCTAGGCACACATTCAAGGTCATGCCGATAAAGAGCTAGAGCTTGAGGTTTAGTCAGAGCACAAGAAACATCTGAAAGACACGGTTCTGTATTTTAAGGATTTCACACACAAGATAGGGTCACAGAGTGAGCCCTTTTGTGTTTCTCCAGCAGAAGGGAAGAGTAATCATTGCTCAAATCATCAAGGTTTGCCTTCCACCAGAAAATACTTTACCAGACCATTATTCTAGTTGAGGAAAGCCATTGCTCCCAGTCTTGTGCCTTCTAATCTTTCAGTTTCATCAAAGAGAAAATGAGAAAGAAATTATACCATTGGGAAAATGCATGTGGTAGTCACAGGCCAAAGACATGAACTGGAAAATCAACTAATTGTCATGGCAAGAATGCCCCTGGTTGAATTACAGCTGAAAGAGTTGTGAGCCAGAAAGTCATCCTTTGTAGAAGTATTTGGGAAAATAAAAGCCAAGAATGGAGGTAAAAACAATGACACACGTGAACACTTTGGTAACTACAGTAACAAAGAGAAGACATTAAACACAGACAACTTTGAGCCAGACTAATATGAGTTCTACTTAGTTTAATTCCTAATACTAAGAATAACATGTTTTATTTTCAATAAAAATTGAATATTGTTGAGGGATTTGTTTCCAAGCTCAGAATCCTATATGTGATTATTTTTGGGGGGGTGGGGGAAAACTATAGGCAATTATAAGGTTCTGTTCCACAGGCTTGAAGAGAGGACGGCAGGGGACAACACCATACTGGGAACCCCATCAGTGAAGAGCAGTTATTTTATTTTAAGAGGGTTTCAGTCAAAAACTGAATGTCTGTTCCTCTGGGTGGGCCATATTCACATGCATGTCTGTATTCCCAGCCCTGGCCCACATATTTGGAGACCTCCATATTAGAAGACCTTACCACCTTACCAAAATACCTTTTTCCACTTTGAATCAGGACTTTTCCACTCCTGTTCCTTCTTTGTTCATCTCCTGCACACCCCCTGTATCCATAGAAACTGGTCTTTAGGACATCACATCAACAAGATGAGTCCCACCACCTGAATTACACATCACCTGTTCCTATCCAATCTTTGAGCTGTGGGAGAAAACTGCATATGATGTTTCTGTGGGACAAACCTGAATGCAAGTCCAGATTATCTGGAATGCAGAGAACAAAAGTTCGGATGTAAGAGGGTTGGACTATTAACTACAGCGTGATATTTTTTCTTTGCCCTCATTCTTAAGCTAGAAATTATAACCTCAAAAGATTGTATGCTTAATGAATGTGTTCCACAAATAGTTTATATGCATGCACCTAAAATGAAACTCTCTAAAAAATTCATAGTAATGCAAAAGTTTCCGATAGTATCAGCTAGTTGTGGCAAATGGCTTGCAATTCAGTTCTTATGTTAATATTAATAGTGCAACTAAAATATATCTGAATATTAAACGTATCACTTAATGTCTAGAGCAGAACATATACTCACTAGATAGTTCACCTACCTTAAGGTGGGGATGGGAACATGATTTGAAGTGGGTACTTTAATAGGAACACTTGAACTGAAGCCCCATTGTATGACTGATGAGTGTGTTATTGTAGGACATGAGAAGGAAGAGATCAAAGTGCTCATTTTACTGACCTTCTCAACACTTCTGTAATAAAAGAGAGTTTGCTGAAGACAGATATCAAAGAGTGAATAAGGGACCAGGCAGGAGATGAGAATTGAGTGGCCATGCCTGGGGAGTTCTCCTAACCTTCCTCTACATAGTGCTGAGATTAAGACTGGAAGACTTACAGTACCAAAAATTAGGGAAGGACTGTGAATGAAAATCGGGTTAACATTTAGACGAATGATTAGGCAGGAAATTAGTTAATATATTAGAAAAATGTAGGCGAAAATCCACGTTTTCCAAATCTACAATACAAATAAAGCAGCGAGTTCAATATGGAACAAATTATAGTGGAGACCAAGGTGTAGCTCTGATTTTGTCCTTTGCAGTTCTTGTTTTTATAGGTCAGAGACCCAAGAAATCTCCAGAGAGTTTTAACATCAGTAGAACAAAATCATTACTTGGAAACCATGTCAGCCACCGATGGACTGGAAGCAGTGATGTATCTGCAATACATGTTTGGAATATTATCTGGCTGTGTTACATTTCCATGGGCTTTTTTTTTTTTTTTTGCTTTTTTTTTTACCCTTGCTGGTGAACAAAGACTAGCAGCAAAAATGCAGGTTTATTTTTGGTATCTTCAATCAAAAAAAAAAGTTGTCGAGGATGTATGTGGGATGGAAACAATGGGCCAGGGCTATTATTTCACAGATAAAAATTTTTTTCTATTGCCACAAAAGTATAAAGCAGAGAAAAATGAAGTCTATAAAAGGAAATTTGGCTCTATGAACAAATAATCACTATGCAAATCTAGGTTTTAATAACTCTAATATAATTGGCATTATTAGAATCTGTAAAATTCAGGGAGATTAGAAGAATTGCATTTTTTCCTGGTTGACTAGTCCTTAATATATTGAATATTTTTGCCATTTTTAAATTTTAATTAAATTATTTCTAGGAATAAATGAGTGGATTGGTTCTGATATTCTTTCTTTTTCTTGAATCAAAAATTGAGTCTTCCAGAAAATATCATTATGACAATGTGCATCTTTTTGGAGTCTATTGTTGCACACTCTAATACTGTGAACTTTGTGTACAATCTTAAATCACAACCTGAAGGTTGTACACATTCAGATCAACATTTTGTTAGCCTACATCCCATATATACAATTCGATAGATATTGGGTATTTCAATACTTTCTTCAGTACAAATTTCATTTTGCACTTTCTGAAAGGAGAGATTGAATTTGATTGAAGTAAGTCTCTTTAATGATGGCTTGTCCTGTGAATCAAGATCCAATGTACCCTTGGGATAAGTGCTGTAGCCACAGGCCTGTCAGTGGGAGTGCAGCTAGTTAATTACCAACTCAGCTGTACTTGCTGATGGATGTAGTGACAGTAATTCTACAAGTCTAAGGACTTTAATTTTCTTTATATAGTTCACACTTGTGTATATTTGTACATACAAGGCAATCATGTATATATATGTCTGTATGCCTTTATGTGCATGTATAAAAGAGAGATTGGATATTTGTTTAATGTACTACTAAAAATAAAATGTAGTAAATATAATAAATATTGTTGAGTGTTGTTAATGATTAGTCATATAGATTTCAAACGTTATTCATCTTCTACATAAATAGCCTATTAATAAACAGGATTAACTTAACTGGATAAAGTAAGTTTTATTATATGGCTTAAGATTGCTTATTATGGTGCTAAAATGATTTAAATGTGTAAGTTATGATAACTCAAATATTTCTCACATGCTGCTTTGAAGCATCTTTCTGGACATAATATCATATAATACCTTTATTTTAATTCTATAGAATATGTCCTTAATTAGCCCCAAACATCCATAGTCCTTTGAAAAGAAGTAGAAGTAATATACTCTAATTTAATAATTCAATCATATGTAAGTGTACTTGACATTATTATACTCCTTCTTAGCATTTGTAGTACTCTTTAAGTACTCTTTTAAGTAATGGGAAAATTTTTTCTCTAATTATCTCAACATTCTGCCCTTCTGTGAAAAAATACTTTAAATATTTAAATGCAGTAAATTACTCAGTGTAAGTTATTCCATAATGTATGTCTATTTTAAAGAGAACCAGCTTTATAATGGAGGGGGGAGCGATAAAGAATGGTGCTTGAAGAGAAATTCAAGATGGTTGAGTATAGGTGACACAGACTCACCGCCTCCTCTAAAAGAAAACTGAAAGTGGCAGACATATGGCGGCTGCATTTTCAGTGCATTTTTAATTTTGAATGGCTATGAAAGAACACTGAATATCAACAAGAGAGATTACATTTTTGTAAGATTCAAAGACTGAATAGAATAGCCTACAAGAAAATAGAGAACATCCTAGTACCAGCTACCCAGGGAGGACTGAAGCCAGGGGAACAAAGAACTCTGCAGGAATAAAGGTAAAAGAGAACATCGCAGAAAACTCCATTACTGAAGTGCTGACAATTCTAATTCCTGGAAAAGTCCCCAGTCCTCACAGGCTTATAATCCACTAACACCTTTATCTTAGAAGAGGCTCCTAATTTGGTTCTTAATTTCAGCAAGTTTGCTTCATGGTTGGCTGCTTCCAAGACAGAAATGCTGCAGAAGGAAGGCCTAGCAGATTAAAGTTTCTTAACTCATTACAGCTAGGAAGTAGAGAGAGCAGTAAGAGCCAAAGTGAGAGATTCCCTTTGAGGCATGGCCATTTCTCTCCTTAACTCACTTCCTTCATCTGGGTCATGCATCTTAATAGCTTACTCGGATTTATTTATTTATTTATTTATTTATTATTTTTGAGACAGGATTTTGCTCTGTGGCCTGGGTTGGTCCTGAACTCACTATGGAGCCTAAGCTGGCCTTGGACTCATGGCAATCTTCTTGTGTCAGCCTCCTGAATATTGGGATTGTAGGTGTGCACCACCATGTTTATGCGGTGCTGTGGAATTGAGTGCTTTAATCTCTGAGGCATTCCTCCAGCCTTAGCATGCTCAGATTTGAACTCATCAAGAGACTAATCCTCTGATGACTTTAATGGTTCCAAAACCAAATTACTTTCCCAAATCCCTGCCTTTGGATACATGGCACTATAAGAGGGCATTTTAGACCAAACCTATAACAATATTACATCATCTCTTGTAAACTCTCAAGGTGATATAGTCAGGAGTCATCTTGAAAAGTGAGCTAATTAATGTTTGAGTTTTGACTGCTTTAAGGCTCAGAAACCCCTGCTCGAAGACTCCAAGACATTGGGATGTACTGGCTCAAGGAATAATTTCTCATGAACCCTTCTTAGCTCGGCATGATGATTCTTCAATATAGGGGATAGGTGTTGTAACACAGAAGAGATTGGAAAGAGCCTTCAAGGCCCAAGAAGTCATGATATTTATCCTTTGAGAGAAAAGTCATCAAAAGCTCTGTGTAGGCTTGTACTGGCAGCAAGGATCGAGGCAGGTAACTACGCAGATCCCACCACCTCTCCTCTCTCGTCTCATGCTAAGGCAACTGTTACTGACAGCACAAGGAGGAAACAATTTTCTTCCTGCTGCTTTCTCATCCATAGGGACAAGCTGATGTGGCCTTGAGCAACTCTATGGCATCACTCTAGCTCTGGGCACATAGACCTAAAGAGGGAAGAGGCACTTTGTCAGGTTCCGGCAGCAGTCTTGCTCCTGGGTATGCATTCAACTGAGTATTTAGGTAAAAGTGTTGTGGCTTCCAGTGGTGTCCAATACAGAGATGTGAGCACCACAACGCAGGTAAAAAACATTTTCTTGAGTCTCTTTGTCCCTCATGCTGTCACTGAAGCAGTGCACAGGACAATCAGGGCTTCTGCTACTATTCTGCCTATTCTTTCTCACTTTTTTTTTTTTTTTTGATCATGCAATACTGTCAGGACTGAGGGTGACTGCCATGAAGCAGGGTAATGCAATCGCTGCCACCACTTCTGCACATGGTTAAGGTCCTAGGTAGCAGGACCAAAGATTCTTTCAAAGAGCAGAGTTAGTGACAAGCTTGTTGGAAGAAATAACCATTACCTGAGGAGGGATCAAACTCTCGTTCCAGGGATAACCGCAAGCAGAACACTTCAAGAGCATTCGTTGTTCTGCATACCATATCTACTTGAAATGCTGGAATGTTAATACTTTTGTGTGGCCTATGAAGAACAAGGGTCTCTTCATTTCCTTAAAGATAGGTACTCTGCCCTAAGTCATCAAAAAATGCATAAATGTCAATGTAGGATACAAGTAACATGAAAGAAAATACCAAAGAAATATAGCACGTGACTAACAAACCACAGCTTTAGCAGATTTAGAAAAACTAGTTCAGACAAAATACTTAATTAAAAAATTGATGCAATAATTTTTGAAGTCTGGGAAACATAATGAAAATATAGGAAAGAGTAATAAATCTCCAGCCAACAAAGATGAAATAAAAGAAAGAAAGAAAGAAAGAAAGAAAGAAAGAAAGAAAAATGAAGGAAGGAAGGTTGGATGGAAGGAAGGAAGGAAGGAAGGAAGGAAGGAAGAAGATCAATGAGTATTAAAAACAACTAGAAGAACATAAACAAAATAAAGAAAATATATCTTTACCTTTCAAAAGTAAATTGGAATGTAAATTAGCTAAAATCTCCAAGTGAAAATCAGAGTAGCTGAGTAGATAAAATCAACAGTGAAAGATTGCCTGTAAGAAGTTCACTTTCCAGTAAAGAAATGCACTGACAGAAGTTAAAAGAATGGAAAACCATATTCCATGCAAATGGAAATGTAAAATGAGTAGGAGTAGTTATAGCTGTATCAGAAAAAAAAGATTTTAAGAAAAAATCATAACATTAGAAGAGAAGATAAAAAGATATTCTAAGAAGGAAAAGAATGCTTGTAAATTTATACTTATTTATGTTGAAGAATACTTTTTTTTTCTTTTTTTGAGACAGGGTCTCACTCAGTAGCCCAGGCTGATCCCAAACTCACTGTGGAGCCTAGGCTGGCCTGGAACTCATGCCAATCCTCCTGTCTCAGCTTCCCGAGTGCTGAGATTACAGGTGTGCGGCACCATGCCCAGCTTATGTTGTGCTGGGGAATCAAACTCAGGTACTTAGCACTTATCTTAGTGCTTCCTAGGCAAGTGCTTTAACTGCTGAGCCGTTCCTTCAGCCCTGGACAAACTAACACTAATAATAATATTAGGAGGTTTCCTCAATAGATAGCTCATCAAGACAAAAAGTCTAGCAAATAAAAATGGGTTAACCTATGCTATCAAACTAACTTACCAGATATTTCAGAAAGTTTACTCCAGTAGCTTCAGGATAGGCATTCTTTTCATCAGTACATGAAATGTCCTGTGTAATCGACCCTACATTAGATCGTTTTTTTGTCTTACAGATGTTTTGGAACTTGATATTGTTTTCTGTATCTCTTGTAATTACACTGAAATGAAATTAGGAAACAACAACAAAAGAAATTTTAAAAATTATATGCACACTTAGAGACTAAATGACTAAAGAGGCTAGATTTATTTAAAAGCAAAATAAATTATCCAGAAAATCAAAATAAAATAAAATAACTTTTGAAACAAATACAAATGGAAACACAACTTACAAAAGCATGTACAATACAGTAAAAACAGTACTAAAAGAAAGTTTATAGCAATGAGTACCTACACAATAAAATTAAATGATCTAATGATAACATTTCAAAAATTTAAAAAAGCAAGCAGAACTCACACTCAGAATTAGTAAAAGAGATATCAATGATCAGACCAAAAATAGGTGAAAGATTTAAAATATAAAAGTTTAATGAAGCAAAATCAATCAAAAAATTAAATTAAGAAACTTCAGGTAGCTCTATCAAAGAGAAAAACAAAACAAACAAATAAACAAAACCAGAACAGTCAAACAAAATTAAACATAAAAGCAAGAGACATTACAATCAACACCATAGAAATACAGCGAATTGTTAGAAATTATTAGTGAAAACAACATGCTAAGCAACTGCAAAACCTAGAAGAAAAGAAAACACACACACACACACACACACACACACACACACACACACACACACACATATATATATATATATATATATATATATATATATATATATATATATATTGCCATATTGCCTATCAAAACCAAGCTGTAAGCAAACTAGCAAATCAAAGACATTCAGATGCACTAGCTCAAGGCATAGCTTCTCATGAACCCTTCTTAGCTCAGCAAGGTGATTCTTCACTGTAGGCATAAGCATTATGACACAAAGGAAATTGGAAAGCACCATCTTCAATAACACATATTGAGATTAAATAGGTTATAAAAAGTATTACAAAATAAAAGACCCAAGACTGGATGTCTTCACTGCTAAATTAAACAAGACTTGTTGAAGCTGAACTAAGGCTACCAATATTTTTCCAATGATATTCCAAAGAAATGTAAAGAATAGAACACTTGCATCTCATTCTCTGAGATTAGCCTTGTCATTAGCAAAATCAGACAAGGATCATCTCTCACTCTTCCTCTCTCTCTCTTTCTTTCTCTCTCTCTCTCTCTCTCTCTTTTTTCCCTCTCAACTATAAAAGAGTCATAGAACTCAGAAACCTTTCTATATACTAATAATGAATTTGCTGAGAAAGTAATGAAAGTAATTCCAGACACAATAACTACAAAAAAAAAAAAAAACAGAGAAACAATCAAACACCTAGCAATAAACTTCACCAAAGACTTCTAGAGTAAGATTGGTAAAATTCTAGTGAAACACACCCAAATAATGAAAATACCAACCATGTTCCTTGCTTGGAAGAAATGCTACTTTTAAAATGCTCACGTTGCTCAAAGGGATCTGCAGATTTATGCTCCACTCATCAGAATGCCAATGGTATTCTTTACACAACTTAAAGAGCACTACTAAAGCTCACTTGGAGCACAGAAGAATCTGAATGACCACAACAATCGTCACCAAAAATAATGCTAAATACCGGATTAAGCTAAAATACCATGACATTGGCATAAAAACAAAATGAAGATAATGGAATAGAATAGAGGTTCATGCACTATAGCCAACTAATTTTCAACAAAGTTGCCAGAACCATACACTGGTGAATACACAGCCTATTCAACAAATGATACTAGAAAAACTGGGTGTCCCCATACAGAATGTTGAAATTTCACTCCATCTGTCACTGTAGAAAATTCAGCTCAAGTTAGGTCAGAGATGTAAATGCAGGATCTTACTTTTGAAATTATTACAAGAAACATAGACGGAAAAACTTCAAGACACTGCTCCAAACGATGATTTTCTCTGTATAACCCCATAGCATGGGAAACAAAAACAAAAACATCAAAAATGGAATCATCTTATACTAGAAAGCTCCAGCACAGCTTCATTTGTGGGAGTTGTTAGATGCAAGAATGTTTTCCGGAGTTATTTCATCCAACAGACAGTTAATTCCTACGATACATAAGGGACTCAAGTGACAACATAACAAAGTACTAGTCCAATATAAATACTATGAAAAAGCATGAATGTGGACTTCTCAGAGGTAGAAACACAGATGACCAACAAATATATGAAAAGTGTTCACTTTCATCAGTCATCAGACCAAAAAACAAATGAGATCCTGTCTCTTTTCAATTAGAATGACTATGATCAAAAACCCAATATACCTGTATACACGCACACGTACTGGTGAGAATGTGAAGAAAATAATCTAATACACTGTTGGTAAACATGTAAATTAGTACAGTCATTTCATAGGACACAATAGGGGATCTGGGTTCTCCAAAAAAACTAATATTGAATCTGCCACATGATATTGTTATTCCACTTTGTGGTAAATATTAAACAAAACTATCACACCTACAAGGTTTCCTGTATGTACCTGTATATTAGGGAATTATTCAAAATTGTTACAATATGAAATCAGATGAAGTGTCCTTCAGCACCAGGTAAGAAAATATTGTGTATGTATTATGGATTATTTTTAATTTGTAAAGAAGCAAATAGGACAGAACCAAAGGATGTTATGTTAAGTCAGATACAGGACAGGTGCTTGGTGTTGTGTCTCATACATGGAAGCTTAAAAATGTTAGCCTGGGATAAGAATCATAAGTATTACAGATGGGCAAGATTTTGTATAAGAAAGAAACGTAAGGCAAAAGAGACTGGACTGGACTCATGATCAGCCACCACACTGTAAGCATGTAGAGAAGTGTCACACTGGATTCCATTAATGTAACTTATAATACAAATTGAGAAAAAGCAATTGGGCAAAGGAGATGACAAAATGAATTAATTTTAGTATACTATAACTTTCACCTCTTAATGTAAATCTATTTTCTTCCAACAGCTTTTTAAAAAACCAACAAACCGAAGCCTTCTTGAACTTGTACAGAATAAATAATACCTTTCTGAATCTGTTCTATATTGTGTCCCTCTTCTTATAGCCATTCATGTCTATAAAGAAAACAGATTTGCTTTACACATTACAGAAACATGACATGTATTGCTTTAGTGTTATGGAATTAAAGAAAGATATTATTACAAGGGACTTAATGACAGCTTGGTTATTATTGCTTAGCAGGTCAGCAGGTGGCTGCCAGCAATTCTTTTTTCTGTTCTCGCTAGGACCCTGAGTCTATTTCTCTCTCTCCTCATTTGTTGTCTTCCTTATGCCATGAAGAGAATAAGACAAAAGTGAGAGTAAATAAGTCTCAGGGCCTGGTTCTTAACAGGATTAGAAGAGTCCATTTTCAGTCTCTTAGGATCCAGTCACAAAATGATGAAGCTCTAGCAAGATTAGCATATAATTAAATAGAAAAAAACCCAGTTATCCCAAAGACGCTTCAAGTACTAGAGCAAAGATTCCATGAGTGAATAAAATCACCTTGAAGATGGTGTCCCCAGCCACCCTCCTAGGTAAAAACAGGCAGTTTGCCCATCTGTATGCTCAACCAGCTCCACAGGACAGAAGGGGTGTTCAGCTGCTCAGCCAGCTTGTAAAATTATAAGGCCTATTAAAAAATAACAATTATTCTAAGCCATTACCTTCTGATATAGTGAATTACATAAGAATCTATAACTGAAACACTATTTTCAAGTATAATGCTTTTGAACCAAATAATTTTTACTGCAAGGATAAAGAAGTAAGCCACCTCTCTCTATTTTCATGAGTGGGAATAAGAGTAATTTAATTATAACTTGGAATGATTAGCCATTATATAAATTTGAATATGTTCATACAAGTACAAAATCCCTTATTTATACAAGCTTAAAGCAATAAGGACATTAATAATATTAAATGATTAAAATATCTAGAGATAAATAATGCATAGTGGTGGACACCTTTGAAAGGCTGTGGCAGGAGAACTGTAAGCTCAAGTCCAGTAAGGGAAATGTAGTAATTTACTGAAGACTTGTCTCAAAAAAAATGTAGTTCTGTGGAATGGTTCTAAATTCAATTTGGTTCAAGTCTCACCAGTTTTTATTGTTTGGATATAAATGTCCTCCCAAAGTTCCATGTATTTGGATGTTGTGAAACCATGGGCTGCTAAGAGGTGGTGTGCCAGGTCAGAAGGGACAGAACGCTGATCTTGACCCTACCGTGGCTCAAGCTCCAGAACAGGCAGAACACAGGGGTTTGACCCGGATGGTTGGCATCACTGAGACACGATCCTGAAGAGCGTCCTCTAGTTCTGCCTTCCTTGACCGCTTAGATTACTGTCTGCCACGTTATGTACAGCGCTTCACCCAGCTACCCCTCCAATATGTGCTCCCACTATTGGCAGCTTCTCATATGTGGACTGAGACCTTCTGGAACTGTGAAGTAAATATACGTCGTTCCTCCTTTAAGTTATGGGTATTGGGTATTCTGTCCCAGCAACAACAACAAAAAAAAGTAACTTAGAAATTGAAGAAGTGAAGCCATTACTGTGGCTTCATGAAATGATGTGGGTTAGAGGCAATTTGAAAGGTTTGAGGATGCTGGCTAGAGAAACCTTAGAATGCTGCAAACCAAGCTTGATGAGAGATTCTTGTCGGAGATCAGAAGACCAGAATGCTGATAGAAGTATGGATTATAGAGGGCAAACTCAAAATTTTCAGGTGTGAAGGAGGACTTTATTGGCAATCGATCTTGAAATTACATATGCTACACTCTGGCAAATAATGTACTGGTGTTTTGACCTTGTCAAGGGACTTTGAAACTGAGTACAAGGGCAGTAGACTACTTTATCTGGTGGAGAATATTCCAAGGCAGCTCAATGTTCTGGCTGTCACATGGACACTGTTTTTGGCTTTTAGCCAGCTCTACAATGAGAAGCAGAAGAAAATGGTAGAGAAAATGTTGTAAAAACTTGGCAGTTCGAAGCAAAAGAGAGTATGGCTGTTAATGAGATTAGCATTAAAAAGAAGCTAAATACTTGGAATCAGAACTATAAAAAAATACCTTGAGGGTGTCTCAGACATTAGCAAAAGCATATCATTTATCAAAGAAGGGTAGCAGATTAAAAGAGACCCCCAAAACCTCCTGGAAGGTAAACCAGAAGGGAGGATCTTCAAGCTATTCAGCCATCTAAGAACTCAAGGGCCACTGGGACCACCGTTGTCCTAGAGGGCCAGACTGCTGCACAACTCAGTGGCAGACCTTGGAGTCATTCATATGGTGTTGGCTTCACAAGCAAGTCAAGAATTGTGAGGTTCTGGACACTTCCATCTGAATTTCAGAAAGGCTTTATGGCCAAACAATGTGCCCCTGGGAGGGCAGCACATGAATTTGTAAATGAGAAGCCTAAGTAATGTGGGAGACCTCAGAAATTTGGAGGTGCCAGGAACATGGATCATACACAGAGGATGTGAGTGAAGCCAACCCAAAATAGAATCCTTGGAGGTCATAAGAGTCAATGCCATGGATGGGTTACCCAAAGCCTTTGGAGTTCACAGCTCACCACAGCTTTCATGGGGTGTTGAATACAGAGCTATAGAATTTAATGAAACTGCAGGATTTGAAGCTTGATCTACTGAGTTTTCTGCTTTGGTCTCAATGTTTGCTATATTTCTGGAAGAGTACATGCTAGTTCCACCTTCCTCATTCATGTGACTTTCTGTCTGCCACGTCCTCCAGTTATACCTCCATCATGTGCTTCCACCATCGCCAGCCTCCCATGAATGGGGTGAGACTTTCTAAAACTGTGAGCTACAATGAATCTTTCCTCCTCTAAGTCATGCATCTCAGGTATTCTGTCATCCACTGCTATTCTGTAATCAGTGTTCAAAATGTCAGATATTCTCCAAATCACGCCTATAGTGTCCTTCACAGAGATTCAAAGTGCCCAAGCTCATCTTCTAAAAAGTGGCACCAGTGAGGAGTGGGAGGGGAGCTCGTTCAGAAGTGAACTGCTTCAGTTCTGCTCACATTTCATTGCATGAAACAGCACGTGGCTACATTTACTATCATATACTTACTTGCCTTAAATGGAATAAAATGCACAACTTGTAATACAACTATTTTTTCAAAAAGAAGAGGTTTGATGATCACTTAATAGTTTACAACAACATGGACTTCCTTTTTTCAAAAGCAACTGTAACTTATTTTATGTCTGAACAAAGCCAGTTTCTGTTAAAACAGCATGTACTCTTTAAAAGATACATACTGGATAATGTTTATGAATTACTATTTGAACATTTATACTATTTATGCTCCCATCTTTAATAAATTTAATGCATTTTCTCTTATTTAATGACAATCTTGGTAAGACCAAGTAACATGAATCATGAATCCTTCACACTGATGTGGAATATATTAATTTATCCAAATAACAAAATCAAATTTATCATATATTTTAGGTATTTATATGTTTTCAAATTTAGGGTTTTTATTTTTCTAATAAATTAATCATATTTATGGACAAAAATCTAGCTATAGTAATTTTAATCTCCAAATTCTATTTTTTGATGCCAATATATCTACATCAGTTTTATTTTCCATTTGCCTGATTTAATTTTTATTATGCTATGATTTATAAATAACATATATCTATTTAATCTTTGTGAAATTTATCCCTTCACATGAAATATTACAATTGGACTTATATTTGTCTTTTGCTTCTTTTATTTTGTTGTATATTTTATTTATATATTTTTCTCCTAGATCACTTTGTTTTACATTTGTGAAATTATTCTCCCTTAAATTGAGTACTTTATGCATGTTAGTAGGCAAGTGATGTGTTTTTCTATTTTATTACTCTACTTAGCATTTAAAAAAATTAGTTAACTTAACAAAGACCAAGTTAATAGTTAATTTACTATCTTACTAGATTCTCTCACTACCCAACATGAGTTTATTCATTTTAGTCAAAACTAGACTATGTGTACAGTGTGCAGTGATTCCATGGTCTTCATTTTTAAGTGGGGAAGAAAAGAGAACACCAGAGAAAAAAATAGTGAAAATTGAAATAAGATTGGATTTTTTGATTGTCGATACAATTGGAGTAATAATGGAACTTAAACAGAATTGAGATACAATTGTAGGTTTTATATACAAAGATAATTTTTAAATATATTAAATGGTTAGATAGGAGAAAGGAGAAACTTCTTCAAATATATAAAATTAACACTAAAAAAGCTCTGTAATATTTTTGATTCCTATCCTACAAGTGACCAAAAATTTATAAACTACCTATAATTCCTGCTTGCTTCAGATGGCAGTGTGATTTTTGGATGCCCAAGGGAAAATTTCACGAGATTCAAAAAAATCCCATTCTAAGATGGTAAAGGTCAGTTTGCTCACAAGTTCTCTAGCTTAGGAATGGAATTAAAAGAAGAATGACACAAAAAATGTTTGTGAACTTGATTAAAAAGACACATAATATATCTTAAAAAGTAGTTGTAACAATGTTTTATTGTTGTCAAAATCTGATTAACAGTTAAGTATTTATCTTCTGTACAAAGATTTGACTGACTGGCAATGTGCAATTATCATAAAGACAGTCGCATTGTTTAGAAATACTTATCTCATATGTAAAGGCATTAAAATTGGAGATATTTAGCTCATTTTAAAAAGTTGACAAAATTAGTTCTACTGTGAGAACACAGTTTTTGTTATAAAATTTGGAAATTTTAGAAAATTAAGATCATATTTTACATTTCTTCTGTTTCTATCTAAAGATATTTGGCAGACTAAAAATCTATTTGCTGTCTAATGAAAAAATACAAAGAACATCAGATCATTTTCCACTGAAAAATGAAAAGATGAAATGTAAATTATCAGTTAAAAATATATCGATATAATTATTATTCTGAATCAAATTATTGATCAAATGTTCTGAGGCCAAGGTACTTCAAATGTAAAACCCAGGTACAGAATTAATATCTTTGAATCAGTAAGAAAGTTTTTTCTATGTTATATTCATCATTTCTTTTGAAATTATTTCATTACAAATTTAATTACTAAAAGCCAGAACATTTCTCTTTTACATACATTTTCTAAGTCATTACATAGAAATTTTGTTATTTAATAATTATAAAATCATTTCCACTGTAACAGTATTTGAATTTAACAATTTTCGCCATAGGGTTTTGAGTGATCAGAGCAGCACTGAGCACAAATTGAGTGTGAACTGGGACGATACCAGAGCAAAGACGGATCGATGCTGGAAGGCCTAAGAAGAGCCCCTTGCAGGAAATTTTAGTGAGTTGCTCAGCCAAGAATTATCAAAGTTAGATGAGGAGAGAGACCGAAGCAGGAAGCAGCATATTAACCTCTTTTAAAATTATATTAAATAATTCCACCATTAGGACACTTTTCATTTTACTCTTAGTAAATTGATCAGAAATTGTCCATAATACAAATCTTGAGAACACTTCTTTAAATGAGTGAACTGAAATTATATATATATATATATATATATATATATATATATATATTCATAAATATTATATATATATTTAGAATAAGTTGAGAAGGGTGTTTGTCCTGACAGGTAGTGAACAAATTGAGATATTCACTGAACTGAACTGAATATGGTCAAATACGAGAACAATTAGGAAGATGAACCAAATCCCTTCAACTTGACTTTTCAGAACACATACCCACCAATCTGGCAGTTGGATTCCACCTTTCCTCTGACCGCTTTTCTCCCCTATCTCTCTAAAGAAACCTGCCTGGTGATACACTATAAACAGGTGGTTCATGCTGCCATTCAAGATAAATTTCTTTGAACAACATTCCCATAATCTCTCCTGATATATTTCTTCAGGATATGAGGCTAATATAATATACCTCATTCCTAAGTACAGCTGGTCAACCAAAAACGCAGCTTCTTAAGTTAACCTTAGCAAGAGGACAGCCCATCACGTGACCCATCTGCCTTCAGAGGAAAAGATAATACAGGTGCAATGATGGGAAATTTTATTTAGTATCTTTAGTATCCTCAGAAACTTTCCACAGATGTTTCTCATTCAACTAAACCTGAGTAATGTAGAAAGGGCATGAGATACATATGGAGGAGCCAACACAGACATACCTTTATCTTTAAGCATCCCTATTTTTCCAGTTAAATTTTTCCAGTTAAATTTTTCCAGAAAAGTTCTCGAAAGCCCTGAGGCAAGAAGACACGTGTCAAAAGAATCAGATGAAGGCTGCAAAACAACTTGCACATTTTGTACGAGGATAGACCGTTGAGTGAGGTTATCCAGGAACAAAAGAGCAATACATCTAAACTAAATTTTCATGAGAATATTAAATGGTGACTTAAACCATTGGGTATAGAGGTGACTTCTCCTTCAACATTATTGGAGCAACTGACATCTTCAATAGTCATTTTTAATAGAAAATAACAAAAATCGGTTAATGTATTTTTTGGTCAGCTATGTTTATTAATTGATTGTAATTTAACCAGGTACATTTTGGAATCATTATTTGATCAGCTGAGATTATTGTCAAAATATGGTGTATACGAACATAAATATACCAGTAAATCTTAAAAGAACTAATATTCATGGCATTAATATTAATTATTAATAATTACTGTTAATATAACTTTAAGCATCCCAAACTAAAAGATAAACATTTTAGCAGTCATGGGACTCAAAATTATACATTGAACATTTATTTATTTTTACCATGTAAACATGATATGAAACATTTTCTAAGAGGTATGATTAGAAGAAGATAAAATGTAGAACAGAAAACAGACATTTGAGGGTGAAAAATGACTTCACTAATATAAATATATATATGAACACATGTACATGGACTTGGATTTGTTCCTAAAGTTCACAAAAATGATACAAGCAATTACAAGTTGCGAAGAGCTCAATAAACCTAAGAGATATGGACAAAGAGTTTATGCTTTAATCAAATTTTAGTTTTTTATTTTTTATTCTTTGAATAATATGAAAATGTGTTCTTTTATTGAAAACACATGAATAAAAAGAGTTATAAAATAACTAGCATTCTTAAAATTGTAAAAATGTAATATATATATATATATATATATATATATTAATAATCTTGAACTATTTCTATAAGAAACCATCATAAAATAAACAGAATGAAAATAAAATAGTATTGCAAAGCAGGGCAACTTTCAGTTTTCTGGTTTTGAGATTAGAGTCAACAAATAGAATACACTATTATAGCTGTTTTCACAAAATACTTTTGATATAAATAGTTTTATGAAGAACTCTAAGCATAAATAGAATAAAAGCAGTGCAGAAACCCGGGCTGTTCAAATTCCGTAACTGTATCTACTTGTCCCTCCTACACTTCCCACTTCTCTCCCTTTCTCCGAAGTTCCCTAAAGAATCCCTAGCCTCTTTTGAACCAGTTATTTCCTTGGAGTGTCTTTTTCAAATTTACAAATGCTTCAGTTTTTATGTAATTTTCTTTCCAGATTTCTCATGGTACCACATTATTTACAAAATACCTCATTTACGTATGTCTTAAAAATTCAACTACCACAGAAAAGAAGACACATATGTACAAACCAGAAGAATAAATAATATTCTTTGGAAAATGAAGTGAGTAGTTAATATGCCAGCTTCAGCCTCACCTATACCACCAGGCACTGCTTACTCGACAGGAGACTGTCTCCACGGAATAAGCTATCCACAGAGGGAACTGATTGCTTATTCCAAGTCCTAATTAATGCCCCAGAAGTAGTAAGGGAAACGAGTTTGCCAGCAACAAGTTTTGGCCAACTCTAAAATATTTATTTAACATACAGTTTAATTTAGAATTATGTGTAACAGGGTCTCATAGTTTTAAGCTCAACCTGATGTCATAAGTAATGAATCTGATGTAATACAGTCCAAACATCAATGAGTTATGCAAAGAAAAACCTACAGGATTCCCCTTGTAGTATACCTTCCCAAGTCTCATCCTATTTATCTAATGTAGACATTATTAATATGCAAGACATTTTAGTTTTTGAACATGAAGGCACTACAGATTCTTTAATCGCTTACAACTTGAGGAATCTGTGCCTATATGCGTCACTCTTGACCACTTTTTCCTTTTCTCTTGTTATCTCCGTCGCCTCTGCACCCAGAGTATTCCTTTTCCTATCAGACCATGTCCCCTTATTCCCTCTATCTAATGTAAAGACATTTTTATACATGTAACTATAGCAATCTCATATGAAACACACCATGCAAGGCTTAATCTGCTGTGTCTGGAGCTTTTCACTGAGCATTGGTGATTTAAGATTAACCTGTTTTCTTTCAAATGCTTCTAATTTTTCTTTTTGGCTGCATAATATCCCGTTGTGTATTTATACCTCGCTTCCCTGTTCAGTCCTCTGTTGATGGAGAGGCAGGTTGTTTTCAGGATTTAGCTATTATGAATTGTGCTGCTGTACACAAGGATATGCATGTGTCTTTATGCTATAATGATTTTAGCCCTTCGTGGAAAAATTACCAAGGAGAGCTGTAGCTGGGCCAATGGGGTTTCTATTCTCAGTTCCCTGAGGAATCTCCAACCTGCTATGCATAGTGCTTGAACCTGCTCACAGTGTAGAAGCAGCCATTTCCCCCACAACCTCAGGAAAGTATTTTGAGTCCTTTATTTAAGACATTCTCACGGGAATGAGATGGAATCTCAGTATCATTTTCATTTTCATTTTTCTGCTGGCCAAGATGTTGGATACTTTCTCATGTGCTCGTTGGCCTGTTGTATATCTTATTCAAATAAATGTCTTTCCATTTTATTCACCCATTTTTTAGTGAAGTTGCTTATTTGGGGGATTTTTCTTTTGAGTTCTTTATATATTCTAGGTAATAATCCTCTTTCTCAGGCATATCTGGAAAAATTTTCTCCTCTTTCTGAGGGCCGTCTTTTCATTCTGATGATTATTTCCTTTGATGCACAAAAGATCTTGGTTTCATTTAGTCCCATTTTTGATTTTTGCTATTTCTTATGCAAACAGTGTTCTATTGATTAAATCCTTCCCTGTTTTCCAGTGTTTTACCTATTTTTCCTTACTCATCAGGTTCAGTGTTACTGTTTTGATGTCTAGCTCTTTGGTGCATTTTGAGTTGATTTTAGATTAGAGACAGATGGATATAGCTTTATTTTTCTAATTGTGAATATCCAATTTTCCCAAAACCATTTCTTGAAGATGTCTTTTCTCCAATGAATAATTTAACCCCTTTATTAAAAATCAGATGACTGAAAATACTTGTCTCTTTATTCTCAATTTTGTTCCATTTATCTTCCTGTGTGTTTGTGCCAGTCACATGTAGATTTAATTACTGTTGCTTTGCAGTGTATTTTGAAGTCTGGAATTGTAATTCGTTCAGCTTTGCCCTTATTAGTTAGGATTGCTTTGGAAATCCTGAATCTTTCCTGATTTCATGTACATTTTAGCATTGTTTAGTCTAGTTTTATAAAGAATGATGTTAGTATTTTGATTAGAATTGGTTCAACTTGTATAACAGTTTTGAAAATTTGGCCATTTTGGCAATATTAGTTATTCCTATC
Source organism: Ctenodactylus gundi (assembly GCA_004027205.1). Lineage (NCBI taxonomy): Eukaryota > Metazoa > Chordata > Mammalia > Rodentia > Ctenodactylidae > Ctenodactylus > Ctenodactylus gundi. Next base: position 512,558 of record PVKB01000019.1, read on the forward strand.
CAAAAACATGGGAAATCTTTCTAATTTCTAAGTCTTCTTCAATCTTTTATCTCTGTCTTCATGATTCTTTAGTTTTTTCTACTGAGGTCCTTCACCTCTTTGTTAAAGTTGATTCCTAATTTTTTGCTATTGTGAATAAAGTCACTTTATTAATTTCTTTTCCACTGGATTCATTGCAGGTATACAAAAATGCCATTGTTTTGTGAGTATTGATTTTTTTTTTAACCTGCTATGATGCTGAATTTATTTACTAGTTCTAAGAGACTCCTGGTTGGAGATTTTCGGGTCTTTCTCATACAAGGTCGTGTCATGTACAGATAGAATTATTTTAATTTTTTTTTACATTTTTCTATGCTATCCCAACACATATTTGATCTAGTAGAAGTGGTAGCAGTAGTAATAAAGTAATTGCACTATGCATTTTTTGAACTTTTTTGGCATAGTACAACAAGAACATTATGAGCACGCTTTTCCCTCCCTTATCTGTTGAAATAAGGAAATATGTGAACTCACATTCTAATATTATCCCATCTCTGCATTTCTAGTATCAACTCCACTTGATCACTTTATGCTTGCAGATTACACATACTCATGGTTTTGAGAAATTTCACATGTTTGCTTAAAAACAATTGAGTTGAAGTTGTAGATTTTTTTCTTTAGTCAATAACATTTATCATTATCATTTTTGCTTTGATAATAGTAATTTTTGCCTTGTTATCCGAGTTAAGACAAGTTGCTCCTTTAACTTTCTGGAATACTTTTTATAAAACTGGCAGTATTATTATTTCAATATTAGAATTTTTCAGAGGAGTCTTATGGGATTAGAATTTTATGGTATTGTTGGAAGATTTTTTAACTATAATTTTGTGATCTTTGAATATGTGTAACTATTAATGACCCCACATATGCAGTTCTTTTCATTTTTGTCATATTTACTAACAGTATTTTTGGCAATATTATCAATGAATATTTTTAAAGTCTATCAAATACAGTAAAATATCTCTACATATGTAGTTACATTCCTAATTTCGAGACTAATGTGGCAAATATGAGTCATTTTTCTTTGTTATCAGAGTGAGAATGTTGTCAGGTTTTCTGCAACAACCTTCATTACCTTTGATTTCTATTTTTTCGTATCGGGCGGTATAGGGTGCTTCTGCAGGTGGCGTATTCTTCTTTTCTCATCTTCCTAGCTGCCTGCTTTGCTTTTTAAAATAGTTTTTGTCCATTTGCTCTTTAAGTATGCTTGTGCTTCATCCTCTCTTCTGATGGGATCTCAAGTACATATGTGTGACCTTATTTGATATCGTTTCACATGTCTTTAATGTGTTCTTTTTCTATTTTGACTCTTTTGTGTGTGTGCTTTAGTTTAAGTAATTTACATTGATATATATTAAGCTTCACTCACTACTTAACTGTAGTATTGCATTGCCAATTAATGAGGATATAAACAGATCTCTCTCTACCTTAAACATACACACAGGCACATGCATTCATACACGAGCACACACACACACACATGCACACATTGTATTTGATTCTTAGAGGTTCCATCTTTTTTTGAAACAGGGACTCACTCTCAAGTTTCATCTTTCTACCTAAATTCTCCATTGTTCAAAGGTGTTTATCTCATTTCCTGTAAGAACCTTAAGTATATCAATAATATTAACTTTGTTTTACTTATTCCTCAACTGGTAATTACAATGTTGAGTTGTTTCTGAGTGCAGCTCCCAAAGGTTTTATACTTTTAATGCCAACTGACATTAAACTTTCAAAATTTTTAAAAATTAAGAATGCTAAAATTTTCTTGGCCATTTTATGACAATTTTATATAAATTTCTTACTCTGTTTCAGATAACCCAGTGTCTTAGTTACTTTTTTTTTTTTGTCACTAGGACTCACACCTGTCATCAACAAATTAGGGGAGGAAAAGTTTTATACCTGCTCATAGCTTCAGAGGGTCACCGTCAACCCGAGCTGGCCAGCGATAGTGGAAGGTCATGGCGAAGGCATAGGTGGAGGCAGTTTCCCACAACATTGCAAGCAGGAAGACAAGTCTCATTAAGTCAAGTTGAGTCAAGTTCCAGAAAGAAGGTAGCAAGCAGCTTACATATTCTTCCAGGCCCATCCCAGTGATCCGCTTCCTCTGGGTCCAACCTCAATGTTTCACCTCTTCCAGCTGTGGTGAATCCCAACTGCATACCTGTAATCCAACCCATAGGCTTGTAATCCAATCTACCACAACCCGTCCTCCACCGCACACCCATAATCCACTCCTCTAGACACCGTCCCCATCTCCTAACAGCACAACATTGTAAAGACAATAACCCATAAGGTCCAAGTACATGAGACTTTTGGGGGACACAGCAGATGCAAACCACAACATACCTGATTGCTCTTCATCTCTCCTTGATTGGTTTTCCTTTTCCTTACATTTTACATCTGTATTAGTTGCCCTGAGACGTTAGTGCTATGGTGGTTTCAATAAAGATGTTGTTGTTGTTGTTGCTGTTCTTTTTTCTGCTACAAGTTCTAAGTTCTCACCTGCCCTGGCTGGGCTGGAACTTGAGATCCTCCTGCCTCTGTCGCATAAAGTGCTGGGATGACAGGTGTGCACCTCTGTGTCCACAATATAAATTCTCATAAATTTCCCTGCATTTTTAAGTCACTGGGATTGCTACAATATTCCATCCAGTTTGTGACTTACTGTAAAGAACTTGAAATTATTAAATGTATTTACCTACGTTACACATATTTTGTTTGACTTATCAACTTCAGGTAATAACCAGAAATATTGGTTGACAAATTGAATTTATTTACATACCATTTTACTTTTTCTATGATCCCCGTGTGCGTAGAATAAATCTGTGTTATTACTCTGACAATTGTCTCTATTTTTTTAAATGCAATCCTTAATTTTTTATTTTTTCACTTATGACTTGTAGTCATAATCTTCTTCACATACAGGCTAACCATTCAGTTTAGAGTACTTTTATTCTCTTCAAAATTTTAAGGTGTTTCTTTTAGTTTTGTGAGTAGTTATCTTTACAATTTTTTAATGTACATTTTGTGATATATATATATATATATATATATATCACTAAGAAATAAGAAAACATTATTCTTTCTTTCATTTCCACTTTCTCCTCCAAAATTTTAATATTTTCCAGAGTTCTCAAGATTTTACTACTTTTCCAAGATTTTTCATATTTGTACTGGACTTTCTATAATAATTTTTTTATATTTTAATAGATAAATCCTAGGTACATAATTTTAAGTTTATGAAAATAATTAATAGTTTACCAATGACACATGTCAGAATCCTTGCCTCATTTGTGCGTAATACACTGTGTACTCAGAAAAACAGAAATGGTGACAGAGACCAACTTGTTTTTTAAATGGTCAAGTAGGACATTCATCTGGGTGTCTATTGTTTCACACCACATTGGTCTGAAATGTAAATCAGGAAAAATCTTCCCATCTGTACTCAAAGCACTACACATTTATGGAATACTAAAAAATTTGAAATGTATAATCTTTTTTTCTTAGTCAGTCAACTGTTGCTAAAAAATAGCCAGCTTAATAAATTTTCTTGATGAATACATCTAAATCAAAAATTGTAGTAGAAATAAGACCCTATATACAATATTGATTTTATCTGTAAATTATTTTAATATTTTGATAGTAATTTTTAAAATATGACTTATATGAGTTCAGTTTAAATTTTCATGTCTCTGTACATAACATACAGATGCATAATTCCTCAAGAAAAGCATCAGTACTTGACACATTATATAATTTAGTAGACTTAATTACAAATAATGTATGATGTTTACTTTCAAACTCTAAAATTCCTTGACACAAGCCATATATATAATATGTTAAATTCAAAGTCTCCATCCTCAATTGCAACCTCTCAAATGAAACAGAAAATGAAGTAGCCTTAGAGAAATGGGAATTACTACCAATTCCTTAAGTAGTAGTAGTTACATATTTTGGTGGGGTTAATAGTTTATCAAATCAGTGGATTGGGGGCAAAGTTCAATGTTTACTAACCTTTCCCATGTACAAGGCCCTGGGTTTGATTCTCCAGTCCCACAAAAAATTTAGGCAGATAGGGTGGCATATGTCTCTAGTCCCAGGACTGGGGAGGCTCTGAGGCAGGAGGATTGCTGTAGGTTCAAAGCCAGTGAGGCTATGGAGTAAATTCAGGATTAACCTCTACTACAGACTATGACTATAGGTGCTCTCTCTCTCTCTCTCTCTCTCTCTCTCTCTCTCTCTCTCTCTCTCTCTGTGTGTGTGTGTGTGTGTGTGTGTGTGTGTGTGTGTGTGTGTGCGTGTGTGTGTCTCACAAACAAATAATAAAGAAAAGACTAATCAAATTACCCAAGTGTGGTGGTGCACATGCGTAATCCCAACTACTTGGGAGCCAGAGCCAGCCTAAAAAAACTTGGAAAGGCACTGTCCAAAAATAAAATAAAATAAAATAAAATAAAATAAAATAAAATAAAATAAAATAATAAAAATAAAAATAAAAAAGCACGCAGGAAATTGTTTTTGTGAGTCTTCTGAAAATTGAGCTAGGAAACATTTGAGAAAACTTTTCTCAACAGCCATAATATTCCTCACCATGTTGACAAAGGTAACTTGTAGGAACAGACCCATCCACTTTCACAGATCGTGATGGTTTGGGAAATACAACGTCAAAATTATGTGTTTGCATTGCTGCAGTGGAAAGTATTTTCTAAAATTTTAGCACTGTGTATAGCTTACTATCGAAATTATGTCAAATAAGAGAATTTCTAAGCATATGTTTATTGATTCATTTTTAATATTAGATCTGGTTTCATGTGATTTCTCCCTATATTATTCTTGCCCGGTTTTTTTTCTTTTTTCATTGTTTTAAAATCGCCTCCTGTGATCATTAATCATGCATTGTCAAATTAAATTAATTAAGAAACGCTTCATAGATCAGGGAGGCAGAGTTCTCAGTGTGTCTATGGATGACAGCACGTCGGTCAGGAAGAAAACCCATCCTGGGCTGGGTTGTACAAACCAATGGATATATAGCCGAGCCGAGAGGGAAAAGAAAGGGAGAAAGTGTTCTCCCTTAGAAGAACTCCCTTCTTTGTCGTTGGTCTCCAGTTTCTGCAACTTATTAATGCCTACTCTCACCCGACATCACGCATTGAGCTTCGGGGCCTTCAAACTTGAGCTGACTTTGCATCCTTGATCCCCTCCTTGTGCAGCGTCCGTCTTCTAGCCTGAGCATCCACTGCATATTTTGCCCATTTTAGATTCTTCTTTCTCTGATCTCACTGATAATTGATCTTATTAGCCTATTTAGTAAATCCCACAATGCAATTTTACATTCATGTTTTATATTATTTCTGTTTTCTAGAGAAACCTTATACAGGTCCCAGTTGATATGTCTTCTAATGTTGTGAAATAATTACCTAGTGTCAGGCATTTACTTTATATTAACTTGAAAGGCTTTGAGAATGTATACATGCAGAGTCTGAGCATACCCATTCTATTTGCAAAACACACGGGGGTCAACATATCGAAATTATAGCTGTTGAGTACCATTTCCTTTTGATATTACACTTCTCTTTATTAACTAATGTGAAAATCTCAAAAACTAGTTCATCTCTCCACGGTATATTCTTTTTGATAGGAATATTTCATTGGCTGATGTTTCTTTTCCTTTGTGCCTTGATGGAAAGGAGTAACTATGCCTTTTTGTGGTTATGCTGTTTGAGTTACACAATCCTCCTTCCAGAAATGCTTGGTCTTGGAATAGTACGACTTTGTGTAGCTATCTGTTTTTGGACTTTTTTTTTTTTTCAGTTCTCCGAATGTAGCTATTTTCTGTTACCTGATTTCTAAGTTGTGTGTCTTATTCTAAAGCAAAAACTTAGCTTCGATCTGTAGTCAACTCCATCTCATTTTCTTTCAGCTTGCCCTCCCTTTCTTTGTGCTAATGCCTTCCTCCTCGTTCCGGTTTTCGTTTCTCATATTTAGACTTCACACAGAACTGTGTGCTCAAAAATAAACCATCTCTATCTCACTCACCCCGCGAGAGCTGTCGTTGCCCTGCTGTTTCCTCGTTGTACCTCTTGTTTATCGCCGGCTCCTTTACATTTTTTTCTCTCATCTTTTCTCATCACAACATGAAATCCATCTTCTTTATTTTTCATGTCTATTCTTAAAATCTCACATTTCCTTTGTTTTATAGAGCCCGGAAGGCTTCACTGAAGATGATTTGAGCTAAAGAATTTATCTTTTTTCTTTGAGCCAATGAAACTTGCCACACATTACATGCACAACTTTATTAAGTAATGTTTCAAGGGAGTTTGGACAGCCAAATTCTGTTAATCACAATTTTACCTATGCTTTTACTGGAGGGACTGAGAGGTAGCTTAAATAAGGATTAAGAACATTGACTTTGAAATCAAAATTAATTTTGGCCCCCAGTTCTATAATTCACATATGTTGTTTGGAAGAGAAATCTGCCTACCCTTTGTCAATTTGTATTTTTTGTTTTGTAATAATAATCTTAGCACATACAACGATTCCTGTGGATATATATGTACTGCATGTACAAATTAAATATTTACAAATCACTATTAAGTGTCTGGCACATTAACAGAATAAGCGAAAGCTTTAATCAATCTAATAGCATTTTGATAAGTAATTGTATTTTGCATCACATATTCTATTTGTGTATGTTGAGATGATGTCCTAAATTCTAGGCATCAGATTGAGCACTACTTGAACACGCTTTTATAACTTGTGCTCTCCCTTCACTTATCTTGTAGGTGACTAACTTATTTGACTTTTGCCAAAGCTCTGTGTCACCTAAGGAAGATCCTTAGTCATGTGTTAATTTAACCATAACTGTTTGTTTATCCCAGTTTGCCCTGTATAGGTCACAACTCTCCTGTGTCCACTGTCTCATTATAAAAGAGAAATGCTCATTTTGGCTTTGGCCTACTAAGTTGACTCTCATCAATATTGAACAGTTTTTTTTTTTTTTTTGTAGTTAAACAGCTCAATTTTATGTTTGTTGCTCTGTAATCTAAGTCTCTCATTAACCCTCTAAATAGCCAAAACATTTTAGTAGCAACTTTAAATTTACTAAAATTGAGCAAATAGCATGAAACAAATAGTGTTTTGCTTTTTTTTCTGGAAAGTTGAACTGGTCTTTGTAAAAATGACACTAGTAACTTCCTGTGTAGAGTCTTTTGGCTCTTTTCCCCCACAGGGAAGTTTCCTGAGTAATTTTTTTCTCTTTCTTTTTGAAAAATCTCCTTTTCTGTGGTCCTTAAGAAAGAAACAGACAAATAAGGACATCTCTTCTTTGTTCCCTCTAATTTTTTATTCGAATAATTTTCTCTCCAATCTGGTCCTTTAAAAAATATTTTGGTTTACTTTGTTTCAGCTGTAGATACTAAATGATCTTCCTGCCCTCACCAGGATTAGACTGCCTGCTGCCTGCTACTGCCCTGCCTGCTCTTCTCGCCCCCCTTTCTTCTTGTTGGCATACCACAGGGTGACAAAGATGCCACTTAGGACTCATAGTAGGCTCTTTAAAGGTGATTCTGACTATATAAACAGCTAAGTCACTCCTCAAAGTAACATTCAGAAGAGGTGTCTTCTCCAGAAAATTCAGTCTAGTGTATCCTTTCATTTAATCATAGCACATATTTTCAACTGTGTACTTTCTCTTTGATTCTTTCAAGAAGACATATGGAGTGAGTTCTACACAACATGTACGTTCCATTAGGTTGATGAAAGCATTTGTAAAGTTTACTGAGTCATGATCTGCTAATTAAATGTTGTTATTCTTTCGTGTTATAGTAGGTTTAGTTTTTCCGAACTTAGATTTTGCCTCCACTAAAGAAAAGTTCAAAGGAAGAGTGAATTCATATACATAATGTGTTAAATATTAAATAGAAACAGGTATCCAGAATAAGTAACTGGATTTCTTTGCTGAAATTCAGAGAATGAAAAATATTAGATATTCATGACTTGAAAAACTTTATTAAAAAGCCATCACAAGTGTGATAGATTCCAGTGATGCAAGCACAGCTCCTCAGCTCAGTACCCCAGGCTTTGGAGACTTCCTGCACCCCTCAGTTTCACACAGAGCTAGCATTGTACCAAGAAAATCTTCAGGGTCCTTTTCTTGGATTTAAAGGCTGAGCACGTTTCCCACGAAGCTTCTCTATATGCGTTGCACAGAGCCACTAGGCATGTGACTTGCACCAAATTGTCCCGCAGTGCATCGTGTGACCTCACCTGACACACACAGGCCAAGAGCTGAGAGCCCACTCACAAAACACCGTGGGGAAGCTCAGTCTGTCACAGGAGTCACACTGTACCTTGTGATGTGGCAAATTGCAATCCACAGGAGATGGCAGCAGCCAAAGGAGAATCTCTTTTTTTTTTGTGAGATGGAAGAGAGAAAGGCAAAGGCTTTAGGACGCAGAAGCATTTATTTTCCTTCAGCATAAAGAAATCCTATAATGAGTGTTTCCACAGCCACTGCGAAGATGTGGTGGACATAACGTTGGTGCAATTTAAGGGTGTCTTGCTTCTGCAAATCTTGAGAAGATAGGTTTCCCTGAGTTTGTCCCCTCATTCCTTCTGTTAGGTGTCAGTTATGAAGACTACGCCACACAACCTCATGCATGACACGGCTTGTCGAGGAGAGGAAGACTATGTGTGTAACCTACATGCACGTAAGTGCTAAACAGTTGAACAGTAAGCAGCATGTAGAAGCTCCAGGACTTGGCTTGATGGAAAAAATAATAGTTTCCAGATAGCTAAAGGAAGAAACAGTCATAGAGAGAAATGGTAATGCGTGGCTGTGGTGAGTCACAATTAACATGTTAGGTCTGATAATCTTGCCAAGAATGGAGGAAAAAAATAAAACCATTTCCATTTCCACCAAGGAAGTAATCTGTGGAGTACTTCTTAGAAGGCATTACATTAAAAAAATGCTGAGATGTATTTTATTGCCCTACCATCTCATTACAAGTAGAAGAAAGACACTGTAATTGTGATTGCTTGCAGTGAAATAATTAAGAAAATCACCCATTAATGTTATTTTAAGATTGGTCTAAAAGGAGTTTCAGGCAGATGGAAAGATTATTTTCTTTATATAATACTCTAGCTTGTAGTAAATAAAATGAACAGTTAAGTGACCAGCATAACTCAACATGTATACATGCAAAAAAACAGGTGAAGGTGAAAAGGTCAGGAAAAAAAAAAACTTCTTGGCAAGGTAAGAACAAAATTTTTCCTTGAAAATTAATGACTGATATTTTTAACAAAGCCCAAAGAAGAGTAATGTGTAATTAATGTAAAAATCAGTAGTGGACATTCATTGCTTATTTTTAATTTTGAATTATTTTCATTTTTGCAGATTTTATGCTTTTGTTAAATGTTTATTAATTTCTCATTTTTCAGTGTTAATTTCATTATCTGGATTTGAGTTTATGATTATTTTCATTATAAATATGTGAACTAAAAATACTATTGCATGGTTTGAGTCTAGAATTCTCCCCAACAGCCTCAGGTACCTTTGGGTACTGTGAACTGTGGGAGGATAGGGATTGGCGGGAAGTGCATGGGGATGCTTGGGGCTCAGCCTGGGCGGGTGTGTGCTGGGTCCTCCCTTTCTGCCTGAGTGGCACGTGTTCTGCCATGCCCTGAGCACTTCTGCCTCCCATTTCGTCCCCAGCCTCACCGGGCAATTCCAGCATTTCCAGACACCTACCCTTGAATGAACTGTGACCTGGAATTGGGAGCTAAAACAAATTTTTTCTTCCTAAAGTTATAAGTGTGGCATATTACCTCACTTTAAATTTTTAATCTGGACAACAGGTAGTGTTCCGTTATTTATCTACAGTACTCTTTTAATTGTTTTCTATTGTATGTTTTCTAAGTGTTCAGATTTTGGTTTTGTGAATCTGTAATTAGAACTATTATAATTAAAAAAAAAAAAACTCTGTAACTGTCAAGGGATCCTTTCTACCCATTTAGAGAGCTTAACTACATTTGCAACCATACTTGTATAAAAGTGGAGTGGAATTCCAGAGCTTTTACCATCAGTATGTGAGTGGAAGTAGTATTTGTACTGTCCAGGTCTGGACCCAAACACTTCTCACACAGCCCACCAGGTTGCACTTATTTTTCCCCCTTAGCTGCCCGTTGGTTACTAGGGATATACTGATTGTTAAAAATGCTAAGGTTCTAGGACTCTGGTCTGCATTTTCTTTTTAAAGGCTAGGGAGTAAATTCTTTGCTTGTCTTACTGTTCTTTGTGAAAGGCCCTTGGAGGGGTAGGGGGTTTGGGGGGGAACTAGAATAGCACTGTCAACATGCCATACAAAAACTGGTTTGAGAGCAATTTTGACTCAAAGATACTAGTTTTCTGACTCTGTTCAAGAGCGTAGCAGATAATCTACATGGCCAAACCTGAGTTGCCAGCTGACTCCAGAGAACAGGACTGCGCTTATCCTTCAGCCTTGCGTAGCGTACAACACAAACTAGAAGGCCTTAAAATCTTGCGATTTAAATCCTGGTGAAATATCAGCTATTATATCTTGCTTTATATATTATCCTTTATCTTAATGCTTCATCCGACTATGACCTAACTTGAAATTGAGCTGAAATATTCTTCCCAATTAGGTGTTAAATTTGCTGCTTCATAAACTTCAGATGTCTATTATGAGCTCTTAGCCGCAGTTCCTGTTGTAGTTGACCAGCCTGTTTATATTTAGCATTTTTAAACTTACCTCATTTCCAGATTGTTAATCATTGAATACTATCTAATTTTCCTCCTATTTGACAGAATTTTCTAGGACTCAATTACCCAGCTTGTTTATAGCACTAGAAAGCCAGTAGAAATAAGGTATCAAGTAACGCAAGCCTGCCATTTGTGAACAATAAATACTTTAATGCTTCCTGTAAGTAGCCCTATCACTCTAACTCACAGAAGTGCTTGTGAGTTTCCTGTTTCAAATTGAACAACAAAAGATCCGCCAACCTGGGTCCTCTGTACTGAAATAAGTTGAAAGTGAACTGCATTATCCAGCTGTCCTATTTGACTGAGTCCCTTCTGGACACCTCAAAGATTATAGGTGTTTAGATTAATACGCCACAGAAGACTTTTGACTCATTTTATATCATGCCTGGATGACTTATCACCTAAAAGTATATAAAAAGTTGATAATCTCAAAAATTACCAAAAGCCATTGTAGAAGAAGGTATTTGGAAGAAATGTCAGACTACATGTTTTGGTTGCTTTGGAACTAACGGTCACAACTCAGTGGTTTAATACAAGATTCACTTTCAAATTTTTCACTGGTCAGGAGTCTTGTGTCTTGATTCGAGTGGATCCCCTGCTCAGCACTCATAGTCCAAAATCAAATAGTCAGCTGGATCTTCAAATTTTATGTGAAGTTTGTGGGTCTTTTTCAACTTTAGTGACCATAGGTCCAATGCATTTACTTTTCATTTATAGGACTAAAGTCTCTGTTTACCTGCAAGCTGCCAACTCAAGTTCACTCTCATCTTTAAGACCCAGCCATCGTCCCCCAAGAGCAGTTCATAAGATTTATGTTTTGCTTTGCTTTTTGTTTAGCAGTTTTTTCCTCAAATTCAGCAGAAGTTACTCTTCCCAGGTATTTGTACTGTATCATGTTTTGAGCATCTAGCTGTAAAAGTTGCTTATTTCTGCATAATCATTGACTAGAGTGGGACCTCTTGAATAATCTAGATAACCTGTTATAAGGCCTACTACCTCAACCACAGCTGAAAAAAAATCTCCTTTTTTTCTTACTTTCTTTCTTTCTTTCTTTCTTTCTTTTTTCTTTCTTTCTTTTTTTGCACTCAGGTATAGTATGCACAGTTTCGTGGAGTCTAGGAATTACAGACTGGACCAATTTTTAAGTGGACCATTATATCGATCAGATAAGGGCTTCAGAAAAACCAGAGAATTCTCAATGCATTTTTAAAAGATTTTTTTCAATCTCTACACTTTGTCTTAATAAACTTTCTCTGAAGCAAAATAAAAATATTTTTGGTAAAGAATGTATAATGATAATTCAAAGATCTTAATTTTGTTTATAGAATTTCTACCACTTGGACCTGTCATGTTGAAAATTGACTGAAGAGTCTTTGTTCCTTAATGCTTTCATCTTTCCAGGAAAAAGACAATTGTGAGAGGCTTAACATGGGAAAAAGGAAAATCAATGTTCTGTCTGATCCAACTGCATTGGCTTTGATCCTGTAAATTTTAGAATATAGATCCTAATGCTAATGATTCATGCTTGTTTCAATATATACATTCTTGTTTTAAAATGTAAAATGAATAGTTACTATTTCCTCATGACCTATTTTATATCTCTTTGTATGTTAACCTGAGAATTATTTATTCTATCTTTGCATACATTGTTCTAAAATTCTCCTTTGAATTAGTTGTAATGTCTTAATGATTTCCACATTAATGGGCTGAATAAAATCTTTTTATTAATTTTATATTTGTATAAAAGCCATGATTTTATCATTTAAAAAAATTCAGTGTTTTAATACACTTATTATTTCTTTCTTTTCCACCTACTTACTACACATGAATATTTTTCAGTTAGACTAAGGCAAGAGATTTAGGCTACTGCAGTCCAGAATCTGGAAAATACCAGAGAGATATTTTCTGAGGAGAAGGGACAGGCAGTAGACCTAAGTAGCTCTGCTTTCTGATGTTGTTTGTGAGATTAATCAAGAAGCACTGTTGTTATTCTTGGGCCAGGCAGAACAGGGGATTGGGCAGTTACCTCATTGCTCCACCTCCTCATAGGAGCACAGCCAATCACTGTTTTCTCAAAGTTTTGTGAAGCCTTTGTGTTTTAGCATATGTCTCTTGTCAGACCTGCTCTCACCCTGAGTAATGCACTTTATTGGTCAATGAACTAGTACCACTGACGCACCATTTCTGACTTTTAATCAATCATTTGCCACAGCCAGTGCTATAGACTATACAAGGGATTGCTGGAGACTTGGGAAGGAGCTATAATGAACCGGGGCACTGAGTCAAGGACTTAGGAAAGAAATGCAATCAGCCCAGTCTATGCGCCCCAAACAATTTCTGATTCAGACTGTGTCCCGTCCATTTCATGTTTGAGTCATCAAGAACATGACAAACAGCCATGACTCCATATGGGTCTCATCCTAGTGGTTTTTGGGTAAGATACCCCAAATCTGGGAAAGAGCACCAAGGACCCGTGGCCTGATAACAGGAGGATGCTCAGAAAACATTTTTCATTTGAAGAATTTCCATTACATTTTGAGAGCTTCTCCAGGTTATACTGGGAAACTGAAAGGTATAGATCAGTATCTAAAATGGCAATAAAGTACAAGACACTATTGAAAAATTTTTCAATTCTCCTTTGCCATGAGCATCTGATTTACTAAATCTATCAATTAATAATTACTTTTCCAGAAATACTCTTATAGAACACAGCCAGAAAATCATTTGGCCACATGACTGGATACTCATCATACCTCTTTTTGATTTATTGATTTAAAGTTTTAGCAATAAAATTAAATCTTTAAAAGTTGTTGTTCATTTTCTCATGTTTCTACTTTCAAATTCTTTAAGGAAGAGGCTATATTTAATTTTTCATTTGCATTCCTTCAAGAACATGCAAGATAACATATAGTCAACAGTTTCTCAATAAATTCTCAGCTAACAGACCTTGATCATGTGACTCAGAGAGGCAATAAACTAATAATGATTTAGCAACCAAGGGACAAAATCTTTCTGCAGCAACTATTTTTAACCACCTTAAACAGCACACAGTAGTTCAATTTAAATATGTTTCCAAAATCTGTTTTGGTGCATAAACCATGATTCAAAGAGCCAATAAATTCTAGAAGGTTAAAGTCAGGAAAATTATGAATAACCTAATATATATAAAACTAATTATATATTAAATAAGTTTTAAAATATATTTAAAATAAATTACAACAACTACAACAACTTCTATCCCATGAATCCAGGTCAACCTTCATTTTTTTTTTTAACTTTCTTTTTCATAGAATATTTTGAAATTATGGTTTTGTTTATACTCTTGTCTTTGTTCATGTTAATTTATTATGACTAAAAATGTCCTCGGTCTTAGCAATTAAAATCAGAAAAACTATTTAAATGTCACCTCTAAAAAATAAATGAATGAGCCAGGCCTTGTGGTACAGGCCTTTATTTTCAAAATTCTCACTTACTTCTTACAGGTGTGTTATGTGCCACCATGCCCAGGTTATGTGATGGTAGGGAAAAGACTCTAGGGCCACACACTTACCAAATAGGCACCCTGTGTTGCTCTGCTGAGCCTCCAGCCACTCTAGATGCCATTTTAAAACTAATAAATATGTAATTAGTACCTAAGCAAAGACTACAGATGTGGATTTCTGCTTATTTTGATTACCAATAAAATCATTTTATTTTTATTTATTAAACTTGTTCAGTATTCCTAAATGTAACAATTGTTCTTTATGGATCTTCAACTCTTTTTAGTAATGTAACAATGATTAAGGAATTTGGTGTTCTTTTGTTAGTGCTAATACTAAACAAAAGAAATAAATACTCTCAGGAATAACGTTGTCACAGTGGCTATTCTTTTGTGGGTTACCCTTTGTAGAGCTTTTTCTTCTCCCACTATCTACATTTCTCAATTTTAAAGAAGAGCCACACCTGAAGTATTAAAATATTTAGATATCAAATGCTAAAGTGTTTTAGATGTATAGAACATATGGTGACCCTCAGTATCACAATGTATAATGACTCTCCTTAATGTTTAATTATGTACACTATCACAAAGCATGAAATTTGTTGTGAGGTTTAACTTTTTGAAAAGTCATATGTCCATCTAAAAAAAATACGATGGATAGCTTCAGGGAGTCAAGGCTGAATACTGATATTTGATATTCCAGCTAAAGAAATAAATAAGAAGTATTTGTGATAAATAAGAAACAAGAAATAGAATAAATAAAAATATAAATAATATTAATAAATTTATCCCAGCATGATTAAAATTCTACTTAGCATATAGCCTTCCTGCCCATTGTCCCACTGTACCTTCTCGCCCTCTCTATACAGGCTCTGTTGAATTCCTAAGTATTCTCAAGTACTTCTTCTCTGGGACCAAAAGAGCCTAACTCTTTTCCTCAAACACCTAACACTTCAATAAACTAATTTTACTTACCACCAAATCCCCTCTTCTGAGTATTGGATATTCAATATGAACAGCTAGATTTGTATATGTTAGGATATTTACAAAATCCAGCACAAGAAAAAATGACAAAAAAAAAACCTCTTGAGCTGTTAATCTACTATTTATTAAAAAGCATGGTTTGTTTTTCTCCTGAGATATTCAGACTTAAAGCACTTTTTGTTCAAAGAGTGACTCTTCATTTAGGGTCACACATGATAACAGCTAATTAAAAGCAGAACAAAACTTGCCTTTCATTGGGACTGTTTCTTGCTATGGCTTGTAAATACCTTGTGTTTGAAATGGGATTTATTCATGGTGGTTAATTTACTGATTTCCTGTTTTTCAAGAGGTAGGGCTCTGTTAGAAGAGGTGGGTCAGTGGATGGGGTGGATCACTGGGATATAATCCCGAAGGGTATGAGCTAGTGTCACACTTTCCCTTTCTGTTTCCTGTTACACTGTTTTGAACAGCTTTTCTCTGGGTAGGCTTCCACCCAACCTTTCCACCCATTAGTGAACTGAGGAACTCCAGGAATTAGGAGCATAAATACACCTTTCCTTGCTTCAGTTATAAGTATTGGTTACTATGTCTCAGTAATGAACAAGTGACTAGGACAGAAACTGACCAAGAATGGGGTCATTATGTGACTTTACCAGATCATATGGTTTAGAAGCCTTTGAAACTAGTTTGCACCTAGTGTGTGGAAAGGTTTGGAGATGTCATCCAGCAGGCTGTCAATAAAGCTTGATGAGAATTTCTGATCAGAGCTCAGAAGATCAGAATATCAAAAGAAATACAGATGAGAAAGGATGGATTTAAGATGTTTCCAATCGAAAGAAAGACTCTCTTGGCACTTGGTCTAGAAGTCATCGATGTCACAATGTGGCAAAAATGTGTAGATGTGTAGACCAATTGCCCTTGTCCTGAGACCTTTGCCTGAAATCGACATTAAGGGTAGTGGACTAATTGATGTGGTGGAGGAAATTTTGTGACAGCCCCATTGGTCAGGCTGGCAGATAGGCTCTTCTTTGAGATTTAATCAGCTGTGCACTGAAAATGAGTAAAAAATGTTGGAGCAAAAACAAGAAAAACTTTGACATTTTGCCAGATAAGGCCTTCAAAATTGTGCATGTTTGCTGCAGAAAAGATTAGCCTTAAAAAGAACATAGTGAGTTCAGGACCAGCCTAGGCTATACAGTGATACCCTGTTTCAAAAAAAAAAAAAAAGTTAAATATTCTGTACCAAGACTATCAGAAAGATGTCCTGAGGGCATCTCAAGAATCAGCAAGACTCACAATTTATTCCTTCAAGAGTACAAAAGGAAAAACATTTTTGCTTTGAGAAAGGCCCCCGGGACATCCAGTAGGGCATCATAGGAAAGTATACCCCCACGGAGATCAACCAGGAAAGAAATCAGAGTCCTGTCTGCCACGGACCAAAGAGGCCAGACTACTGTTCCAGCCAAGAACCAAGCTTAGTATTAAACACACAGGACTGTAGTTACAGACATGCAGAATGGCTTGACATCTTACAAAGAAGGCCCTGGAGACCAGGCGATGTGCCCAGACAGGACATGTACTAAGTTGTGAAATTGAAACCAGAGCAATAGAGTGTCCAGAAATTTGGAGATGTCAGTTGTGGAGTGTGGGTCATCCGCAGAGGAAGCCCAGAGGCTATGAGATGAACCGGCCCAGAAGAGAGGCCATGGAGGCTGCAGCCAGAGGCAATGCTGTAGCGCAAGACAAGCCCAAGCTTTTGGGAGCACAGATCACGCCACCACTTGCCCCAGGTGTCAGACATGGAAGTAAAAGACGTAATGGAAATGCAGGATTTGGTATTTGTCCCCCTGACTTTCAGGTGTTGACATAAAAATGCAGTTCTCACGTCAAAGTGAATAAGAAATAGTTTATTCTGAAGCCAAATGTAGTGACCATGGTCCAGAAAGGCACAGATTATGGTAGCGCTCCAGTTGTGTTCCATCAATTTAACAGTTTCATAGAATTTTATAGCTATAGAACAAAGGAAGGTTGTAAGTTAAGACACTGTTTAAATATATTGACCAGAACATCAGGTAGAGGGTAATTCAGAAAACCAGGGGACAGAGAGCTGCTATAGGGCTCAGATGTTATCTGAGCTTATCCTTAGCTCTTAGATAGAAGGGAACTACGGGGCTGCTCTGGGGATTTATCACAAGTTAGCCAAATCAAATGCAAAAAGGGGGAATGAGGAGATGTGGACACAAAAGAGCCAAAGATAAGCCCTGACAATCTGGCTGTGCATTCAAAACTCTGCAAATCACCAACAGTCTCATTAGTGCTCTGTAGGAGGTGTGAAGTAAGTGAGGCTCTTTTCTGGGAACTTCACTTGACAGGGTCTTGCTTTGTTTTGGTTGCTATCTACCCTTCCATTCCATTCCAAGGAATATTTGTCCCGTCCCTTCCTTGGCAGAAGTGTTTATTATTGATTTCCCCAGGAGCTCACAGCTAAGACTTCGCCTTTAATCTCATAGGAGACTTTGGGCTTGGACTTTTTAGTATCATATCACAGAAACTGTTGAGATTTTGACAGTCTTCGAGATGGACAAATGTATTTTTCATAAATATATGGATATGAGTCTTTTGAGGGTCAGGGGCAGAATGTTACAATTTGTATCAGGAGTGTCTCCTGGAAGCCTTCTGTTTACAATACTGGTTCATTATGGGGGGTATCCCATTGATTTTCTGTGCTGTTAAAAGGAGGGGCCTGAGTAGAAGAGGTACGTCACTGGTTACAACCGGAAGGTGCAGATCAATAGGACATGAACTAGAAGAGGAGTGCAAAGGGTCTACCTTTTGTCTGTCTTACCTGTTGCAAAGCTGTGAACATCTTTTCTCTGGCTTGGCCTCTGCCAGACCCTTCCACTATTTCAAGTTGCCCGTTAATGGAATAAGAGCAACTAAAATTGTGAGCTAAAATAAAACTTTCCTTCCTTAAGTTGTACATATCAGGTATTATATTCCAGTAGTAAGGACATGATTCCTTTGCTACTTTAGAACTTTGGATCAGAACCTTTCTGAACTCTGCATCTAAATATGTTAGAATGTGTCTATATAAATGCTGGAAATGTAAATAAACTTTACTAACCCTAAATTTAAATAATATGCATCATCTCTATTCAAATTAAGAACACCAAGATAAGAGGTCTACTGAGATATTCATCTGCTAATGAGCTCCTGATAGTATCTTCTGATTGCCCTAAACTGTGGCTGCCTTGGTTTCCAGCAGAGCCTCCACAATACGGAAAACTTCCAAATTACCTTGAAACTGAATTGTTTCCTCAAGCAATAAGTAGTTTTTCTGAAACCATTCTGCAAAACCTGAACTAACAGAGATCACCTAGTCCCTGGACCTCTCAGCTAATCCACTAAGCCATAAAGTTAATCTTATTCTCTTGTCAACGGACCCGTTTGACCTCTTCATCATGTGGTGCTGTTTGGTTTCTCAAGCTGATGTAGCCTCTCTATTTTCTCTTAGTTTCTAACTCAGCCAAATAAATCAGCCTCTCTCTCTCTCTCTCTCTCTCTCTCTCTCTCTCTCTCTCTCTCTCTCTCTCTCTTTCTGTGTGTGTGTGTGTGTGTGTGTGTGAGTGTGTGAAAGATCAAGCACCTACTCTGTGGATTGAAGTGAGGTTCTCATCTCTTCTTTGGAGGAAAATCTTTAAGCTCTATGTGAGACACATTCCCTTGATGATAAATTAAGTATTAATTTATAAATACTGTAACATGTATGTGAGAATTGCCAAAGCAAATGATAAAGCAATTAGGAGTGTTTTGTGTAAGTAGATTAAAAATTCTAATCTCTCAAAAGGCCTGGGTTCAATCCTCAATACAGAAAAAAAAAAAAAAATTGATCATGTAATTGTTTACTCTTTAGAGTATGTTCAAATATATGTATTACTTGAGTCCATGTTTTAATTCATATAGACTTTTTCTTTCACCAGAAATCAGCATTATAAATGCTATGATAATAAATCTTCAAAGGATTTGTAATATTTATCTACACCAATGACTTCTAAGTTGAAGCCAAAATTGATTTGCCTGGGTCACTGGCTATGAACTGAAAACCATGTAAATGGCAGGAAAGCCAGTGCTTTTCAATGAACACAATAAAGCCTACAGTTTCACTGCACATATACACAAAAGTTATTTTTTGGTCAAAATATAAAATTTTGTTGTATCTACATTAGTCAGATTCTAGCATGTTTTATGGTATAAATTCATACAATTTTGCAATTAGTTATCTAAATGCCAAAACTTTTTACAAATAAAATCATTGTTTATTTAAGATATACGTACTTCTGTTGTTATTTTGAAAATTCTATTTTTTTGAGAAAGGGTCTCACTCGGCAGCCTAGACTGGAACTCACTGTGTTGCTAAGGCTAACCATGTAGGCATGATCTTCCTTTCTCTGCCCTTAAATACTGCTGTTGGTCTGTACCTCCACACACAGACATATTCTATTATTTTTCTAGGCTTTGCAATAATTATAAATTAATATTTCTCCTTGCTTATCTCTGTAATTAGAAAATTCAAGTTAATGTCAGTAAATATCAAATAATTTATTGACTTTCCAAGATCTATATCTGCAAAATAAGATTTACTTAACTAAGTTATAAATTCAAGTTTGGGACATATGTCTTCTCTGCACAGAATTGCTTTCCATTAAGGACAACTTCAACTTACTGCTGTTTTCCCTTCAGCATGTACAATACATTTAAATGTAAAATTAATAAAGCCTCTTGTTAACTAACACACACGTTTTTCCTCGAACAGCTCACTTGCTTTGGTTATTTAAAATTTATTTTTATGAATGTGGATGTACTTATTCCTAAGTCTCTTGTCATTTTTCTTAACCGTGCTGACATTTCTATGCTGAGTGCTTTGCTCTCTCTACACTACAGATTTTTTCCTTTTTTTGCAACTGATGGAACATGTGTATTCTGTAGGATTCTTTGTGTTCATGTAGCGCAAGAAAAAATTCATGCAGCAATCTGATTTGTTTCAAATTTAATAATGATGGACAAAAGCCAGTACCTTATCGATGTGTAGAATTGTATAGCGTGTTGCTCAGCATTCTGTTTAAGTGAATGGATAGCTGACCATATTTTAGAAACATAAAATCTTGCTGGTTCATTTAAGAAGTCAATTCTAGATAAGAAGCGAGTCATCCTCCTTATCTTTCTCGTACATAGGATGTTGATTCCAATGTACAAATAAGTTAATTAATAATTATTTAAAATTTATTCATCTCATTTTCTTTTTTTAATGAAAACATATACACATTTGACCCTACAGCCATAACCTATGCATACGATATATGTCTCATTTATTGCTGTGTAGACATATTGGTTTTATTGTCAAAAGTATTCATCTAGGATTGAGAATTTTGTCTTAATTCCTAACTAAATCAGAGATTCTGAAGAACTTTTGTCTGATGAAGTGTTGTTCCAACTGTGTTATTAATAACAGGTTTCATATCTATCTTAAAATTAAAAATTACTTTCAAAAAGTTCTCCAATATTTGTAAAAATAAATAACAGATATCTCTGAGTGAGAGAATGTGAACTGCTTTACAAATTTTAGACATTCTCCTAAGAGCATACTCTTCTAAGCTATGAGTCTAGAAACCATTCTAGAATAAAGTTGCTGTAACCTTTCTGCTAATAAATATGGGACTGTCTCATAGTGGCTTCTGCTTTTCAGTGACAACCATATTGAAATTACATGTTGGCACGATAAAGGCTAATTGATGTGTCACTGATTCAGCTGTTTTATATTGGAAAGTTAAACATGATCTTTTAATTTAAACAAAATGGTTCAGAAAAGATGGGAGTGGCAGGACAACAGAAAACTATTGGACAACTTTAAGTCCCAAGCCTGAGACACTGAATAATTAAATTTATTAATTTGATCTGGACAGGCTTGAACCTGGCCTCAAGCTCTGACACATCAAAAAAAAGACCTTCATGAGCAACACAACTTTCTGAACATGTATTTTTACAGAATCTCCACCAAGAAATACATCAGATAATAGTTTGGAGTTAGAGAGAGAGAGAGAGAGAGAGAGAGAGAGAGAGAGATTTTTTTTTAATACATGGGGACCTAAGAAGCTGATGCTGAAAGTCCAGGGCCAGGAGATCACTTCTGGGTCCTAATTTATAGGTTTCTGCAGGGTGGTTAACAGAGAACAGATCTGCTCTTCAGTGACTGGTCTGCATAAGTTTGAATTTGTTGCTACAGGGAAGACCTGAGACCCTCCTCCTTCAAGCTTATGCAAACACTAAGATAAACAGATAAACAAGATACAGGAAAAAAAAAAGAAAAACTGTAGCTAAGCTGTTTACAGAACTTGGTCCAAGGTCAGTGAAGGAGGGACAAAAAACTCAGAAATTCAATCATAAAAGTTTTTCTACCCTATGAATGTGTACACAGAAAAAACACAGTGAGGGTGAATTTTATTTTCATGGTTGTTACTATAGAAATTATGATAGCATTCTAATTAATTGTTTAAAAGTTAGAATAAAGGAGTTGCTAAATTTACATTTCTAAGTCCCAGAAGGCTTATTATTTATGTATTTGGAATGACTGAGTGGAGGAGGATGGCAGTAGGTTTGGGGAGAATAGTTCCCAAATAAAATAATAGCACTATTGAAAATGAACTGAGATAACTTAACAAGGTAGAAATGGCTTTACTGAAATTCTTCTATGGCTATTAATTTCAAAATTGTTAATAATAAAATATTGTGAAGATGAGAGTAGGAATTGGAAACACATCTTTCTTTTTAAAATACTTGGTATATATATTAACATATATGTTAATATATTTTGACAGGAGGTAGTGGGTGTACAGGCAGTTAGGCATAAAGGGGTCCCACCAAAACGGAGACTTTCCTGGAAATCAAGATTAATGGAGAATTTGTGGGAACAGCAACCAGATATAACATGTGACAGCATTCAGAAGGCAACTCCATAGAGGTGCCTATTCATTGTTAAATGTTAAGTGGTTACAAAGACAACAGGATGAAAGATGATACGTGTGTAGGACATCAGCAGCTGCTGAGCAATCATCCTTAACAATAAAGCCGCTCATTGTGGCAAAATCCTTTACCAAACCCATCTCTAAAAGGCCCTAGTCACAGAACCACAGGACAACCTCCTTTCCAGGTCTTCTTCCAACTTCTGGAAACTTTTACCTCCTTTTACTCCCCCTTTCCACCCCCCTGTGCTTTCTCCAAATCTTGCCTCATTCATTCAAAATTTTATGTCAATGTCACAAGAAGTGACCACCTGTGACTGTCACAGACAGCCAGCTGAAATGGACTGTGTAATTTTCACATAAATTGATAGTAACAAGAGCTTGACAGATTCTAGGACACACTAACCCAAATTACAGCACCTTGGCATTAGAGAAAACAGCAGAAGCAAGAATATCATTGCGACCTTCTGTCTTGGTTCCCCCCTAAGCAGGATGTAAAAAACACTTTCTCACTTTTCTCTATAGACAGAAACTGTCATTTCAAAGATCTTCCCTCTTGTTAGAGGAAAAAAGACAAAGACACAGAATTGTCAAAAGCAATCTAAACAAGTGGACTTTGCTAAGTCTGAAAGTTCTTCCACATTTATTAGAATGAGATCATAGCCTCATTGTCCAATAATACTATCCCATGACAGGCTACTTTTCATCAAAAGACAACTTAAAAAAGCACACGTTACTCTTGTATCTTTGAGTTGTCATGTCTGTTGTCTTCCATGTCACATAAAACTTTCGTTACTTAAGTCTTTATGTTCTAAGTCTTAATCTTAAGTCTCTTGTTCATCAATCTTTTGTTATAGAGGTCTTGGCCATGGCTTTTGCCTTTGATAAGAGAAGATTTTTTTATGATTTTTGTGATTGAGTGTTAGAGGTAAAAGTGTAACCCTATGTCTGTAAGTAACTAGTGAGCAAAACTTACACAAACTTAAAATTATCCCTGCTTTTACCTATTAAAATATTATTCTGGGCTAGTGCATTTTTATTCCTCTACTTAATACTAATACTTCGACCCTCTCCTAATTCAAAATTTCACTTTTTAGGAGCAAGAGTTTTTACTTATAATAGTAGGCATATGTTGACTATGACCTTCTCTGACTCCACTAGAGTCAGTTCCTTTGAGGTCACATTTTGACCAGGTCTTGTCTTATATCCTGTAGTTTGCCTGTCAAGTTCAAGCTCAGAAGTAGTATGAATCCTTCTAAATCATTTCTGAAGTCATATCTTGTCATCCTTTTACTTTTCCTTCTTTTCTTTCTTTTCATCCTAGTTAAACATAAAGTTGTCAATATTGACAAGCACAGTCCGGATTATATTCTTCTCTTTTGCACTTCGAACAATCATTTATCCCATCCTTCTCTAAAGAAAGATAGATCAGGATTATTTGTCAATGATCTGTGAAGTATATCCCCCAAAGAAGAAACCAGGAAATGTGCTTTTTGATCCTTGCTAATGATTTAATGAGATTTGATACTTTGCTAGTAGGTAGCTCTACCTGTGCTGGCAAGGACAATAGCACAACTGAGATGTGCTGAGTGTCACCATTGAAAAAGAAATGACAGAAATAACTTGGATCAGTACTTGTTTCTTTAACATCATGATGTCTTATAATAATTTTGCCTCTTTATAGGCACAGCATGTATATGTATCTCATGCGGCCAATTGATATATCTGTCTTCTTAAATGTTTTTCACTTCTCTGCTGTGAGAATGTTCATTGGTAGCTTTAGCTACCAAGTCACCTTATTTATTGTGCAGCATCTGAATTTCTTCTTCTTGCGTGACTGGAACATTGTACCTATTGACCAATCTCCCATAAATTACCTCTTCACTATTTATTTCAGGCCTCTGGTAATGATTATTCTATTCTCAACTATAACTGTTCTTTTCTCATTATATATTTTTGGTTATATAATGTATCTTGTATCTGTAAATGCAAAAATTTGTCTTTGGGCTCTCTTCTGCATTGTGTGTGTGTGTGTGTGTGTGTGTGTGTGTGTGTGTGTGTGTGCGTGTGTGTGGTACTGGGGATTCAAGTCAAGGCCTTTGCTCTTGGTTATATCTTGAGTCCCTCTTTGAGTGTTTATTTGAGACTTGGTCTTCGTAGGTGGCTAAGTTGCCCCTGGCTGGGCTTGAACTTGTCGTCCTCCTGCATCAATCTCTCAAAGTACTGGCATTACAAGCCTGCATCATCAGGGCTGAAAATTGTTTTCTCAGTTTTTTGCTTCTTTTTTTTTTTTCCTATTCATGATCTTTTGTAGTTGAATTTGAATTCTAGGTTTTATTGTTTTTGTTTCCTTTTTTTGTTTTACCTTTCTCTACAAACAATAACATTTGAGTTTGGATGGTGGCCTTATTGAATCTATAGATCATTTTGAATAATTTAAAAATTAGTACATGTTTCAAACCATGAACATAAGCTATCTGTTCATGTATTTGTATCTTCTTCAATTTTTTCATCACTTAAGTAAATAGCGTTCTTTTAAAAAATGTGCTTAGCATATTGAAAATATCATAGTTGCATATTTTTGGAAAGTTGTTATTGTCTGTTCAAGAATGACAGCGAGAATCTGCCTAATATGAGACAAGCAGTTCTTACGCTTGCTGCCACCTGCCTATTAAATTGAAATCACCGCCCAGACATTTCAGAGAGACTAGCTCACAGACAATATCTGCTTGATCCTAATAGACTCAGCTTGGAAAAAAGTGGAATATTTTATGTATTTCAAGAGTTGAAAAAACTGGAGTTTTCAGTGCTGTCTCTGCTTGGCATATACTGTTCAGATTAACTTAATTTTACTGTCTATATGAAAAGTGTATATGCAGCCAACATATTAATTTTTATAATCTGAATTATGTCACATTATGAATTATGTCATATCTATATCCCATTAACATTGGTTAGCAGGTATGCTATCTAAAATAGGTTTTAGGATTTTTTAAAACAAAATTAACCCACATTAGTTGTAAAAAATAAATTAATATGAGCAAAAAGAAATAAAAGATCTCATAAAATTGTATCAGCAAAATAAAATGTTAAATTGTTTATATATATTCCTAGATATGCACTGCACAATATAAAGTACTATTCTGAAAATATCTCCCATATATTATTGTCCTGTAGTGTATTTTTCTCCTTGATAAATGTGTTATGAATAGTCTTACATGTTACTAAGGTAAAATTCACTTTCAAATATTATCTTCATCTTCTTCTAAGTGTCAAACCTAGTTCTTCACACACTGTAGGCATGAGATCTACCACTGGGGTGAATTTACAGCCCAGGTCATATTTTTAAAAATTATAACTTCTAGCTAAATACTAGATTGTGGCAATATTTTAGTGATGAAAACTGTATTAGCATTTATTATGCTTTATTATGAACCTCTTTTTCATTTAAATTTACATTCATTTACATTTACATTCACCAGGATATATCTGAAGTGATTCAAAATGTACATATAATTCTAAAAAGCAACCATAATTTTATAGATTACCACAGTATTTTTATGCTGTATTAATCACTATGTTCCTGTACTTGCTTTTTCACAGAGACCGTTTCCTCAATTCTTTTTCCTCATTTTCTTCCCATGCTCAGATTTTTGTTTCCTTCAATGAAGTGTTCGGGAGTTGACCTTTTACCTGCACTCAGCACTTTTATTTAATATTTCTCACTGTCTTTTGAACTTGTAAGCAGATCAAAGACAAAAATAATAAGTGACAGTTCAGTAATGCCAGCACTCGAGAGGCTGAGAAAAGAGGATGACCAGGGCTACATAGTCAGCTCAGGACTGGACTGGATGTCCAGAGCACAGGTAGAATGTGGAGAGTACACTTGAAGGCATTGCTATGAACGGCATGAGGACCAAAAAGAGAAAGCAAACCCAGATCAAGTGCAATTAAACAAATTGCTGGAAACTGTTTAAAGCTCTGTATGATACTAATTAGTTGTGAGCCACCTGCGTGTGGACCCCGTGTGACAAAATCGCTATCTGTAGCCTGTGGACAAGGCCCTTGTATTATCGATAACCAGAACCCCATGATCGATAACCAGAACCCCTGTCCACCTGTGTGTGGACCCCAACGAAATCGCTATCTGTAGCTTGCGGGCATAAAAAATAGTATACAAACCGTCCTGACCCTAAGTTGAGGGTCGAGGTAGGAGTTACAGACTGAGCGCAGGATAGCGTCTTGCTCCTTGTCTCCAGCCTCCTCGCCTCCCGAGTGTGAGACTCCACATCCCCCCATCCTGGGAGCGAGACCCCTCCTGGAGAAGGAGCGACTGTCCAGCCGAGCAGCTACTGAAGGGTCCTGGTCCAGCCATCCACTGGTGAGCCCAGGACTAGCTCATACGAGGTTGGCTGTGTCGCCGGTAGTCAAGAACATGTCGCTCCGGTGAGCATAAGAGACCCAG
The DNA here is from genome assembly GCA_004027205.1 of Ctenodactylus gundi. Lineage (NCBI taxonomy): Eukaryota > Metazoa > Chordata > Mammalia > Rodentia > Ctenodactylidae > Ctenodactylus > Ctenodactylus gundi. Next base: position 539,323 of record PVKB01000019.1, read on the forward strand.
GACGGGAATAGTTTTGAGGCAGAACAACATTTGCCTTCCTGCTTATTTAATTAATTGATTGATTTATTATACTTTGATTTATGAATTGGATTGATTGATTGTTGTGTGAACAAAGAACATTCCAAAGTGCATTCATCTACCTCTGTCCCTTCTGTTTCCTCTTTTGGAGTGTTCACGACACTGGACTATATAGTGAGACTCTGACTCAAAAAAAATAAAGTGAGAGTTCAATGTTATTTAAAAACAAATGTATAATTTTTCATTTCAACTTAAAATAACAAATTTTATGTCAATGACATATTGAAAACAGCTTGTAGGGAACACTTTATTTTTTAATCTTCTACCTTCTTGCTTTTTCTTTTCTTGATTAAAAATTATGACTAGTTCTCAGTCAACCTTATTCTTGCTTTCAAGTACCTGAGAATTATAATCATTATAGATAGGGTTGCTAAGAGAATTCTATTTAAAAGACTTTCAAAACTTTATAACAGTGGAGAAAGTAGGAATTTTAATGCAATTTAGCAAAGCACATGTACAGGAATTACTTGGCAAGATTTTGAAATTAGTTCACTTCATGGTGATAGGTTAGAGAAAAATACTAACTAGTACTGAAAACAAAGCAATTAGAAGAATTTGTCAAATTTGGCTAAACTAAATCAAAAATTCACATTTCAGAGTCCAGGTGAGTGATTATAATAAAGTGATCTGACATATGTAGCTCTTTAGTAAGAGCTATTGAGAAAATTATAAGACCACAGTTCTCTTGCAATGAATGATGCTGTTTAATAAGTAGAGATCATTTAATTTTTTACTTTTTATATTCAAAAATTCTTCTGCTGTATCCCAAAGGTCCATAAATATGCTAAATATAACTGAACAGAGGCATTTTCATATGAACAGGATGACTTCCTTTCTTGTACTTAGTACAGGTCTGCTCAAACCCTTTGCTACATTCAGACTGTACTGAGCTCTGTGTTCCTTATCTCCTCTCACTATCACTTAGCTCACTGGTTTGCACATTTAAACATTTTGAAATTGGGTCCTGATTTCCCCCTCCACCCACCTCACTCCCAGAGGCAGAATAGATATTCAGATAACTTCTATATAAACTCTACAAATTATTCAGGTCAAGTCAAGAGAATAATTAATTGTAAAAGCAATCTTTTGGCTTATTGGAGATGAATTTTTATTTTAAATACATTAGTGCTGTATAGGGTCATCATGAGAAGTGTAAATATTGCATTAAGTTCATTTTCATAAAGATACTTATAACAGTTTTTTAAAATAAAAATGATGAAATAAAAATGGAATTGTCATGCACAATTTCATATTTCTGCTTTGCATTTCATACATTGCAATTGTTTTCACTTGTATGTTCGTGAAGTAACCCTAGACAGGCTTCAGTGAATACACACATCTTTGACCATATGTGTAACAATGCTATTACAGCTAATAAGCATTATTAGAAAAAAATGAATAAACTACTTGCTTATACATTTTTTTTCTGTTACATCACCTCCCTCATCATAATGATTCACTGACTAGTGCAGTAGTTGATAGATTAGTTGCCCTATTTCAGATACTTGTGCTTAAATAATAGTGATTTCTGATTCTTGCTATGTTATCCACTTAAAATCCCTGTGTGTGTGTGTGTGTGTGGCGGGGGGGGGGGGGCACCTGAAATAATCAGAACGATTATGGGTCACTTTTACAGGTTTCAGTCCATAGTCAGCTGATTTCATTGTTTTGGGCCAGTGGTGAGACACACATTGCCTCATGGTGAGATTGTGTGATAGGATCAGTGGTCCAGTGACCCTTCAAGGGAATCTGACAATGATCTAACTTCCTTCCAGTACTCTTCACATCCTTAAGGTCCTTTCCCCTCCCAGTAGCTACAGAGGCTATGCTTTTGAGACATGTTCTTAAGAACATGTCAGCGCCAAATCATAATACTTGCCATCCTGTGGCATTTGTCATTTTTTACTGGCCACTGCAATTGTAAGGAAGACAGCAGAAATGGAAGTAACATGCTTAGATTAACTTTAGCTTTCAAATTGTAAAAATAATAATAATAACATATTTACCATGCTTTTATCTTATTCACTAATAGAATTAATATATCCTTTTTAAAGTTTTATTGTCAGGTATATTTTTCTTACATACATCATCATTATTGTACTGGTGGCTCATGATGAAGATCAAAGCAATTATTGAAATCGCACTTGCAAAGGATATTTTAGATATTTAAATGATTATTGCTAAAGTTAATTCAGCTTTGCAAAGGATAAATCTGGTAACAATCCAATATACTCTGTCTTTGTTCTCCTGTCATTCTCTTGGCATGTGACCTGGTTTTGATTATAATTTAGAGGTAAGTTTTCTGCTGTCAAATAGGCTGAACTGAATGACATTTCATTTTCTTAAGATATGCATACCCTGGAGATGGCTGGTTAATTATTATGTGAAAGCTGAAACAGGAGGTGAAATCATGTATTATGTGACTGTAATTTCAAAAGACTCATTTGTCTTTCTGGAAAACCATGAAGAGGTTTGGAAGAAATAGGACTAAAGCAATCTGGCATGAACAGATAATGGATCAGAGAAGCTGGATGGTGTGAACTTGCCAAGACCGTCTTACCACATTACGTGAAGAAATAAAAATAACACGTGGTCATGTCTAAGGAAAAAATGAGGGAAATATGCTTGAATATTGCTTGAATGGAGCCTAATACTTACTGGGAACTATTACGTGAGGGAAAACTTAATCCATGATACGTTCAAGTGGAGCCTTTGGGAGAATATTAGGAATCAATAAAGTCAATAAATGGAGTCTCCATTGCTGAATCTTCATGGCCCTTTAAGAAAAGAAGAGAAACCATAATGTATATGCACGTTCCCTGTTCACACCGCACAACACCATCTTAGGCTTCTGCCAGTAAGAAGGCCATCACGCGATGTAGCCCTGTGACCTGGGACCAGAACAATGAGTCAAAATTAATATCTCTTGTCATTTGTCACATCTGTAGTCTTGTGTTAATAGCAATAGAAAAAATAACTAAGCCTGAAATAAAGAGTTTTAGATTGGATCTATACTTGTTTTATTTTTTAAATATGAAGATAATATGGCAAACCTTTAAGATTCAAATTATTTTAAGGTGTGATAAATACTATAAGCATTGCTGCACGGAATTCTGTATATGCTTGAATTAAAAAATATATTAAATTAAGACAATAAATGTTAAATTGAGAATAAAGATTTTTTCAATTAAATCACCTCACAATTTTAGTGAAGTAATATCTTTCCCATAGCTAAACTATTAAGAAATATTACCTGAAGAAAGTATAATTGAAATTAATCTTATTTTACTTCAGAATAATAGATAATAATCTTCACAAAAATTTGAGTCCAATACAAATGGGGAATGATTTTTGCGTGGGGAAGTACAATTTAGGGAACATGAGAAAGTAATCTGCATATAATTATCAACTCAAAGCTATCAAATAAGTGCTCCGCCTTAAAGATAAAAGCTTAAAATTTGACTTGATCAAGACTCCAAACAAAATATCAAACATTAGTATGTCATATTTAAAATAGCATATTCGTTATTATCTCAAACTTTAAAACTGTCTTGGTGTTTCGCATATGGAAAAAAAAAAGCTTACAGCTTTAATTGTCATTGTGTGATATGGGCAGAATTGGAATAGAAAAGTCCCAAAACAGCTTGTGATAAGTAACACAAAGAAAGACACGAGGAAAAAGTGTCGGACGAAGGCTCTTCAACTGTCGAAGAAAAACTCTGGGAAAAGGTATATGATTAAAATACAGAAAAATGTGGCCGCTGTATATACAGGGAAATTATCCAAGACTTGATAATGCATAGCTGAGATTAAGCTGTTAGGCAGGTAACATTTCCTGAGAGTGGACGTGAGTTCCAAAACACAGCTTGCTTACTTATCTCTTCATTTATTCACTCATTTTCTTTTTGACATCCCAAGAGGAATACAAAGCTGTTGGAAACCATACACCTCTAACTTTCCTTTATCCCTCACTCCCACATCCAAGCACAAGGAAGTCTTACATTAGAATACCTATTTTTTTTTCTGATTAATAAAAACTTTTTTTTAAATTTTTTCTTTCTGAGAAAAACTTCTTACAAAAGAAAGATAATTGTCTTAAACTCTCTCCTAAGAAATGTCATTAAATAACTAGATGAGATTGAAAAAGATTAATTATAGCAAGTCTCCACGTCCAGAACGTTCCACCCAGATGGCCTTCTCAGGTACTCTGAGGTCGCTCCTGCAGATTGCTAAAACAAGTTAGCAGCACAATGAAAGCCCATGCTTTGCTGAGCCTTCCTACCTTACCCCTCTCAGAGTTGTTTGCACAACCTATCAGAATACCACAGGTCACAATTACCCAGGCTTCTGTTCCTTTGTATAGTCAGGATGTTATTTAAGGCTCATCCATCTGGACCTTGGGTGGATTTTACTCAGCATGAATTTTTTTTTTTCCTTGATGCCTCTTGGTAATTTTGGATATCCTTTTTCCTATTAATTTGCCTACTGTCAGTTTATCTCAATCAACATTTTCCTGGGAAAAACTTTCTATTTTGTCCCTACAAAATTATGGGATAAAATTACAACTGAATTGAAAAAAATAGATAAAATTATTAATCATTAACCAGCATGAACTATTGAAGAAAATCTAGTTATTTAGAGGGATAAAAGTTACGATTTTCCTTTTGTCTTACTACATGATAAAGGATGTATGTGGAAGTAATGAGGTCTTTGTGGCTGTCCTAGGAAAGAAATAGTAGTTTTCTTAAGACTTTCATTTGCACATGAAGGTTTTTGTAAAAAAATAAAAATAAAAATAAAATAAAAACAAGGCTAGCCATCCATTTGTTGATGGATTCTAGCCTCACCCAGTGTTTTCTGCTCCTTGAATGCACTACTCTGTGATGCTATTCATGAAGCCTTTATTGGGGCCAAGAAATTTAAGATGGTGGATCTTGATATCTTGACCTGAAAAACTATGAAGTAATTAAACTTACTTACATATATGGCTCAGCCTCAGGAATCTTGTCATTGCAAATGAAAATTGACTAATGCCAATGAAATGTAGGATATGTTCATTCATTTTTTTTTTTTTTCATTTTAGCATTCAAGGAAATAGCAAGAGTTTCTTTGTCACCTTTTAATCCTGAAGTAGGTAATAAAACCCTCTCTATGACGATAAAAATGGAACATCCATACCTATGAACACAGCACAGCACAGAGAAGAATCAGAAAGAATGGGTTTTATTAAATTTTTTTCTTGTTGCTACAGTCAGATGATAACTTTTTCCCTCCATTCTTACTTTTCTATGACTGTGCACCTTTTATCAAATATAAGCATAAAAATACACTTTTCTACAAGTTTTTCTATTTGGATCTTTGTGACGATTCTTGTGTTGTGCAAAAATATCTTAAATAAATCTTGATGTTTAGAAATAATAACTTTGCCTTTGGAACTTGCCCAAGCTAGATATGACCTATTCATTCCTTTCATTGTCTGAGCTAATTGGTAACTTTTCATTGTAACAAATATGACAAGGATACAATAGTATTCAATGGATAGTGAGATTTTTCTAGTGAATTATCAAACATGAGGGCAGATTTGGAGTGCTCCTAAGATTGCTGATTGTTTGGAATTTTGAGTAAACTTGACTTATCTAGGAATGTGCTCTATGTGCTCTTAACCTCACAGTCTGCCATATTCCAGGTAGAGTAGTCCTGCCTTAGGCATGGCAAATAGAATTTCCTTAGAAGCCATGTGGCTTCTTCAAATTCCCTCAGGCCTGAGACATAAATGGCCCTTCTCTTCTCTCCTCAGTCCACAGAGGTGGATAGAATATACAGCTACTGGTCCCAGAAGATAAAGTCCAGTTTCATTTCCACAGGCAAGTGAGGGAGAATTTCGATTCAGGAAGAGATGCAACAAGCTCTGGTTTGTGTATTTTCTCAGTGGATTTCTTTCCCTCGGCTCCCTATGTTCCTTTTTTTATAGAAGACTGGAACACACTTGTGAGTCAGTGGATGGTAATTTGGGTAAATGAGATCCCCCTATCTCCTCAGATCTAGCTTTAAATAAATTATATTTTCTCTTAATCAAATTAAATGGTCTCTTTGATCTTGACAGTGGCAAAAAAAAAAAAAAGAATGTGTGTGTGGATCTAAGTGGCTGGTGGTAATGTCAACAAAAGAAAGACGGAAAAGATTTACCAGCCCCCTCAAAATTCACAACCTCCAGATTTGTCTACTTGTGGCATTGAACAAAGCGAAGGAGAGTATTGATCATGGTAAGTAGGAAAAAGATTTATTCAAAGCCAGCTTTGGGGAAGATGGTGAGAATAACGGTCCAAAATTGACATCTCTTCCAGTTGGCCCAGAATTCCAGAGATTTTTATGGAGTGTGTGAGCTGGGAAGGGAATCACAGATGTAAGCATAGGAGAAACAAATGTAGAGTCCACTGTCAGCTGTAAGTCTTCTGATTGCTGACATTTGAAGACTTTTGTACCTGGGAAAATTTGGTGTCACCGCATCCGCTGCACCCCCACTCAGTGAGTTTCTATGTTTTTGAGGAAAAGGGGTCGTCGAGAAGTTTTAGTCATTTACGTCACACATGTAGGCATCATTGAAACCAGAAGGCAGACGTGTGGTCTTTAATCTGAAAAGTAACTGCCTTCCTTTCTCTGGCTGGCACCTGCCTATCTCTGCATCCGGTGATCCTTTCTTTGTTTTCTTTCCTCTCCGAAGCTCCTGTGGTACTTGCCAGGCAAGACAGGGAGTGGACTAACTCTGGAAAACGCTGTTCTGTTGGGATCCGAAGGAGACAGGTTTTGACTAGGAAGACAAGCAGAAGGCAGTACAGCACAAACATGCATGAAAGTGCAGGATAACTGGCCACTCCTTAGCTACAAACGTGTCCAGTTTGAGGAGGAAAAGTAGGAAGCATGACAGTAGAATTGAGGAGGGAAGGGAGGAAGCAGTAGTTCTGGATTTGGTGACAGATTTATGTGTATTGAGGTGGAAAGAATTATTTCATGAGAATCATGAGCTCTAACTTTTTGATGGGTTAAGGGATAAGTTGGAGATTAGACATCAAGACCATAAGCACTTCTACTTTGAAGACAAAGTTCTAGACAAAATCAGTCTTTATTATCCACACACTTGCTCTTTAATTCCTGTCATCTATGATTCGTCCTTTCATGGTAAACTGGGCGTACTACGTTGAAATCTGTTTCAGGCTTAAATCTTAGGTTAAAGCAGAGTCCCATGACTCCTATAACATACTTCCTCTCATACTAAGTTTGAAAATTATATGATAAAAAGAAAAGGCAATTATATTTTGTACAAATCAAATGTTAAATATTTAAGCCTTTGCTAGCTATATGGATTTGGTCACAGCTATTTAAGTCTGCTGCTGTAATGTAAAAGCAGTCATGAAAAATATAGAAACAAATAAGCACATCTGTGTTGCTAAGAAAATTTACCACAGAAACAGACTGACCTGGCAGTTGTTGTTTGCCAGTCTCTGCTCTTGAGCTAGCACTGTGACACCAGTGGAACATTTAAGCATATTTGGGGGTGGGAGGGGGCAGCATATTAAAGAAGTAGAAAGACTATGAAACTTCATGAAAAGCTAAAGCTATAGAAAATTGAATAAAAATATTTGAGAAAGAAGCTTATTTCAGCAATGAGAAATAGCAAGAACAAAGGATAGAAAATTGAATAAAATTGGTCAATATTGATATTTATAAAGCGTTATTTGGTAGCTTTATTTGATAGCATCTACCTTTGACAATACAATCATCTACTTAGAGAATGTATGGATAATATTGAGCTCTCATAGATTGTCTGCTAATACTATTAGGTAATATCAGTCAAAAAGTTGGCTAACAATATTTGAAAATAGCTAAATGAAACCATGAGTGTCATCTGAAAGATTTACTTTAATAGAGTAGTACTATGGTTGTGATGCCCATTTTGTGGGATTGTCATTGAAATATTCTTCTTACACTTGTCTAAGGTGGTTGACAGAAAAATACATCCTTATAGATACCTATGTTCCTATCTTAGAACCTGTGATTATGTTGTTTTAAATATTTAAAAAGACATTGTTCTTGTGATTCAGTTACGGATCTTAAAGTGATGACGTCCCAGATTATCTAAATGGACCTATTGTAATGATATGGTTGTCAGTTAAAGGGAGAAAATAGAATCAGTAACTTAAGACTATGTCATGAGAGGTCAGAGGGAAGACAGGTTTAAGGACATTTTGCAGAATAGCACACACTTTGGGAGGTTGAGGTAAGAAGGTGGTAAATTTGAGCTTAGCCTGGGCAATCTAAAAAGTATAAAAGAAGACCCTGCAATCAATTCCTAATACAAATAAATAGATAGATTATATATATATATATATATATATATATATATATATATATATATATATATTAGATAGATAAATAGATAGATAGATAAGTGGTATGCAGTTAAGTCTGAGGACAAGTGAAGGGGACAAGAGGCCAGAATGCAGGTGGCCTCTGGAAGCTGCAGAAGGCAAAGGAGATAGATTATGCACTAGGAAGGCTGCCTTCCTGACACCCTGATTTTAGGCCAGTAAGACCATTTCTCACTTTTAACCTCTAGAACTATGAGAGAAGACATTGTATTATTTTAAGCAGCAAAATTATTGGTATTTTAACCAGTTATGAGGTTTTATATAATCATCAATACATTTGGCATCATTGACAAATGATTTCAGACACTTAAATACTAGTTAAGTTGTTAGGTGATTCTGTTTGTTAACTCTAATGAAAACAGTTCTTGTTTGTTTGTTTGCTTGCTTGGTTTTTGTTTGAAAGGCACACTTGAAAGACAGATAGTATGTCTCTTTTGGTATATCCTCTACAAAGGACTACAGATATCTGGATTAAAGCGACTGTTTTTGTCATTATTTGAGAACTCTTGTCTGAGATAGTACAGAATGTAGCACAATCAAGAACTTGGAATAATAGTAGCAACATAAAATAGATCCTAGAATTAGTGGTTGACCTTTGATTACAACCATACCATGATTAATTCCATGAACAAGTATTATTTTTAATAAAAACTGAGTTGAATTTAAGTCATCTGTGCCTCAAGAAGACTAGACTAATGCCCACTATAGGATATAGGGTAACATAAAAGAAAAAGTGCATGAGGCATTGCCTGCATTGACAAAGTCAGAGTGCAGAATGAAGTTCTTGAATAAAGCATAAAATAAAGGAAAACCCATTTAGCTCTAGAAAATTTCTGTATTTGGGGTTTCTCACATTAGAGAAACGATGGCATATTTAACTTCTGAAAGGAAAACCAAAACCAAAACCAGAACAAACACAAAACAGGGTATAAGTAACTGACTTACATGGAAATTGTTCTTAAAAATGGGGTAGATTGCAATGACTGTGGAAGAGAATATTAAAAATAATTTGTATGATTTGGGGAAAGAGTAATATACTAAAGAAAGTACATCAGTTATCTGGCAGCAATATTATGGGTGGAGGTGTGTAAAAGCCCTTAGCTAGCAAGTACTTAGACAAAAGTTTGTACAAGTAACTATTCATTAAAAAGACAGATTTATTCAATAAAGAGAAATGACAAAAGAACTGTAATGAAAGGCAGAATATTAAGCAAGCTTGTATATAATTTTATCAGATTTATTAGTTCATTAGCTAAATTGTAAAATATAATTGGAAATTTTGCCTAAAAGGACTCAAATGGGGCTCTGTAGAGCCACTTCAGTGATGTGTAAGAACTTAGTTCTAACACTGGAGGATAAATGGCGTGTCCTCTTTTGGGTTTCTTCTACAAAGGGTCACACAAAGCTGGATAACCAGAGTTTTCCTCATTAGATAGAGATAAAAGCTTTCAGAGCATTTTCAAAAATTTCACAATATGTAAAATCCTTAGGTTTAGGCCTAGCAAAACAGCAGTTACAAAACACTTAGAAAGCATTAACTGGTAGAAATGAGGCACCTTCTGAATATTTTAATTATTTTATTCAGCAAAGAAATGGGTAACAGTGGGACAGAATTCTTGAGTACTTGTTTTTGAGATAATCAGGAATTGAATAAAGAGTGAAGTGTTTACTCTCTCTTCTAATTCAAGTGGGTATGCATATCAGAATATATAGTGAATTGTGTAAGTCAAGAGTAAACTCCAGCTATTTTAAGCTTGATTCTAGAGTGTGAGTAAATACCACCTCCCTAAGCATGTCTCACAGGAAACGGAAATGCTCAATTACATCATGCTGTGATTCACCACAGATCATCCACTATTATGTGGCTCTGCTGCAGTGAGTACCCATTCTACTTGAGAGCAAATATATAAAATAACTTGTATTTTTCTGTTTCTTGTGACTAAAGATTTTTAATTTGGCAAAGCTGCCTGGGTTCGCTGGTCATCTCGGGGTTTCTTCATGGTTGAGTACAAGAAGGAGAGCATCACCATTATAAGCCGGGGGAAACTTGAGGCAATGTGATTACAAGTAGAAATATGCTTACAAGATGCAGTATTACTATTTTTTTGTAAGGCCTTTAAACAATGGACAGAAAATGTGTTCCTGTTGTCAGAATAAAATAATAACATAGAATCTAGCCTTTAAAATGTTTTCATTTTTTTCTCTATCTAATGAAGATTTTAACTTTCTAAAGGCAGTTTAATCCAAATGCTTTTAGCTGACTTTGCATTTGCAAGAGGATGTAAAATGGGTCAGCAGTGAGGAGAGAGGCGGAGATTACGTCATTCTGTTGGTCAATCTAATTGTACAGACAAATGCATATGGAAATCTCAGAAGTGCTTCTCTGATGGAAAGTTATTAGCATTTTATAGTAAATACAACCCAATGGCTCTCATGTTTTAGTACAAAGCCCATAAGCCCTCATGGCCTATGATGCAACTTTCAGATCATTTTTTCATTCCGTTACCTTTTCAATTACACTTTTTTTTTTTTACATATGCCATTGTTTTTATTGTTTCCCCAGGTGGGTAAACCATTAGGAAAATAACAAGTGTTGAGAAATTCATGTCAATGTTTTCCCTAGAAATTAAATGTGTTACTCAACCATAAAAATTGGCTGAATATCCCAAGCTTTACTGAGCAGGCTCCTTAGGACAATCTGTCTAGGAAGACATCTTAACAGCGGTCCCTATGCAGTACTTGTACTTCCTCCACATCCTGGAGAGAATTTTTGGGTTCCTTCCTCCACCAGGTTGCATGCTAATGAAGCAGGCTTGTAGTTCCATTTGTCAATTCCCAGGATATGTCCGTCAACATTCAGTTTGGTCAAGTAAACCAGCATTGTTCTAGAGGTACTAGGTTTAGAGAAACACAACTAAAATATTAACAATAGTAAATTCCTTTGAGTTTAATTTAATAAGTTGTAGTGTCATCTTATATATGTATAATAGATTATTACTGGATTCAGTTACTACTGTGCTTTTCATTTGTTCACTATAATTTATTATTAGATTAGTGTTAATATTACAGGATCATTTGCACGTGTATGTAAAGTCGGCACTGGTGAATTATGAAAATCTGCTTATGAAAATATTTGTCAAAATTACTTCCAGTTATTATTCAGTGAAATTTCTTAATGTTGTCCCAGAATTATGCTTGAAGTTAAATATACTTTTTGTATTGTATTTGCAAGAAAAATGTTATTTTATTTTACTACACATAGCTTTTTGAGATATTAAATTTACATATTGCATATGTAAATTTATTCCATTTTCTTGTAATCACTAGGTATTACTGTTACCCCTTTAACCATCCCAAAGTCTGGAAATTCTTAGTGGAAGTTAAAAATAATGCATAATTGTCTTTTCTCTCTCTCTCTCTTTCTCTCTTGCGACAGGTTCTCACTCTGCAACCCAGGCTGATCCTGAACTCACTATTGAGCCCAGGCTGGCCTTGGACTCCTGGCAATCCTCCAATCTCAGCCTCCCAATTGCTGGGATTACAGGCCTGCACCATCACAGGCAGCTTATGTGGTGCTGGGAAATCAAACTTGGGTACTCAGCGCTTGAAGTAGCTCTTGCTAGGCAGATATTTTAGCCACTGAGCCATTCCTCCAGCCTCCAAAATAAAGCATATATTTCTCCTTATTTTCTTTCTGTAGTTTTTACTTTTCTTTTTTCTTTTTTTTAAAAATGAGATCTCCCTAGATAGCCCAGGCTGGCATTGAATTACAAATCTTTCTTCATCGGCTGCCCACTTGCTGGAATCACAGACAAATGCCTCCAAGCTTAGGTGTTAATTCTTGCTTTCCTCTACTATGATTCTTCATAATAGAAAAGAAGATAAAGGTAGTATAGATATTTTGGGCTTAAATTGATTGAAACCAGCATCAAATTCAAAATTAATGCTGTCTCTCAGAACTACAAGCACGTCTCAACAGCAGTAAAGTACACTATTTTGCCCAAATATTGCAGGACAAGTTTATGGTATTTTTTTTTCCTTTTCCACAAAGTCATCTGTCAAATACTAGATGTTCTCCGCACACCTAAGCTTTGTCAGGCAATGTGGCAGCAGTGATCCTTCAGGAATAAAATACAATGAAAAATAGAACTTTTTCCTCTTAGCAAAACTTTTTCTCCAACATTTGAAACATTTGCTAAGCACAATGTGTTTGTTAGAATAAAAGATTTTATTTCTAAGAAGAAAAGCTCGGAATAAGTAAGATCATAATGTACCGGCAATAGGCTGATGTACCTGATGGTTATTGATGATGGGACAGGAGCTAACAAAAGAGATAATGAATAGCATTGGAAAAGATGCATCCAATGCTCAAAGCCAAATTGCATAGGACTCAAAAAGACGGAGATTATAAGTTCCATTATGGTCTTAGCTTCCAAACAATGATGTCTCATGTGACTTACAGATGAACCACAAGAATATGGACACTATCTATAGGGATACAAAATGATGAAAAAGACACAAAGTAGATTGGAAAACATTGGCTGCCAGCGCTAAGTTAGGTGCACATATGGGTCCATTTAGGTGAAGAATAAAAGATACCCATGAGACATTTTGATTATATTTTATCATTTAAAACTTAAACAACAGTCATTGTGAGTGTATCTTGAATATGTTCAGGAATATGTTTTTTTTTCCACCTATTCACTAGTGGGTGAACTATTTTTCATTTTTCACAACTTTTAGGTGCTCAAACTTTAAATCCCATGTCTGGGCTCACAAGTTGTTCCTACCCATTTGAAAATAATTTTATAGTTAGATAGAAATTTCTACCTGCATCAGCATATTCTGAAATAGCTATTTGCATAAATAATTTTATTTTGAAGGATAACATGTATTTTGAGTTCTGTTTAATACTACTAGATGAAAAGTTTCCCAGTAACTGGTCTGGATGAACGGCTTGAAACAAATACTTCTACAGGTCACTGACTTTCTTCTTCCAATTTGTTAAATTATTATATTCATTTTAGGCTTATTAAATCTTTCTGAATTCTTTTCATAAATTTTTCAATTAATATGAAGCACCATTGACTTTTATAAAATGGGACTAAATTAGAGATAACTTGAAAACAATGAAGTAATGATGCTGAGATGAACTTAGCCAATTGGAGCAAATGAACTTGTGACAAATATTTTGTCTCAAAAAATAGGAATACTTAGTTTCAAGAGAAGTTAGGGGTTGATTCATACGTTAACATAGGAATTAAAAACACATCTGCATATTAGATAAATAAGAAATGATAGTATTGATTTCAATTTTTGTTTACACAGACTAGTTAATATCTAGTTTAGATCCTTTCTTCATAATGTCTTCTCCATGGGAGCCAGAAATACTAAAGAAAACATTCTATTATAATGAGAAAAGATGTTTATCAGTTTGCCACATGCGATGAGGTGGATAAAGCACTTGAGAAGAGCACATTTTGAATAGAAAAGTCTAATAATTATAATTTTAAAAACCTGTGGTTTTTCAATAGTCACCTTATTTTATTTTTTAAAGGTTATGATATTTAAACAAGATTGCAATAGATCAGCGAATTAATATACTCAGATTTTAAATAGCATAATGACTGTAAAATAAAAAATAAATGTGATTTTAGCTTTAGGTGTTAGGGACCACATTTACACGGTGTGTGCCCAAGGGGTATCTCCACATAGTGTTTTTAGAAAACAGTGTTAGATTTTGCATACTTTTAAATACCATTGTTCTCAAAGGAATTCAGATTTATTTAGCTATATAATTACATTGAGTATTTATATTAAGTACTCATCCTACTTATGTGAGTATTTTAATATGCTCAAATATTCTAATATTTCAAGAAAGACCATTTTACTACGTTTATTTATGAATACTACTTGCTTTAAAACTCTATTTATATTTTACTCTAATCATTATCATTTTGATAATTATTTTTGTATGTTGTGTAGTATTAGGCTTGAAAAAATATAAAAACACTACAAATCTTAAGTCAACAGAATATAGAAATATTCTCAGATAATTAACAACTTGAAAAACCAAAAAGTTCATAACATAAAATGACCCATTATTCTTCTCTTCGCCAGGTTGCTTTGGTAGGTTCTGTTGTTTGTTTGTTTATATGTTTGTTTGCTTTTTTAATATTTGTCTTTTTATTTGTTTGTTTGGATTGGTTCTGAGACAGGCTCTCACTGTATAGTTCAGGATTTCCTGCACTTTCATATATGTCCTAGCTGACTCCCACTCTTGATCCTCCTGTATTACCCTCCATAGTGCAGCACTGGGACTGTAAAGCAGGCATCGGATGCCTGGCCACCCCAGTGCTGGTGGCTAGAACAGTGTCACTACCTACTTACCTTTATTTAACTGGGAGAAGCATCTCAGTCCTCAGAAGTGTCATCGTTGCAGGCTGTTTGCTTTAACCAAAGCTTCTCTTCCATTTGACACTCAGCTTATTTTAGGTGTGTAAAGCGGACACAGCAATGAGCAAATACATTTTTATTTTCATACCAAAGCTAGCTAGCTCTTCAGGGGTTTGTGGAAAATAATTTTACTAACCACATTAACTTCTCAGCAGACCCCAAAACCATGAGTTTCTCCCTCATTTCTACATTATAAGAATAGGAATTTCCTCTTTTTTTTTTTCTTAATTACTTGGGTTTCCTGGAATGTAATGAGTGGGTATGTTAGAAATGGCGCGTAGCAATCTTCCTGTCCAAACAAAGGATGGACTTGGGAGGCATGGGCGACAGGGTATGAGGCTTTAATTTCCTTTTGCAAAAGGGTGTCCTTCCCACGTGCAAGTGGAGAAAAGACTGGCAAGCATGGTCAGGGGGACCTATTTCCTAACTCGCAAGGCCCTCCTCCCACCGTTTCCCATTGGCGGGATTCACAGTCTTCCCAGGAAGGTCTAAAGCATTGGCTCAGGGCCACGTTCATCACAACATCATTACTCAGGGCCAAGTTTATCACAACATCACATCCTAATATCTCCTCCCTCCTTTCTGCCTCTGGTCACCTAATCGGGTATGGTGCGAAAATGTAAAGATCCGCCATCCTGAACAATGTGCCACCATTACAGCTAGGTGACGCTCACAGGTATATCTAAATAGAATAGGTCAGGTAAGAATTGAGCCTGAGGGAAACCCACTTAGGACTCCCTCCTGGATAGCAGAAGCTTTACTTTGTTTTTAAATAAAGATCCATTTTAATTGAAAGATAGACAGAGAGAGAGAGAGAGAGAGAGAGAGAGAGAGAGAGAGAGAGAGAGAAGAAAGACCTGAGCACTCAAGCACTTTTTGCCATGGGGGAGAAAAGGGAGGTACTACTCAGGTAAAGCTAGTCTATATTGGTGAAAACAAGTTCAGATTGTACCATCGAGACAATAGGAACCTTTTTCTTTAAACAGCCAAGCAGTTTTATTCCTTTAGACACTCCGTAGTGCTTTCCTACAAAACAAAGGGAGCTTAAATCTCAAATCTTTGTAACACATTAAAAGATAGGATGGGAAAAAAAAACCCTCTCATTCAAACACTCTGATCTGAAGATCTACGTTCAGAGACCAAGTCTCTTGCTGCCTGAATTTAAATTTGTGCTCTCCTTAGAAATTTTTTTCTATTTAAAAACTAAAATACAACTCTGATTTCCCACTAGTAAAATGAGAATCATTTTCCAGGCTTTGCTCTGTTCATTGTTGCTTAAGAATTTCTATTTTTGAAAGGATCTAAGTGGCATTTCCCTTGTTATTCCTCCTGTTACAATAGACATAATCTTTTCTTTGTTTTTCAAAGACAAAATAACCCAGTCTTTACATACATTTTCCCTGCAGTCTCTAAGTCACTGACTTTCTGGTGCAGAAACTTGTTTCTACTCTCACTGCAGACCAAGGAGAAAACACTTGTTCTAATATTCTTTGCATGTTTCTGTTTCCCTTTGTGATTATTCAAGCTTCTGTTTGCTTTGTGTTTACCTTAAGTGTTTTTGATGTACTATGCTTTTTAAAATACAATTCACTAAAAATTAAGGGCTCTCACTTCTAGGTAGATCTTTCTTTCTCTTTCAATGCAAACACAGACATAAAAATGCATATGTATTTTGTCTGTACTGACCTTAAGGTCATAGGAGATGTCCTTCATCAAGTGACAAAAGTCATAAAAACCCCAGAGTGCTCCTCTCACAGTCCTAGATGTTGAAATGTTAGATCCATGCCTTCAAAAGAATGACACCTTCTTATTATAGAAGGATAGGAGTTCAGGGGAT
This sequence comes from Ctenodactylus gundi, assembly GCA_004027205.1. Taxonomy (NCBI): domain Eukaryota; kingdom Metazoa; phylum Chordata; class Mammalia; order Rodentia; family Ctenodactylidae; genus Ctenodactylus; species Ctenodactylus gundi. The sequence goes on from PVKB01000019.1 coordinate 556,120, forward strand.
GTCACGAGAAACTGGACATTGGGGAATCGTCTTAGCTCATCATGATTTAGGAATGGCAAAGTGAGTAGCTTACAGGCAACTAGCTTGTCACACATTTAATGAAGGAACCATATGTGAAAATGTGTGAAATTAACACAAGCAGTGTTGCTCCTTCAGCATTTTAGATGAAAAACACATGCAGTTTTGAAACTTTAGATTTGCTATTTCAAAGCCTCTAAGAGCATCTGTTAGGGATTGCGTGATCTCATCTCTAACACAGCACACGCAGTCAGCTTTTCAGCATGTCACACCATTACTAAGTAAAGAGCCAGAAAATGAGCAGGCAGGTCACTTTCCACCTCATTAGCTCAGCAGGAGGGCCTCCAGAAAACAAGATGCCAGCAGAAGACACGGGGCTTGCTACTATCTTTTTTGAATTACAGAGGAAGGGCCCAGCTGTGTACTCCTTCTAACTCCCTACTTCTGTTCTTTACAGTGCAAACTCTTCTCTTTTTTCTGACCTTTCATTGGTCTGACCCCTGTAGTGTTCATAAACCCACACAAAATTCTATCTATGTAATATATAATTTATTCCTGCTTCTTCCTCACGGTTGATCTTGGTTTTAACACAACTATATCCAATGTCGTGGGTTCACATCGCCTTTAATGACCTCGACCATAATGAGACTCAGGGTCTTTTCAACATAAATTTGGAGAAGACGGGAAGCCAGATGTCAGCTTACCATTTGATAAGGTTCAAGGAATCAAATGGAAATGTTTTTCTGTTCTTTAAAATTATCTCAATTTATTTTTTACTTTTCTACATAAATTTTATTGCCGTATTGGTGACTCCTTCATCAGTCTTAATTTTTGAGTGATGATAATACTGATATTTTCCCAACAAAACCACACAGGACAAACAAAATGAAATGTCTTAACTTTCTGTTTCAATCCATTAGAATTTGGAATTTGTTTTTACAAATGTTGATTATCTTGAATGTACAATTGCTAAGATGTATGGGGCAAAAGCATTGTAGCAAACACTATGCTAACTGTTCCACAATCACTAAGTTAATCTTTATAGCAAGAGTATATAGAGGTAGTAGTTTCATTTAAATTTCTGAATGAGAAAATGAGTTTAGAATTAATTCCTCTGCTTTAGCTCTCCTTCTCAGGACTCTAGGCTATTGATTGGTCTGGAGAAGATAAAGTCACACTGAGCGTTCTTTGGACAAAGAGTGTCTGTCTGACTTCACGCTTACCGCCTTTTCCTATATCCTAGTGTGGGGCAACTATATACCTTTGTATAAGCATAGCCCACAGCCTTGTAAACAGTATCAGAGCCAAGGCATACCTGAGGATCTGCCCATTGCCTGGGAAGCTATTTATGGGTTATGAGAGTCAGAAGTCAGTTAGAAATTTGGTTTACTTTTCCTCCTGTTGAAGAAAACTCTAAGATACACTTTGTAAGATTTCTAAGAAAGTCCTGAAATCTGCATCCAAACAAATAACGATTTTTTTTCGATATTTGTATTAAACACAGAGCTATACCCTAGGCCTTTTTTTATTTTGTAATTTGAGACAGGGTCTTGTTAAATCACTAAATTGTCCAGGCTGGGTTTGAACTTGCCACCCTTCATATGACAAACTACTTATTTTATAATCCTAAGTCTATATATTCACAGCACATCTCGGTTTGTTCTTGCCATGTGTGGGCAATGACATTGTGATTTTTTTATCCAGCTCTACAGTAAATTATTCTAGTTTGTATTTTTCCTCTCATTATATCTTATTTTATCTGTTATATAGGGGAATTTTTTCTTTAGATTTGAATACATATAATAATCATAACAGAACATAGATCAGATCAATTTCTCTGATTCATTTATTTAAAACTACCTAATGCAAGTCTCTAGGGAAAGAAAAGTACAACTTAGAAGAAAAAGACTCTCCAGCATTTAATCTCCAGCAGAAATATCAACTTGGAAAGAACTACGCATTTGTGAATATCTTTTCACAAACACCATGGAGACTGTCACAATTCACAGTAGCTGGGTATGAAATAGTTAAAGAGAGATACTTTGAATATTTTGTAAAGGATAATTTTATGTCACCCGCGTGGTCCTTCCCTTAACCCTAAGGCAATACAGCTTAGAGGGTGACACCATCGCACTGGAGAAGAAGGGGAAATTAACCTAATATTTTACTCAGGTCTTAAGCAACATCTATCTACTGTAAAGTGGAGCATTCTGAGGAGTTTCATGGCTCATGACCCAAGGCCAGCAACTGAAATCACAGCCTCTTGATTCACATAAGAGCAGTGAGAAACCTGTGGCTCCTACATATTGTTTCAAGTTCTAGCCTCTATCACTTCCCGCCGACTCTGACTCCAGTTGCCTTGGGTCTGGACAAACCTCAGTGGAAGGGCTATTGTCTTAATTCCTACGCTACGTTCCAGTGCGGTGTCAGCCTCTAACTACAATTCAGTTTGGTGCTAGGCCGGATTTGAAATCCACTAGATCCCAATCTGGGCTGCTGTAGCTTTGGCAGCTTTTGGATTATGTGTCTCCCTAGTGCTGTCATTAGCAGCTCATACCAGATGGCCTGCTCAGAGTGCTGGATCAGGAATTTTTAACGATACTTTGAGACAATGTCAGAAAATGAAGGCTGGAATAAATACTTCTTTATTCAATGTATAGGTACTGACACATGATCCCGAAGATCAACAGTAATCAAGGAGATACGACGTCACCAAAATGTCAAATAAGGTGTCGGCGTCTGACAACAGGAAGAGATAAAATGAACTGGCCGGAAGGAACACAGGCTGTCTGTCTAAAGAAAGTTCAGTACACTTCAAGAAAATACAGAGAAACAACTCCAGAAATTTAAGAGGAGCAACCAAAGAAATTTAAGAGAAAGCTAAAAAGAAAAATAAAATCAGGCTTTTGGGGCTGAAAGATGTTGTAAACAAGATGAAAAAGACAGCAGAGGAAATAAATAGCAGAATTGGTCAAGCAGAGAAAACTCTGTGAACCCAAAGGCAGATTATTTGAAAAGTATAGCTATATGAGAAAAAGAAAAAAAAGAGAATAAGAAAAGCTAAAGATTAATGGGATAACATTAATTGAACAAATGTTAAAAAAACCAAACAAGCAATGTTCACAAGGGAACCGAAACACATGAGGTAGGAAGCTTATTGGAAGGAATAATAGCAGAAAGCTTTACAAGCTGAAGAAAGATATTAATATCTCGGCATAGGAAAACCAAAGCTCTCTAGTCAGGTAAAATAAAGACAATCCTTCATGACATATAAGCAAACTGTCAAATAGAAAACTGTCAAATAGAAAAAGGGTCCTAAAGGCTGCAAAGAAAGGCAGGAGCTGTGGCAGTAGTTGATATCCCAGCTACTGTAGGGGGCGAGGCAGGAGGATCACCTGATCTAAGAAGGTCCAGGCCAGCCTGGGTATCAAAGTAAGACACCATTTCAAAAATAACAGCACAAAACAAAAGGAAAGTGGTTTTAAAACCAAAAGGGCAGAAAAAGAAATTAGTAATGATAATGGAGTTCCAATACACTTAGCATTAGAGTTCTCCAAAGAAACCTCAGGGTCCGGGCGACGGTCGCATGGTATATTCAAGATACTAAAGTTCAGGAATTGCCAACCAAGAATTTTGCTCCTAGAAATAGTCTTTCAAAAATAAAGGAAAGGAGGGGCTGGAGGAATGGCTCAGCGGTTAAAGTGCTTGAGCAAGCACTAAGCCAAGTGCTAAGTACCCAAGTTTGATTCTCCAGCACCACATAAGCTGGGCGTGGTGGCGCACTCCTGTAATCCCAGCATTCCGGAGGCTGAGACAGGAGGATTGGCTGGAGTCCAAGGCCAACCTGGGCTCTGAAGTGAATTCAGGACCAGCCTGGACCACAGAGTGAGACTCTGTCTCAAAAAATATAAATAAATAAATAAATAAAGGAAAGGTAAAGGCTTTCTCAGCTCACTTTTAGCTGATTAGCTGAGGGAACTCATCCCCACAGGAATTGTTCTGTAAGAAATACTGAAGCAATTCTTTAAGGTAAAAAACTGGCACAAATAAGTGGCACAAAAATATCTGAGAGTATAAAATTCACTCTGAAATTAAGTATTGATAAAACTCTAAATATTTTATTAGTGTAACGGTGTGGAAATAACTTTAAGTATGAAGATTAAGAGACAAAATTAATAAATTAGTTACTAAAGTAATTATTAAAGTAGTAGTTACAAACTATAATTTGTTAAGAAAATGCAGTATTTTTTTGGCTTTTTTTTTCTTTTTCTTTTTGAGACAGGGTCTCACTTTGCCATCCAGGCTGATCCTGAACTCACCATGGATCCCTACCTGTCCTTGAACTCAGGGCAGTCCTGCTGCCTCCTGAGTGCTAGGAGTACAGGCATGAGCCACCATGATATATGTTATAATATCAAAATTTAAAAATGTGGAAAGAGAATAGATTTAGTGTTTTAAAAAGAGTGGAAATTTATTCCATACAGATGGAAAGCAAAACAGAGCAGTAGCCATACTTATAGTAACATTTATTATTATTATTATTATTATTATTATTATTATTATTATTATTTGAGACAGGGTCTCACTCTGTAGGTCAGGCTAGTTCTGAACTCACTATTAGCCCGGCTGGCCTCAGACTCCAGCAAGCTTCCTGCCTCAGTTTCCCTAGTGCTGAGATAACAGACATAGGCCACCATACCTAGTTTATGTTGCTTTGGGGGATTGGAATAAGGAACTCGTGTTGCTAGGCTAGTGCTCTAACTGCTGTCTTATTCCTTCAGCCCCCAAATTATTCATTATGTAATGATAAAGCAGTTAATTCTGTAAGAGATCATAACAAGTCATACACACACACACACACACACACACACACGCACACAGCGTTGAAACATTTAAATACATAAATCAGATATTGATAAACATAGGTATAGAATTAAATACAATGACATTTAGACAGTTCAGAATCATACTTTCAGCAGCAACAGAGCATTGAAAAAGAAAAGACAAAAAAAGTAAAGAAAGAAGGATGCATTTAAAATGCACGCTAGATCAAATAGATCTAGCACACCTAACATGTGTTACAAAGCATTACATTCAACACAGGAAGAATATGCTCTTTTTTTTTCTCAGTAGCAGAAGAAACACTCTCCAGAATAGAATAGATAATTTTTAGGCCATTAAACGAATGTTAACAAATTTAAAAATGCTGAAATCATATCAAGTAATATTTTTGACCCCAGTGGCATAAAATTACTATAAAAATCAGTAACGGGAAGAAAACTGGAAACATGACAGACACACAGGATTGAAGCATTGTGCTTCTGAATAACCAATAGGTCAATGAAGAAATTAAAAGCAAATTTAAAAATTTGCTGGTACAAGTGAAAATGCAACTGCAACATGCCAACCAAAATTAGAGTTTATTTTGTTTTGAATGATTTTTTGTTGTTGTTGTTGTTTTGAAGACAGACTCTGTCTTCGTACTCTAGGCTGGTCCTAAACTCACTCAGCCTTCTGAATGTTGGGATTGCAGGCAGGTGCCACTGTGCTCAGCTATTATGTGATGCTGGAGGACTGAATGAAAGAAAGCAGAAACTTGTGATTCCTAGTCAAGAGTTCTAATCACTGAACTGCATCCCGAACCCCTGAGCTTTTTTCTTTAAAATAAGAAAGTCAGAAAACATTAGCTGGAATAAGTAAGATAAAATGACAGTAGTTTCAACAAAATACATCCCCCCAAAATCCATGAAGACTGACACCACAAAAATACAAAAAATCGTAAGAGAGTACTATGAACAATTAAACACTGAATAACTGGGTAGTCTAAATCCCTGCATATATACAATCTATAAGGTTATGCTATAAAGAAACAGAGAATTGAACAGATTGGCAATGAGTAAAACAAATCAATTATCAATTAGTTACCATGGAAGACAAGTCCAGTGATCTCATGGCCGAGATCTCTCAAGCATCTTACCTGAACGAAAGTAAGCTAATGATGATAAAAAGCTAATATCCATGGACCATGCATCTGATACACATAAGCACCCTCAAAAATTACTAGCAATTTGAGTTCAACAAATTAGGAATTCATTCCCCATTACTAAAAGACATTCATCAAAAGGATGGAAAAACATGAATCATGTGTATGTGATTGAAATATACAATGAATGTTTATATAAAACAATTATTACAATAAAATATCCATTGTTACTAATTCCCTCAAAAATAGTCTCCTTCACTTCTAACACTCTTATTCCATGTTTTTTGCAACTGTCTGAAGCAATTCTTTACAAATAGTATCTTTACAAAGTAAGGTGAAAAGTATAATTAATGTTACTGTTGAGTATTAACTAACTAAAAGTTAAGTTTGTAAAAAAGTTTGTTCTTCTTTAAGACCTGGAACTTTTGCCAGTTCTATTAAATATAACACTAGAAGTCTTAATCAAAGCAATTAAGCAAGAGAAGTAAATACATTGTGTCCAACTTGAAAGGAAGAAATTCAGTTTTTTCTTTTTCTAGATGGTCTGATCTTTTACATAGAAATCCTTAAATACACCAAAATGACAATGTCTCATGACTTAAATTTGATATAATGTAGGATACAAAACCAACCTACAAAACTTAGCATTATTTCTTTAAACTAACAACAATCTATCTAAAAAGAAAATAGGAATTCTCTTTACAATAGCAGCAAAATTTAAATATTTGAATAAATTTGGCAAAGGATGTTAAGAGCCCTTATGACAAAAACTATAAAACTTTGATAATAATAAATCAATATGTCTGTTCATGAATTGAAAAATAAATAGTGCTTAAATTTGCAAGCTGTACTTTTATATCTACCTACAAATTCTCTTCCATGACTGTCAGGAAGCAGAGAATAAGGCAAAGCCAAGAGCCAGGAGTCAAAAGAGACCCTTCCAGGTCGCTCACCCAGTGACACACTCCTAACTAATCCAGCCTCCTTATGGCATTAAGGTACATTTCATGTCAATGGATGAATCCGTGAATGACTTTGATACCCTCATGATCAGATAATCCTCCAAACACATGAGATATTTAGGAGACACTTTAGATCTAAATCATAATAATCAGCAACCCAAAAACTATTATATAATATATCCAATATTATTGATTCTCTCCTTTAAAAAATGTTTCTAATGCAACTAAAACATTTAACAACTTAGCAATATCCTCTCCAAAAAAAAAAGAGAAAAGAAAGAAAAAGCAGGGACACAGGAATATAGGTCATAAGAAGGTCTGAGATTCAATCCTCAGCAATGCAAAGAAATGAAAGCCAATGGAAACTTGTGAGATGGCAGTGGAGTAACAGAGCTACGCAATGTCTCCTAGTGGACTCACTTAAAAGGTTTAGATTGTGATTTAAAACTGGCTGTTCAGCTCAGCTAGGAGAGAAAGGAGCTCCCCACAGTTGAAAGAAGGCTGCAGGAAGATCAGAAATCACGAAGACACATTGGAAACAAAGGAAGAAGACCCAGGTTGACTGAGACCTGCCCTAAACCATCAGCATCCGCAAATGGAGGAAAGCCTAGACCAGGCAACCTATGACCAAGGTAAGTTCAGATCCAAGAGAAGTGAGAAATGACAGCAGCTGGTAGCCCCAGCCTCTAAAAATTGAGCCTGTGGGTATTATAAACTGAAATGTAATGTGACTTCCCTTGGGGGGGGGGGGGACTCGCAGAAACTAGACCAGAAGCAGTGTTTGACAGCTATAATAAGCACGGATGTGAGCAGGAGCTATTTTAAGAAGAAGAGCCCAAACCGAACTCTTTAGAGTGAAAGAAGGCTCAGAAAATCACATCAGGGTTGTTAGGATCACTATTAAACATTGCCTAGGAACAAACTGAAACCATAGACAGTTGCAGGAGAGGAAAGAAAGGTCACTGAATCCCTAACCTGCTCCGCTGGTATTGGAAGCACCTCAGAGATTGGAGAACCCCAATCCTCAGGGGAGGGAAACTATGATAGGTGGAAGAGCTTTGCTGAGGCAGTTAGGGGTGATCAAAACAACTCAGAAGCCACTGGACTGCTAGGTTTCAACTCACTGTCTACACCCAGCACAGAGCTCAGAGAAATTTCAGGTCCCCCCTCCCACACCCCTACTCTCATACAAGGAAACCTCTTGGCTGGACCTTTAAAATGAAGTCACTTAACGACAGAAACATGGGGTGACGACAAAGCAACAGGACACACACAGATGCCTAAGACTCCAGAAACTCATGTCATGGGTCCTAAAATAACGGAACTCATAAGGGAGGTAGTCAAAGAGGAAACAAATGAGTTGTATTCTCAAGGAAATACAAGCAATAAGCAGTACACTTAAAAAGGGACTAACTAAATAAATAGTGGTTCTCATGGATTCAAAGATTACAGAGCATACAGAAGACACAAATAAAAAGTTGGCCAAGGTAAACAAGGAAATGAAAAATACAAAGGAACATCACGATAGAGAAGTGAAAATTTTGAAAAGAAATTTATCTAAAGTTCAGGATATGAAAAATACATTTGAAAGCAAGGTAATTCTACTTGAACATTATGAGGACATAATTTCTGACCTTGAAGACAAGGCGGAGAAAGGAAATGCCATAATTAGGCACCACTTTGAAATTAGCAATGAGCAAAGTAACAGGATACAGAAGCTGATGGATAATTAAAACAGAACCAACCTTTCTGATCCCTGAGGAGACAATCATACAGCTCTAAACATGGGAAATACTCCAACTTGAGTAATTAATTTATTGAGTGTTTATCTTTTCTTCATTGTGGCTTATCTCTTAAATAGGTTGTTAACAAGTACACACTTCGTAGGAATGCAGAACAGTGAATACACAGATTCGCTTAGAACTCTGCATCATATATAAATCACCCAACAGTGAATGTTAACTACCATTACTATAATGATCGGTTTATCTATTGAAAAGAACATTACTTCAAAAATCCTAATATTACGGGAGTTTACAGGGATAATTTTGGTCATCTATGATAATTTACAGAAACATTAATTTATAGTTCCATATTTTGAAACTATTAGATAACATTATCAAATGAAAACACATAAATCACAATTTTTAATTGTTATTCTTTTCCAGTAAAGGAAAAATAGTTTGAACATTCTGATCACAGTTTAATTTTTATTTCACTATTACTTCCTCATAAGATCTGAATATATTTGGCAGGATTCCACTTCTTACCCATCCCTCTGGGTTTGTCAGAAAATACTTACGTCCTGGCAACTTTTCAGGGCAAGATTCATGACTACAAATTGAGTTGATGTTGTAATGGAAGCCATCTGGTTAGATAAATAGGTCATGTGTGATTTTATGTGTTCATAAATATCAGTGTGTCTTTGAAGGTGGTGGAGAATGGAGGGCACCGAGAGTGGAGTAAGTGTCATCTGAATGAACTATAGGTCATTGGCACGCACAAGAAAAGTAGTAACTTTTCTTAAAAGGCAGTAAAGGCCTAGACCTTGACATATTCCTTGATAGAATAGCTTAGAAATTTGTTAGCCTCACACTTTTTACTATTTTTGATTGCATACTTTGTGGGTAGGATAAAAGTTGGCAAGCTGGGAAAATGGAGCTTTTATGGTTTGTACAAAAGCAGATTTAATGCCATTACAAGTAGATGGATAGTTGCTTGCCTGCAGTTCAGGTAATACAAAGAGGGCAATCGTTCTGGGACTGGGTGGACAGTAGCTGAAGCTGGAGTGTCACTTTAATCAATATTTTGGGAAATCCATTATTTTATCCAAGCTTGTCTTTATTTTTGTAATTTTTTCGGATGCTCTGTAGAGTTCCCTTTGACTCAATCTGCTTGAGAAACATCACCTCCTTGAAGTCAATAAGGCCAGTATTTCTGGGGTTTGGAGAGTGTCTCAAGTGCTCTTACAGGCTCCCCACAATTTTTGTACTAACAAGGTCTATGGTAGGATTGATTACTCTTTTGTTAAGATATTTTGGCTTATACCCTGAAAACTTCGTAATGATCTTCGCTCTGCCTATTTACTCCACAATTTAAATCGCAGACTGATTTATTTAGCTTTGAACTAGAACATGCTCATTATTTATAAATATATTGAAAAGATAAGAATCTGGCATGTAATACAATCACATTAAGAAACACTGACCTTTTTTAAGTCAGTTGTCAAAATCACAAACATCAATAAAATACTAAAGGAAGTATTTAAATGCGTTCATTTTCTATTTTTTTCAGCATACCAAATGCCTAACAGTATAGTTATTATGATAGTAGGTCATATCACACTGCACTGAATGACACACTTCCACTTTTACCAACCTATTCCATGCTCAAAAAAAAAAATGGCCGGCAGACAGAATAACTGTATTATGCATATCTGTGTTACAAATATGAGATATAATGATTGCTATTGACTGAAATCTGATAATAGATTGTCTTGAAGGAGTATCTTCAGTTAAAATTACTCATAAATGTTTGAACAAGAACTGTATACTGTGGAACATCATACGATGTATACATGTAAAAACACTTAGCAATGCACCTCATAAACATACATGTTTTATGTAATAATTTAAATAAACAAAAAATAAAATTAATCCTGTATAACAATATGTTTATTAGTCTATAATCAATTCGATACCCAGGGCTACATCAACTAATGATGCTTGCAGGTCATTGAGAAGGTGGTATGAATATGAATCAATCACACTAAAGTGTGGGATCAAGCACAGCTGTGGATGTTTAACCAACACTAAAGTATTATACTACAATACACAGCACCACTCTCACAATAACTTTCTTTACTTTGAACATACGCAATTCATCACTCTTACCACTTTCTGATCATCTGAACAGTTCTGAAATTCTTTCATGTGTCTGGTTGTGTTGTAGTGGCTACCCTGATGTCCTGAATCTATTCAAAATGATTACTTTCATAGTTACCTTGAATTTGGGGACGAGCCAGAACTTGTAAGGTACTCATTTGAATGAATCTGGATGAGAACACAATGCAATGTTTTATTGGACAGAAATCACTGTGACAGTTTGTTCAATACAGTGTGCTAAAAAATAAATAAAAATTTCACTCCAGTAAAGGACACATTTCTCTAAATTTTTTTTTCTTTTTCTAAAATCAAATGAGTAGCTAGAATGTAATTGGAAATCTATACATGGTTGCTCACTTATAATAACAAAATGGATAATAAAATGTTTCTTGCAGAGTTGGAATGTAATATCACAGAGTAAACCACAATATTGAGTGATCTTGACAGATAATAATTTTCAAAATATTCAATAATAATTGAAATCTGCCTCTGTGATGACCCTAGGTAGCCAATGAATCTTTGCCTCTGGATTCAGATTTAAGAATAAAATTCATTTCATAACACAACTGAATGTATTTAAATAAGAGCAAAACAATTTGTGCCTCAAGGGTTTTAGGATGGCTAACTAATTGGAGAGATTAGAATGTAGTTGCCACCATCAGCAAGCTAGGCAAAGGTGACAGAAACAGTCATAAAACTTAACTGGAGAGCACGTGATCTCTGCACTGGTTTACCCCAACCAGCAAGGAGAAATGCAAAAACTGGCGAAAGTAAGTTTTCCTGCACAAGCTTTAATGATGTGGAACTCTCTCCTACACTGTAGATAATTTTGCCAAGCATACAATCTGTGCACGCCTTTTACTAAATGTGATACGGAAAATAGTTCAAACCTCTTGATCAATGTGTCAAACCTTCTAAAGACCGATGTTTCAAAACTAATAAACTATAAACATATTCTTACAGTTTCAACAGCAAACTTCTAAACTCAAATGGAAGGTAGAGAGCCAATTTCATCGACATTTCTGTATGAACTCGTGTGTGTCAGGAATCACTGGATGAACAAGCTTAGGTTTTGTCCTGTGTGAATTGGAGGAAACAACTCTACTTAATTCAGGGTATTACTGGGGAATTCAGCAACCTAATCTAAATAAAAGTTTACCTCGGTGTTGTTGCTTATAAAATTCACTCTCAACAACTGCTCGTGATGAATAATCACAAGATACTACATGAGTGAATTATTCTGTATTATTTATAATGCATAATTCACAATATGAGTGTGTTGGAAAAGATATTAAAACAAAATATATGTTCAACAGAGAGATGATATTTTTAAAATAAATGTTTTCAAATAATGACTTGAAAGGACACAGGTCAAATCATTTGAAAACAATCTGTTTACAGAATAACTATTTAGTTGAACTTTAGAACACTTTTAAAGCTTTAGTCAGACCAACAGTGCCCTTAAGCCATTTTGTCACTGCTGGTCAGAGGTAGCATCCTTGCAGAGCAGCGGGATTTAATGTCTGCTTTCAAGTTTCCTAACCTGTGATTCCCATTTATTTGCAAATAGTGGACTTTCTCTCTGATGCACTTCTTGATTTCTGTATTTTTTCAAAACTATTTACTCTGTGACCCAATTTCCTTGTCCCTGCTTTGCCCGTACCAGGTGATTTCAGCCACCTGCTTCCTCTTGCATCTGCTCTGCCACTACCCCATTACCTGGACCTCGCTGTGCTGTCCCCTCAAGTATTTCAGCTCTATCTTCCTCTAGTGTGTCTCCAACTTTAATCACGGAGAACGGCCTAGAAATTGGACTGTATTTGTTGCACTGTACGTCATAAATAGAATATTCTGCAGATTACACTTTGGGTTTGGCACTGGCTTTGTAAAATTGACAAGGAACCTGAAACATATCCTGGAACTTTCAGTAGGAAATTAAATATTCGTTTGTGGCTAGTGTTTCAGCAAGTTAGTTTTTGAAAAATGATCTTGTTCATCTCAGACACTATTCCTTATCACAGCTTTCTTGATGTACACTTCTTTTTTCTTCATATTTTTTTCTTCTCAACATTGTGGGGAAGCGATTTGTTTTTCTTCAGTCAAGAGATAATTATGATTAGAAATTTTAAGTGCTTCTATATATATACTTTTCCCTTTTCCTGGTGTTTGGGACTGCATAGGCCTTACTCATGCTAAGTGAGAGATCAAGAGACACAGGCCACTGAGCTCGATCCCCAGCTTTTCCTAAATTTTATTTTGAGAGACGATCATGTTCAATCAATTGACCCAAACTTTACATTTTATATCCTCCAATGTCAGCTTCCCGATTGTGGGCATGTGCCCTCACACGGTTATCATAAATATTGTTTACACATCTGCAGGCTTGCTTGCTGCTCCCTTAGTGAAATTTGTTCTCTCCATAATAATTTAAAGATCTTTGTGTGTGTGTGTGTGTGTGTGTGTGTGTGTGTGTGTGTGTGTGTGTGAAGCAAATGAGGTAAGCAGTCCTTATTCCTCATTTTTTTTTCCTTTCTCTCTTTCTCCTTTTCTCTGTCTCAGGAAATCATCCCCCCTTTCACTGCTCCAAGTTTACTAGTCTGAGCCCATCGTGACCTCTGTCTTCCTAATTCTAGTCTATGTAATATTTATTACATTATTATATGATTATTCTATAGTAATTTACAGAAAAATAATAATTCAGTTTTACATAATAATAAATGAAAGCTCTTTATAGTTTCATTTTTATAGTTTTTAAATATTGAATGATTTTTTGACTTTCTTTAGGAGTCATCTCAATTGTTTTGTTTTTTTTTTTCACAGAGGGTTTCTCCATATTTGACACTGCCTCCAATTTACAAATCTTCTGTCTCATTCTTCTGATTTCTTACAATTACAGTTTTATGCCACCAGGCATGGATTCAGAATTTTTATATGCTTATCCTTTTTCCACAATATGTTTTAGCACATATAATTATTATACTTAAAAAAATCTGCTGAACATAAATTTATATTCAATGAGGGAAAAATCTACAATATCATTAAAGATAGCTGCAGAAACATATTTCATTTTGTACTTCTTTCCTTCGCCATCCCTTCTTTGAGGGCTTTCATATTCAAGTTAATTTTTGACACACTTTTTTCATTTGCCTTTCAACTTTATTTCTGATGATGAATACTTAATCCAGTAAAAATCACTGTTTTGTGATTACAGATTTTATTTTCTTTTCTACTGATAAAATTTATGGTTTTTCTAATGTACATTGAATACTTGATTTCTTTTGTCTAGATTTATTAGCTTAAAATGCTTTTTCACATTTAATACTTTATTCTCTATATATGCACAAATGAAAAGAAATTTTAATATTTTTGTTCTACATATTTTAACATAGATTTAAATATGTGTTTACATATCATAATGGTATTATAATACCCAAGAATTTAATAAGAGTTTAATATTTGTAGAATATATGATTTAACATAAAACATATTTTCTTCATTTAAGTTTTTTTATGATATTGGGCATCCAATCAAGAGCCCTCATTCTGAGGTATGTCCTCCGCCCAGTTTTCAGTTTTAAAGTTTTGAGACACTACTTTGCCCAGGCTGGTCACCAGCTTGCTATCTTCATGCCTCAGATTCTCAGTGCTAAGATTACAGGCCTGAACCATCAGACACAGCTGTATGTCATAAGCAAGCAAACAAACAAACACATCTTTCTAGAGCAGGACCCTGTGCACAGTCCTGTAATCCGCACACTCTAGGAAGCTGAGGTCGGAGGATGAAGCGCGCAAGCCCAGCCTAGGCTATGCAGCAGCTTAGGGTCACCTTGTCACCATCAAAGCTAGACAGCAAGCTGGAGATGTCGCGCATTGTGAAGGCTTTCAGCTGGAGTCTCTGTAAGGTCAGTGACAAACAAATCTAATTCTTTTTACCTGAGAGGAAAACAAGTCATACATTTTATTGCATTTGCTACCTGTTCAATTGCTTACTCCAGAGTTCATTCTTTCTTTTCTCTTTCTTTCTTTCTTTCTTTCTTTCTTTCTTTCTTTCTTTCTTTCTTTTTCTCTCTTTCTTTCTTTCTTTCTTTCTTTCTTTCCAAATGCCTATTACATTGGCTTTTGTGAGGTCCAGAGTAGTCGGCTCATGAACTATCTCCTAAGGCTAACAGTGTAGCCACAGACTCAAGTTAAATAGTGAGAAAATTTGTTCAATGGTAATAGTTTTTATTACTTGTCAAATCATATCAATAAATTTCTCATGTAACTGGTCCAAAAATGGTGATGTTACATTTTGATATTTTTAAGTATAATGTATTTAAAAGTTTAAATAAGGCTTAAGTGTTACGAAGTTTAAAGTATTTTCTAGCAGAGATCATTACTTAATGATGTTTTTATCTCTTAGTAATGAGTAAGTCTTCTATAGACTAACACTATAAGACTGTGAAAGTTTATAAACGGTTTTATTGATCAGTGATGATTCTCAAATTGCTGGTTAAAATTGGTAATTTTTTTCCTTTTTTTCCCCTCTGTACATTTGTTAGCAGACATCTATTCAAACTAAGAATGTACCTTTTCTATTCTTCCTTTAGAGTACCAGAGAATATTTAAAAACTTTTATTTTATTCAGTGCATTATAAATTTTTGTTGTTAACTTTATACTCAAAATGTCCCGAATTTTGTCTCTGTGATTTTTTTCAAACTGGATGACAGTGTCCTTATCTTTATTGGTAATCTTACCTATGTTCTTGGAGAAAAAAAATTCTTGACTCAGCTCATTTTCCAAGGCATCTTTCTTCTTCTTCTTCTTCTTCTTCAAGTGGTGATTGGGAACCTGTTACAGAGGCTCATTGCTTCTGCATTCTTCCAAGTAACGGATTTGTAAGGATGACTCTACATTAATAACCCTAATTTAAACAAAAGACTACAAGACTCTTTGTTTCCTTTCTTCTACATATATAAACGATCCGTTCACAAAATTACATTTACTTTACTGCATTTTAGTATACAACAAAACAATTAAGAATTATTTTCTAATATCATGATACAAATAAACAGGATAAGTAAACCTATCATAGAAATCGTAAATGTCTTTGCTTTTTTTCTTTTTGTTCTTAGATAAACTATGAAGTGGTTTTTGAATTCTGTACTCACTAATTTCAGCTGTCTTTTTTATTTGAGCATTTATCTGGTCTTCTTTCCTTTAAAAATATGTAAAACATTTACATTACAAAGATCAAAGCCCAGACTCTGCTTGAGGCAACTTCATTCTTTGACCTACACTTCTTTCCTTTTTCCAGCATCTTGGTTAGATACCATTTTCAGGAGTTTCTAATTTATTTTTTCTGATTTTTTCAAACCTGGGGTGCATGAGGACATGCAAGGGAAACACACACACACATTCACACACACACACGCACACACACACACACACACACACACACACACACACACACACACACACACACACTACTACTACTACTCACCTGGGCTTCATCATAGACTAATTAAAACTAGCATTGGAGGATTTAATAAAAATTCTTTGTGAAAAAAAACTTTTTCAGGTTATTTCCACTTGCAAATAAGACATGGAGAGATATTTTAAAGGTTCTCTCAACTGCTTTTGGTAAAACATAGTCACAGTGTCTGCTTTCTCTCAGTAGCAGCACAACTTCCATTTCAGCAAATATTCTTCCTCCTTGGCAGAATTCCATTCATGGCAGAGGTTTTCTTATCGCTTCCTATCCTCACAATGATAAAATTGTCTACAAGAAAAGTTAAGACTGTGTTCAATTCAGTATTTTTACTTGAATAATACAACCATCTGCCTTGGACGCAGTTTTCATCAATGCACACTTATTAAAGGAAGGAATGTTTGAATAAATGCATGAATGGGAATATAAATGAATTAATCAGCAAATAGACTTGTGACAGCTCTCTTTTATGCTCAATGAACCAACCACTCTTCCCAAGTAGTTTCTTATAAATCACAGCAATGGTGTCATTTGTGCCCCTAGATTCTGACACCCTCAATCTGAGGATTCTCCTAATTCCTCCAAAGACATTTTGCTTCCATCTGAATGATGCTGGAAAATGTCACTTAACTTCTCTGAGCTTCCTCTTACACAAACTGGGACATAATAATGATGCCCTTGTACAGTTACATAATAATGATACCCTTGTTAGTTACATTTTTGTGGCTGTGACTCAATACCTGACATCCCCTACCTAGGGGGGGAAAGATTTATTGTAGCTTACAGTTTCAGAAGGTCTTGGTCCATTCATGGATTTGTGGCTGGAAAGTGGTGGGAGCACATGGTGAGTCTGCATCTAGGGATGGAATCAGAGTTCCTGGGAAAAGATGTCTTCAAAGCATGGCGGAATAGAGAAGCCGGTAGGAAAGGCCGAACTAGCAATACATACTCCCCTCCAGGTCAATCCCACACTCCTCTATTGCAAGTCCTAAGTATCCAACCCTTTCCAGCCAGGCACCACCTCCCAACCCTACACAGTATACACAGAAATATGAGGCTTTTGAGGGGCAATCAAAATCCAAACCACCACATAGGGGTCTTTCAAATAGGTATCTAAAACTGTGAATGTAATTCTATAATAAATTTTAGGGTGCTCCTTCCTACAACAACTAAACTTAGCCACATAACAATGATATTTGACATATTCCATTTTCATATATATATAGAAAAACACAGCTGTATTCCTTTCAGTAATAATGTTATGTGAATTAGCGTTAGAGACCATTGGTATTAATAGTTACCATTAGAATTTTTTCAAGTTGTTTGACTTTTACAACCTAAATTCTTGCTTTGAATTATTTGAATTGACCTCCTTGCAAATGGTTGTAGTACTAAAAGCTGAGCTTTAAAACTGGAAACAGACTGGAGACTTAGGGTATATCATAGTGGTTGGATGCATCCTTAGCCTGAGAAATTCCTTAGTTTGATCCCCAGAACCAAGAATTTTTGAAAGAATGGGTAGCTAATGATGTTATATTTGTTGTTATTATTAAACACAAGTTCTACAATGTACATAAAGTTGTGAAAAACAGCAGAATTTAACGAAATGTCATGAATATGTATGTTGGTATCTTAGTCATCACAATCACAAGAATTGGAACATCATTTTAATACATAAAGTCAGATAATAAGGGCATCAGTTAAATCAATGAAAATGTTGAACATAAAATGAGAAGGGATATTGTAAGTCCTCAGTCACATCATATTCGTTCTTGTTTTAGTTATTATTTACAGCTAAATTCTTCCCACAGTCGATCAGTTGTTCTCTTTTAAAGCCGAGACAAAGGACTTGTATTTATAACTACCTCTGCTTTGATACTTGTTACTTTGCTAGAGCCAGGGATTAAACAGGCAATGTACATGCTAAGTGGGCACTCAGTCACTGAGTTACGACTCCAGCCTGAAATTATCATCTTATAAAAATTCTTCCTGTAATGTTAGGAAACTTCCTGGGAAAAAAAAATCTACATTTTCTTAACAAATTGAAGTCTGTTTAAAATGGTATAAATACAGTCTACATACACGTGACAGACAACATAACTTTTTTGGCATTAGAGAAAGTATCATAGATGACTATGATAAATTTAGTTTCTGAGTTGAACACTTGAGGTTAAAGCCATGTGACTTGGAAAGTCATGTGAGCCCTACTACGCAAAAAAGCTATACTTTGTTCAATCCCTTAGTGTGTCTTGGTAGAAATGCTTAATAATTTTTAACAAGGAACTCGCAGTCTAATTTTTCATTTAATTCTATAAATTATATTAATGACTTGCACAAAATTAATCATTTAAGGATAACTATTTAAGGATAACCTGTTTGTTCTTTTTAAGACCAAAAGAAGATTAAAGAATCAATACCACCAAGATATTGGCATAATCATCAACAAGCACTGAAAAACAAGTTCCAGTGGCTGGGAGGAATAATTAAAATAAAACAGAGGAGCAGCTGTGTGGACCTCTGTGACCCTTCTCTGCCAGGCACTCATAAAATAATGTAAGGAGTGCAAATATGGCTGTTTTCACTCTATTCTTCATGAATAGCTCAAGAGAGAAAGGGAATTAAATAAAGAAACTCAAAACTTAAGAATTCATAGATTAAACAACATTAATTAATCTGGGGTCCAGGGGTTCAGACATTTAACTACAACACTTTGGGAGGCTGAGGCAAGAGAATTTCAATTTTGAATACAGCCTGGACAATTTAGCAATTTGATGAGACTCTCTCAAAAAAGAAAGTAAATAAAATATTAATTTAAAAAGACAAGGTATAGCTCAGTGCAAAGGCCTGGAGGATTAATCATCAGTACTGCCATGAACAAAGGAAAGACAGACAGACAGACAGACAGACAGGCAGGCAGGCAGACAGACAGACAGAGAACCAAGAACAGATATACTTTCTTCTAAATAGTGAAGGGAGACCATGAAAAAATTAGCTATTTTTATCACTTCCAGGTATGGTAACTGTTAGAATAGTCATGACTCTTGTCAAGTGAGAGTAACAATAATAGTTGTGGTAAGCCTTGTTTCAAGCACTGTACGAAATGAATTTATGCACTTAATCTTCACAAAGTCTTGTGAAGTTGGCACTAGTAGCTCAGAGAAAAGACAGTGAAAGTCAGAAAGTTGAAGTGATGTCAAAACCATGATCAAGGTTGAAAACAGAAATCTTGATTCTGTCTCAATAGTACATGAACAAGCCTGAGTTTTAACCAATATACGCTGAACCAAAAAGTAGATTTTGGCCATAAAAATAAAAATAAAAATCTTTTTTTTTTTCAGAAGCCCAAGATCTAATCAACATTTTCAACCCTAGTTTTCAAGCCCCTGGATCCTGACAATTGTGTTAAAAAAAAAAAATCTTAAAGAAAAAGTCTTGGAACAAATGTGAAATTGATTGATTTCATCACGCCCAGCTCAGACAGCAACTTATACAGATGAGATTAGTCATTGTCTAATGGCAGTCGCAGGCTCCTTGCCCACTCCCACCCATCTCCAGATTGAAGAAAACATGCGTGGCAAAGGTGATCATAATAGCTTAGATTCTTAGGCTGCCTCAGCCTCTCTCCTCTGCTTATAAACAGACTTTAGTCTCTGGGGCTGTCAGATGAGCAGCTTCACAGATGCTAAGCTTCCTGCAAATTAAGCACATGTAGGAAAAAAAATACAATTATAGCAAATGCCACTCTGCTAATGGTTTCAACAGGGACATTAGTGAATTAAACGGGTGTGGGAAACAAAATCTCTTAATTTTGCTTCCGTCAGTGTAAAAAATCACCCAGGTTTTAAAATTTATTGAGTTTTCATAGGCACCAGAGTAACCTTTCCCTTTAAATCCATTGACAACACTGCCCTTTGTTTTCTTCTTTAAAATGATAGACTGTTTTTGTGGCTGGATTGCTGACCACTTAGAGCCGACCTCTGCTCTAGCCAACTGCTGCAATTAGTTGATAGATAATTCAGCATATTTTTATACCTGTCAAGCCAGCTTTATACCAACATCTGCCTTGACAATTCAGAGAGAGAGAGATCAGTGTGTGTTTACTTGGGTTCATGTGAAAATGGAAAATGTAGGCAGCACAGGTTAATTGTTCAACTTAACAGCCAGGTGTAATAGCATCTTTGAGCAGCCGTCATCTGCCACTTTCTCTGGCCAGTGGGTTTGTTTTCACCTTTTTTTTCCCCAACCCCTTGTCAGTTACCGTACAGCACTGTTTCTAATTGCAAAAATCGATTCACCTATAGCTGATGAAGTAAAACACAGCACGACAATAGACAAAATCATTGAAACGGGGTTTTAGGTGACAACACGTGATGCCATCAGTTGTGTTTGATAAAGACCTGAATCAGAAACATATTGTTGTTTCTTTGAAGACTAACATTCCCTAAAGCATTATATTCATTTTAGGTGTTTCTAATCTTTGAAACCATTGTGAAAAGTCCCTTGGAAGCAAAATACCATGATATTGAAGATCTATATATTTCTCTTTGCTAGAGTTCTTCTATATTCCATTGGGAAAGTTGCTGGAAAATAATGTTTTCTCAATTGCAGGTGACAGCATTGAAATTTTGTAAGATGTGACACAGTGAGGTCTCTGAAATTTCACATGAAATATATTTAATTCTCTTGTATGCCACCAAGACCATGCATCTTTATTTTTCTTTTGTTAAGAAAATCAGTAAGATAAACTTCAGGATCTTTCCAGTTTATGGATACTATGGCTAACCGACCAGTCCTGCAATAATGGCTGCATATGTATCAGAGTGGTTTTCATGTTGTCTCCTAGGCTACTTTAACAAGTAATTGGTTTTAATAAAAGCCTACAAAAGGGCTGATGTAGCAGTGTAGGTCTGTAATCTTAGAACTGTGGAAGCAGGGGCAGAAAGATTGCAAATCTGAGCTCAGTCTGGGCAATGTAGTAACTGAGGGAGACCCTGTTTCAAAATGAAAAAAAAAAAAAAAGATTTGGTGATGTAATTCTGTATTCAGGCTCAGAGTACAATTCGTAGTACAACAAAAACAACAACAAAAATGAAAAAAAATTACTAAATCTGTGGGGAGGTCATGAGTACAACTCAAAGTTTTAAAAAAATATATGAAAGGGCAAAGTAGTATGCCTTTTAACCAACTTTTCAAAAATGCTAATTCAAATCTCCTACAAATGTCACTTTCAGAAATGTTGTCGCAACCATTTAAAATTTCTATAATTTTTCTTAATCTTTCATTTCTTTTCTAATCTTAATAGTCATCTGAGCATTAAGAAAATTCAGAGCAATTAAGATACAGCAACATTCCTATAACTTAACAAGTACCATGGAGGGATTGTAATCAAATTTAAGAGGTTACATGTTCACAGGTGAACTGTGTAAACTGAGATAGCAGAAATCATGATGTGTGTAGTACATCTAAAAGCATCCTAGCAATCTAGTGTGGAATTCTGCTTGGAAGTCTGAGGAAGGCTTTGTGGGAGTTTATTTGATTTTTGAAGTAATAGCTCTACAGAAGAAAAAATGAAAATTTAGATGAATAAAAAACCATCAGGTAACACAGACAAGAAGGTGCATATTGAATATTAAGAAAGCGAAGATCTTTGTTATATGTCTGTGATTACACAGAACAAAGGACAGTTATATATATATATATATATATATATATATATATATATATATATATATGAGGCATTACTAAGGTTACAGTGTGATACTGTTTATATATTGAGTGTCTCCTATACACCTCACGTATTTGGAACTGTGTGTTATTGGGAGCTCTAGCCTGGCTGGAAGGGGGAGATGTTTGTGGTTTGACTTAGAATGATTGTGTCAACTTGCTGGGATTAGGGGTGCCCAGAGCAGAGCTTTCAGGTATGTGTTGTGGACCTGTAGGCCAGGAAGTCAGGGAAGGGCACCCACCCTGGGGGCAGGAGGGAACTGAGAGTCTGAAGAAGAGTAAGTAACGGAAGGAAGAAGAAACACTGTTACAACTTTCTTTTGGGAAAGCTAGCCTACCCAGTCTGCAGACCTGACTTGGTTCCTGCTTTACTTAACTTCTGTCTACAACCTGGTGAGCAGCTGTCCACTCTCTGTCTGCCATAAGCCTTCTCCATTACCAGCTGTCTCATGCATTGACTTTGAGACCTTCTGAAACTGTGAGATAATTAAATCTTTCCTCCCATAAATTGTGGATGCCGGATATTTTGTCACAGAAACAAATAAGTAACTAAAACATATGGGGAAATTAAAAAAAAAACTGAAATCTGAATGCCTTACGCATCTAAAATACTTGCCTTTTGTCAGAGACCATGTACTCAGGAGGACTCCTCTCCCGTGAGCAGACTTTTCACTTTGTTCCTTCTATGACAGTCTTGTCTTTGAGTTCTATGAGGACTAACTTACCTCCTACCTTACAGAGAATATTTCAGTGTGACTAATTGAAGCACTTCATCTACACAGAGTGATGTCTTAGTGAACAATTTGGACAGAAAGCTTTCCATGTTGAAGTAAATTCAGAATTTCTCTCTGTGAGGTCGTGTATACTCACATGAATTAACTAGAAACCAAACTGCATGTGTAGTACATTTGGGTACCGCTTTCTTTAATGTATACATGCTCTGTTTGACTTGGAATCTATTTTTAACCAAATAATTATCAACCATTAAATCTGTTTAAGTAGTTAAAAAGAAAAAGAACCAAGCCACATATTTTCGTATTATAGCAGCAATGATTTTTTAAAGGATTAGAATAAAAGTAAAATGTTGATAAATATGATAATATATAGTAGGTGCCTTCAATTGTTGATCTGAAAATATTAGATGCAAAATGCTAGAAAAAAATACAAGTGTGCATTGTTCTAAGTAGTGAGATGAAATCTCACACTGTCTCAGTTTGGCCCACTTGAAATATAAATTAGCTCTTTAGTTCACGTTGTGTGAAATCTTTGCTTGTTAGTTATGATTGCTGCTTCCAAAATGCCATAGTAGTGTGGTGGCAATTTGGCTATGGTGAAAAAAAAGCTGAAAATTGTTCCCTTCAAGCAAAAAGTGAACGTTTTTGATGAGGAAAGAAAATAATCACATGTTCAAATGTTTAAGCTGTATGGTAAGAATAAATCTGGGAAAATCATGCTAACTTTGTTGTTACAATTCATGTTTCAAAAGACATTACCACAGTGATGGTAGTTTTATTTTATTATTTTATTTTGCCAAGGGGAGATGAAAAAGCATTCAGTTTGTGGATGGAGAATATGAACAAAAGAAGGACGTGAGCCATTGGCCACCTGTTGTGCCAGGAAGCATCAAGCCGGTATGAAGACTTCGATAAAGGGTTTCCTGAAGTAAGAACATCAGACTATTTGCTGCAAGGAAAAGGCAGTCACACAGACTCAGGAATATATTTGGATGGACGCATATAGAAAAAATGTCAGAGAGGCTGCCTCTACTAGCGTAATCTCACATTTCAGATATAGTTGAAGAAATTAAAGAACTCTCTGGAGGATGTCTTCAGTTGTGACAAAGTCATGTTCTTTCTTTAAAAAATGCCTAACACAACTCACATTTATACAGGTGCAAATGAAATACCTGGCTATAAATAGTGAAAAGAGAGGTTAGTTCCAGTATCGTATGGCAACGCTATAGAGCATAATGTAGAGTGGGAAGAACCAACATGCTCTCAAAAGTCAAAGCAAAAATGATCAGCCTGTGTTCTGGGAATATCATTGGAAAAAATGGGTGATAGCCATCTTGTTTATGGAAAGGTTCCACCAATGTTTCAACCTAAAATGGAAAAAAAAAAAAGAAGAAAGGTTAGAATTTGAACCCTACTGCCAGTAAATAATATACTTGAACATCCTGAATCTGTTTGCTATGAAAATTGAAATGTCAAAGCTGCATCTAAATTTCCAAATACAACCTTATTGCTTTAGACCCTTGACCAGGGCATTACTCAGGTTGACAAGGTCATATGCAACCTATCGATGTTTGATTTCATTAATCAGTGATTGATATAATCCTTAATCTGGACATAATGCAAGTCTGAACATCAGTCACTATTGCTATCACAACAGCATCTATCAGTGCTGCAATAAATGAATTAAAAATTAGAAACCGTATTTTCCAGAATAATTTACAGAGTCATGAATTTAAAGCCTTCCTGGAGATCATTGGAGAACTTAGAGTAATCATTCTTATAGCAGCAGGACACGATGGTGCAGAAATTCTTGCCAGGATACCTGATGAGAAAGTGGGAGAATGTATTTACCTAGTAATGTGGACATTATTGAAATTTGCCAGTGTTTCAAATTACAGTATATAACAAAATTTTAATATATGACTCTTGGGAAATGTAGCATTAAAGTTACTCATATGACCCTGTTGGATTTTAATAGTTTCCTTTTTCTTTGTTGTGACTCTGTCCTCAACATCCATAACTTTAGGAAAGAAAATTTTATTTTAGCTTATAGTTTCAGGTCACAGTCTATTCACTGGCAGGCCAGTGGAAATTGTGGAATCACATGATGAGGCCAGAGCTGGAGAAAAGCTCCTCGTGGTGTGGAGAGCAGAGCCAAGTCCCCTGAAGAAAGGTGGACCTAGCACACACACCCTCAGGTCAAGCTGCAAGAATCTACCCTGTGTAGTCCGGCCCCAATTTCCAGCAGTGCACAATATTCATAGGTACGTGAGGCTTTTGAGGAATACTCCAGACCCAAACCACTGCAGTAAACAAGTCAGCAACATTTCAGTGATTTAGACAGAAAAAAATAAAACATGCAACATATTTTTATATCTCTGTTCTTTCTAGAGGTTTTGAAAAAAAAATAAAAACACTCCTTCTATTATCGAGGATTTCTAATTGTCCTCTGCTCCTGACATCTAACCATGAACGTCATCATGGTTTAATTATCCAGTAGAGCTCACAGCAGGTTCCCCTCTTTTTGATGCCTTGCTGGAAGGAATAGTTGTGGCCTGGTGTTACACCACAATTAGGGGGTCACTCGGCCCACTTTGTCTCATTACATAGACTTTCTACCAGCTAACATTGTAAGGGTTGGATGCAATGTATAATACATTACATTATGCGAGAGACCATACTCACAAAACTTTTATTATCATATATTTTACAATTGTTCTATTGTGTTATCCATCATTATTGGTAATCTCTTATTAAGGCTAAGTTATAAACTAAGTTACCCTACATATTTATCATAAGAACAAGCATAATATGCATATATATATATATATATATATATATATATATATATATATATATATGATGTTTCAACACTCTTAATATCTATGATTTCAGACATCCATTGGAGCTTTTGGAATATATTTTCCAGAGGAAGGGGAGTTTATCATACAATTTATTATGCTTAAAATTATACTTACAGTCAGAGAATTTGCTATCGAGAAATAAATTAATCTAACTCAACAACTGATATATTTGATCTGACTTTTAAAGACTCTTGGGAAAAGCCCGGTGTGAGCAAATGTACCTCTTGCTTCTTCTATCTTTTTCAAGTATACAACTTTTTCTGCTATTATCCTGTATCAGTAGAGTCTAAGATGAGATCACATCTTCCTTTGGTGAGAATCAGTGTCTTGGCTCTTAAGATAAGTACACTGAGAAACCAGATTTCCACAGATGGTTCACTGCTGTGTTAGTTCATAAAGACAGGCCATAGAATACCATTTGCCATAGAAAAGGCCCTAGGTAAGAAAATAATCTTAAAATGTATGTAGTAAAGAGTATTTGACAAGAAACAATGAGAAAAATGCTCTATTAAATTTTATTAACAAACAACTGTAAAACATGTACTCTTCAGAAGGCTCTGAGGCAATCGTCTCTGCTTGGATTTGTATTTTCTTGGATTTATTCTCCTTTTCAAAGTCAGTTTAAATTTCCCCACTTTTGCGTAGGAAAGTAAGATAAAATTGCAATTCAGAAAGGCTTCAGGTAGCATTGAGTACCTTGCCCTTATTCTGTAGGTGAAACTCTACTACTCAGGATTTTGAGGCACAGAGAATACAGAACTGAATAGTGTTCTGAATAGATAATCCATATGCATGTATTGGGTCTAATGTAAGGTAGGAAATGTGGTCATTGTGGCAGTTATCAGAAATGGGAGGTGACTGAGATAGTAAAAGAGGAAATAAAGATAGACCAGTGACCACAATGATTGATCTTTGTATCTGAGTAAATGTCAAAATATGTTAGACAGAATCAAGATAAGAATGTTCAAGCAAATAGACTTTGCTTCAAAAGTATTAGCACATTCTTGTGTCATCTTTATGCTTTTGCTGTCTCTCATGTGCGGGTTCCATACATTGCATGGGTTGAACTTCTTCCTCGAAGTGTTTGCCTCTAAACTAGGCTCTCTTCAGAGGGTTCTTGCTGTCACCAAAGAACCCTAAAAAGAATGTAGCTCCAATTTGAAATTCTCTTGTGCGGACTCTTGAAATTACACAAATTATTTATATCTTAGTGCCCAGGTATCTTTAAAGTAACAAAAAGTTTAAGTCACTTGAATTATTCCCTTACATTATTGATGAAAATATATCTTATACTATTATTCATTTAAGGATGTGAAAGGTTTTTTTTAACATTATAGGCTCTTCAGCTTTCTAGTTTTGTTTTTGTTTTGTTTTGTGACAGATTGTCACTTTGTAGTTCAGGCTTTCCTTGAGCCTGTGACAATCCTCCTGTATCGGATATTCAAGTTCTGGGTCTACAGATCTTTTCTGAAACTTTCGGGAATGAATGGACTTCTTCAAATTAAAAAAAAAAAAAAAAAAAAAAAAAAAAAAAAAAAAAAAAAAAAAAAAAAAAAAAAAAAAAAAAAAAAAAAAAAAAAAAAAAAAAAAAAAAAAAAAAAAAAAAAAAAAAAAAAAAAAAAAAAAAAAAAAAACAAGCCAAGAAAAAGTTTACTACATTGTTTTAGAGTTACCTACTTGCTAGTACTCATCTTTGAAATGAGAACAAATTATCTCTTAGTCCAAATGATTTGATCCTGGAAGTATTTATTAAAAAAGAAACAAAACAAAAAATCAATAACAAATGTGCTTAATAACTTTTCTGATCTGGAGAGTCCCCCAAAAGTCACATGTATTTGAATTTTATGGATTGCCTGGGAAACTATCTGCTGTTAAGAGATCAGAGCCTAGTCTGAAGGGTGGATGATGGGCATGTAGCATGGATTATAAATGTGGTAGAAAACAGGTATGTGGTAGATTATAGGTTTGTGGTAAATTAGGGGCTAAAACTTGGAAGGAGGCAGATCATGAAGGGGTAGATCTCTGGGACAGGACCTGGAAGGATATATGCTACTTCCTCCTTTCCTCCCTGACTTGGCTTCCCGTTTGCAATGCCAGGAGGAGCTGCTTCCACCTACACCTCTGCCATGCACTTCCACTATTGCTGGGCCAACCGTGAATGGACTGTGATCTTGTGAAGCTGTGAGCTAAAATAAGCTTTTTTTTTTTATCCCCTGATTTGTGCATTACAGGTACTGAGTCACGGTGATTTAAAAAAAAAAAAAAAAAAAAAAAAAAAAAAAAAAAAAAAAAAAAAAAAAAAAAAAAAAAAAAAAAAAAAAAAAAAAAAACTAACTCATGGACCACTCATGGGTCTAGGACAAAGAGTACAAGATTCCTCTGTAGAGTCTACATTTATTATTGGCCATTAGAATTTCCCAGAAGGAATGATAGTCTATGTATACTCTTATTACAGTCATCTATTTGAAAGACCATCATTGTCTTAATGAGTTATAAGGGCCTTTGCCAGTTAAAGACAGTAGTGACCATGTGTCCATCATTTTTATTGCATACATTGTGCAGATTTCAGTATTTTCTTTCTCAGGACAACTAATCATACTGTACTAAGTGAGGCCTGAATGTCACCTATATAGTTCCCCACTTTTGACAAGCCTTTTTTTTTTCCAATGTGGCTATAATATTGGCTTAGAGTCAAATGATAGCTAAGTACAACAATAAAAATGAACCCTAATTATAGTCTCACAGATTACTCAAATTCAAAGTAATTTGTCCTAGGTCAGTCTCATTACCTCATTACATTTGCTGGAGTAAAACTAACAGTCCAAAATTTTCAACATTTATGTAAAATTGTCTAATTGCTCAATACTCAGACCAACATTATCTTGGGAATTGTAGGTATGCTAAATATGAAGTGAGATAGCAGTGATAACCTGGCTCCACTCTTCTTTTTCCATCTTTGTTCAAAACATGTTGACATATATTCCATTCCTTGGGGATTCATACCCTTCCTCATAAAATGGTCTGCATTACTGTTTCCTCTGGTGTGGATATATATTATAGTAAATTAAACAACACTAGTTAATTTGTACTCTTCTTTTAAGTTTCCCTCAATCCAAGCATGTTCTGGATTTCTCTAAGTAATTAATTCTAATATAAACCTGTTTCACCATGTTCCTCTCATGAGTAGTGCATATCTCAGGCATAGGATTATGGTATTTTTTGTGATTATTTCATTATAAAATCTCTTTTACTCTCTTATTTCTTTAATGCTAAGCAATTGATCAATTATTACTTACCTTTATTTCCTAAATGAGGTACATGCCATGTAACATAAACATCAACAATATTTATGCAATAATCTATATATATTTAACCATTATTACAATATCAACTATACCAATAAATATTTAGGAATTATTAAAACTAGATTTTTAAAAGACTATTTAAATGTTGAATGAATGAATGGATTCATATTTTCTTGCTTCAACCTGCAGATTTACTTAAACACTGAAAAAAATAAAAAGAAATGTTGCTGAAAGGCATTTGAAGAATCCTACTGAATGCTTTATTCTTGGAAAGTGTTTATTTTCCCTCCCCATAAAGTCTTGAAGTATAATGTGATCAGATACTCAGTGGGGCAGAAAGGAAGCCAATGACTTCAGAAGTTTAATAAACAAAATCAAAGTAGGAAGAAATTTCTTTACATGTGTATTATTTGTATTACTTAGATAGTTTAAAAAAAAAAACAAAACTTGAGAATGGAATCCACCAAAGATCAGTACATCTCCATCACAGCCGTTTTGTGGTCTCTAGATACCCAAAGAGCTATATTCTAAGTGGGCAAAAATTCCAATCAATTTAAGTAAGTGCATTTTTAAATGAAATCCATAATTAAACTATACTCTCAAGAACAGTGAAAAGTATGTATTTATCCAGATTGCTTCTTCTCTTTTCACTTATCTCTACCTCCGTAACATTTACCTTTAGAAGTACATGTCTGTATTTTGGTTAGTTATATTTAACTATCTTTAATTTTTATCTTGACTTTGTTACACGGAAGTATATAAGATACTGAGACTTCTTCATAACAACCAAGTGTTTTTTCTTCTCACTTAGTATTGCCTGTAGATAAGAAGTAGAAAAAAAGGTCAGAAACTACCAGCGTCTGAAATGTGATCACATTCAATATTTCAAGACTTAAAAAAGAATAAATGGGAACACAAAATTATTGAGAACACTACAGACTTAGTCTTTAGCATGACCAGGTTAGCCTTTTGGTGAGTGAAACTTCCTGTTGTTAAAAGTGAAAGCTTTTAGTAAGGTTTTAACAAAATGTTACAGCTTATTTTAATCAGTTATGAGGGAAATTCCAGAAAGACTTGTGATCCACTCTTGGGAAGAAAAGATTAAAGTAGACTATGATCACTGAGAGTGGTGAAAGATCTATATTTTAAAATATGCTAAAACATGATTTTTTGGGACAATTTTTCAATTACAATAACCCTTTGAGGATCTCGGGGCGGTAAATTTCTTTTTTGAAAAATTAGTCCATTCTAGGATTTTGATGATGGCAGATACTCTTGTTACAATCATGGAAAAAGTGTACATGGCTCTACAGTGTGAATGACCTTAAGTCTCGGCCAGTGAGGGTTATTTTCACTCAGGGGAACACAACTACAGCGGTCATTTTCCTACCAAATAAAAAGGATCCCGAGCAGTGTGCTTTAAGTCACTAGGTTAGCGTAAATGTACTTTACAGTACATGGCCTTCTCACTTTCTCTGCTCTGCATAAATCATACTATACAGTATTGATCTCACAGATCCAAAATCAGCTACCTCATGAACGAAAAATGCATGTCTGTTTCAGAGATTCATTTGACATATTGTATAAAGCTAATCAACACCCAATTCATGGACTTCAAAAGACGAGCCATTGAAAACACAACCTGATGAACACCGTAACAAGGATTTTTCTTCTGAAGTTTTTACTTCTGGCATCAAAACTTATGTGAATCACTGAACTTTGAAAGCAGAAGTCAAGCTATAACTTTTAGAGGTCCCTTAGGCTAACATAATAGTGAGTGATTTTATTTTTTTGTTGCTGTAATTTATCAAGTCTGTATCACAGTCTTATAGCAAGTGAGATTTATTCCTTAGCAATTAATAGCCTTTGGCTATTCGTCTTCATTATTGAGCAAAATAATTGCTTATGAAGGATAAACAATCTCAGACCCATTGTTCCTTTTCACTATTACACTTTTAATTTTTTAAAATGTAACAATCAGCCCCACCCATTTGTCTCTAATTTATTATAGTGCAGAGGCATATTAGAATGATTAGTTGCCCTAAGAAAGGCATTTATTACTCTGCTCACTGGGCATGAGAAAAAAACAATATTTAAAGTAAATAATTATGTCAGTGAGAAAGGGGAGTAAACATGCATTTTGTATGGATTTTTGCCTGCTTCAGTTGTGACTGGGTTTGCATGCTTAGAAGGGTACTCCCTAATAATGAGTGTGGTTGGTTAAAATTTTATGTTTATCAAGCTGGTAACATTTGAATTATGTATTTGAGTCTGAATAATTTTAAATACTCCCAACTGAATACTTTCTGAAGGCGATACAGGATAAATATTCTCATCAAACTCAGGGAGGAGGTACGACACCAGGTAGAACGGTTGCACAACAAGTGTACCATGCAGGCCAATCGTACACGGTGGCTTGGCTTTGCACACTCGTCACCACGGCTGGGCAGCTACTCAGTCACTGGTAGAGGCAATACAACTGATTGTTGCCCAGCATTCCTATTTATTCTAGTCTCCACAGATCTGATAAAATGTTTTTTTTTTTTTTTCATGGACCTACAGATAGGAATTATGTGCTCAGGAAAACTGGAGAATATCAGGCAGCTTTAGGGAAAATGCAAACCAGAGAAAGGAAGACCCAACTAGTTTACATCAGTGTTTGTCTTTCCTTTCTCCTGGCTCAACACATCCTTAATTTTCTCACTTCATGGAGATTCTACCTCTTTGCTCAAATGTAAGTAATAAGTGCCCCTTAACACGGACACAGGCCTGTAGATTGGCCAATCTGTTCCATGAAGTACAGAACTTGGGGAGTGAGCGGCCACACTCACCAATGTTTGAGTTCTCTCTTTAAATCCAGGCTCCTGTTACTTTGTTTATTTTCCCCCCTGGATCACCTGCATGAACAGCTCTTCATAGGTTTCTAGGACATGTAGAGTTCCTTAGCTTGATCAGTTTCACCAAGAATATTATACAGATTATAGAGAAAATGAAGCCAAAAACTAATAGAAAAAAGAATAAAAAATATTATAACATAGAAACAAAGAGAACGTTTCATAGATGTGTAAAGTTACGTGTTAAGAGAAAAAAAAAAAAAGAAAAGCACAAGGCCCCAGGTTCTATTCCCAGCACCACATAAGCTGGGCATGGTGGCACATGCCTGTAATCCCAGCACATAAGGAGGTCGAGGCAGGAGGACTGCAGTGAGTTTGAGGAAAATTTGGGCTACATAGTGAGCTCAGGACCAACCTGCACTATGGAGTATAACCCTACTTCAAAATAAATTAATAAACAAACAAGTAAATCAATAAATAAGAAAAGAACTTAAAATATAAAGAATAGAATACATGTCAGGTGTGGTAGCTCATGCTTATAATTCCAAAACTCTAAGAGACCCTGAGACAAGTTAGTAGATTTTGTCACAAAATATAAATGAATGAATGGATGAATGAACAAATAAATGAATAATAAATGGGCTGGAGATGTATGTCAGTGTGAAGGTCTTGTGTTTAAAAAAGGAAGATGTTTACTGGCAAAATCAAGGGGAAATATTTTTAGATATTTCTTATGATATTGTTTATATATTTGTTTTAGATATTATTGCAAAAATCCTACAAAACATTCTTAAATATTTAACCCAATCAAATAAATATGATTATAAATAAATAAAAGTATAGTTGTCATTAGTTACATGCTACTTATTATGTGTTATGAATAACGCTTTATATGCATTATTTAATATATTCACAAACCAAATCTAGGAGGCATTTGTTTTTATACATGAATTTATTCTCAAGAATGAGGATCACACAGCTAGTAACTACTGGTGACACATCAGTCTCTAGCTGGCTGTCAAGAATATCCTCCCCCTACAAGTGGGAAAGTCCTTGTCACCTTGACAAGATACGTAGGTGCACAAAATGCTAAACTTCATCGTAAACCTTAAATTTTGAATTTATTCGTATCAATAAAAATGGGAGAAAAAGAATATCCTCAGTCCATAGTTTATGTCTCTCTCAAGACATGGAAGTCTTAGCAGCGAGGACTAGTGATGAGCAAGGAAGAGTGTTGAACACCGAAGTGACTCTAAAACGTACCATGAGTAAAGTAAACAACACAAATACTTAAAAAGGGAAGATGTAGGAATTTAAAATTACAGTGACAAATATTATTTGTGTAGTTCAAAAGTGTATATTTTCAGAATGAGGGATTGAACCCAGGCCCTCTGTAAGGAGCTGCATTTCCAGCCTTTTCAAAACTGATTTTTAGTTGTGAGACTTTCCTACTACGCCCCTAGCATTTTGCCTTTAAATCTCTAGTGGAAAAGTAGAAACGAGAAGAGCTAAAATGAAACAAAGATCACAAGTGTTGACAGAATACGCGAGCTGTGGTAGGAGAAGGCATACTGACCCTCTCAGCCCAGACAGCTATGAGCCACAGACAATGGCGTGCGTAGATGTAGATATATGGCAGACAGAGAGAAGAAATCACCTAATTTTGTAGATAGTTAACAATATTTCATCATTGATCCCTGGAATCTTATCTCACTCTTTTGAATGCTTGTGACCCTGTATCATATCAAATGAGTTTACAGACTATTCACGTAAAAAACAAGCAAATAAACAAATAAAACAGTGAAACCACCAAGGGTGAAAAGGTGGAGGTTATTCGAGGATAAAATCTGCATGAAATCCACAGACTATGAATCATTTTGTGCTGAATAACATTATATAAAAATGCACAAATATGAATGTGTAACTTTAATAAAATTCACTTAGCTCTAGCAGATGTTCAAACTATCTGTATTATAATAAGCTATATTACAATTCAAACGTTGTAATAAAAAGAAATGTTACAATAAAGGAGCTGTGCAAGTTACTGAATGTTGCGTTTAATGGTTATATTTTGATCCTTTACCTTAGTTGTGATAATACGTGCTGTTTCCAGAACTAATAGAGCTATTTAAGAAAATGAACATATATTAGGAATAGAGAGAATGCAACTAAATTTTAAGGAAAAATAATATAAAGTGAAAAATACTCCAAATAGAAATGGGTTGCCTAGAAATTGAAGAAATGGTGGTTTAAAAAGAATTGGTGTGCAGTATCATCTTTTATCCATAAAATAATTCACAGACATTATTGACGTGACATTTCCTAATTTTATACATTTTTAATCATGTCTCAATAACATAATTTAATTATTATATCTTTATAAAGACTTTTATTTCTAAGTTTCAATTACTTTTTGGTTTTTTTAATTTCAATTTTCATCTTTTTGTATCTCCAAAAACATCTTAGAGTTATATTGTCAAATTAAAGCAAGGCAATCAAACAAACATCAATCTAATTCTAGGCAAATATTTACTATATTCATTCTTTTCATTTTTAAAACATTTTGCCTTTACTAATACATATTAATACTTCTCTATCTATCATATGTTTTTGTACTTACTATAAATTACATGCAAAATATTTAGCAAACATGCTATAATTACTCTATAGTTTATATTACATTTTGTTATGTTCAATCCTATTAAGTATAGGCACTTAAGTTACTACTGTGAAGAGTATAATTTGTTTTTCATTGTCAAGTAATTAAATAACAAACACAAATGAGTATGTAATTAACATATGTATATTTGTATTATTTATTCTTAACAGCACACATGTGTTCATATTCCTTATGTACCCAAGATTATAAGAAATGATATGGCAAAAGATAAATTTTAAAAATGATATTTTATTGTGTTATCAGTAATACAAATTATTAACCCTGTATGTGATATTTTTTCATAGATATTTTGAAAGCAAAGGTAATCGTAAAAAGAACAGGATGCTTGAATAATTTGACCAGAACCACAAAAAATTATACTTTAGTATTCCATTTTCTAACTTTATAAATTTCAAAAAATAATTTACAAAAGTAATGATAATTTCTTCACATTTACCCTATGCATATGCATACATATGCACATTTACTCTTTTACATACTCTGTAAGATATTTAATTAGGCAGCTCTCATTCTCCAGATCTTATATGTAAAATGTAAATCAACAAGTACGTAAATTATCAAATTTTACTTATGAATTACAAATAAAATGTGTTACATCTTCTTGTTTGCTATTAATTTAAATTTTGAAATTTATTTCAGCTTGGAATAAAAGTAAATAATAAAAAACTTATAATAAATAAAAACTATCATGCTAAGGTCAAACATCTCTAATAGAGAAAATATATGGTCACAAAATCACCCCAGTTGGTTACTGATGGTTTGCAGAAGGCTTTATGGTGAGGAAAGTATGACTAGAGCTCTACTGTGGCAACAAATCCTGAAATCCTGGCTCTGCTGCTCATGTTTAACACCAGAACTTAGCTTCTGAATGTTCCTGGATCATTATCTGTATACCATCAACATAGATGTCAATAGAATTTCTTTTTCCCCACTATTTTTATTAATATACACATAATATATAGTGTTTACAATGAATTTGGGTATTCCGTGCACATATGTATCATATCAACTTTACAATCCCTTCCTTTTTTTTTTTTTTTAATCCAAAATCCCCTGATTCTAAGAAAAGCTCTAGGGCTCAAATGGTGCAAGAGCTTAGACTACTTTAAGATTATGGTGCTAGACTCTGATTCAAGGAACAAGGGTTCCATGTTCCGAGGAACTTAACAGCATTCAGCAGCTTTGTGAACTTAGAGCGATTTTTTGACTTAAAAATAAAGAAAAATTTTAAGCAAACTTAGTATCAGAGAGAAAATATAAATTGGTTTTACTGTGATGATTTTGCAAATAATAACTCCAAATATAAATGGGGATTTTATAAAAGAATATTTGAGAGAATGTATTTTTAAGAGAACAATAGATAATCACGTTTGACTAGATGACCTTTTAAAATTAAAAGTTCCAAAAGAAAATATGTCAACAAATGAGAATCAAAAGGAGGGAAAAACAGAAAAGCAAAAGTTGTTTGAATATGGAAAAGACGAAAAACCTTGGGAAAATCCCCTTAAGACAGAGACTCCAGTACTGTAGCGTCTGTCCATATTGCAAGGAGCCACGCTGGGCTAGCACAGGCATGTATCATGAAGCTGTCAAGTGCAATTTACTATGCTTACTGCAATTTATCAGACATGATAAATTTTTAAAGTATATATATAGTTTGGACAAATTCTGAGAAATATGATTTGTTATCTAAATACTTCTGAGTGAATGTTTTTTCAAATAATTAGGCAAATGTATAAATGAGAATTATAGTATGTGATCTTTTTATATACTTACATATATATATATATATATATTTATAGTAATGATATATAAATAAATATATATGCTTGAAATTTGATATTCTTGGATCCTCTGTCACAAAGGCCCTATATTCTTTCTTTCTTCCTTTCTTTCTTTATTCTTTTGACAGGGTCTAACTCTTCAGTGTCAGCAGGTTCTGAACTTACCATATAGCACCAGGCTCCAACATGTGATAATCCTTTGGCCTCACCCTCCTGAGTGCTGAGATTACAAGGGTACACCACCGAAGCCAATGTAGGTGGTGCTGGGAACCAAAGCCAGAGCCTTGTGCTTGATAGGGAAGCACTTAACCCTTGAGCTGTGCCCTCAGTCCTACCTTACATTTCTATGAAGCAATCTAAAATGTTGTGTACCAGAAGTTTGTGTCGTTCTTTGAGCATATGTTAGATTAATGATACATCAGGTAAAACATAAATTTTATGTTTTATGACACTTTTTTGGCAGTAGATAAAACCTTTTGAAGAATATATGAAAATCAAAAATTTTTGAGGCTCTCCAATAAATGTTCTGTTTCAAATGTGAGTTCAAGATGCTTTTAAGATCCTCTTCTTAGAGTATGAAGATCACATTTTCAAGTGTGTGAGCACAGAGTTCAGGCTAAGGTTTAATGTGCTCATTTTGAAAGGCTTCTGTCCAGCTGTAAATTTCATAAAAGAGTAGTAATTATAGGGTAAGAAGAGCCCTTTATGATCCTGAAACAGCGCTATATTGATCTCTCAAGCCCATTAAAATATTGAAGTTTAAATCCATGTACAAATGCAACATTAGAAGTCCTGGTAATTGAGGATTATGTATCTGAATGTGGAAGATCTGAAAGAAGGAGCCATTGATCTTGGTAATACCCCCAGAGAGGCAATCACAAGATATTCAATGGTCACACAATCACAATTATATCTTCATTCATTTCTGGAAAAAGCAACAGCCAGATGGATATCCCTGTATTTTCTCACTGTGACAGAAGTTCTTTTTCAAGTAGTGAAGAATAAAATCTAAACAAAAACAAACAAAATAAGCCAATGTTTGCACTTTTTTGGCAATACAATATTTTTCGAATGGCTGTACTAGCCAGATCTTTAAGGGTATTTCAGAGATGTCTAACTTTAATATTTTCGTATTGGTCAGCTTTACTGCTGCTGGAAGAAAATATCTGACACAATTTAAGGAATTCATTGTAATTCATGATTTCAGAGTTTTAGTCTGTGTTTGGCTGCCCCCATGCCAAAGACATTACAGAGACATGGCATGGTGGAAGACAGTTGCTCAATTCATGACTTCCAACATGTAGAATGAGTTGGAAATAGCCATAAAGAAGGGGGCCAGAGAGTAGAGTTAATCCCTGTGGTCCTACTACGCTGACCCACTTTCTCCACCAAGCTCACATACTTCAGCCATCTACTCAGCTGGGAATGCATCAAAGGACTAAGCTGTTAATAAGATTGGTGCAGTCAATGCCTAGTTATTTCTGTGGAAAATTGACAATCAAGAGAACACAGTGGAACCATAATACTAGTAACAATGTATTATTGATTGTCATGATCTATGACATAATTGACATTAATGGGGGGATAGGAACTGTGCTAAATTATGTAAAGGTCCCAGTGTAGTTCCATGAACACTTAAATTGTGATTTCTTGAGATGACAGAGACATTAGAAAGGATAGGATGAGAAAGTTTCAATACACCTTTGCTTGTCAGAAGATGGAAAGAATCCAGAGAAAGGAAATATGAGGTCTTTAAGGAGTAGAGCCCCCACATGCACGAAAAGGAAAATCTTGGTCACACCACCTCAGGGAAGATGATTCTGTCAATATCTTTAGTGAACTCGGGAACAGGTTCTTTTCAGAGGCATTACATATCAGCTCTGCCTACTGATCTCTTGATTTTAGCTGTAAGCAGAGAACTCAGCTGAATCCATCTAACATAACCTACAGAACTATGAGTTAGTAAATGAGTTTTGTTTTAAGGTGATAAATATGTGATTTGCTACATAGCAACAGAAAACCAAGATACCTTGAAAAGTTGCTTAATGCATTAATTCATCTCATATATGTAGTCATGTATCAATTAGAAGGATATCATCTGGTCAGTGCAATTATTAAGAAATTTTGTCACTGTGGTGCAGGTTGATCACTCCAGGTGGCTTTTTAACACTATCAAGGAAGCTTATCTATGTCTCTTCCTACCTACTTCATACTCACTGATACAGGATATTCAATAACCAAAAATTTACCATACACTTAAAATATCAAAAAACAAGAATTCTTTGCTCAAGGCTAATTTGTCATAATATTTACCTAAAACTAATGCTATGAGAACAATTATATAAGCAATAAAGCCAATACACAGAGTGTCCCAAAAAGTCTCTAAACACAGTAAAAATTTATAAAAGTTTGGGATACTATGTATTAACGTTTTAATAGATTAGAACAGTATTTTAAGAAAGCTGCTTATTGAATATTTATCTCTATTCTATAACTATATGCCTTTGCTTATGAAATTATTTTATGGCTATGTGATATACATACATTTATATATCTCCTAGACAAAGAGCTCATTCTGATACGTGGACAATGAACTGGGAATTTCCGGTAGTAAGCGGAAGTTGGCAACTTTCCTGTGTCTGTCTTCCTATTGTTTCACTTGTTCAAATGTTCCCCCCATTATCACAAGGGTGAAGTATAATTTAGAAAAAAAAAAAAAAACACAAGAAAAGAAGTAAAACCTAGGAATGTATATGAACATCTAGCAAGCTAGCAATGACTTGGAGAAAAATTCATGTTTATTCCATGTTAATTTTTTAAAAAATTTGCTGTCTTGGGATTGATAGCACCAAGAAGGCCTTATATATTTGTATATAACTGATGAAGCACACGTTTTGTGAATGAATTAGCAAATTGTCTAACTAATTAATTTGCTTTATAAATTCAGATGGTTCTTATTCAGATTTTGATTGAATGTAACTCAGGTTCAAGAAGCAGAATAGATTACATACAAGTAAAGGAATACATTTTGAAAATGTAAAGCATGAGTATCTTTGAAGTCCCATCTTGTTTGTTCAAGGAAATGTCACATTA
This sequence comes from Ctenodactylus gundi, assembly GCA_004027205.1. NCBI lineage: Eukaryota > Metazoa > Chordata > Mammalia > Rodentia > Ctenodactylidae > Ctenodactylus > Ctenodactylus gundi. Next base: position 595,455 of record PVKB01000019.1, read on the forward strand.
GCTTCTCCATCCAAAAGTCTCCCTTGTTAAGTGTCTGTATCTTGGCCCTTTCTGCCCTAGGGGTCCACAGTACTTTGCAATCATGCCTTTTCCAAACTCATCAGGATCAGTACTTGTTATATGTAATCGCTCTTATTAATTAAAATAGCTATCACGTCTGTTTGAGTCCTCATTAAAACAATGCAGAAGGTGACTCTGAATTATCTGTTACCACCCCAAGTACCTGTGCATTCTATTGATTCTTATTGAAATGCTTTGCTACCTCTTCCTAATGAACTCTGGATTCCCCATTTCTTTCAAATTGTGTTGATTCGCTGTATGAGGGATTGGAGAAAGGGTTGGTGGAAATGCCGACTATGATTGTAACTTAACACATCCTCTTTACCTGAAAAGAGAAGCGTCACCTTGAACATGGCATGCTCTTTTCTATTTTAACCTACTCTTTTCACTACTCGCATGAAATATTTTAGGTATATTTTATGCTTTTTAAAAAATTTTTGCGTATATGTATCCACATGAAATGTGCAGAAATGTTGATCTATCAGTGAGTAAGTCCCAAATGGGGTCATAAATTTAAGGAAATGTACATAGAGGTTGAGATACTCAGATATTTACAAAAAAAAATAAGGTATTTGAGAACTTTTTATTCTTCTTAAATCACACAGAGAAATTTCACGTAACAGTTTATTTTTATTCTGGACACTGGTACATATATTTAACTTTTTATAATGTTCTAAGCCAATTTTTTATGCTGACTAGGTGAGATTCTGTTAAAATATAACTTTTCTGATTAAATATTTACATTATTTTAAAAGGTAAGAATTTCTTTAAAGGCAAATTGAACAATACATTAAAACACAAGTTCTCCTCAGTATAAATTTTGAAATTTCTAGAGTGATAGCTTTAAAAGTATGTAAAAAAGGAACCTGACTTCTTTTATTTGTTTTCTATATGAATAGGTCTGAATATATATTTCACTTCTATTTCTTTGTTTTCCACTTGTATATATCTTTTTACTACAAAATGTTTATGCTTGCCAAAAAATTCTAACGTGTTATTGCGATAAAGTCTCTCATCGTACAACCATACCTTCAAGCATATGCCACATTTTAGAAATTAATTCATATATTCTCTGTTCCTTTGGCCACTAGAGAAGATCTAATATACTTTTGGTTTTTAATTCACTGTATGCGTTATGAAATATTTTTATCCAGAAGACTTTGGTATAAATTTTTCTAACCAAATATAAAGAAATGTCCTAAAATTCTCTTTTTGTTTTAATTCATGTGAATAAAAATCCTTGAACACCTAAATACTTAAAATAATTTGTACTATTTTTTGTTCAACATATTAAAGGAAACCTCAGCCATTAAATGAAATGAAGATTTTATAGTTCTTTTTTCTGATCAATCTTTGAAGTTGACTTTTATTTTTAACACTTGTGTGATATCTTCAAACGTGTTAAATACTAATAACAAGCTTCAATTTGCAGGGCGATGATTGTCTTTTTCCATGCCTTTGTATGGAACATAATTTGCATGAATTAGTGCTCAACAATCATATACTATGAAACGGAATTGAATTCATCCATAGAGATTCAATAAACCACTGTTGTCAAGTTTTTGTGTCAATTAATTTCTACGCAACAGGGACAAACCCTTTCTCTGGAGCCCTGTATAAAGTGACCGTTAATCATATAGAAACCTTTTAGCATTTGCACTCTGTTTCCTCTTCCTAAGTCTGTGGAAGACACAAAAGCTTCTCTGATATACTGGCTACAAGGAGAGACAGTAGTTGTCATTGTGTTTGTATGAACTGGTTATCTGAAAAGGAAATGTCTGTGCTTTATTCTCAATATTTCATTTGAGTTTGAAGACATTCGATACTATGGATTTTACAATGAAATAATCTGAAGATGTACTTTAAGCATATCCTATGCATTTCTAGCTTATTGAGGAATGATAAATCAAAATCATCTACTACATTGACATTTTAACTATTGATTGTCTTTTGTCATACTAATCCACAGTGGGAAACTCATGCTTAAATAGTTACTTATTCATTAATAACAGAGTGCAGAAGCTGCGATTTTGATCTTGAAATAATAAAGCTAATGGTACAAATTCTTTCTATGTGCAACTGAGGTATAATCTCTCTTTTCAGTTGTAATGAAGCATATTTCACGTTAATGATAGAAGACACAGCTCTATCTTACTGTATGAGCTGGTAAAGAGAAGGTGAAATATTTGGTTCTTGATACTTCTAAGTCCTTAGGAACACCTATATGAGTTTCATGAGTATTATTGAAAAAAGAATAAAATTTAAGAATAAATTAACAAAAGGTTTAAGTCTTAGGATATTATTATCTTGGACCCCAGAAAGTAGCTCATGTTTAAGTATAATATTACTTGTGAAATGTACTTTTGGACAAATTAAAATGATATAAGATATTTGCTTCACCCCACCACAAACACACATCAGCCCGCTGCACTACTGGGATGGTTTTTCCAAGCAGACTGTATGTTATAATTCATATGCACATAAATACATTCATACACATGATATATGAATGCACATACATACTCTCCTCTCTCTCTCTCTCTCACACACACACACACAAACACACACATACACACAATTTACTTATTCACCGCATATAAATTTTCTTGCTTCATCTGAGCATAGAATAGAAATTGAATATGCTGTCTCCCCTAACATTGAACAACTTATTTTATGTTCTTTCCAGATCTCTTGTCCCTATAATTTCTATGAGTTTCACTAATCATCATTTTAAAGTTCCAATTATAAACTCTTTTTTGCCATTTAGGCTAACTTCTAGAGGATAATGTATTAGATTTGCACTACTTGGGTAACATAAAACAACAGAAACTTAATCCCTGCCTGCTCTGAAGCCACGGAGCCAAGTTCAAGTTCAGTAGGACTCTGCTCTTTCCAGAGACTCCAAGGACGTTTCCACTCTGCTTTTCCAGCTTTCAGTGCTGATGGGTCCGTTACTCCAATCTCTGTATCCAAGGTCCATGGCCTTGGTCTTTGTGCCTGTTAAAAGTTTCCTTCTTGGCTATCCCGGGGCATTTGTATTCAGATTAAGGGACTGACCTGTTAATCAGAATGATCTCATCAAGATCATGCTTCCAAGCCTTTCTCAGGGAGTCTGTCATAAATTTCAGCAGTAGTCACTACATTCTGGATCTGTGTCTGGAGAATAGGCTAAAGACAAACACCTCTACATATAAACATGTGAATAGTTTGAAATAAATCCGGAATTCTACACTGTACTTTCTCTACTGCTCTGAAGTTTAAAAAAAGGTACACAGAATATCTGACTCCTTAGTGATATTCAATGTCAAATTAAGAAGGTAAAATATAAACAAAAATCAAAACTTTCTTTAATAACTACAAATATTAGATGCAATTAAGAGTTTCAAACATACCCCCAAATAAAGCTGTAAAAATACTGTGCAATGCTTTTTTTTTTTTTTTTTTTTTTTTTTTTTTTTTTTTTTTTTTTTTTTTTTTTTTTTTTTTTTTTTTTTTTTTTTTTTTTTGAGACAGCATTTTGCTCTATATTCCAGGCTGATTCTGAACTCACTATGTGGCCCAGTGTGGCCTTGAACACATGGCAATCCTCCTGACTCGGCCTCCCAAGTGCTGGGACTTAAAGATATGCAGTACCACGTCTGGTTTGTATGGTGCTGGGAAATGGAACTCAACTTGTGCTTGCAAAGCAAGCGGTTTAAGTGCTGACCTACACTCTCAGCCCAGTGTAGATATTTTAAATTTATATATTACTTATTAACAATACATGCTGAGATATTGCTCCAAATTTTATACCTAATTTATGCAAATGACTATCAGGAAGATGGTATTAATGAAATTAGAACCATTATTTTGAGATCTACGGTTGGCTCTTCATTTTGTGATATTTCTTACTATTTGATACTGCCCAACTCTAAGTTATAATAAACAACAAGGTTGGAGATAAAATGAGTGTTTAGTTCCAGAGAAAAAAGAGTTGGCAATTTTTGAAGAGAAATGACATTCATGATGACATATATTTCTGTACTTTGTTCCTAGTAAAAAACAGTCAGAAATTATTTTGCCTTGTAATTTTTCCCCAGAGATTTCCATTCAACACTATATATAAATTTTGGACATATATACATATATGATAGACTTCACTACGCATATAAAGATTGTCAACATTTCTCTATTGAATAATAAAGTTAAAACATAGCTTTTTGTATTATATCTTTTTTAATCTAGTAAACTTACCAAATTAAAAAAATAGCTATTTGTATTGTAATAATTGATTATTTCCCTGGCCATAATCCCCTGATTTGAAAGGTCACCAAACCCTGTGCTATCTGGCACAAGAGGAACCTGAGTTTTTTTAATAGTAGTAATTCAGTTAAATATGGGAGCAATGAGAATAACTAAGTGGTCATTATGTTCAATGAATCATTTTCATGTATTTCAGAAGCATGAAGAGATGTTCAGACAACTGCTATGTAAATAAATAAGTCCTTGTTCATCTCCTACTCTTACATGGTTCTGAGAAAATTCAGGATGCATTTGAATACTGCAGAAAACTGTTATTTTCGCATTTTGTCCAACATTTTCAAGTAAATAATGACTGGCAGTGAGAATAGTATGCAAGTATTCAAATTATTGGTCAAACAACTTTTTAAGAAAAAATATCAACTTTTTAACTGCAATCAATTGTCTTGCATCTCTGAAATGATGGTCATGTTCATTTTAATGACCAATTCAGGAAATAATCTTCTTGAGATCAGTGTGAAGATAATTATATCATGTAGCACCTTAATTCCTATTCAGTAAAGATTATCATTGTTCCTATGAAAATGAGCAATTAAATCAATGAAGTATTTCATTACTTTCTAAAATAAGAGGATCTCTGTTCTTTTCGCTAAGTTTCCTTTGACCTTAAAAATACAGTGTAGAAACAGACAAAGCTAGCCATAGTGCCCCTTGCAAGGTTTTTTTTTTTTTATACTACAGAAGTACAGTGAAGAACAGTTGGCCTTGATGGCCTTAGCCTGCCTTCTGTATAGTTGACTGAATTAACTGCTGTGATTACTGTTATATTTACTCTATTCTTAGAATTTAAGGAATACAGTAAAATCTGTTTGAAAAGTCAACATTATATCACTTGAGTGATCTATAAGTTCTATAAAATAGTACTTATATATTTGTAGGTGTCCCTCAGACCTTTCAATCGTAGCAAGAAGTTTGTTGGAGTTCCTACAATTCCAGCAAGGCTTACATCAAACAGGGATACCTTAGAGGCTCTCATTGGCTCCATAGAGGCACCGTGTACAGTGCTACATTTCCTCAGAATTTAGTTAGAATTATGCAATACTTTGCAGCTATTACTAAAAGGAAGAAAAATCTTTGAGGTTATGTAACTTGGTTTCTTTCTTGTTCCTTTCTGGTGTCCTATGCTAATTAGAATTTAGAACCTTAGAGGTTGTGTCAAACAGCATGGTTAGTCTATTCTGTTCCATTACTTAAATTCATTGACCCTTCGTTTACTAATTTCTAGATTGTATCTAACATGCTTACTACGCACTTCCACAGATGCTATCAGGATAGAGATAATATATTTAAGAACCTAGGTCTTATGGAAATAGTTATTATTAGTACGACAGGTTATAAAGAAATAACTTCTGATAATAGGGGAACAACTATGTAGTTTTATTTTGTGTTCTATAATGTGCTTGAAAATACAACACAAACACTTCATCTTCTGGGAATCTTTGAAGATTAATATCCTCTCTTCTCTCATTTTAATGGGCTCTCACGTGTAATTTTGAAAATGAAGAACATTTTAAGAGCATATGGCTGAGAGCATTCTTTGGGCTTTGAAGGAGAGTAAGTTGTGGAGTCATAACAACGCTTTGAGAGAGACACGGAGGGATCACAAAGAAAAAGAGGTAAGAAATGACCATTGGACGAATGGAAACCAATTTTATTTCAGCGAAAAGCTTAGATTTATGGTAGACTCATTGAGACTTTCTAAACATTTTTCTGTAGACCCACGAAACCAGAATCTCCCAGTTCCACATCAGCCCTGTCCTCTCGTTTCTGTGCTGAGTCTCAGCCCGGTACCTCTGTGACTGGAGGTATCAGTATGCTTCCCTACTGCTGCTCCTTCAGCTGAATTGCCCTTGAATAAAGGAGACTAGGACAGTAGCAGGGCAGCTATAGGAGCAGTCTTACTCGATACCTCTACTTAAATAAGTTTGAAATCTTTAAGTTGGAATGGAGATTATCAGTAGTGCCTTCAGCACATTTATATTATTAACCCTGCGTTTCCACTCATGAGTACATTTAAATCTTTTTTTCAAAAAATAAAACTGCTCCTTTAAAAAGTCTGTGTCTTGTTTGCTTAGGCGCAGTGACCTTGTTAGAATGTCTACAATTTTCATTACTCCCTTCTGGTTACACAGGAAAGAATCGCCAGTCTCACTGTTTCAACATTTTTAGCTTTGATGACATTTGAAATTTGTGGAAAATTTATCACTAGAAAGCTAAGTAAAGATCAAGACACATCACAGGTAATCAATAAGAATGTGCTTATACCTTTTGACCAATTTTGACCTCAACTTGATTTTATAATTTTGGATTCTTAATGATGCAATAATTTTCAATTAGCATACCAGACTGAGTTCAACCTCAGGTTAAGGACAAACAACTCATATCTTTTTTTTCTTTAATTTTTTAGCCTGTGAGCATTAACTAAAAGCACTTTAAATTATTTCTTCTGACTCCTTGTGAGCGAGGAGAATGTCATATAAAATCAGATTCTTAACCTGGGAAAATAAACATAACATATTGTTTTCTTTCTCCATTGTGTTCACTGAAGTAGCAACATATTTCCAATTTCTCCATACCTCTGTTGATAGTATTAAGCATCCTGTAAAAGGAAAGGCCCTGGGAAATGACTTTCATTTCTTATATGAGCTTTGACAACATCTATTATAATTTTAATTGTTCCTTTATATAGCACACATGCTGCCAGATTGAACCATATTCTGTTATCTGTTTCTACATTCAGATTTTTTTTTTCCCTCATAAACAAGCTGGTAACAGTTGTCCTTCTTTAGAAAAATAAAACTTTAGTTAGGGATATTTGTGAGCTGCAGCCTTCAATGCCTGTGTTTAAATACAGATCACACTTCTTATTTTGACACTAAAATTGATGTTAACAGCTTATCATTTTATCCCCCCACACCCCAACATAAACTGATAGAAAGCATAGTAAATGTCTTGAGGTACTAGTTTGGAGATAGAATTTTGATTGAAATTAGTCATACCAAAAACCATAAACTTGAGTAACTCTGTCTGGCAGAGTAAGATACATTTCACACTGGTGACAGTGGCCTCAGTTGAAGGTACCAATGGGAAAAATGACTCATTGAAAAATAGAATGTCCAAACATAAATTAAAAACTACCATGTTAGCTATTTTAGAAGTTGCTTGCTTTTAAAAGGATTTTTTCAGTGTCAAAACTATTTTCTTGTTGAGTTGCAACCTGTTTTGTATTGGGTTTTCTTTTCCACACCCCCCTTTTTTTCTTTTTCTTTTTTTCCCATTTTATTGATATGTACGAGTGCAGCATTTAAGGTTTACAATGGAGTTGAGCATTGTGTGCACATACATTTCTTGTCAAAGTGACAAGGGCTTCCCTGCTCTCCTTTTGGCCCTCCCCCTACCCTCCGTTTCCTCCCTTCACCCCCCTCCTATTCCCCCTCTATCACTTTGTCTTTCTTTTAAAGTTCCATGAGATAGTTGTGGTCTGGGTCTCTCATATCAGAGAGACCATCCGATGTTTCACCTTCTGCTTCTGACTCACTTCACTAAGCATGATATTCTCAAGTTTCTTAGAATACATAGGGGGCTAAAGAAAATTAAGCCCACCAAAATAAAGGATCCTATTGAAAAATGGGCAAATGAAATGAAGAGGCAGTTCACTAAGGAAGAAGTACAAAGGGCCAAGAGATACATGAAAAGATGCTCAACATCTCTAGCCGTAAGAGAAATGCAAATCAAAACAACGCTAAGATACCATCTCACTCCACAGAGAATGGCTTATATCAACAAATCAAATAGCAATCAATGCTGGCAAGGCTGTGGGGAGAAAGGAAACCTCCCGCACTGCTGGTGGGAGTGTGAATTCATTCGACCACTCTGGAAAGCAGTATGGAGAGCTCTCAAAAGACCAGAAATAAATATCCCCTTTGATCCGGTGACACCCCTCCTGGAAATATATCCAAAAGAGGCCAAAACAACATACAACAGAGATATATGTATATCCATGTTCCTAGCAGCACAACTAACAATAGCTAGAATGTGGAAGTCACCAAAATACCCATCAACAGAACAATGGATACGCAAAATGTGGTACTTACACACAATGGAATACTACGCATCTGTAAGGTCCAACAGCGTGGAGGTTTTCACAGACAAATGTATTGGGCTTTCTTTGTCTTCCTTTTCTAAGATTTTTCAGACTCATTGCAAGTGATGAACAAATAGAAAAGAGATCACAGCTTTTGAAAGATTAAGAAAAATATTTGTGCCCATAGTGTATGCTACCTATATCTAAGCCACATAGAAAGTGAGAATTTCACATTAATCGGAGTCATTTTATTAGATGTTAGTTCTCTTAATTTCAAGTTTGATTCGTCATATTTTGAGGAAAGTTTGTATCTAAAAGTTTTGTGATTTTGAATGGAAAACCAATATTCTATTTGGTTAATTTTAATCTACATGTAGAGTACCTCTTTTGTGAGACAGTTGATCTTAGATATAGCTTAGCAACCCATTATAGGATAATGATTTCATGAAAAATATTATTTCTAAGCTATGTTATAATCAAATGTCAAAATGAGTAGAAAGAACCACTGTGGATAAATCACACTAAGTGTATCAGAGTTCAGAGTTTGGTAAATCTTTCTGTAGGAGTTAGGAAACAAATATAATTTAATGGGATAGAAGAAGTAAGTGGTTGTTCTAAGAAAAGTTATTGGTGTCAACAAAGAGAAACTTAAACAAAATTTATTAACATGAAAAAATAAAATACTGTCTAGATGTGAACTCTTGAGAGAAGAATTGAAAGTATGTTACATCAGATTCCGAATATCAAAGGTAGGTACTCTTTCTGCATGTTGTCTTATATTCCTTACATCATTCTATCTCTACATGTAACTCAGGTTGTTCCTGAACTCACTGTGTAGCCCAGGCTATTCTCAGTCACCACAAAACTCCTTCCTCAGCCTTCTGAGTGTTGGGATTACCAACAAGCAGACCCAGTTTATGTGTTGAACTCAAGGCCTTGTCCTTGCTAGGACATTGATGTTGTGTGCTTTAATCTCCAAGCTATGCCCCAGTCTTATTCTTCTATTTTTAAAAAATAAATATGCATTAACTTGTGTCCCTTCATAAGTGTCATATTATTCATACTTCCTTCCTCTTGCCTTTTATTATTTAAATATATACCAGAAATTACTAATAGGAGCATATGCAAATAGTCTTCTTCCTTTTGACAGCTGTTTAGCAATTAAAGGGTGAAAAAATGAATGTCTAATCCAGAGACTTTTGATGTAAGGGAGTCAGAATAGAGGCTGTTGTATCAATATGAAGATGCTCACATTAAACCTTGTTAGCATGTGTAAAGAGTACAGAGGTTCTCTCTAAGTAGAAGAAATGAGAAGAATGATACATATTTACTAATGTGCTCATCATATTTAGAGGATAAAGAGTTGTTCAGTTTGATTGATTGGGAATATACTCCATGAATGACATTTAATGCATGAATCAAATTGGCTAATTAGAACTTTAATTATAACAATAGATAATACTCTTCAATATTGTCTCAAATAATTATCTCAATGCTTGTAGCCTGTGATAGATAAATTGGTGTTCTAACTTAAAATCTCCTTTTAGCTGAAAAACAAAAAACATAGACTAGTTATGGCCTATGAATTCTTTATTCTTTTACCTAAAAGATATACAGATTTTACCCTAAAATCTTGGCTAAGGAATTTATATTATTAGCATAGATTTTACTTGTGACAATAATAAGAGCAGTATTATTACATTTTTCCTTTCTGTTTCTTAAGTTCAATATTACACTGCAGTTGTGCAGATAGGACTGTTTCACTGTATAGTATTTACTAATTTGCCTTAGTCTGGTGAAACATAATATGAATATACACGATTTACATGAAATAGATTTATTATTTACAGATAAGAGCAGAGACAATAGAAGGTTAGGCTTTATAATGAGCTAGTTTCCTAAGGCAGGAAAGTCACTGAGACATAACATACTTGCATTGCACCTGTTGGACCTCCAAAAGTAGTTCATTCTGGTTTTATACTGTAGACGAAACATGACATGCTATCTGAAGTCAGGGGACATCTTGCTTCTAGGAAAACTTGAAACAAAGCTCAGTATATTCTTCTATCAGGGGATTATATCCCCAGCACATAAATATGCTGTGGTTATTTCTGAGAAGTACAAGTTAAAGGAGCTGGTTTGGTTTTAGGCCACTCCTCAGACAACTGGACTGAAGCACAGATCACTGTTTTTTCATTCCATAAGTGTCTTGCCTTCAGGTGAGACTACTTTTGGTGCATTGTTCTCTCTTTGGACTCTTTAAAACAATTCAGTTTCTAGTCCTTTCTGCTGCTCTGGATCTTTAGCAATCGTTCACTTTTCCAATTTTAAAAATGTGTTTTGTATTGTCTGCTTTGTTGTTGTTGTTGCAAAAGACATACCATTATGACACTTGTGGATAATTCTCCACCATAAAGTTCAATGAAGAAAATATGTTAAAATATAAAGTTGAATTTTATTTTTTGAAGTGACAAAAAAAACTCTTGGAATTAATATTAATTCTACTTAAGCCTTAACTATATAGATATTTGTAAATATATTTAACTATTAAAATCAACAATCAATGGCTTATTATGAAAATAACCAAAGAATATGAATCATTCTTAATGGAAAAGACACATAATGACTTCTAAGTACATGAAGTGACATTCAGTTTTGTAAGTTACCAGAGGAATGACATTTAAACACAAGATCCTATTTTTTACTGAGATGTTCAAATGTTTAACATAATGATAATACCCATAGTGAGGATTTGAGGAAATGGGATTTTTTCTCTTTTGTTGCCAGTGATATCATATATTAGCTAGATAATTCTGAAATGTTATTTAGAAATATGCTATAAACTCCTTAAAACATATATTCTGTTTTAGCAAATAATGCTTTTAGAAATGATCTGAAAGAAATGATAGATTAGTATTTAAAATAATATATGCAAAAGATGTTTATAATCATGTCCCTAAATTGAAATGGCTCCTAACAACTAGAATTTCTTGTGTTCATGCCCTGTGTATCTCTTCCATTTGATTGGGGGCCAGACAGTGGTTTGCTTCTAATAATGCAGCTCAACCAGAGGGATGGTTTCAGGCTCTGTACCTAGACTTTGAAATCTGTGACTTCCTCCTCTCACACACTTTGCCTTTGGCTTTTCTCTCATAATGACTCAGTTGATGCCAGCTGCCACTTTTGAACTATACCGTGTAGAGGGTAAGGTAGCAGGGAACTGAAGATAGGTTCCAAGCAACAGACAGTGGGGAACTCAAGCTATCAATGTAACAACTCATGAAAAGCAGCTTAACCCCAATCACATCTTGAGGCATCTTGCATTATGATGCTACTCCTTTGTAACCTGAGAAGACGGGCCCTGCCGGACACTTTGGTCTTAGCCTTACATGACTCCTGGATCTGGAGAACTCAAATTTCCATACCAGGATTTCTGATCCACATAAACTATGAAAGTAAGAATCTGGTTATCTTAATGCTGCTAAATTCTGGGGTAATTTCATCTGTAGGAGTAGTTAATTAGCAAACCTACAAAATTATCATGCTATACAGATAAAAGAGGAAAACATAAGTAATAACAAGGTAAAGTATTTTTGAAGTTTAGGTATAAACATAACCACACACATATATTCATAAACACATACATTAAAATGCCTGGGAAAGTATCAGTAAAATAATAATTGTTACGTTTTTAGAGCTGAAAGAATAGCTGATTTTAAAATTGCTTTTTGACAGGTTTATGTAGATATATACATATATGTCCATTTCAACTATTTCAGGATAGCTTTACTTCTGATATCAAAAAGAAAACAGGGAAAATAAACATATTAAAGATCCAGTACAATAAAAGATTTCTGAAACCCAACTTTGATTAAAATTGGAAATTGTTAAGTCTTGTGTGACTTTTTTGGCAATTTGATGGATTGCAAACTAGAAGAAATGATTGCATCCAGTAATTTATTAGACAGGTCCAAAATAATAATATCATCAAGATAATGAACCGCTGATAAGATTCTCCACCAAGTAGATGATGGAAGCCAGCTCCACACAAGGATATTAAAAGGCAGGTTGGAGTCCAACATCTACTTATTGATACAATTTCAAGAACACAGAAGAGACATTGACACAAGTTCCTCCTTGGATGGCTGCTAAAATGTTTCAGGTCATTCCAGTAGATTCCAAGTGTCTGCTTGAAGGGGTGACATCCATAAGGAAGTCCTGACATGCCACAAACAGAGGTGGTAACCCACAGATCCAGCGCACTTTCTGTTGGACCGCTTTGGCATACCTTGTGCACATACTCAGAAAGAATTGAACTCTCCAGAAGTGCCTGTACCAATACAAAAGATGATTAAGAAGAGAAAAAAAAAAAAAAAAAACATCATCCCATCCATGAGGAAGCTGACAAGCTATCTGGGATTATAAGTTTCCCTATGGCTTGCTTTTAGAGGACATTTTTTTTAGTAGATGAATTAACATAAATTCCCAGGAGTTTATCAAAACCAAAGAAATTCAGGTGTTTTCTTCTAGTATGGATATTTGTATACATGTCAGAAAATTGTGTTCCCACTCCCCTGCTGCTATCTCTCAGTGTAGAGCCAAGAACTGAAGGAACAGGTCTGTGTGTGCCTAGATGAGAGGAGCAGAGCTAGCAGGTAGTGTGCATCTTGCTGTGCCTCCCGTGACTGTGGAGCACAGCATGCCCAACAGGAAAGGATCCCAGTAAAAGGCGGAAGAGAAAACTACACCAAAAGACCATCAGAGTGATGGCATCTTGAGGGCACCTATGGGAATGGTTGCTTGGCACCTGCAGAAATGGCATTGACTAACGCTTATTAATTTACTGTGCTAATTCTATTTCACATTCCAGCCACGCTAGGCTTGTCCAAAGGTCTACATTGTGAATCAGTTGGTACACTGCAGACATGTAACTTGAAAACGAACCAGAAATAACACTCTGGAATTGAAAATTCACTTGGATGATTCATCTTTTTAGTATGTCTAATATCAGAATAGTTAGCCATGATAATTTACCCAGCTTTATTGATTTGTGAAAATATAGGCAAGTTTGACTGTGTGTAGCACCCCCTCCCAAAGGTTAGCTTTTAGCTTTGTCTTTGGTGAATTTGAGTGTTGTATTCCTGAAAGATTTGCTGTGGAAGCAAAGGCTGATTTTTTTTTTATTTTATTAAAGTACAAAATTGCAAAAATTGTTCAACTATCCAGCAGAGACTGGACATTGTTTATTTAAGTATTGTGTAAAAGGAGCAGAGTTCAGTGGTTAAGTTCAAAGTTAGTTCAAAGTTAAGAACTTTGAATCTGATCTTGAGTTTCAACATGAGTTATGTAAAGAAAGTTTAAGTACTGCACTGAAAACATTTAATTCAATAAGTGGCATAGAATAAGCACGTCATGAATGTTCTTCATATGTGCATCAACTTACCCATTTTCCTGTTGACATCTATTCTCATTGCTGAATGAATTCATGTAGACTTTTCATCAAATATTTACTGAACCCCAGTGAATGCCTAACATCAAGTTTCAAGTTGAAATTACATCTTTATAACTAGTTGTACCTATTTTCTATCATATAATTCAATGTCCCTGTACATTAAGAGTTTCATTTCTGAATCAAAAGATTCATTTTCTGAGATGCATATGTGAATTGATTTGTTGTTGAAAGATGCTTGGTTTGCACTTTGAATCCAGTTATGTTCTCAGGGCATCAATTAGAGGTAAATTGCCAGACATTTTCCTTCTAGAAGATCATAGAACATTTAAAAATATATATCATCTACAGTGTTTTATGTGTTTCTTTTCTACTGAAGTATACTTATTTAAATGGTTGCCAATAGCATTTTTTATGTTACCTCAGGGTTTTTTTTTTTCTTCTCATCAACATCACTAAATAAATGAAAGACAAATCACAAAGACACCTGCTATTCCTCTTTTTTTTTTTTTTTTTTTTAGCAAGAAAGCCAATATACATTTTGCTTTTGGGAAAACCCCTGAAATTCCCTGTAGCTGCAACATCCACTGAATCCGTGCCAGGACACAGTGAAGATACTTCCATTGAAGTATCTACTCCACCTGATTTATTAGTGAGCAGAGAGACTTTTTTATTTAGAAACATACTATCTTTGTGGAGAAGTTTTGTAGGAACTTTATTTTTTGATATGAGTCATAAAGTAGAGATCTGAGTTTGATACTATCTCACATACGTGTGAATAATGTTTATTTTCACAGCAGTGAAAACATTTTATATTTTTCCATCAAAAAAAGTTCCAAAGCACTGTGATACTGAGAGAGACAGAAAAGACCAACCTAGCATATCTCTAATGCTTAGCAATGTAAGTCCCAATACATGAGGTGTTTTTTTTTAAAAGAATAAATACATTTATATACACAGCCAGAAGTTTTAAGGTTGTTTGTTAAGAAGATCATTGGGTTAGGACCCAGAATCTTGTTTGCAGTTTGAACTCTGTCATTAAGTAATTTTTACTAGTTTTGTTTTCTACCTGGACTTTTGTAGATTATTTTTCATAGTAAACAATGTAAAGGCAGAGAAAAGAAATCTAAAGCTCTCCCCCGATTCAACGCTTAGATTTCTTTTGTTTCTGTATTTTCTCATTGATGATATATGTCACCTATTTTGTTTTGGAAAAGGAAGATAAAGACTTTCAGGGCTTGATTATTCTGTTTCCCATCGGTCAGGCGAGCTTCTCAGAGAGGTAGTTCTCCACAAGGGTCCTAAATGTTGCCTCATAGTTTCGCTCAGGTGCTCAAAAGCTTTCCTTTTGGCACTCACACAGGTTTTATTTTTCTCTCTTTCTTGGCAACCCTCCACAGTTATGGAAACTCTGCATGGGTGTTTTCCTGCCCTTCCTTCTGTCCTAACATGTCCTTGAGGGCTTATGATAAGGTCAGCTTTGCAGGCTCGTTACTCAGGCACACGATCTTGCTAGCAGGCCAAGTTCACTGAGCTGAGATTATGTCAGCAATGACTGTTGACCATATTGAACTTGCTATATCAGCTTCTAAATGTAGATGATGATGACCTAATGACCACATTTTCTTGCTTATAGGAATATTATGGATATCATAGATACACAGGTCTCCATGAGCCTTGTAGATGTGAGGAATCTCAATCACCTGCAAGATAGTGGTTTTTTTTTTTTTTTTTCAGGCATTCTGACTTGGAAACTAATAATCTGTCAAAAAGTATTTTCTTGTATTCACTACAAAGGACATAGAAACTTTTGTCAATAGTCTGTAGCACCTGGGTCTGAAAAGAAAATTTTCTAGAAACCTGAGAGGAAAGAAAGTCATTTTTCAGTTTAGGAATAGATTAGTCTGGTCAGTTTCCATGCATTTTAGTGCAAAGATAGACAGAGACTCTGAATAGAGAAGAATATAGGAACAAAACTTTAAAAATTACAAATTTTGAGAGATTTTTATACCTTAATTGAGTCCAATAGGGAATCATTACAGATCATCTTGATTTTAAAAACCCTTTTTTCTCTTCCTAATGTATCATGGTTTTCAATTTTGATAATTTATTTTGATAAAGCCACTCTGAGCTACAGTAATTAAAAATGAAATTATTAGAAGATATATTCTAATAAATTTAATTAATGAACATCTATTAAGATTTTGTGTCTGTATTTATTTTTTCTTTTTTATGTTGATAACTATATTGAGCCTACAAAATCTTTGAGTTAAAGTAATGTGTTCTTTTTTAAACCATAATGTACCTTTCTTAAAATTCTGACATCATTTATCACTGAGTGTGAAAATGTTAATCTTTCATTGGGTGTACATGGTAACCTGTGCTGTAAGATGTTTAAGTACTTTCAGGAAGCACACAATTAAACGGTTGATTTATAATTTTCTGTATTCTTAAATTGTTTATTTTTATATCTTGTTTAGAGATATATATTTTATTTTCCTGTAATTCAACTAGATGGCCATGACACTGCAACACATATCACGAACTGAATGAACTTATGAAAAAAATATGTATTTGAATAACAAACAAAAATACATGAATGATTGAATAACAAAACAAGTCTCACCCCTATTCTCTTATACTTCTCAGATCTAAGAATTTTTCTCATGACAGTCACCTTTGATTTAGGCTCCTTCAAAGTCCGGAGCAAGCATGGGCACTCAAGTGGCCACAGGACTAAATTCGTTTTCTACCAGAGTATTTTCTTTTGAATGTACACTGGGTCCATGTTTTCTTTTCCATTTGTAAATAGGGAGGGAAATTTTTCTTGTTCCCTGTGCTTCTCTGAGATGAGATGACATATAAAATAAAACTTTGCTGAGTACACCATCTGTAGTCCCAAGATGACTAAAAGAAGCAAACACCTTCAAAGAAAGAAAGAAAAAGAGCAAAGAAAAATTTCCTGATTCAAAAGAGGGGTAAGATGGGGGAACCTCGTTCCTCATCCAACAGCAATGTTCAATTCGCACTTAAAACTATTTTAGAATAAGATCAGGCATTCCTTTCCAATTTGATAATGGCTCTCTCTCCTAGGGCCACAGTGAGTCTTTTATCAGATGTAACTGTATAGAAAGTAGATCCTTTCGATATTTGCGATGTTTCATTTTGTTTAAAAGTGTTTAGTTATTAGACTTTAAATAATAACTTCTACACAAAATAATGTTTAATAATTACCAAATTTGAGAATATTATCTACTTATAAGTTATTACAATGAACACCTCTTTACTCCTATTCTCTTTCTATATTGGTTAATGATGGCTGTGACTCTTCTGGTTTTTTTTTGTAAGACTGGGCATTATCTGGGCTACAGAATGAGACCTTGTCTCAAAAAAAATAAATAAATAAACATTACTTCCAAGAGATTTTGCCTAGGTCTGTAACCTAGGCTGGTGTTGAACTCACTGTACAGCCCAGGTTGGACTTGGACTCATGGAAATTCACCTGCTTCAGCTTCCTGAGTGATGGGCTTACAGGCGTTCATCATGCCTGGCTTTATGTGGTGCTGAGGGATGGAACTCAGGACCTTGCACTTGCAAGGCAAGTGCTTTAACTGCTGTGCCATTCCTCCAGCCCCTCTAAGAGATTTCTGATAAGAGGTGTTTGGTTTTTTTTTTTTTTTTGGGGGGGGGGTTCTTTAATGTAGAGAATCATGTCTTTTGAAACTAAAGGTCTCTTAACTTCTTCCCTTCCAATTCATATTATTATTTCTTTCTTCCCTAGCCTAATTGCTCTGGCCAAAAGTTTGAGCACCGTTACAAAGGAGGCATGACAGTGGACATCCTCGTCTTGTTCCAGATTTTAGGGTAAGTGCTTTCAGCCTTCCCTCTGTTTAAAGTGATGTTGGTGGAGGAGTTATCATAAATGTCTTGAATCAGTCTTAGGTAACACCCTTCTACTCTTATTTTTTAAAGAATTTTTATCATGAATGAACGTTGAGTTTTGTCAAAGGCCCTTCTGCATCTATTGAGATGACTATATGATTTTTATCTTTGCTTCTGTTAATGTGAAACATTTGTTAATTTTGTATGTTTAACTATCCATGAGTTCCTAGGATGAAGTCCACTTGGTCATGGTGTATGATCTTCATAATGATTTCTTGCTTTCTGTTTTCGATTGTCTTGTTGAATATTCTTGCATCTAAGGTCATTAAAAAAAATTGACCTATAATTTTCTTTTTTGGTTGGTTCTTTATGTGATATTGGTATTAATATTATGCTTTCTTCAGGAAATGAATTTGGCAGATTTCTTTCCTTCTCAGTTTCTTGAAAGAGTTTTATGAGCATTAGCATTCAGTTTTCCCTGTTATCCTGATAGAATTCTGACATGAATCAATTGGGTACGCTACGTTTGTTTTTTTTTTTTTTTTTTTTTTTTTTTTTTTTTTTTTTTTTTTTTTTTTTTTTTTTTTTTTTTTTTTTTTTTTTTTTTTTTTTTTTTTTTTTTTTTTTTTTTTTTTTTTTTTTTTTTTTTTTTTTTTTTTTTTTTTTTTTTTTTTTTTTTTTTTTTTTTTTTGGAAACATTTATATTACTCCCTCAGTTTCATAGTTCGTTGTTTGTTTCTTTGGGTACGTTAAATTTTTTGCTTCCTTTTTGGAGATTGATAGATATTTCAAAATTCAACTCAATTTTTCAATTCAATTTTTTCTAGGTTCTTACAATTTTTAAAGTATACACTTTCAAAGTAGCCTCTTATAATCCTTCGGATTTCAGCACTGTCTGTTGTAATTTCACCGTCATTGTTGCTAATTGCTTCGAAGTAGGATTTCTTTCCTTCTTATTGAGTTTAGCTAGAGGTTTACCGATCTTGTTTATGCATTTGAAGAACAAACTTTTTGTTTCACTACTATTTTGAATTGATTGTTTTTTTAGTTTCAATTGTGTTAATTACTGCTCAACATTTAAAATGTCTTTTCTTCTATTAGTTTTAGAATTGGATTGTTCATGCTTTCTCAGCTGCATAATTTGATTATTTGTTTGAAAATTCTGAATTCTTTTTACATGTGTATTTATAGTGTGGACTTC